>HG992034.1:0-640625 GCA_905220475.3 Ennomos fuscantarius | reverse complement strand
TGTCTGATTCACATTTTTCTTATGTTGTATTATGTATTACTCAAATCGGCTGTTACTATGACAAATATCTTGTGTAATGTTGAATAAAAAAATAAACATTTGTTAGTGTGTATTATACTTTATACCATTTTATACATACCTTGTACCTTTTCTACCTACCTTGAATTTACCATGCAAATGGATCAGATGGTTTATCGATTACAAATAGGTACCTAAATAGAGAAACCCGGCATCCATACACGGTTGCAATTCCATCAACCCGCACTAAGCGTTTCGTTACTTTATAGTGCGAACAGTCAATGAATGGAACAGCTTGCCGTTGTCCTTGTTAACTATAAGCTGGGAGTATTCAAGTGAACAGGTATCTTCTACTCAAGTATGCCCCAGCTTAGATCACTTTTAGCAATAAAAAAGTGACAATATTTTTAAGAAGACAAACTTAACACTCCACTGCCAACAAAATCGCTAATAATTTGAATATATTTCCAGGGTAAGCATGGCTTCCACATTCACGAGTTCGGAGACAACACCAATGGCTGCACATCTGCTGGAGCCCACTTCAACCCGGAGAAGCAGGATCATGGGGCTCCAGACTCCCCAGTCAGACATGTTGGAGACTTGGGCAACATCGAGACTAGCGACGACGGTGGAGTCACTAAGGTATCTATCTTATTGGTTAAGGATGGGAGGATCCTAAATTAGGTAACCTGGAGAAGAAATAATACACGTAAAATTAAATATTATACAATTTATATCTACTGAAATGTACACAATATAATACAGTAGTAGTAGTAATATAATACAGACAAAGTAATAAAGGTAGACGCACCTAATACTAAAATCGACCTATAACCAAACGCCCGACAAGGATGCAGGCCGACCCCTGATCGATAATTACAAGTCTTTTTCTATTATCGCTGTGCCGGCTCTGTTTTATACAAGAAACAAATTTATATTATATTTATTTATATTTTGCAGGTATGCATCCAGGACTCTCAGATCTCCCTGGCGGGTCCGAACAGCATCCTGGGTCGCACGCTTGTAGTCCACGCCGACGCCGATGACCTCGGCATTGGTGGTCATGAGCTCAGCAAGACGACCGGCAATGCCGGCGCACGCCTCGCTTGCGGGGTCATTGGCATCGCTAAAATTTAAACTCATATTTCGGGGGCTAATGTTATGTTGAAATGAGTCACTTTGTCTTTGGGATGGGCTACTTTATCTTTGAGACGAGTCACTTTGTGTTAGGAATAAGACAAGAGTATCTAATAGTAGCTATGCTCTGAATAATGGATTAATACATGAATAGTAATATCAGTTTACATCACAGACAGACTGTTTCTACAAGAATGTTAGCCTTAATTCCAATGCTGACCCAATTATAAGTTTTAATTGGGTCAGAGTTGTATTTTCATTGACACATAGTTTTTCAATGATATCTAACAGGAAATGTTGTTGCTAATATAGATGTAATCTTGAGAAGAAATGTGTTAATGATTGAGTGGCATTTAGATATTGTACTTCATCTGTTTCTTAGTGGTAAGTAAGGTTCTATTAGATGTTGTATTTATGGTAGCATTCCTGCGTGAGTCAGTGAACAAATATATGGGATTTTTTCTTTTTATTATTTGGGTGCGGGGCACATGTGTAAATTGGTGTACCGGCTTGTTTTGTTTAATAAAAACTAAAAATTTTAATAATGGTGGTTTATTTATGCAACCTTAGTCCATGAGCAATCATCCATATTAATATTATAAATACAATTAATCTGTCTATAATTTCAAAGATAAAAGTAGCTTTGATTTCAAGTCATTCTCTAAAGCTTAAAACTTAATATACGCTGGTATGGTACTCTTTAAGGGAAATGAAAAAAACTTATTTTGAGTTGAATTTAATCTTAGTGGCTTCTGCAGCAATTTCACCACAATTTTGCCATGTCATGTACTAAGATAGACCATCAAAGGCAGGAGATTGTTCGGTAATTAAAAGAATTTGGCCAATGAAAATGAGTTATGATGAATTTTACATTGAAACTAATCTGAAACAAATACAAAAATACACAAATGTAATAACTAATTTTATTTAGCTCTTAGATAGACTTAGACTGGTCAAGCTCTACAGAGTTCACACAGGTTCACATAGGTTGGTTTTAGAAGTGTAAACAAGCTTGTATGCAAAGAATAATAATAATAATATAATAATAATATGTACGTCTCACACAACGCCATTTAGCCCCAAACTAAGCAAAGCTCGTACTATGGGAACCAGATAACTGATACAATACTTAAATACTTTTTGTTTGTAAATAAATACATAGAATACAATATAACACCCAGACACAGAACAAATACCTATGTTCATCACACAAATGCTTGTCCTGGGAATCGAACCCACAACCCACAGTTCAGAAGGCAGGGTTACTACCAACTGAGCTATAAGGCCAGTCCAATTTGAATTGAAAAGAATTGATAATGGTTTGGCTGTTTTAGCTAGCAGATTGTAAAATAGTCACTGTAAGATATGAAATTGGGAAGTCCTCTATTTGAAATTCACTGTCTCAATGTGCTTCATGCTGACTTCACTAAATATGCTTATTTATGTGTGAAATCTTGTGAATGTATTGTATTGTCCTATCTGTTTCAGTTGCAGAACTGAATATATGAAACATTATTTTAAAACCTAGCAAAATCTCAATTGATTGTTATACCTACACCAGATAGGTGAAACTGTTGTATCTTGCAGAAGCCATAAAATAGAAGTTTGAGTTAGGCTCTTGCTGACTCAACTATTTTTCTGTGGCCTAAGTAGATGAAGTATACATTTAGCCGATTTAGCTGCTGATATCATTTTTGTACAAGGACAAAGTAAAAACATATGTGTATTTATGTATATTTCATTTGTCCTATAAAGTATGTTACAATCCTATCCTTGCTGAAAAACACATTGTATGAAGAATCATGAGCCTGAAACATCTTCACGCTGCTTGCATTCCACTGCCAAAGGCTGTCTTCACTCTGTACACTTATTGATGCCCAATAGTTATCTAACTCTCTAGAAATAGCAAAATGTGATAAAGATTTGCACACATTCTCTACAAGCTTGGGTGTCATAAACCCTTTCACTATAAGAACAGATATTCTTGTAGTTTTTAGAGAGTAATCACTATCGGGTTGAGAATATGTGCTAATATAGTTCTCCTCTTGCACCAAATCAGCTTCAAGAGCTAACATTCCAAGCCATTCAACCATTTCATCAGCATCTACATCTTTGATTGAAGGAACTTCTGTTATATCTGGCGTTATATTCTTTAATTCTAGCGATTTAGAAATTACATGTACATTTCTTTGATGAAAATATTTTGCTATTGATGATGGACATATATTTTCTTCATGTGGCTCCCATGATATGTAAAAGTTAAATTGTTCAAGTTTACTTAAACCTTGTTTTACTTTCTGGTAGTTTTTTATAATTTTTAAGTCGATTTTTACTTCATAATAATTGTGTGGTCGCTTTATTCCTTCAAAGCCTAATGTTTGGAAAATAAAATCAAGAACATGTATTGTAAGGATACCATTTGGGGTTATAGCAGCACAGTTTTCAACCATACAGTTCTTATCTGTAGATAAACAATAAAGATTGCCTTTTTTGATAAACTTTTCAATAAAAGTCGGCTCTATAAATTCTGTGAGTGGGCAACTAGATAACTTATAGTAATCATTGTCTTCCGAGATTATTTCTTCGACAGATGTGGGCGCCTGTATTTCATCCGGGCAGGTGATGACAATGCTTTTGTAAAAGCTGTTCATGGCTATTGTTTTGATCACGGAATCTAAACTATCATTTAGTTTGGTCGAACACACCGTTTTAGGAGGAGGAAAGTTCACGACTTCGGGACAGAGCATATTATCTGCTGCATGCACCGTGCACTAATTCCAGACCGATTTAAACTTGTGGAGGAATCAAGGATAGGGTAAATATAACCCTATCTTTTTTATGAACTTTTCTTTCAATACAGGAAAATGGAAACAGAACAAAAACAATACCTATTTTAAATCCTAACAACGGCCTTACTAAACATAACCTCTTATAACAAAATAAATACTCGATCGCATTAATACACACGAACATTCTTCTTCTTCGTTTAACGGCTTGCTATCGCTTTTAGCGCTAATTCTGCCAATGTCAAATGAAAAATTTTTGTACGGTCATGTCATATTAAAGTTTATTTTGTCAAAGTCAAAATTCCACGTTAAAATGGTTGATATATGTGTTTTTAATGTTTTGGCTCCACACTTTTGTGTATTTAGCTGGTGTCAAGTAATTGATAATTTATTAAGTTAATGATATCTATGTAATGATAATGTTAATAATATTATGATAATGTTAATAAATATGACGGCGGCTACGTCCAGTTATAAACTCTATGCACAGCGATCGAGCACCGTAATTTACCCTGTGGTGCATTAAATGTATTACAGTGGCAGCACCGGCAACTGTCATGGCGCCCCTACCTGTCTGACTATATAAAGGGATCGATTGGTGTACTACGGATCATTCTTGTTCCAGACACGGCGGGGTGTGGACATGCTGAAGGCCTATAGTTATATAGGTTGCAACCTACCTACCCACAAACCCGTTTCTGTCCACATCAGAAGTGGGATTGCCCATTTCTACATCACTCTTCAAGCAACGCGAAACGTGACGTGACGTAAATGATGACGTGACGGCGGGTGACACTAATATCAATTTTAGTTGCAGGGTTAACCCAGACCAGTGGAAAAAAAAGAGAATAATAGTGATGGTAAAAAAGTAATGATTCGTGAGAGAAAAAAAAGAGAAAAAAAGGGTAAGAAAAAAGTAAAAAAAAAAAAAAGTGAAAAAAAAAGAGAAAATAAAGAAAGAAAAGAGAATGTAAAACTGATGACAAAAAAATGTGTCTGAATGCTAAAGGGATAATCTATCCGGTCTAGCACTAATTGGTATGAGTTGGAATAATGATTGTTTGCTAAAGGGATATCTATCCGGTCTAGCTTTATCCGGTCCATTTTATATAAATGAAGGGATAAGGTAATGTTGGAATGATGATTTTTGATTGCTAAAGGGATATCTATCCGGTCTAGCACCATCCGGTCCATTTTTTGTAAATGAAGGGATAATGATGGTCTTGAAGGGTTAACCCTGACGCTGGTTATGATGAAGGTTAAAATGCTTTTGACTAATCAAATTGAAACCTGATCCTTTGATTCAAGTTTAACTCAATTTAATTGTCAGGATGAACGAGCAATAACACTGATACTTATGTCCCTTACCAGGTACAAAGTGAAGCTAAGCGTACGAGGACGTACGCACGTCAGTATGGCCGTGACGGCGGCTACGTCCAGTTATAAACTCTATGCACAGCGATCGAGCACCGTAATTTACCCTGTGGTGGCATTAAATGTATTACAGTGGCAGCACCGGCAACTGTCATGGCGCCCCTACCTGTCTGACTATATAAAGGGATCGATTGGTGTACTACGGATCATTCTTGTTCCAGACACGGCGGGGTGTGGACATGCTGAAGGCCTATAGTTATATAGGTTGCAACCTACCTACGCAGAAACCCGTTTCCTGCCCACAAATACTTGGTTTTATACCCATGTAGTTACTGTAAGTGCTGTATACCCAACTATATTATTGTACGTCCAGAATGGATAATACTGTTTGACCATTTTTATAGCTATATTAAGACCTTTGCATGTACACAGTTTTTATACATTAAAGTAAATTCTTATTCTGATATTTCACGCAAATATGTGTCAAGTCAAGTCATAGTCTAGTCAAAGTCATACTCCTAGCAAAGTGGTGGCAACTTTACTTGAAGCTTCTGTGGAGTTTTGGCAACAACACGAAAAGAAACGTTTCACCATCATTATAACACTTTCGCACACTCATGCCTTTAATCCAGCACTTAACGAATAGAATGCCACCAGTTTTATGCACTAACACTGAAAATAACATAAGGTTTGGAAAATAATACAATGCAGTGACGCAATCTTTTTCGCTTTCCCGCCAAAACTCCATGGTGGAGATTTTACTGAAGGCTCTCAACAAAGGCCATTAACCAAAAGTCGAAATTGGCATGATCGCTAGGGGTGGGTGAAAAGAATTTGAAAATAGCGGTTATGAACTTTGAATTATTTCCATAACGGGTGTATTTTTGAATTTTAATGTGTGACAAGGGTAGATTATTATCCGTTAAGTGTTCATGAACGTGCACAGGTGTTGGCAAATGGCTCCAAGTTTTTAAACCATGCCTTTCCGTTTTCTCTTCAAGGATTGACAAAATCAGACTTAGACATGACATAAGCGTATAATACTTGACATTGGCAGAATTATCACTAAAAAGCGATAGAAAGCCATTCAACGAAGAGAAGAAGAATAACATGACTTTGACGTTGACGTTTACTTTTTTTAGTGTGGATCCACGCAATGAGCGTATTTAGGCCACTGACTAAATACAGATTACAGATACAGTTTGACAGCTTTAAGTGCGCACTTATCTCCCTTGAATTGGTTGCAGTAGGTATGATAAGTGCGAATTAGGTGTCATAAAAATTTAGTGCAGATGAGCGACAGTCTTACCTAGTAGGTACTAGTATTGTAATTCGTAGTAAGATATATTAATCTACGCTACCTAGAGTAAAGATGAAAAAGGTAAAGTAAACAATTTTTTATTGTAGACTTATTTTTGTATTCTTGTCACAAAGTGTATAAAACGTGAGAACGGAATGCAATTTTCGCCACCCTCATAACCCAAAGTGGTTCATTCAAATATTAGATCCAATTAACTTGATTTACGCGACGGCAAGTTCCTCGGCAGGCACAGCTTTGTAGAGAGCTTCGACAGCATCGACCACTCGCTCGACGATGGCGTGAACGATCGGCGCGCCGACCTCCTTCATCACCTCAGCCCAGTTACTATTGACGAAATCTGTCACTGGACCACCTGAAACGGTTATAAATGCGCAACTGTAGCATAAAACATACTTATAGAGTTTTAGCGGGAACGCGAAAAAGATTGCGACACAGAGGCTTTCAAAATTAAAAATTGGTGGCATTGTATTCGTTAAGTGCTGGATTACAGGCATGGGTGTGAGAAAGTGGTATAATGATGGTGAAACGTTTCTTTTCGTGTTCTTTCCAAAACTTCATAGAAGCTTCAAGTAAAGTTGCCACCACTTTACTAGGAGTATGACTTTGACTTGACTTGATGACTTCGACTGTGACTTGATACATATATGCGTGAAATATCATTAACTTGATAAATTATCAATTACTTGACACTGGCTAAATACACGGAGGTGTGGAGCCAAAACATAATAATAAAAAAACATACTTATACATTAGTAAGATGTCGGGTATGTTGTTATAGTATAAGTACTATTAGATCGAACATGGGATCTAACAGTATCTAAATTAAAGAATAATGATAAATCTGATAGAACAAGATGTAGCCATCTTTATTTGTTTCTCTTTATTATCTTCCATCTGACATCTCACGTAACTCTGCTCTACTAGTGTTGTACCGTTAACAATAGGAATCGGTCGATTTATCTTATTCTGTACATAATTAGTATCTACTAATATTATTCAGATCTGCTATACTGCTACAGACCTACTTAATACTGTATTAATAGATAGGAATCATAAGTCCGTTTTCTAAAACAATGGCTAAGGTCCGTATTACAGAAAGATGCTCAGTCATTGATCGGTGCTCAACCAGAGATTTCGTTCACTAATTGATCATATTATGAATGAAATCTTTGCTTGAGCACCGATCGATAACTGAGCATCCTTCTGTAATACGGACTTAAGAGGCATGGACGTCGTATTGATACGTCCGTGTTTAAGGTCCGTGTTACAGAACGATGCTCAGTCATCGCTCGTTGCTCAAGCTGAGATTTCATTCACTTATTTGAATGATGACTTTATGAATGAAATTTCTGATTGAGCACTGATCGATGACTGAGCACTTTCTGTAATGCGGACCTAAGAGGCAGTTTTTCTCAGCTTAATCTACTCTAGATTGCTGCAGGACAGCTGGCTGGATAAAGGTTTTGTCAAAGCATGGAATCCCAAATGTAGGTATGTTGATGAAATTGCCAATATAGGCAATTAGGTAGTTATGAATTACCTACCTAAGTCCGTTTTCATAACCTCTAAAGATCATGAAGGTTCATGGTAATAAAAACCTTTTCTTCACCATTAGTTATCGATTTGGCGAACATTTCAACTTTCTAATATGTATTAGGTGCCTTTACTTGCGGATCTCTCTATAGAGATATTATATTAGGTACCTATATTCTAACTGATGGTAACCAACTACGTATAGTGTTCGAATACTTACCCAAAACCTGGTTCCCGTTGAATAGATTCTTGAAGTCGAAGCGAGCTCCGCCCTTGGTGAGGTAGTTATGCTTCCAGCTCTTGATGTGCCAGTGGTCTTTGCCGTCTTCTCCTTTCACGGTTACGAGCTCCGTCGCCGCCTTGATCACGATGTCATCTGTTAACATTATAACATTAATAAGGGCAGCTGCCCAAGAGCGGCCCGCCCCATATTCGCACGGTGGTAAGACTTCTGCAAAGTTCGTCTAGGTAGGTACCACTAATTGGCCAGTTATTCTGCCGCCAAGCAGTAGTGTGCAAACAGTACTGTGTCACGGTTTGAAGGGCACTATAACTAGTAAAATTACTGGGAAAATGGGGCTTTTCGATGATTTGATCTGATCTCAGTCTGGATGACGTGAGCAGTTCAGTGTCACGTGAAACTTTACATTAGAGTAGAGTTCCGTGTTCCGCAACTGTAACGGGCGGTCACGTCATTCAATACCATTTTTAAAAAGTCAATCAACAAAATAATGTTATGTTTCGCCGATGACATGGTGCTACTGCACATAAAAGTTCAGATACCTATTTTGACCATTATTATTTATTCTGTGCCTAGACATTATTGCAGGCACTTATAAATGATCTTACATAATAGAGCTCCAGCTCAATGACAAGACAACAAGTAAGTATGATTATACTTGAATACATACCAATTCTATGTCCATAAGTGGAAACTTATGTCACTGGTCTATTTTCTATTATTTCAAGTTTACCTTGTGAAGTAAAACTTCTTTACGCACGCTTGACTTGGGGAGCAAGCTGGCGCTACCAACGGAGGTTAAAAGTTGTTGTTTAACGTAGATCTCCATTGTCAACATAACAAACTTAAAAAAATTTACTATGTGGGTATGTCCGGTAAAATGACAATTTACAATTCTCAAGATGTCGACATTAAACAAAGCAAAAACAAAGTTATACCAGCCGATAGATGGAGCTAAACATAAGAAGTTTTACTTCAGTCGTGTGGTCTAAAGCACTATCGTTTTTTATGTTTATTTGGCAAGTTTTCCCATTATGAATAAATAAATATTAGGTAGGTATACCAACCGGTTACCTTAGACGTGTTAACTAAGTGCTAATCACAATCATCTTATTCATACTAGATATATGTAAACGTGTGTTATTTTGCTACTTACTTATATCAATAACATATTTCCCGTCTCCCCTAATAGGCAGCAATATGATCTGTCCATCCAGGTTGTAGTCGCCCACGAGCTGCACGCTGCACCTGATCGTCAGTGACTGCTTGTTCTTGCTGAGATCATGTCTGAAAAGTAGGGTAGGAAAGCATTAAAAGACTATAACCGAAAGCTTAAGATCAATGGTGGATTCACCCACACGACCAATGGATCGCAAGTACTATTATTATAGTGCCACCAACTTATCTGTAGAATGTAGCGATGGCGCCACGATCGAAAAGTAAAGCGATTAAACAGCACAGACTTCATCGACTAAAAACAACAATATGACGTTTTCAAAATGGCGTCAGTAGTTCCGCTTTTGGCCGTTGTACAGATAAGTTGGTGGCACTGTAACTTATAGCTATCATAAATGGTGCCATCGAACAAAACACTCCATTACGGTGTATGGGCATAAATAATTATAATCACAAACTAGATAGAGATAGATTATAATACTGTATGTAGTAGATAGAAGCTGGCAGCATCAACAGTACGTTACCTATTTGGGTAGGTAATTCAAAGATTATAATAAAAATAATAATAACGCCCAACGATCACATACATAGATCCTGGACCCTAACTAGGATTCCCTGTGTATGTTCCCAGGAACTACGAGGACCATCCCACAACACCCAGACTCCAGAACAAGTATTTGCACTTTTTTTTCTGTGCGGAAATACTTGTCCTCCCGCGGGAATCGAACCCGCCGCCTCCGGGTTATGAGCCGACCTCCTCAACTACTTCACCACAGAGGCTGTCAAGGATTCGATCCATGGCAGACTGTCAGAAAAATAGTGGACATTTCACAATCTATATCTATATATATAACTCAAAGGTGACTGACTGACATAGTGATATATCAACCTACAGCCCAAACCACTGGATGGATCGGGCAGAAATTTGACATGCAGGTAGATGTTATGACGTAGGCATCCGCTAAGAAAGGATTTTTCTAAATTCCACCCTTGAGCGGGTGAAATGGGTGGTTGATTTATTTTCAAATAGGCCGCGGGCGAAGCTGCGGGCAGAAGCTCGTCAAACATAAATTGCCTTTGTATCACGTAGCGTAGGTGTTTATGATCCCGTATAGAGTATACCTGATGACGTTAGAAAAATAAAATGAAATCACGATCGCAGTAAGATCGTTGGTGAATCTCCGAGCGCCAAATACAAACCCCTGTATTCGACATGGCCCAATTCTTAACTTGTATATTTCAAAGTCTACTTGTTGTCTGGAAGAGATCACTGTCAGCGATAAGACCGCCTATTGCAACACTAGTTTATAAGGTTTTCTTAATACTCGTATATTTTATTGGTGGAACAATAAAGAGATCTATCTATCTGTCCATGTCCGCTCCTACAACGTCCCTTTTTCTACGTTGTCATCCTTCAAACTCTAATTGCTCCTCTCGGGTTAGGAAGTGGACAATTTGGAAATGGACAAGTTATGACGTGGCTCAAGTCGACCGGAAGGATACAAATTTAATCTTTTAGTTTCATTAATCATCTTTGCGCAGTACCTACGAAACTTATGTATAGAAATGTATGTATGTATGTAAGATTGTAAAGTGTGTAGTATGTAAAGTGTGTACTATGTAAAGAAAATTCTAGATGAACAAAAAAACTCCAAGTGACGCATTTCTCAACCAAACCAATGCTAACGAGCCGTAAGATAAACAAACTGTGGTAAGTGACAAACATCAAGTCCAAGGCCCGTCTCCAAACGTTGGGTCTAAATTAAGATGGATCCATTGTGCGTTACATTACAATAAAGCCGGAAGCCAACATATCATATATTACGGTCTCATTAGAGTAATGACATTGCACTAGAATACGCTGTAGTTTAAAATGTAATTTTATTATCTTTGGCGCACAGCTTGAGTCATGGGAAGCTTCTATCCCGTAATAATATATACATTATGTATAATATAATATATATAATATTTGTGGACATTTCACACAGCGCCATCTAGCCCCAAACTAAGCCAAACTTGTACTGTGAGAACCAAATAACTGATACAATAAGTATTGTATCAGTATTATGTATATATATACTTTTTATTTGTGAATACATACATAGAATACAATATAAAACCCAGACACAGAACAAACACCTATGTTCATCACATAAATCACACACACATCACACAAATGTTTTTTATGTGTGGTAAACGAACCCACAACCCACAGTTTAAAAGGCAGGGCTACTAACAACTGAGCTAAAGTGCCTTCTGAACCGCAGGTTATGGGTGGAATTCCCACCCAGGACAAACATGTGTGTGATGAACATCGATGTATGTTCTGTGTCTGGATGTTATATTCCATTCTATGTATGTATTTACAAACAAAAAGTATCTAATATTGTATCAGTTATCTGGTTCCCATAGTACAAGCTTTGCTTAGTTTGGGGCTAGATGGCGCTGTGTGAGATGTCCACACATATTGTTATTATGTAGGTACTTATACGCCTCAAATCAAGCTCAACCCTTAATGGGTACGACGTGACATCGCCGAAGGTCAACGAAGGTCAGCACCTGCACGGCTCGACATAACTGACGAGTATGGCAGTAGATCGCGGAGGTCGTTAGCATGCATTTCATTTCAACTATATTTTCTTTGTTCATTGTATGAAGCAAGTTTTTGTTAGTCACACAGTTGAAGCTTTATTATCTTTACTAGCTTCTGCCCGCGGCTTTGGCCGCGTGGCCTATAGGAAACGAAGATTTTTTTTAAATAGTTAATTCAACCATCATTTCACCCTCTTAGGGGTGGAATTTTGAAAAAACCTTTTCATAAATACTACACTTTACAAAAAACACTCTCCAAATTTCAAGTCTCTAGGACTAGCGGCTTTGGCTGTGCGTTGATGTATAAGTCAGTCAGTCAGTGAGGACGTTGAATTTTATATGCATAGATTAACTGGCATAATACCTAACTTCTAAAATAATACTAACTACTACTACTAGTACTACTACTAGTAGTTCAGTATCCTAATGTTTTTACATTAGGACACTGTGGACACTAACCGCATTGAGTGATACGTAAACTAGACAGCCCAAATACTATCCCTAAAAATTATATTGTTTTTTTTTTTGGCTACCCACTTTTGTCTTTGACTTTGACTTTAGCCAGTGTCAAGTAATTGATAATTTCTCAAGTTAATGATATTTCACGCAGATGTGTGTCAAGTCACAGTCCAAATCATAGTCTAGTCTAAGTAATACTCCTAGTAAAGTGGTGGCAATTTTACTAAAAGCTTTTATGCAGTTTTGGAAACAACACGAAAATAAACGTTTCACCGTCATTATACCACTTTCACACAATCATGCCTGTAATCCAGCACTTAACGAATTTTATGCATTAACACTAAAAATAACACAAGTTTTGGAAAATAATACAATGCGGTGAAGCGATCTTTCTCGTTTTCCCGCCAAAACTCCAATTCATTTGTTAATTTACTGATACTTACTCTATTATATATTTCTTTAATATTCATAACTAATTAAGTACCATCTAAATATATATAACTCAAAGGTGACTGACTGATTGACTGACTGACATAGTGATCTATCAACGCACAGCCCAAACCACGGGACGGATCGGGCTGAAATTTGGCATGCAGGTAGGTGTTATGACGTAGGCATCCGCTAAGAAAGGATTTTTCGAAATTCCACCCTTAAGAGGGTGAAATGGGTGGTTAAATTATTTTCCCATAGTCCACGCCGCGGGCGAAGCTGCGGGCAGAAGCTCGTACTAAAATATAATTCCAAATACTTATAAAACTGTTTGCTTGTTATTTTGGCTTTAACGCCAAAATGGCTGACTCAACTTTCATGAAAACTAGTAGTTTAATGAAACGTCCCATGAATTTTCATGTATGTAGCATGAGACCGAGTAAAGTGCAGGTGAAACTACTGGAGCCTTCTATTTAATATTTATGTGTTTGTACGTAATAGGTAGGTAGGTACCTACGAGATAAACAAAATACATATTAATTTCGAAACACAGCTGGAACCGGTGGACCATGGGCCTAAACAAACAGACCAGTTGACCTATGTTTCCGATTAGTTCATTTACCTACACTTATTATAAGTATGTAACACTAGTTGCGCCCCACGGTTAAGCTCGCGGATAAAAAGTATTTTAATTATTTGCTCATCCCACGGGAGCATTTCATTTTTTCGGAATAAAATGTAGCCTATATGCTAATCCAGTGTATAAGCTATCTTGATACCGAATTTCATTCAAATCCATTCAGCCGTTTGAGCGTCAAGGAGTAACAAACATAACACCAATACTTTGTGGCACGAACTGTCATGGCGGCCGAAAAACAAAAATGTTAACAAATGGTAAAAGTTCAAATACTACAAAATGGTGCTAATTTACTATTACATTATAAATTTTTTTTTTTTTTTTTTTTTAAGATTATTCTGAATTTAGTACTACAATAAAAAATATAAATAGAAAAAATGAAAATTAAAAACTATGCATTAGCAAAACTTAATCTAAGAAGCCGCTACCAGTAGGCAACGTGCCCAAAATGCTGGCGGCATTGCCCCGTTGAATGGCAATGCTTAGTCTTTGGGCTAAATAAAAACCAGCATTTTGGTCACGTGTTGCTTCGATCAGTCGTTCTGAAAGTTCTTTATAAATTTTGTGGGCACTTGGTCCCCACGGCCCCAACGTCTCGACACCGAAAGGCGCAAATATATAACCACTGTCTAGGGAATTATATTTGCGCCTTTTCAGGTTTTCTGCGGATTCGGCCGCAGCACCAGCCTTACCCTGTGTACCAGCAAGATGTGACGGCGCGAGGGTGTCCACACAGGTTGCGTCCCAAACTAAAGGCCGCCCCATCTTCCATGGGATCAAAGTCATTCCGTCGGGTCTTTTGCCATCGTCACGTACGAGGCCATTGGGTTCCAGAATGGCCGCATAGTTGGCGCTAACAAAGGCCCGACGGATTATGTCATTAAGACTGGCATGGCGAGAAATCCTCCCGGCACTCCTAACACAAGAGAGACCGTGGTGACCAAGCCGATCGACGGCATTGCCACACTGGCAGCGGTGTGGAGCACAGCACGGTGCGCCCAAAAGAAGGGATGCTGCGATTCGGAAAGTCGACGAATCGATAAACGTGCCGGTATTGGGTGAAGGGAGAGCCTGCAGTAGTATAAATTATAGATATATATATATGTGTGTGTTTTATTTGATCCCATCATCAATTTTTCATATTCAATCGATTTATTACAACACGGCGTGTAAAATCACACTACGTGGATTAAAAAGGAAATTTCTAAAAACATCTCTCTATTTCATTTTAGAATTTTATTTGTGTTCTTTTTTATGTTCATGAATGTTTTGAATGGGAGTTTTGAACAAGACATGACAACTTTCTTACGTTGTGTTGCGACGTCTAAAAACGTCACCGTTTTTGACCCACAGAAAAACCGCGTTGGATGTTTGGGATTATTGGTTTACTGATTACTCCCTTCCAGAGTCTTGTAGGCGCACGCGCTACCTTTAACCTTTATTGCGTTCCTATTTAAGCTCTGCTTTGAGTGACATGATTGCTATTACAAAAATAAAGGAAAATTCACGGTTTATGAAGACACAAATGGAAAATAACTAAAGCCAACTTACGTCAATGCAATTGTAAATAAACAGGTAGATTACATAGACTACGTCTAAAATTGTCGACAGGTGGGGCCTACTTAGATGCATTTCTTGTAATTTATAGGTCAGTAAGAAAAGTATAGTAATCATGATCAAGTCAAGGACTTTGCACTCGTCATATCCATAATAACTTTAACCTAAGCTTACATCTGTGACATACTTATTGTTTGAATAAATTAACGCGGATCAACATAATAACTTTACATAGAAGGTAAAGTTTCTATAAGGATTGTATATAGATAGGTATACCTAAGTAGTAACGTGGTACGAAGAACTAATTTAATTTTTTTTAAATGTCCAACGATCATACTGGGAATGCCAGTTATGGCCCAGGATATAGACCTTGAACTCTAATGCATTCAGGGACCCAGGAACTAGAAGGACTATAGTCCCACCACATCCAGACTCAGAAAAAATATTTGCGTTTTTTACCCGCCGCTTTGATTGGGATTATTCTCAAGAGTCTATCAATAGATGGCATTACCAACCCAAGTTGGTTGTGAGAATGGAGGATAAATGCATCATAATGGTCGCTTATCACGACAGCTAAGTAAAGCATGCTTCGGCTTTGGAGACGGCTGGATGCGCGTCCATATCCCGCTCGTGATTCAAATTACTTTATGTTAAAATTAGATATATATATATTATAGATAGATATTTTATGTTGGTCATATATTTATGATTCAGAAGCTATGATTATTTACCTGTCCAATTAATTAAAGCTCAGAAGTTTTGTACTGCGAAATGGCGGTTTTTTTACTTGGCTAGCTTACTACACCTTCGATCGCATCGTCACTTCCCATCAAGAGAGAGCGTGGTCAAATGCTAGACAAGTTTGAAGTAATCAAAAAAGCCCTGGTATAGGTGACGGTAAATCAGGCGGGCCGTCTATTTGTTTGTTTGTCCGTTTGTAAAAAATGCTAAGAAATTCTCAACAATAATAATAATAACGCCCAACGATCACATACATAGATTCCGGACCCTAACTAGGATTCCCTGTGTTTAGGGACCCAGGAACTACGAAGACCATGGTCCCACAACACCCAGACCATTATTTTTCTTGCACATCCAGGTTTACTGGTAGATAATGCTCTATAGCATTAAATCCTCATTGTACATTATTTGTTCTAATGTATAAATAAATAAAATCTTAGTAAACAGAATGCTATAAATGTATTTAAATAAACCTAAACCTTTAAGATAAAAACCATGTAACCTGAGCAATTCTATTGAATTATTTTCTATTATAGATTAGATTGCTTTTAATTATAATCACCGATTTAATAATCTATTAGAAATGAAGCAAAAACTGACATCATCTGTCATTCTTAGCAAATAATTACTTTTTCCTCAAATCTACTATTTAAATGCATCTTTGTACCTATATAAGAACTACTATTAATAAAAGCATAAAATAATAATAAATATTAAACGCAAGCAGATTGTAGAGGTATTGACGATCAACAGAGGTGATCTATAGGTAGACGATTATCTAAGTTAAGGTTGACAACTTACGTAAACAATTTATTGTTAACTAGCTAACCCGTCCTGGCTTCGCTCGGGTTGATAAGCGAGGTCACCAGACCGACTTGTACCGCGGAAATAAATGAATACATGGCATGAGTGTGTTAAGAGCTGACGTGACGAGCTAGTATTTTGCTTGATGTTAATCGACACGGCTGCCCATAACAGTTGCAGTGCTCGGAACTCTAAAATATAGTTTCGTGTGATACTGCACTGCGCAAGTCATCCTGAGACATCAGCACACTCTAGTAATAAGATTACTACACTGTGAGATTAGGTCATAAAGTGTCATTTACCCAATAATTTTACTAGCTACAGTGTTCCGGTTAGAAGGGTCTAACCGGAACACAACCGGAATACGTGTACTGCTTGGCAGCAGAATAACTGGCATAGCGGAGGCACCTACCTAGACGAACTTTGCAGAAAAGTCCTACCAACTAGTACATACATACACTAATTAAATTAAGGAAGGAGAAAGGGACTTATTCTAGAAAAAAGAAAAAAAAACTAATTCAATTCATGTTACTAATTCAATTGGTTAATATATAAAGTATCTGTACGTGTTTACCCCCGCCGCACCAGACCACACCAGTGCCTAAGATACCTTTACAATCAACCTAGTAAATACATACACTAATTCAATTAAGGAAGGAAAAAAAGTATACTCATTCTAGAAAAAAGAACAAATCTAATTCAATTCATGTTACTAATTCTATTGGTTAATATATAAAGTACCAAGTAAGTGTTTACGCCCGCCGCGCCAGGCCACATCACAACATACAGTTTACAATAAACTTACTTGAGACCTTCAACGACGCAGCCCTTCATCCCCGTCACGACGGTGTCCTTAACCGTGAGCTTAAGGCCATTGTTGTCTCCCATGACATAGTCCAGTGCCATAGGATCGAGGGACTTGATGCCGAGCTGCGGGATCCCTGGCGCGACGAACGGGACGGCGGCTTGCGCTGATGCCACCTGGCAAGCGTTGTCGCCTGACTTGCATGGCTTTATGAACGGGGCTGGGGGAATACTAGCTGGTTAGTGCTGGGCCAGATTTGGTTAGAATCTAAGGTCCGTATTACAGAACGATGCTCAGTCTTTGATGGGTGCTCAAGCAGAGATTGTATTAAAGTGATAAATTAGTGAATGAAATCTCTGCTGAGCTTGATGAGCACCGACCGACGAATGAGCATCGTTATGTAATACGGCATTAAAAGATCATATATTATTTTACTGAAGGGGCTGGTAAAAACAAAAGTCAAATGTTGAAAGTGTGTAGATAGTCAGTAATCTTCTGCATTTTGAGTTACTTAATATAAAGTAATAAATAAACAAAACAGAAAACAATAATGAGAAAACAAACAACTACCAGTAGACAACGTGCCCAATATGATGGCAGCGTCGCCACGTTGAACGGCAATGCCATTTGACCGAAGTAGAGGCTAGCATTTTGGTCATGTGTTGCTTCGACCAGATGTTTAGAAAGAACTTTAAAAATGTTGGTGAGCACTTGGGCCCCAAGGTAAGACACTGAGGTGTCTCAGCTACAAAAGGCGTAAATATAAAACCGCTATCAAGGTATTTATATATTCGATATTTGCGCCTTTTTAGCTGTTCATCAAAATATGTTATTTTGGGATATCTCCAAATTTCAACAACTTTTCATAAAGTTCTCCCGTTTTTCCCCCACTAGTGTTTTTAACATTGCCTGATGGAGAAGGGTTCCAGTATTTCTCAAAGCATTGATGTTTTAAATTGAGTTTTCTTTACGGTAATATTATAATAATTATTGTATTCTCTGCTTGCGTGCAAAATATTCCAAGTTCAATAAAAATGTTTGTTAACTATTCAGTATGTTCAATTTATATTGTATGTGAAGAAAATTCTTTGCAAGAAAATAGCACCTACATAACAGGAGAATCTTTATTATATAAGTAATGCAGTTTCCCCAGGCTAGCTTGTGATGTCAGAAAACTATAAATCGACAAAGTTTACTGAGTGACTATATGTTTTAAATAGACAAGATTACGTAGTCAACTTTACCAGTATTTTCTTTTTTGAACTAAATTTTATTTCAATTCTTGAGGCGCACCGCGGTTCTAGTTGCTATTCACTTGTTTTCCTGCGGTAAATCTTAATTCCTAGGATGAAAATATCGCGATATCAGAATACTTATATATATATATATATATATATATTTATATTTTTCTCTTTTTTCTCTGATCGATTGATTGAAGTGTTGAGATTAGGATAGATTAGCAACTAAATAAATTTAAATTAGCCTAATAAATTGAATAATTAATATAAAAATATTATAAAACTGCCAGCTTAAAAAGGACATTCTATTTTCAACAAATCTACAGTCCCCATCCCGAAACTCACCGGAAGCCGACCTCGCAGTGATCGCCACCGCCAAAAAACAGAAGTACCCTAGCACCATGATAGATGTCCTGCACAATTCACTGCCAAGTTCACCAGATACGTTCAGCCAATGCGTCGGCCAAGGCTGGGGCCGCTCTTATAAGCTAAAGGTAAGCCATGACGTCATATACCTAGCTACATGCGCTATATAGACCGGGAGGTAGCCGCCCATCTCATCGAGTAATAGAATAATAATAATCTGTAGAGTTGGTCAGATCAGTCCTAACATCCTGACACGTTTCATCATTCACATGTAACTTTTATTGCAATGCAACAGGTGAAAAGCCTTCCGTAATTTGAAAATTTATTTGGTAACTGTATGTGTACATAAACTAAAAAACTACTAAATGAAAGTTTTTGAAGTAAAACTTCCTTACGCCCACTTAACTTGGGAAGTAAGCTGGTGAATGTGTGACGAGGCGAACGGAAGTTGAAATTTGTTGGGTAACATAGATCTCCAATGTCAACATAACAATGTTAAAAATTACTTAAAATTTGTATTACAATTTAAGTTTAATTTACAATTTACAGTTGCGACATTAATATTAAAACAAAGGAATACCTAAGTTATACCGGCTAATAGATGGAGCTAAATAAGTTTTACTTTAGCCGTGTGGTCTTAAGCAAACTCGTTTTTTATTTTTATTATGTATCCATTTATTTTAGAGGAAAGCTGTATTGACTTCAGATTAATTTCATTTGAATTTAATCCAATTTATTTTCCTTTACAATAAAATTTGTCAGTTGATTACGTTAAGCATGTTATATGTATTTTGAGTTTATTTTGTTCTATGATGGCCGCTGCCTCCTGGTCTATTATTCTGTACCTATCATATTGTCAACGTCTTGTCAAAGTTGCTTACGTTTTGTATAAAGATAACATCTATTTAATTGTAAAAACGCAAAATAATTTATTTTTTTGTCGATGATTTTTTTCGTTTAAGTCAGTATAATATTTACTTATTTAATTTTACCTTAAATAGATAATAGATAACTTTCAAGCTTCAAGAATCTATTACAACACATTCTTGAAATAAAAAATGCGTGTGCTTTAGAGCATACGACTGAAGTAAAACTTCTTTAGCTCCATCTCTCTTCTTTAGCTCATCAGACATCCTCTGTGGTGTGGTGGTTGAGCAGGTCGGCTCATAACCCGGAGGCGGCAGGTTCAGTTCCTGCGGCAGGACAAGTATTTGTGCACAGAAAAAAGCGCCAATACTTGTTCCGAGTCTGGATGTTGTGGGACATTGGTCCTCGTAGTTCCTGGGTCTCTAGACACAGGGAATCCTAGTTACGGTCCGGAATCTATGTTTGTGATCGTTGGGCGCTATTATTATTACTAGTTATGCCTACGGGAAGTAAATGTTCAAACGGCTCAATTGATTGAGCAGCCTACACTCGTAAAGGATCCTAATTTTTTTATTGTTTGATAGGCTCGCGTTTGACCACTAGCGCACCTGATGGTAAATGACGATGTGGTCTAGGATGTAACACGCTTGCCTAGAAGTTAGCTTACCTGTTCACTCTCAATTTGCAAAATGCAATATTTTGGCCAGATAAGAAAAAAGTATGAGACTTAAAAGCTTTATAAACTGCTATCCTTACTTCATAAATAATGTATCGTGCGCCCATTAATTCGACCCGCTTGATCTTGATAATTGTTAACTTTTTTCTATTAATAACCGTGGGGTTAATTGTCTAGATTTAATCATTTCTAATACCTGTTAATTGGACATCCATTGCAGTGCAGAATTATACACACTACATGTTGATTAAGACTTTAATCGACAATAATTATCCTAAGTTCTATACTTACTATAATATAATATAAATCCTATTGGTACCTATTTAGTTACTAGGTGGTAGAACTTTGTTGCAAAGTTCGTCTAGGTAGGTACCACCGCTTTGCCAGTTATTCTGCCGCCAAGCAGTAGTGTGCAAGCACTACTGTGTTCCGGTTTGAAGGGCACTGTAGCTAGTGAAATTACTGGGCAGTTGAGACTTAATGATCTGATCTCATAGTCGAGTAATCTTATTACCAGACTGTGCTGATGTCTCAGGATGATGTGCGCAGTGCAGTGTCGCTTGTAACTCTATGTTTTAGGGTTCCGAGTGACACTGTTCTGTTATGGGCAGCCGTGGCGCTTAACATCAGGTGAATGACTAGCTCGTTACATCATTCAATAACATAAAAAAAAATATAAAATATACAACACTTTTTAAACTTTCGTGACTTGAACTCATATTGTAAAGGTAAAACGGGTCTATTCGATTTGATAATTTTTGTACGCGAATAGACCCGTTTTATCTTTACAATCCATATATACAGTACTAGCCGTGCCCCACGGTTTGACCCACGAATAAAAAGGAGCCTATGTAACCCCCTATAATTATAAGCTATTAATATTTAAAAAAAAACTAATATAAAATATAAAAGAACTAAAATTTAAATTTAAATTTCTACCTCTGTTCCGCCTTAAAGGCAATTAAAAATCATATTTTGGATTTTATTAAGTTCAATTTTTTTTTAAAAATACAATTTAAAACTTTTAATGTAATTTGGTTTGCGAAAAAAAGAAAAAAACGAGATAAGAAGTATCCTATGTCCGTCTCCTAGTTCTAAGCTACTTTCCCACCAATTTTCAGCCAAATCTGTTCAGCCGTTCTTGAGTTATAAAAAGTGTAACTAACGCGACTTTCTTTTATATATACATATAGATATCTCGGCTGAAATGAGGAGTAAAAATACAGCAAAAAAATTAAACTTGTAAAAAATATTTGTCGTCATTTCATAAAACGTCATCTAATCCCAAACTAAGCAAAGCTTGTACTATAGAAACCGGATAACTGATACATATACTTAGATACTTTTTGTTTGTAAGTACATACATAGAATATAATATAACACCCAGACACAGCACAAACACCTATGTTCATTACATAAATATTTTTCTAGGGTGGGAATCGAACCCCCAACCTACAGTTCAGAAGGCACAGCTACTACCAACCGAGGTATCAGGCCTGTCAAATTTTCAATTTTAAAGAGTATTTGCTTATGTTTTTAAGTGAGTACAACCATTTTTGAGTAAAATCGGATCGAGTTTTCAGATCAAAATAAAATATAATTTAAATGAAAACACAAAAGTATTGATATCAACTTCGAAGCAAATCATAAATGTTTATTGTTGTTGGTGGCCGGTGTAACTTTGTTTTTGCTTTGTTTAATGTTAATGTCGCCGTCTTGATATTTGTAAATTGTTATTTTGCCGGTCATACCAACATGATAATAAAAAAATTACGTCGAAAATGGAGATCTACGTGAACTAACTTCAACTTCCGTTCGACTTGCATTCACCAGCTTACTCCCCAAGTCAAGCGTTCGTAATGAAGTTTTACTTTTAAAACTCTAAATTGGTATGGTACACCTTGATCAGCTATAGGTAGATACCTACTAATTTATTTACCTACAGAAAATTTTTCTACTTTAGTAATTTGCAATACCTACACAGAAATTTTCTACTTTAGTAATTTGCAATACCTACAGATAATTTTTCTACTTTAGTAATTTGCAATACCTACAGAGAAATAATCGCACTCTAAATTTCCTTTTATAGATTCCAATACTCAATACTCAATTATTTATTGCCAACATATGTACTTATTTTCTAATACAGGTGTTATTGATGTGTTTGCGAAACATATAACCCCTATAAACATATAACCCCTATAAACATATGGCCCCTATAAACATATGGCCCTATAAACATACGATATTCCCCCATACTGATCCAATTCATACACTCGGGGTTGGCCTCGCGCCCGTGCTATATCAATGCAAGCCAACACTTTGTACAGGTAATTAGACCTTAATTGAATTATTCAATTAGGCCAGACAGTAGTTGATGTCACGCGCAGAACTTGCTCAAGCGAATTCGCTCATTTTCAACCGTGACCCCGCTGCATCGCACTGCTTCACATCGTACTATAATATTATTACTAATAATATTATAAACGCGACAGTTTGTGTGAAAATGTTTTTTTTTAATGCTGCTTTACCACAGACTCCTGGGTCCGTGCTCTTTTCTCTGTTGTAATATAATACTTACATATTGTTACATACCAATACAGGAATTGAAATTTAATTGAAAAAATGTATTGTGTGAATGTTTGTTGCCATTAATCTTTATAACTACTGAACCAATGTTGATGAAATTTGGAATGTAGATAGTTTATACACTGGATTAACTCATAGGATATTTTTTTCGGCGGGTGAAACCGCGGGGCGCATCTAGTGCTCAATAACTTGCGTAAACTGACTTAATTTTCCTTATTATCTTGTATTATGACTTATTTTTATAAGCGACAACCTCTGTGGTGTGGTGGTTGAGCAGCTCGGCTCATAACCCGGAGGCGGCGGGTTCGATTCCCGAGCACAAGTATTTGTGCACAAAAAAGCGCAAATACTTGTTCTGAGTTTGGGTGTTGTGGGACCTCGTAGTTCCTGGGTCCCTATAGACACAGGGAATCCTAGTTAGGGTCCAGGATCTATGTACGTGATTGTTGGGTGTTATTATTATTATATACTCGCGTCATCGTCACGCACGCTTCCCATGAGCTATATGTCACAAGTACTTAGTTTTCACTCCTACCAGCAGTCTCCGCATGTTATTTTGATTTAATTTTTAATATTATTAGGTAGCTCATAAGAATCTAGGATGTTATTGACTTGATGTGTTGATATTGAAGTCAATATTTCTTGTGTGCGTCACAGGTAGGTATATTTTTTGTTCTAATGTAAGTAGGTACTAAATAGATACAAAATAATGTCTTTGTGTAGTATTGAGTGGGGTCACAGCTAATAATAATAATTTAAACGGAGTTCAACGAATTTCCGATAAACAAACGTCATTGAATAACTGAGCATATTGTTTTAGGTTGATAGCTGTTGAAACAAACAGGGGTTTCCCAACTTTTCGGTAAGATTTACATAAATATTTTTCAATGTAAGGTTTTTGTCTAATCTATAGAAAAAGTCTTAATCTACGAGCACACAGAGGGTGTTTTTTTGTTTGTTTTGGTTTGGCTCCACACCTTTGTGTATTTAGCCAATGTCAAGTAATTGGTAATTTCTCGAGTTAAATAATATATATATATATATATGTCAAGTCAAGTCATAGTCTAGTCTAGTCAAGTTATACTCCTAGTAAAGTGGTGGCAACTTTTCCAGAATTTTTGGAAACAACACGAAAAGAAACGTTTCACCATCATTATACCACTTTCCCCACACTCATACCTGTAATCCAGCACTAAACGTTTTCTTCATGGTGTGATACGAATGTCGGTGTACCACAAGGCGGTGTGCTTTCTCCTCTTCTCTTTGCTGTCTTTATTAACTCGATATCCCACTTCTTAGCTTCTCCCTACCACCTCTATGCAGATGATCTCCAAATATATACTCAAGCTACACTTGACAAGTTAAGTATGGGTGTAGACTCTATTAATGGTGATTTAAGACGTATTGAATACTGGAGCAAATCATATGGACTCACAGTCAATCCGGCTAAAACTCAGGCCATTATTATAGGAAGCTCAAGGTTGATCTCACGGCTTGATTACACTACACTTCCGAAGATAGAGTTTGGTGGGACTACAGTTCCCTACAGCGCAGAAGTAAAAAATCTCGGAGTGATCATCGACAGATGTTTGTCCTGGGGTCCTCAACTGCAATCCGTTAGCCGTAAGATATTTGCGTCAGGACGTTCTCTCAATAGACTGCGTAATTTTTTGCCTATTGCTACTAAAGTTACGCTCGCACAATCTCTCCTTCTTCCTATTCTTGACTATGCTGACGCCTGCTATTTAGATCTTACCGAGGACCAGCTGAACAAACTTGAGCGGCTTCAAAATTTCTGCATTAGATTTATTTTCAGTCTCCGCAAATATGATCATGTCTCACAGTTTCGTTGTAAGCTCAAGTGGCTCCCCATACGTTTTCGCCGGAATACTCATATCTTATCTCTTCTCTATAATATACTGTTCAATCCCTGTACTCCCCAATATTTAAAGGAACGATTCGACTACCTTTATAATTCTCACTCTAATACTATGTGTCTCAGGTCATCAGAGAACCTTCTCCTCAAGCCACCGGTGCGTCGTACCACCTTCTACGACCGCTCATTTACTGCTCAGGCTGTACGCTTGTGGAATGAACTACCTCTCAATATTAAACAGGCTCAATCACTCACTGCTTTTAAGACTCAAATTAAGCACTTCTATCTCTCTAGTTTGACTTCGAAATAAACCTTCATTGTTTCCTTAGTATTTGTATATTATGTATTATTTGTGTATGTTTATGTATAGTAGTATTGTATTTTAAGTAGTATATAATTTTATATTTGTCTTAGTATGTATGTACACAGTAACTTTTTAGCACCACCGTCCTTGCTCGTTGATCTATCTCTGTCCATCCAAAGGTTGTCTGGAAGAGATCGCTTTTTAGCGATAAGACCGCCCATTATTACCTACTCATTACTTATTTCCTGTTTTTGTATTTGTTGCCTTGGTGTCAATAAAGAGTTTATCTATCTATCTATCTATCTAAACGAATAAAATACCACCAATTTTATGCACCGTCGTTTTCAAGTTTTGGAAAATAGTACAATGCGGTGACGCGATCTTTTTCATTTTCCCGCCAAAACTCCAGAGGGTGTTGTAACTTGTAAGACTCACGGATATAGGTGGCGGCACGAAACTCAAACAAACAAAAATGTAATACAATTTTGACTTCTGCGCAATGACGCGCAGCACTAGTCTTGTGCCGCTACTTATATATCTATATCCATTAGAATGCAAATATTTAAAGAATTCAGAATGCATAATTCTTTATTTAACGGACAAATAAATCTATGGGTTAGTTAAAACTACCGCCCTCAACCGCGGACCAGGTCTGCAGCTGCTGCAGTATCTCCGACTCCCACGACGCTGGCTACTCCTGCACGAGGCTGACGAAGACCGCGTGGACTCGTGCCGTTGAGGCAGGCAAAAGCCAGTGCGACCTTCTAAGCGTACTAATGAGTGGTTGTGCAACGCATAATAGAACTGCTCGTAATCAATAATAATAATAACGCCCAACGATCACATACATAGATCCTGCACCCTGACTAGGATTCCCTGTGTTTAGGGACCCAGGAACTACGAGGACCATGATCTCACAACACCCAAATTCAGAACAAGTATTTGCGCTTTTTTTCCTATGCACAAATATTTGTCCTGCCCGCTACCCGCCGCCTCCGGGTTATGGGCTGACCTGCTCAATCACCACACCACAGAGGCTGTCAAATATTATAATAATGTAGTATATATAAGACACACAATTTGATGTAATTCGTCTAGGTATTGTCACAGAATAAATAATGCATAGTACTGGTATTATGTAGTGTAATAATGTTTGCTCATACATTGACAATGTTTTTGTTGAGGATGTCTAGTTCCCGGAAGGTCCATCTGATTGCGTCACACAGTGTAAAGATTGCTGAATGTATCGAACAACTTTACACAAGTCATTATAGCGATATGTGTGACTTTAGTCACATTTTTACTCATCGCTTTGTGGCGAAATTTTCTTAAACCTTTGCTTTCCACCAATTATAGTACTGTGTACAGTGCTTCTCTCCTATTTCCCTGCAATTTTCTTTATTAGTTAGCTCACCCGCCTGGCTGCACACGGTTTCATTAGTCTTACGCCGTAACCCTGGACAGACAGATAAACAGACAGACAGATGAAGTCATATTTATTTTTCGCTTGTGTGCAGAAAATCAAAACCTAATTATAGCATAGGACAATAAATTCAACATCTCAAACTTATTCCATATAGTCCCGGAGTAAGAATACGGCACTAGCCTATCTCTTTCCGCGTAAATACTGTAAGTCAGCTAAGGGAATGCCCAGGAAATGGGCAGCAGAATTTTCCTAGGTCTGCATTTCGTCTACTGCCATCACCAAGATCACCTGCCAAACGTGTTCCACTATGGCCACTGCGGCGTTTGGCGTTAGGCGCCACTACCGCAGGTAGGTAGTAGGGTAGTACCTATTAGCTGATGGGTTCTCAGTAAAATGCTCATTAATAGAAAGTAGGTTTTTATTAATTCTCTGTGTTATGGTGGTTGAGCAGGTCGGCTCATACCCCGGAGGCGGCGGGTTCGATTCCCGCGGCAGGACAAGTATTTGTGCACAAAAAAAGTGCAAATACTTGTTCTGAGTATGGGTGTTGTGGGACCATGGTCGTCGTAGTTCCTGGGTCCTTTGATGCAGGGAATCCTAGTTAGGGTCCAGGATCTATGTATGTGATCGTTGGGTGTTATTATTATTACTATTGATTACGAGCAGTTTTAATATGCGTCGCACAACCGCTCATTAGTACGCTTAGAAGGTCGCACTGGCCTTTGCCTGCCTCAACGGCACGAGTCCACGCGGTCTTCGTCAGCTTCGTGAAGGAGTAGCCAGCGTCGTGGGAGTCGGAGATACTGCAGCAGCTGCAGAGCTGGTCCGCAGTTGAGGGCGGTAGGGGAAGTCAAGCTCCCAGGGGAAGCTCGCAGAGCATGTACATGCTCCCAGGAGCTGATGCTGAGCTTAGACTACTAAGTAGTCTAAGTAGTAGATGTCCTCCGAGAATCCTGAAATATTATCGGTATTAGTTTTTGTTCTGAAGGAACTGTTGTGCTGTGCCTTTTCCGCTGGAGCGAGGTGGAGCTCATGCCAATCAAGGTGGCCAAGGTAGTACGACGAGCGTCTATCTAGAGGCCTATGTTCAGCAGTGGACGCAGGTTGATGTAGGCAGATTGATGATTCGGGGGCGAGCTGGCTGGACTGCAGTCGCGACCCCTTCTCGCCCCGGTACGGCGGACGAGGGCGTTTTAGTGGGTTCGAGTCCCACATACCCCCTGCCACCACCTCATGGTGGCAGGGAAAAGCGAGGGCATTTCTCACACTCAAAAAAAAGGTAAATTTATGATGTGTCTCAAACAGACATTGCAAATCATATTAAAATTAAGTACAAAACCCTTTTTAATTCTAAATTGTTAGTTTTTCTGTACGAACTCAATTTCCTATGGAAAATTGCAAAAAAGTATATTATCAAAAGCTCAAACCTATTATTAACCTGTGACCGGATACACGTAACAACATCTAATAAATTCAAATAATGCTCTAATGGTTCGGTTTAATGTTTTTATACGAACTTGAGTCGAGTCCCATTGTCAACTTTGATTCCCCACAAAAAATTATGTGAGATGAAAATTATTTAATTTTGTGCACAAAAACTATTGGTATTGTATTGTAATGAAATAGCATAAAGGCTTAAAAACATTAGCGCACTATTTAAGTGCGCTAATGTTCAAAAATATTAAGATTATTAAGATGAAATAATAATCAAACGCTAGTGTCTGCGTGATTGTTTCTGTTTTAGGTGTTCTAAAACAAAATAAGATAAAATGGTAAAATGCCAAAAAGGGAAATTATAAACCTTATCCTTGGGAACTTTACTGCGCGGTGGTGAGTTGGAAGGCGTATTTATTTTTTAAATAATGTTTCTTTAGTTGTAACTTTTTAATTATCGTAATTTTTTAGATATAATTATCTCCAAAAGTAAAAGATTGTAACACACTCAAGCTATCTAGTCTAAAAGCGATGTGATCTACACGGCGACCTGCAGGCAGCGTCGCGGGCAGCGCATCGGGCTTGTCGCTATGGTAGCGCACTACTTAGTAATAAAGACTTGCAATATTTTCTATACACATTTAACACTTTTTAATTTTTGAAGTAGGTAAAACTTTTTAAGCTGCTTGACTTGGGAAGTAAGCTAGTGAATACGAGGCGAAAGGAAGTTAGTTCACGCAGATCACCATTTTCAAAGTTAAAAATTGTATTATTACTTTGGTAAATCTAGTAAAATTAATAAAAAAAAAGGATGGAAAAATTTGAAGAAAAAAATAACGCCTACAACAATAAGAACTAATTGGTGTCGATTACAAAATACACCCCTATTGGACTGGCCAGGCGTTTCTTTATCCACAACTTACTTTTGACAAAGTTGTTCAATAGTATGCAGAAAGTCACCAACATAGATTTCATCATCACGAGAATCCAAGCGTGTCCTAAATTACGCTTTATTTCCATGCATTTTGTATGAAATTTGAATGAAATAGGAATCCGCCTGTGCCGACTTCGCACCCGACGCGATTTATGTGTGGCCTGCGCCTAAGATTAGTGTTAATGGACACAGTCTACAAAATTGGGTTTTTAGAAGTTTAAGTCAAATTAAAATTGCTTATTAGCCAAATATCTATGGCTAGATTGTAATGAAATTAGAGTGCCTATCTTAAAGGTACACTAATATAAATAAAAAGAAAAACAACTTATTTTTTCACGTACCCATAAGAATTTGACACATTTAGTAATCCAATTTTTAAGGGAAATACAATTTTTTGATGTTAAAGGGTATGAACGAGCAAATCCTTTAAATAGCACAGCGGTTCACTTCACAGCTTCGATAGCTGATGGCATTAGAAACCTTCATTTTCAGAGTATACCTATAGTAAATACCTATACTACTAGGTGGTAGGACTAGGCAAATTTCATCTAGGTGGTAGGACTTTTCTGCAAAGTTCGTCTAGGTAGGTACCACCGCTTTGCCAGTTATTCTGCCGCCAAGCAGTAGTGCGCAAGCACTACTGTGTTCCGGTTTGAAGGGCACTGTAGCTAGTGAAATTACTGGGCAAATGAGACTTTATGACCTGATCTCACAGTCTAGTAATCTTGTTACTAGATTGTGTTGATGTCTCAGGATGACGTGCGCAGTGCAGTGCCACGCGAAACTCTATACTTTAGAGTTCCGAGTGACACCGCAACTGATATGGGCAGCCGTGTCGCTTAACATCAGGCGAACGGTTAGCTCGTCGCGTCATCCCTTAATATATAAAATAAAAAAAAAAAAAAAAAATGTAGGTAGGTACCACCGCCTTGTCAGTTATTCTACCGCCAATCAGTACTGCGCAAGCACTGCTCTGTTCCGCTTTGAAGGGCACTGTAGCTAGTTTAGTTACTGGGAAAATGAGACTTTATATGACCTAATCCCACAGTCGACTGTGTTGATGTCTCAGGATGACGCAGTGCAGTGTCACGTGAAACTATATTCTAGATTCCCGAGTGACACTGCAACTGATATGGGCCGTGTCGCTTAACGTCAGGCGAACGTCTTGCTCGTCACGTCATTCGTTAAAAAAAAACCTACCTACTATAGTCTATAATGCATTTTTTCACATAACATTTGCATGCCTTATTGAAGGTAAAACATAGCTGTGCCATTATCCAAATGAGATTCATTTCATTTTTTGTAATTACGGGGCAATTGAGACTTAATGATCTGATCTCACAGTCTAGTAATCTTATTACTAGATGGTGCTGATGTCTCAGAATAACGTGTGCAGTGCAGTGTCGTGCGAAAACTTTTTACCTGAGTCCCGGGTGACACTGCAACTGTTATGGGTGACCATGTCGCTTAACATCGGGTGAATGACTAGCTCGTCACAACATTCAATAATATTAAAAAAATAATTTACTGTTCTAGTGCCCACCGTTAATTCAGCAGCAATTATACAAAATAAAAATAATACAAATATAAAATACATTATTTTATACGAATATTGGCAAAATGGGTAAGTACCATTCATTTATTACTTCGTTTTTCATTTTCCAAAGGTGTTAAGTACCTACTCACCTCGCTTTTGGACTGCACCAAGGTGAAAAACCTTCCTGAGGTTTATGACCTCTCTTTTGTCAGAAATTACTTACGCACTTACTTGTGCTTATACAATGCACTAAACCGCTAGGTGGCTACTTTTGCTGTAACATTATTTTAATTAATAATTAATTACTTTTTGCTTAAGCCTAATAGCTCAGTTGGTAGTAACCTTGCCATATGAACTGTAGGTTGTGGGTTCGATTCCAGGACAAACATTTGTGTGATGAACATCGAAGTTTGTTCTGTATCTGGGTGTTATATTGTACTAAATGTATGTATTTACAAACAAAAAGTACCTATCTAAGTTTCGTATCAGTCATCTGGTTCCCATAGTACAAGCTTTGCTTAGTTTGGGGCTAGATGGCGTTGTGTGAGATGTCCACACTTAGTTATTATTATTTAATGATTTTTGTTTTTTTGTCCATAAATACTTTTCCTGTCGCGGGAATCGAACCCCCCACCTCTGGGCTGCGTTCTGTTCAACCACTACACCACAGAGGCTCTCAACATAATAATATTTTGATTTAATGCTTATAGTCAATTTAAAAAAATTGTTTTTTTTTTTGTTTTTACTTTTTTTTTGTTATTACGGGTTACGGCTTCTGATTACTCTGTTTTACGGCGGATTTTGATGAAGCTCGGCTTGTAGTCATGTACCTATTATATCAGGCAGTCTTCTACACCTATATGGCTAGAAAGAGTATAAAGATCTATTTCAAGATTTTCTCATAATAGAAACGATTCCCATAGGCCTCAAAACTTGGGCCTGTATTCTGGAAATCTCAATCGTGAATGTAGGTACTGAGGTCCTCGATCGAACGTAGTGGCAGGATCCAAGTCAGGTTTAACTCCAAAAATCTGAGTTTGATCACGGTATGTTATGTTGCTATTATTTATGTCTTTTGCATTTGATACTGTCCATCGATATGATAATGATAATGATAATGATAAGTTTATTGATAATTATAAAAAATTACAAGTCTGAAATTATTAAATAAGCATAAAAAATACAATAATAAATGCAATAACATAATTATTGTGTAAAATAATGTTATTAAAATAGTAGGTATATAAAAATTAAAAATTAAATTGATCATACCAGTTTTGGAACGAATTCCTCGACGCTATATGGCGCCATATCTATAAGAAAACTCTTTATTTTATTTTTAAAAGTCTGAACATTTTTAACACTGCGTATAGAGTCTGGAAGAGCGTTAAAAATGTTGACACCAGCTACCCTAGTACATTTCCCAGACTTAGCAAGTCTATGTCTCGGTAGTATAAGATCGTGAGCTCTTCTTGTACTTAAGTTGTGGACATCTTTGTGTTGTTTATACAAGCTCATATTTTTATACACAAATAAGCTCGCCTGATACATGTATAAAGCAGGTACAGTCATTAATCTAAGATTTTTGAAGACCGGTTTTGCAGGTGTGCGGGGGGCGACTTTTGCAACTATTCGCACTGCCTTTTTCTGCATCACAAACACTCGGTGCCAATCTGCAGAGTGACCCCACAGATCGACACCGTAAGTGAGCAAAGACTGTATTGTTGCGTAATAGCAGTCGCGCACCGCTTTTTGCGATAAGCGTCATTTGCATAGCGTCATCCAAAGGTTGTCTAGAAGAGATTGCTATCAGCGATAAGACCGCTCATTGTATCACTAGTTTATAAGATTTTCTTAATCTTAATACTTGTATATTTCATTGGTGGAACAATAAAGAGTTCTCTATCTATCTATGCTGACAGCCTCTCTGTGGTGTGGTGGTTGAGCAGGTCAGCTCATAGCCTGGAGGTGGCGGGTTCTATTCCCGTGGCAGGACAAGTATTTTTGTAAAGAAAAGTATTTGTAAATAAATAGTAATTGTAAGTAAATATTTGTATTTGAAAAAAAAGCGTTCCGAGTCTGGGTGTTGTGGGACCATGGTCCTCGTAGTTCCGGGGTCCTTAAACACAGGGAATCCTAGTTAGGGTCCAGGATATATGTATGTGATCACTGGGCGTTATTATTATTGTTCAATCAAATTAGTAGTTTTGTAACAGACAGACAGACGCACTTAGTTAAGTTTATAGATATAGTTCAAAATTCGTTTATAATGCACGTAATGTCTTAATTTCGTTTAGTCTAGCAATATACCTTATCCAGAACACACGTTTGTTTACTTCTCCAATACCACACAATCAAAAAGCAACCTTATCGCCGCGACATATGGTCGCAATCGCGCCGGATGAAGTTCACCTGAGCTATCTCGAAGGACCGGGCGGAGAACAATAGATGTGGCGATACCTCCCTGCCGCTGATATTTTTATGCATTTATGCGAAGAAAAAAGTTGTTTACGAGTTGTGATCTTGTGATAGAAACATTGTGTGAATACGTATTAACAAAATATTTAGTGTTGTGACGAACTATGGCAGCTATTGAACAATTAATAGGAAGTTTAGAAGATACGGCCGAGTTATTAAAGAAAACGCAAATTAATTTGAAAAAATGTCCTAAACAACGTTTAACTCGGTGTTATATACAAACGCGAATACAATGCATTGAAGAATATTGGGTTACGTTCAAGAAGCTTCACCAAGATTTACTGAGGAATACAAATCGAGAAGCACGCGAAGCATTACCTTACTTCAAGAGTGATGAATACTACGCTTATGAAGATTTGTACTTAAATATGCTTGGTGATCTGAAGGACATGCTTGCCTCTTCAAGCTCGAGGACCCCAGCGCTCGCCAGAAGCAGGGACGCATCCATTGAGGCCCGAGCTAATTCACAAGCGAAGTTACCACCTATTTCACTCCCGATGTTTAATGGATGTTATGAAGAATGGCCCGCATACAAAGATTTTTTCATATCGTTGGTGCATCAAAACTCGTCACTTTCCAACGTTCAGAGGCTCCATTATTTGAAGACTAGCATAACGGGTGAAGCAGCAGCCTTACTTAGACATATACAAATGACGGATATAAACTATGAACAAGCCTGGCTTACCTTACATCAACGTTACGGTAACAAGCGACTTATAGTCAATTCCCTATTGAAGCGATTATTTGCACAAAAGAAATGTACTGCACAAACAGCCACGCAGTTGAAGTCAATACTGGACACCACCACTGAGGTCATAAATAGCCTTAAAAATCTAGATGTGCCGACTGACTCTTGGGATCCTATAATAATATTTCTGGTCGTACAGAAGTTGGACTCGGAGTCACACAAAGAGTGGGAACAGTTTGCCTATACGAAGAGTGGAGAAGAGCTGTCAAAGTGGGACGACTTAAAGAAGTTTTTGGAATCCAAGTTTCGTACTATAGAACTTGTCACACCGTTATCAGCCCCTAGGGAGAAGACCGTAAAAGAAAAAGTTTTCCATGTGTCTACTACAGAGAAGGCCTGCGTCATGTGTCAAGAAAATCACACCCTATGCCATTGCAAGGCATTTACTGCAATGCAACCTACTGAACGAAGTCAATACGTACAAAGTAACAAATTGTGCTACAATTGCCTGACTCCGGGACACTCGGCGTTTAAGTGTCGTCTGTCGATGTCCTGTCGCATATGTAAGAGACGCCACCATACTCTTCTACATCAATCAAGAAAAGCAGATGCGCCGGTCTCCTCTCAAGAACATAATCAACCGACGTCATCGACCCAAGCAGATGTAGAAGAGAAGCAAGTACACACCTCAATTGCGTGCCACCAAGATGAGCGCAAAATTAGTTTATTGGCAACCGCAGTGGTGATATTAAAGGGAGAAAATGGACACACCACTGTGCTCAAGGCACTCATCGACCCCGGCTCGCAAGCGAGTTTCATTAGTGCAAGGGCGGCTCAAGCTCTAAAACTTGAGCGCAAACAAGTAAATCTCATAGTCACTGGCATGGAGTCTATGAAGGTACGAGTTAAGCAGGAAGTCGAGGTCCGAGTTCTATCACGCTGGGAACCTGATTTCGTACTACCTATGAGGGCCTACGTAATGTCTGGGCATTTGAAGACAAACTTACCTTCAAAGGCGAAGCCGGCGAGTGAATGGTCACACGTGAAGAACCTCAATCTGGCAGATCCAAACTTTTATGCATCTGGATCCATGGATTTGCTATTGGGTGTAGACGAGTATTCAACAATACTGCAACAAGGACTAATCAAAGGTCCCCCAGGTACACCATGTGCACAAAAAACCAACCTGGGATGGATCGTAATGGGAGGAACTAATATGAAGCTAACTACACGAGAAAAATCCTTGTCGGTCATCACACACGAAGAAGCAAATATAGACGATTTACTGAAAACAATATGGGAATTAGATACAGATTCGAAGAGGAATCTAACAAGAGAAGAACAGCAATGTGAAGAAATTTATGAAAAAACATATACAAGAAATAAAGAAGGACGATACATAGTCAAGCTACCATTCAAAACGGATAAACTAAAATCACCTGAAGCAAACACTAGAGACATAGCTTTGAAAAGATTCATGCAACTAGAAAGAAGATTTAGTAAGAATACACAGCTGAAAGAAGATTATACGAAAGTGATAGAAGAATATAAAGAGCTTAAGCATATAGAAGAAGTACCTGAAAAAGAAATAAAAAATAAATCGGTGTACTTACCTCACCACGCCGTGATCCGCGAAGACAAGCAAACGTCGCGAACTCGTGTCGTCTTCGATGGTTCCTGCCGAGAAGTAGAAGTGGCCTTGAACGATGAACTTCTTACAGGACCAACACTGCAAGAAGACCTAAGGAGTCTCATTATGAGATGGCGCACTCACGCAATTTGTTTCGTGGCAGACATCGAAAAGATGTACAGAATGATCCTCATACATAAAGACCATGCTGATTACCAGAGAATTCTCTGGAGAAGTGATCCATCAGAACCCATTAAAGACTATAGACTGTTGACAGTTACCTTCGGTACCGCTTCAGCACCGTATTTAGCTGTAAAGACACTCATGCAACTGGCTATAGATGAAGGTGACAAGTATCCTGATGCTGCACGAATTCTAAGAGAAGATTTTTACATCAATGACCTGATGTCTGGTTGTGACTCACCAAAAGAAGCTGTTCAAGTCAGCCAAGACTTAAAAGAACTTCTACGTCGAGGCGGCTTCGAGCTGAAAAAATGGTGTTCAAACAGCGCTGAGTTCATGCAGAGTATAGAACCAAGTGAGAGATCAACCAACGCCCACTTAGAACTCAAGGTCGATGGAATAATCAAGGCACTGGGTATACAATGGAATCTAGGACATGATCACTTTGAGTACAACCTAAACTTACCTGCTGTCAGCGACGTGGTCACGAAGCGTAGTATTCTCGCCGACGTACAAAGGCTGTTTGATCCTGTCGGATGGATTGCTCCTTGCATAGTGATGGCAAAGATTCTCATTCAAAAATTATGGTTAGACAAAGTTAGTTGGGACGAAGATCTCAAACCATCACTGAAAGACGAGTGGATCAAGATTCGCAATGATTTAAGCAACGTGAACGAGATTTATGTTGACAGGTGGCTAGGAACATCTAAAGCTAACACTGACACAATTCAAATTCACGGCTTTAGTGATGCTTCAATTCAAGCTTATGCTGCTGTAGTCTTCTGCCGTGTCAAAACCGAAGATGGTTCGTACAAGACATCACTCGTCGCTGCAAGAACGAGAGTTGCTCCACTAAAAACTATTTCATTACCGAGACTTGAACTATGCGGTGCTCTGCTACTCTCAAGGCTGTTGAAACAAGTAACGCAAGCGATGAGAATACCGGCATCACAAGTTTTTGCTTGGACTGACTCATCGATAGTCATCTCTTGGCTATTTGGAGAACCTTCAAGATGGAAGCCATTTGTGGCTAACCGGGTTGTTGAAATCACATGCAACGTCAACAGCAGTCAATGGCACCACGTTCAGTCTCAAGACAATCCTGCAGACATAGCGTCAAGAGGCATGTCAGTAAAAGATATGAAGAATTGCGATCTTTGGTGGAAGGGACCAGAATGGTTATCGAAAGAAAACATGCAATTTACAAGACCAAACATCATACCGACAGAGTTAGAACAAAGGAAGAAAACAATACAAGCTCTGATAATTACGGAAAAGGAAGAAGGGACAGACACAGATATGTCGAAACAATTTGAAGAGTGTACTACACTGAAGGAACTTTTGAGAGTGATAAGCTATTGCAAAAGATTTCTAAATTACAAGAAGAGAAAAGAAGAGATAGATACAAAATTTACAACAGAGGAACTAGAAAATGCGATGAAGACAAGTATAAAAATAGCACAAAGAAAGGACTTTTCAGAGGAAATTGAAGCTTTAAAGAGAAAGAAACAAGTAAAGAGGACAAGCAAGCTGAAGGCACTAAATCCGTATTTGGATGAAGACGAAATTCTAAGGGTGGGTGGAAGATTAAGACATGCACACACAATAGATGATGAAAGCAAGCATCCAATCATACCTCGCAAAGAAAGCTAACTTACCTCACTGATTGTCGCTGAAGCTCACGTCAAGACATTACACGGCGGAATCCAATTGATGTTGTGCTACCTTAGGTCCAAATACTGGATTCTACGTGCGAAAGGACTAGTCAAACAATATGTGCATCGATGTTTGATATGTGCCAAACAAAACGCAAAGCCGAAATCACAGCTCATGGGAGATCTGCCGACGGTACGCGTGACACCGTCACGACCGTTTGTCAACTCAGGAGTGGATTTTGCTGGCCCGTTCCAAGTCTTATTTAATAAGGGCAGAGGAGCAAAGACTGTTAAGGCATACATCGCTATTTTTATATGTATGTCTACTAAAGCGATCCACTTGGAACTGGTTGGAGACTTGACATCGCAAGCTTTAATTGGTGCATTCAAAAGGTTTTGCGCACGCAGAGGAAAATGTGCTAACTTATGGAGTGACCAAGGACGAAACTTTGCTGGCGCAAACAAAGAGCTAATCGATGCCTGGAACGAAGCGCGCTTACAATTTGATGGCGAAATAAGCGATACCCTTGCAAACGACGGCACGCAGTGGCACTTCATTCCTGCTTACTCACCAAACTTTGGAGGCCTCTGGGAGGCAGGCGTTCGATCAATGAAGCAGCATCTAAAAAAGGTTCTAAGAGCGCACCTTACCTTCGAAGAGATGTCCACATTACTCTGTGAAATCGAAGCCTGTCTCAATTCTCGTCCATTGTATCCGATCGATCCCTCTGATGCTAACATGCAGCCATTGACACCTGGACATTTCTTGATTGGAGAAGCACCAGTTACAGTACCCAGCACGAGTTTACAGCATGTGAATGTCAGTAATTTGGCACGCTGGCAACATTGTCAAAAGCTCTTAAATGACTTTTGGCGCCAATGGCAGAAAGAGTACCTGTCCCGACTGCAGCAAAGACCTAAATGGCTAAAGCGGACAGATGAGTTCAACAATGGAGACATTGTTTTAATCAAACAAGACAACTTGCCACCAGGCAAGTGGGCCCTAGGAAGAATAGTGGATAAACACCCTGGCCCAGATGGACTTACTCGAGTGTATAGTGTTAAAAGTGGAGACAATATAGTGAAACGATGTGTATCAAAGTTATGTGCTTTGCCCATTGAAACTGATTAGTATAAATAAGTCATTGTAGATTCACACCCACCTTGCATGCTCAAGTTTATATAAGTTTTTGAAAGGACTCATATAGTCCTTTGGTGGGCGGTTTATGTTCAATCAAATTAGTAGTTTTGTAACAGACAGACAGACGCACTTAGTTAAGTTTATAGATATAGTTCAAAATTCGTTTATAATGCACGTAATGTCTTAATTTCGTTTAGTCTAGCAATATACCTTATCCAGAACACACGTTTGTTTACTTCTCCAATACCACACAATCAAAAAGCAACCTTATCGCCGCGACAATTATTAAAAGGAAAGAAAGGGAGTTGTTTGATTTTGGTTGCGTGAGAACATCCCTTGGAAGTACGTAATTCTATTATACCTATAATATTGTACCTACAGTAAAATATCCACTGGTATTTTTAGCCTTGTGTTGTGCGTGGTAGCTCTGTCTCTCTATAAACACTATCATTAGTCAAGGACAAAGTTCAACTACATCAACTGTGCTGGAGCTGCTTCGTAAAATTATGAGGTTAAACGTTGCATGCCATTTATTTAATGTAATTCTACTAATTTTGAAAATTTATAGAATTATCGTTAGGTACTAACCTTCTTTACCTTGACTTTGACCTTCTTACCTTTACCTCTTTTCGTCTTTTCGGGATAACATACGAAATGGGAGTTTTGGGGGAAAACGAAAAAGATCGCGTCACCGATCTTTTTTGTTTTCCCGCATTGTATTATTTTCCAAAATTTGTGTTATTTTCAGTGCCAGTGCAAAAAATTCGTGGCATTTTATTCGTTAAGTGCTGCATTACAGGCATGAGTGTGGGAAAGTGGTATAATGATGGTGAACGGATTCTTTTCGAGTTGTTCCCAAAACACCATAGAAGCTTCTGATAAAGTTCCCACCACGCTACTAGGAGTGTGACTTGACTAGACTAGACTCAGACTTGACTTGATAACTTGGAGTGTGACTTGACTTGACACACACATATATATATTAATTAACTTGAGAAATTATCAATCACTTGACACTAGCTAAATGCACAAAAGAGCCAAACCAAAAACAAGCAAAAAAAAACGAAATCAAACCAATATATTAAGTCACTCGTGTCTGGTCAAAACAAAGTAGGTATGACTTCTACCTACCAATATATATGTTTGTGAGAGATTCGTGACCGAGTGATGAGATTAGCCAAACATTATATTATTCAGGGTTTTGTTCAGTGTCAACCAAACTCATTAGACATAACTTGGCATAATAGTTAAGTGTACAATATACCTTGAGCGTAAGGACATTTATTATTTAACTTGATGTTGTGGATACGTTTAAGACGAGGCAGCTTTGAATAGTTTAGAATAGAAAACATATATTGTAAAGATAAAACGGGTCTTTTCGCGTACAGAAATTATCAAAACATAATTGAAGGGGTGAGAATAAAAAGGGTTTAACTGTCAAATTGACAGTTAAGAAAAAATTGACTTTGACGTCAACGGCTTCATTTTAATGTAGAGTGCTTATAGGGTAATAGAGGTTTATGCAAGTTTCAGTAGCTTGAAAATGTATGATTTCTATTTTAAAATATAAAATATAGATCTAATTCGTAAAATTACTGTAAAAATATAATAAATATAATAATGTTTTTATGCTTAGCAAACTGTATTCCTGTGTCAGATAAACCGTTTTTAGACTCAAAATCTCGGGATTTAATCCTCGTTTCGGTATTTTGAGAATGAATTATTGTAGATTATTTCACGCTGAATCCAACGACACCCATAAGTCATTTTGTGTTAAACCCTTTTTGTTCTCACCCCTTCAATTTTGACTAACCTCGACGTTTCGACCAAGCTACATTGTCCGCGGTCACGAGGGAACTGGAGTAGCGAGTGTCAGCATCGTGCAGGGCGGGCGTCGTCCCCAACTACCCGCATTTGGTCTTGTAAGTTTTCACCATCAATATACAGACATACAATACTAGCAGTATCGGCAGTTTCATGCGAACACAAATCGCGACGCGAACACCTACTTATCACCGGATTCCACGAAAGTTTAAAAAGTGTTAAATTGAAACATAAACAGTTTAACCACAAAAGATTTAAACAAGCTTTAATGAAGTGTTAAACTACTGTTTAGTATTGTTAAACACACGTTTGATTGACGTCTGTCTAAGCCTTGTTTATATATAATTTATTGTGGTTTCACAAATAATGTCTAACATATCTATAGTATTCTTATTATGGCAATTCATATTTGCTATCTTCTATAAGTACTTATTCTATTCTCCGAACCAGTAAGCGGCGGGTTCGATTCCCGCGGCAAGACAGGTATTTGTCCACAGAAAAAAAATACTTGTTCTGAGTCTGGGTGTTGAAGGACCGTGGTCCTGCAGTTCCTGGCTCCCTAGACACAGGGAATCCTAGTTAGGGTTCAGGATCTATGTATGTGATCGTTGGGCGTTATTATTATTATTATTCACATCTAGGGCCTTCAAAATTGTTGGAGATGAAGATCCCGGATGCGATGAAAGAAAAGATACATGTATAACTTGAACGTATAAATTTAAAGTTAAAAATAAAAATTGATATAGCAAAACCGCCTGCTCGCTTTCACTTTTTGACATCGAAAGTAATGACAATAACTTAAAAAGTGAATCTATGAAATACCTAATATATAAAGCCTTCATGGGAGTTTAGGCGAAAAACGAAAAAGATCGCCTCGCCGCATTGTATTATTTTCCAAAACTTGTGTTATTTTCAGTGTTAGTGCATAAAATTAGTGGCATTTTATTCGTTAAGTGCTGGATTACAGGCATGAGTGTAGGAAATTGGTATAATGATGGTGAAACGTTTCTTTTCGTGTTGTTTCCAAAACTCCATAGAAGCTTCAAGTAAAGTTGCCACCACTTTACTATTTGTATACACTTTATTCATTTATTTATTTATTTTATTCTTGGAAGACCAACAGCTGTTATAATTACAATAGACATACGTTTACAAAAGAGTATAATTTAAATGAAGTGAACACCTAAGAGCACTACTCTACTACACTACTCAAAAAATTCACTGCTCAACCGCTGCCTGGCCGACGCTACGCTTGTACAGAATAGGTCAAAGTTAAGACGCTTATCAAGTACATTAAACCCATTGCTGGCCCTCCATTTCTAGTCAGCTATTTCTCTTCTTTTAAAGAGAGGAAGGAAATGGAGTTTCTTACAAAGTTCCAAATAATTATTAGACTTATACGGGAGTTATGACACATATTTGCGTGAAATATCATTATCTTGATAAATTATCCATTACTTGACACTGGCTAAATACACAAAAGTGTAGAGCCAAAACAATAAAAAACTCGGTAGTAGCTTTGGCTTCTGAACTTTAATTCCCACCCGGGACAAACATTTGTGGATGAACATCGATGTTTGTTCTGTGTTTGAGTGTTATATTGTATTTTATGTATTGATTTACAAACAAAAATACCTAAGTATTGTATCAGTTATCTGGTACACAAAGTACAAGCTTTGCTTAGTTTGGGACTAGATGGCGCTGTGTGAAATGTCCACAAATATTTATTTATTCATTTATTTACATACTTAGTTATAAATGATAATAAAATTAATAATTTATTAATATAGTGTTGTAGCCTGAAGTTACACTACCATTTATTTAGAAGAATGCACATGGGTTTAAGTGCAATGAAATATGACAATTTACTCAGTTTAGTGTTTACCTAAAGAATATAGGCGTTTTAAATGACTAAATCTGACAGCGCATTGATGTTTCGTTTATCTCTAGTGTTCGATTCTGTAGGTCAATGCCATGCGTTAATATCATGATTCATTTAAACTCCATTAATTGTTTTTGTCTCTTGATCTTCAAGTATTCTAGATATTCTTATTAGGTATAATTATTTACTCTTTGATGCCTATCCTCTGTGAGATTCTTAACGTGGTTGTGTGCGAATTGCCGATAGGTTTACTAGGTGGTAGGACTTTTCTGCAAAGTTCGTCTAGGTAGGTACCACCGCTTTGCCAGTTATTCTGCCGCCAAGCAGTAGTGTGCAAGCAGTACTGTGTTCCGGTTTGAAAGGCAATGTAGCTAGTGAAATTACTGGGCAATTGAGACTTTATGATCTCACAGTCGAGTAATCTTATTACCAGACTGTGCTGATGTCTCAGAATGATGTGCGCATTGCAGCAGTCATGCGAAACTTTACATGTTGGAGTTCCGAGTGACACTGTTCTGTTATGGACGGCCGTGTCACTTAACATCAGGTGAACGACTAGCTCGTCACATCATTCTAACATAAAAAAAGGTTTTCTAATTTTTTTTCCTCCCATCTTCTATAAAGATGTTTCAATGTAATATCTATACATATTAAATTCAAAGTCCTGACTGACTGACTTATATATCAACGCATAGCCTAAACCGGTGGTCCTAGAGACTTGAAATGTGGAGGATGTGTTCTTTGTAAAGTGTAGGTATCCACCAAGAAAGGGTTTTTCGAGATTCTATCCCTAAGAGGGTGAAATGCGTGATTGAATAATCTATAAATTTCCTTCTTGGTTTCCTAAAGGCCACTCGGGCCAATGCTAATTGAAGGGGTGAGAACAAAAAGGGTTTTTTTTACTATTTTCACAAAATGACTTATATCGTTGGATTCAGCGTGAAATTATCTACAATAATACATTCTCAAAATACCGAAATGAGGTTTAAATCTCGAGATTTTGAGTATAAAAACGGTTTATCTGTCACAGGAATGCAGTTCGCTTAGCATAAAAATATTATTATATTTATTTTATTATATTATATTTTTACAGTAATTGTATGAATAGCACCTTATTTCGTATTTTAAAATAGAATTAAAACATTTTCAAGCAACTGAAACTTACATAAACCTTTTCTATTACTTTATATAAGCACTCTACATTAAAATGACGCCGTTAAAGTTTAAAGTAAATTTTCTCGAAACTATCAATTTGACAGTTAGACCCTTTTTATTCTCATCTGTTCAATTTTAATATATTTAATTTATATTTTCCATACGTAGGTACTAGTGTCATCCATGTACGTGGTTTCTTTCTGCTTGGCTGAAAATACATAGGATCTGCCATCCTTCTTTGACTACATATTTATATGGTTTCATATGGTGGCTTAGGAATTTTCAGGATAGGGACACAAAAATCACATTAACATTTTAACAACTTTAATGTACGTATTAATTATCATCTAATCTGTGACTTAACTTCTATCTGTCATCTATCTATATAAAATTCCTTTTAAGGCATAGACTTACGGTAGTATTAAGAAAGACGAATTGTTGAAAATATCATCCCTCAGATAGTCAAATAGAGTGTTAAAAATTATGTAAAGAACCTCATGGGCTAAATCGCGGGGTGCAGCCAAAACATTACTATAAACTTTCAAGACATTTTTAATTTACAGGCACTCGGAAGTGATTCCAATCAAAGTATAGATCTCGTGAACTAAGTACTTAGCTACTTTTAAAAATGCAATTAATAACAATATCCTAAAGCATATTAGGTATACTAAGAGAGAGCTAGCTGGTTCTTTGGGATCTTTTCGAACAGCTTATTGGTTTCATTAATAATCCTGGAAACGATGGCGGTCACTATGGGGGGTGCTACTTCTTGGAAGATTTCCTTCCAGTTCTCGTTGGCGAACGCGTGCACTGTGTCCGCTAGAAAATAAGATAAAACAGTATTTAGAATATTTTCTCGTCATAATGTAATGATAGACTTCGTAGTTCTAAACATAATCTTAATGATAAACATAGTCGTAGTCCTGTGACTATGACTTGACTGTTCAAAGAGGACCGGCTGAAATAGCTCACACTCATTGTAGTTATAGATACTTATGAATTATGTTTTAGCAGGTTTCCATGTTTACGTTTAGGTTAAATTTATCAATGTAGTCAATAGTCCTACAATAGTACGTTATGGTACAAGTGTGCTAAGTTGCATTGCACTCAAGGCGTTTTTTAAATTTTATGTTAGTGAATGATGTGACGAGCTAGTCGTTCACCTGATGTTAAGCGCCACGGCCGCCCATAGCAGAACAGTGTCACTCGGAATATAGAGTTTCGCACGACACTGCACTGCGCACATCATTCTGAGACATCAGCACAGTCTGGTAATAACATTACTCGACTGTGAGATCAGATCATAAAGTCTCAATTGCCCAGTAATTTTACTAGCTACAGTGCCTTTCAAACCGGAACACAGTAGTGCTTGCACACTACTGCTTGGCGGCAGAATAACTGGCAAAGCGGATTAGGAGATAAAGAAAGCTAACGCACTCGCATTTCATACAAAGTTTTTCATTGCTTGCTCATAAAGTGGGTCTTATTATACTGCTTTTAATATAAATGCTTTTTATATTTTATAGGTTACTCACAAAGCTGTTTATTCCCATTGAACAAGTTCTGGAAGCTGAACTCGGCGCCAGTCTTCACGTCCGAGGTGTGTCTCCACTTGTTGGTGATCCAGTACTTCTCGCCATTAACTGTGCGCTCCGACATCTCGAAAACTATCTTCACTAGAATGTCACCTGGAAAAGAAGACATTATATTTCTACTCACCTATGTGTGAAAAGTGAAGCGTGTGTGGATAGCAAATTCTTTTAAAATAGTCACTGGAGATGTTAGATAGTTTTGCTGTAAATGAACGAGCCCGTCGTTTGCCTGATGTTAAGCGTCACAACTACCCATAAACCAGAACTTTTCAAATTAAAGTCTTAGTTGGCACTGCGCTGCACCATCTCATCCTGAAATATCAGCACAAAAATCTAGACTATGAGATCATTGCGGCGATTCTGGGAATTATAACGTGGCTTAATCGCACAGAATACACAAATGTTTGACTTTCATGCAGTACATTATTCTCCTTTGCTTTCATGAGACTAAGATTAATTGAAATATTTATTTGTACCTAGGTTTTATCCTTTTTATTTTATTCCACTAGCTAACACTGGAACTTAGTAATGCTTGCATTGCACATTTAGTACTGGGTGGCAGAATATCTGGTAAAGCGGTGGTAGCTATCTAGACGAACTCTTAAGAAAAGTATTACCATCTGTATTAGATAGTTATAGATCGAAAGCGCTCACACAAATCTATATGATTCATTTGTTAATTTTCTAGAATCGCTGCTATACTCAGCGATGAAAACACCTTATGTGCTGATTTTTTTTCTTCGGTCTGCCAGAAATGGGTGGAGCAGTGAGCCAGATGGGAATAGGTATTCCGTAAAAATGAGTGTGCTTTAGACCACACGACTGAAGTAAAACTTCTTTAGTTTAGTTCCATCTATCGGCCGGTATAACTTTATTTTTGCTTTGTTTAATGTTAATTCAGTCGCAATCTTGACAATTGTAAATTGTCATTTTACCGGATATACCAACAAAATAATACAAACATTTAACGGTCAACGGGGCAATGCTGCCAGCATGTTGGGCACGCTACGTACTGGTAGTGGGCTGGAGCATTTGGACTGTCTATAGGTCTTCGCGGCCAGTATAGAGTCCAAATTTTTTTTGGTATTAGTATGTAATGTTTAGTATTAGATATTATATCATTGTATTATATAGTTTGAAAATAAAGAGTAAAACTTTTAACTTTGTTATGTTGGCAATGGAGGACGTGAATCATTTTTACATCGCGCTTTAGCGATTCGCTCGCTCTCCAGGTTAAGATTACGTAAAGAAGTTTTACTTCGATAACCATGATGATAGAAGTTCCACTCACGGATCTTAATCTTGTATCTGCCATTGCCTTCGATAGGCAGGATGAGGAGCTTCCCGCTGAGCGTGTAGTCTCCGGTCATAACCACCGAGCATTGGAGATCCAGGTACGTCTTGTTGCCTTTTCTCCTGTAATCATTTTTAAAGATTAATTCTAAGGCGTTCTTAAAAGTATTGAATGTATTTAAAAACTAGGAAAAGTAGTATTGAATGTATTGAAAACTAGGAGCATCTTTTCACCTGTTTATTATTTATTGTCATTATATGTAAAAGTCCTGACTGACTGACTGACTTGTATATCAGCGCACAGCCTAAACCGCTTGTCCTAGAGATTTTAAATTTGGAGAGTATGGACTTTGCAAAGTGTAGGTATCCACTAAGAAAGGGTTTTTCGAAATTCCACCTCTAAGAGGGTGAAATGGGTGGTTGAATAATCAATATATAGGAAACGCGGGCGAACCCGCGGGCAGAAGCTAGTTTCATATACAATGCCAGCTTTACACTAGTAAACCAAAGACACACAAGGTTTTCTATTGAGTTTTCTGTTCAACCGTCTGAGTAACGCTTTCGTCCAATCGCACGAAAACAGTGTTGCTAACCAGAAAAATAAATCACCAAACTGGATTACAAAATCTATAATAAAATTAACAAATACACATAAGCATATATCCACGAATTGTATTGTCGTCATACGCTATGCTGACGGCACTTAATGATAGTTTTAATCTGCCTAACCTCAGGGTATGACGTCATATATTCACGATAAAAAAATAAATTACTATTCTCATGTCATGTCACGTAATGATATGAGTACCTGCGAGTATAAGATCTAACCCTGTTGTCAACCTTAACTGCACGTTTCATGGTGACCCTAATTTTTTGCAATTTATATGCTATCTACACAATAAATGTAAAACAAACGTAAAGGGTTAAACGGACTTTAACCACCTTAATTTAATACTCAGAACATACTAGAATGCCATCATCATATACTTACGTATATACTCAAGTTATTATTATCTAAATACCAAATTAGATACTGAACTGATTTTGATAAAATTTCTACAGGACTGAACTAAGTATATCCTTCAAATATTTTACAAATTGGTTTATAAATTACGGAGATCTGTATATTTAACAAGAATCGAATAGAGGAGGTGGTAGGACTTTGTTGCAAAGTTCGTCTAGGTAGGTACCACCGCTTTGCCAGTTATTCTGCCGCCAAGCAGTAGTGCGCAAGCACTACTGTGTTCCGGTTTGAAGGGCACTGTAGCTAGTGAAATGACTGGGCAAATGAGACTTTATGACCTGATCTCACAGTCTAGTAATCTTGTTACTAGATTGTGTTGATGTCTCAGGATGACGTGCGCAGTGCAGTGTCACGCGAAACTCTATACTTTAGAGTTCCGAGTGACACTGCAACTGATATGGGCAGCCGTGTCGCTTAACATCAGGCGAACGGTTAGCTCGTCGCGTCATGCCAAAAAAAAAAATATGATAATCCCGTTAAAAATAGTACATTTTGAATTTGGTATAAAGGCGTGTTGTCTTGATCTATATTAAAATTATTAGAATTGATAGATCATATGCACCAACATTAGATAAAATTATAGGTAAGTATTACTGAAAATTGAAACCTATTTACCTACTGAGCTGATTTTTATGCAAAGGCAATACTCAATTTTTTTTATTGATTAAGTAAAACTGATACCATTACCCTTTTAAATTTGATATTAATGCTTCTTAAATTCTTGTTTGATTTCGATATATTAAATTATTTAGATGATCTTGTTGTTTGGAATTATAATACCGCTAAAATACAAACAATAAGTTGTCTCTATTATTTATATTCTATCAAGATTATCGATAGACCCGTTAGCTCAGCTGGTAGTATCCCTGCCTTCTCAACTGCAGGTTGTGGGTTCGATTCCCACCCAGAACAAACATTTGAGTGATAAACATTGTTGTTTGTTCTGTATTTTTATATGAATCAATTTATGATGTCGCAGTAATAAAATTAGCAATATTTTCAAATATAAGCAAGCCTATAATAAATGAGTAGGTAACAAAAAAATTTCTCTTTCCCACTACTGGTGCAATTAATCCACCATAAGGGTTCTTCGACCATTTCGGTGTGAATCTCAAAATACTAAGAATTAAACCAGCTCACAAAACTTACTTCAGACTCTCAACAACGCAGTTCCGCAGTCCCTTTACCACCGTATTCCTAAAGTCCATCTCCAGCCCCGCCTGGCTTGTGGCCACTCGATCCATCTGCATAGGATCAAGGACGCTGATCCCTAAGCTAGGCACTCCAGCTGCCAGGACTGCGACGGCCTTCTGCGCAGAGCTCTTCATGCAGGTGGTGTCCACGGCTTGGCACGGTGTGATGAAGGGAGCTGGATTAAACATACAATACAATACAATACAATAATACTTTATTGAACACCAACTAATACATAACAACCTTAAAAAAACTTACAAAAAATGGTAGAACAAAGCAAGGTAAACATTTTCCTTCATTAAAAATATTTGTTCCCCAGCTTGTGTTACTTAATAGTTGTAGTTAGCTTGTTACATGGTTAATATCCCACAGGTGCGAACAAAGAGATTTGGCTCCACATTTATCATGCGAACAGCCAAAGAGTGGAATGCTTTACCGGCATCCGTATTTCCCGAAAACTACAACCTTGCAGTCTTCAAATCGAGAGTGAACAGGTGTCTTCTAGGCAAGCGTGTTACATCCTAGATCGCATCGTCACTCACCATCAGGTGCGATAGTGGTAAAACGCGAGCCTATCAAACAATAAAAAAAAATAGTTACTGGACAAGCGGTAGCGTACAGTTAATTCCTCGTTCTATCAGGTATGTAAAGTCAAAGGCAAAAGATTTATTGCAAATAGGCAATTTTTATCACTTTTATAAGTCAAAATTATATTAGGTACTTAAAATTAAGTTATTTCACTAAGCATATAAAATGACAAAATGCTTATTGTCAAATAATATATAGCAAGCCCATTACAATACATGAGTTTGAAAAAAATTACTTCTTTTTACTAATTTCTAACTACTGATGCAAGGAATCCGGCATAATGCAGTACAGATGTATAATTATGTTATTATTACTAACTAAATTACTAATAAACGATGGATTGACAAAGACATTCCCAATAATTATTCCTGTTGGATTTGAACCCGCGTATTCCAATTCACCGGGTTATGCGCTTTACCTACGCTTCTATGGTCTCATTTCCCAGTGGGTGCGATATCTTTATGATTATTTTTTACACTGAATCAATTCTAGGAATAGTAGGAATACATAACAATTGAATAAGAGTGTTTTTTTATTTAGTTTTGCCCATTTCAAAACCTATTCACGGTCTTCCCCGAGTACTAGAACTACAACATATTGCCCGTCTGTACCAAAGTCAGACAGCTCCTAAGTTCGTACTTATATCCGTACTGGCTTCTCTTATCTTTGTCAAACTCGTATCAGTTCTACATACTAAATACTGTACACTCATTGGTTGAGACAGCAGTTGATCAACGGGCAACCAATAAGCGTTCAGTATTTGACAATTAACAAACTCATACAAGAACCGGGGGAAAATTGTTGCTTAGCTAACTTGTATTTAATAATAGACTTTAATACAGACGGCTAAAAGACCTTCAAGAAGAGCACGTATAGTCTTTTTTTTTATAGTTTTGACTCCACACTTTTGTGTATTTAGCCAGTGTCAAGTAATTGATAACTTATCAAGTTAATGATATTTCACGCAAATATGTGTCAAGTCACAGTCGAAGTCATCAAGTCAAGTCATAGTCTAGTTAAAGTCATACTCCTAGTAAACCACTTTACTTGAAGCTTCTATGGAGTTTTGGAAACAACACGAAAAGAAACGTTTCACCATCATTATACCATTTTCCCACACTCATGCCTGTATTCCAGCACTTAACGAATAGAATGCCACCAATTTTATGCACTAACACTGAAAATAACACAAGTTTAGAAAAATAATACAATGCGGTGACGCAATCTTTTCGCTTTCCCGCCAAAACTCCACGTATAGTCTTATGTAGTACCTAGGCTTGTTAGCCGTTCATAATGAAAATCTGATAAAACGTCGTAAATAAAGATAAATCGTTCATCCTATTTAGGTATATTGAGTTGACCTTATTGAATCTGTACCATTAGCACTTTATACTCGATTAGTTCCGATCATTAATGTTAGTCAACATAATGCATCCATATGCAAGATGTAGAACAATTATTGTCATAAATGTGATTTATTGCGAACGCGACGCGACAGCGGAAGAGACCTTGGATACGTTGACGACATCATGGTCTTGAACTTTCTTAATTTGCTTTACTCTTTTACCCGAGGCCTTTACCACAGATTCGTAATTTATGAAATTAAATTAGTACACTCATTAAACTTTTTTTGCTTAATAATGTCCAAAGTATGCCCACGTGTAAGATCCTTTATTGCGTTAATGACGTGACGAACTAGTCGTTCACTTGATGTTAAGCGACAAGGCTGCCCGCAACAGTTGCAGTGTCACTCGGAACTCTAATGTAAAGTTGAAATGACACTGCACTGCGCACGTCATCCGGAGATATCAGCATAGTCTATTATAGTAATCTTATTACTAGATTTATATCAGATCATAAAGTCTCATCAACCGGAATCCAATAGCGTTTGCACACTGCTGCTTGGCGGCAGAATAACGGCAAAACGGTAGTACCAACATGACAATCTTTGCAAAAAGTCCTACCACCTAGTAAAAGAGTATCTAATTTACTTCAGTGAAGGCAGCATAGCACCGTGAGAAAAAAAGCATGTTCTAGAATAACGATATTCGAGGCCATATCTTTCATCATATTTTTACCTTTTTAGGTGTAATAATCCAAAAGATATTAATTAATAACGCTCAACTAAGTTGAAATTGTTTTAATATTACAAATAGCCGTTGTCCATTAAATAATAGTAAAAAAATCGTAAAAAGGCGTTAAAGAGAAAAAATTAAAATTGTTGTTATACATTTGAAATGTAGTCAATTAGAGAAAGGGTTTTCTGGAGTCATCCATTCATCTGTTACGGAGCTAGCATATATATATGTACAAGCGGCCCGTCCCGGCTTCGCTCGGGTGGACGTTTATTTATTAAACATTTTATAATATACGAAAAACAATGTATCACGCACCGGCGCCATCTACTTAAAATGTTGGTTTGTCCTGAATTTTTCCTGGATTTTCTTTGCTATAAACCTCACGGAGCCCGAGACCTTTCCAACAAATGCAAAACCGTGGAAATCGGTTCGTGCGTTCTGGAGTTATAGCGTCAGGAAGGAAAACCCGACTTATTTTTATATAGTAGAGAAGATAGATACATATATAAGTATAATAATAATAGTAATAATAATAATAATAACGCCCAACGATCACATACATAGATCCTGGACCCTAACTAGGATTCCCTGTGTCTAGGGACCCAGGAACTACGAGGACCATGGTCCCACAACACCTAGACTCAGAACAAGTAGATAAATAATAAGCTAAACTCAGAATTCGCCCTATTAAATATGTCGAACTTTAATAATACTTATTTATTTATTTCTAATTTCATTAGTAACCAGTTGCGCCCCGCGGTTTCACCCGCGGATAAAAAGTATTTAAATTATTTGCTCATGCCACGGGAACATTTCACTTTTCCGGGATAAACTGTAGCTTATATGTTAATCCAGTGTATAAGCTATCTTGGTATCAAATTTCATCCAAATCCATTCAGCCATTCAGCATGAAGGAGTAACAAACATATACACATACGCACAAACACACATACAAACTTTGCCTTTATAATATTAGTGTGAAGTGTGATATTAGTGTGAAGTGTGATATTAATGTGAAGTGTGATATTAGTGTGATGTCTATGAAGCTAAAGTCAGATATCAGACAAACACCATAAACATTAACATTCTTCAATCTGCGTCGCGGGTTCATGATTAAAATCTTCACAAGTTGTACTCAAAATTATACTAAAAAGTTACAAATAACATATTGTTTAGATGTTCGTTAACTTCCTAACACGCGCGTGCCTTTGCTTTTAACTTAATCTAGATCATACCCTAGATTTAAAACATTGTATTATTCACTTGATTTTATTGCTGACTGAAGAAACTTGAACAATCTTCTAGGCTGACATAACGAACAGTATGATATATGTAACTGTCTGTCTGAATTATCTGATAACATGATGTTATTGGATGAACATTAATGTGTTTTATTCTATAAGTAGTCTACTCACTACATTATTACATTCAATTAGATTTATAATTCATAGAAAAAAAAAAAAATTAATAATAATAATATGTGTGGACATCTCACACAACGCCATCTAGCCCCAAACTAAGCAAAGCTTGTGCTATGGGAACCAGATAACTGATACAATACTTAGATACTTTTTGTTTGTAAATACATACATAGAATACAATATGACACCCAGACACAGAACAAACACCTATGTTCATCACACAAATGTTTGTCCTGAGTGGGAATCGAACCCACAACCCACAGTTCATAAGGCAGGGCTACTACCAACTGAGCTATCGGGCCAGTCAAAAGAAAAGAAAGAAAGAAAAAGATATTTATTTGCTCAAACAATTTGTAACAAATTATTAGTCACTAGCTACTACGGTAGGATACCCTGAGTCTCTCTCGGATATCGTTGCGGAAGCTGGTTCTCTTCGAGGTTCAAATATTACGATGAGTTAGTAATAACAATAAAACTGACGTCATGGACAATAAGAATTAAGTATTTTTTACCTACTAGGTAGGTTTTTTACCTACTAGGTAGGTAAAAAATAAAAGTGCTTAAAAATATTTAGCATTACGTTTATTTTACTAATTTTAATTATTATAAACTACACACGGTCTCACAGCAAGTTGATTAAACACTTTGATGTTTCTTGGAAGCACTTAAAGAACTTAAACATGGTATCAACGCCGGGAGCCGCGCCAGAACTCTTCTTGTCACATTCCTCCAAAATTTTCAATTCTTCACAATGTTTTGGATAAATCGATGCAATTTTTTCTTTGAATATACGTCCAGTATTTTTATCAGCATAGCCAGACTTGGTGTATGCGCAAAAAATGAAGTCTTTGAATTTCTTATCATCGCAGATGTCTCCCGCTACGACGATCGTCAAAAAATATGTCAGTTCCGCAGGATTTTGGGCACATACAGCTATTGAAGTCATGATATGTTCTGCCACGTCCGGTGAGAAAGTTACTGGCATCTGATGAGAAAACGAGTGTGCTTTAGACCACACGACTGAAGTAAAACTTCTATAGCTCCATTTATTGGCCAGTGAACTTTGTTTAATGTTAATGTCGCCATCTTGATATTTGTAAATTGTCATTTTATCGGATATACCAACATAATAATACAAATTTTAAGTAATTTTTAACTTTGTCAACAACTTTCAGCTTCCGTTAGCCTCGTCACGCATTCATCATCGTGCGTAAGTAAGAAGTTTTGCGTAAAAACATTTTAAATTTAAGATGTTTACCACATAGGCTGATAAAACGTTACAGTAAACGTACTTGTCTCGCCGCGGGAATCGAAGCCGCCATGTCTGAGTTATGAGCCGACCTGATCATCCACCACACCACAGAGACTGTCCAATTTATATAAGTCAGAATGAAAATATTTCTGTGATGCAAATTTTTATTCTCATCTATATAATAGTGAATCAATCTTTATACTAATGTTATGAAGAGGAAAGGTTTTGTATGTAAGTATGTTTGTAACGAATTGGCTCAAAACGTAATGGACAGATTTAAAAAAATCTTTTACCATTTGAATGTTACATTACGGCTGATTAATATAGGCTATTTTAATAGCGAGAAAAAAATAGGGATCCCTACTAAAACTACAATAATGTTACCCAAGGTGTAAAAAAATGCCTATAAAATATCTTTCATCGCATGCGCTGCGAAAACTATTGATGATAGAACAAAAAAATGTTCCACAATAATAAAGAACATATCAATATCTACAAAAAATGTTGGAATAGCAGGTGTCTAACTATTGTAGTTATGTCACTATGATTATTATTTAGGTATGTCCTGCATTTAATGTACTTTTACGCTAAAATGTTTAAAAAATAAATGTCCAAACCGTGCGAAGCCGGGACGGGCCGCTAGTTTAATATAATAATAATAATATAATAATATGTGTGGACATCTCACACAACGCCATCTAGCCCCAAACTAAGCAAAGCTTGTGCTATGGGAACCAGATAACTGATACAATACTTAGATACTTTTTGTTTGTAAATACATACATAGAATACAATATGACACCCAGACACAGAACAAATACCTATGTTCATCACACAAATGTTAGTCCTGAGTGGGAATCGAACCCATAACCCACAGTTCAGAAGGCAGGGCTACTACCAACTGAGCTATCGGGCCAGTCTAATATAAGGAGGATAATTAACGTGACGTGGTTATGATTACTTACCTGCAAATGTGGTGTAGGATTTAGCGATTCGAGGAAACCCCCTCTACAATATTTGGTCAATAAACACATTGTTATAGGAATAAACCATTTTGAAAAAGACATTACTTTTAATTAGTTATAGTGATTTGGTCAGCGTTAGGTGTAGACTCGTAGGAATATTGTTCAACCGCGAGGTATATATTTATAATTTCGCAGTTGTGTGAGTTGTGTTCATATTGAGAAATGAATAACTTCTATATTGTAAACTACCGAAACGAAACTGAGGAGCATAGATAACTAAAATTTCATGCGTAATAAAAGAATTTATGAATATTTTTTTATTTAAGTGTGTATTTACTACTATCAATATTTCTGTGTACACTTACGAGATTCTAATTTTATGGTGAATTAGGTTTTCAAGGTAAAAACTCAAAAAACAACATCAACGGCAGTTGCGCTGGAACCTCTGGTGGCCCACTGTTTCAACATTTCTAAATAATTCATTACAATATGTCGGATACAACGAGACAAAAAAACGAGTGTGCTTTAGACCACACGCAGTGGCGGATTTACCCTGAGGCCCAGTAGGCCCGGCCAGATATTAGGGGCGGCAAATCGTGACAAAAAATAACTGATGATAGCAATAATAAAAAAAACCTAAATATTTAAAAGGCTAAGGTCCGTATTACAGAACGATGCTCAGTCATCGATCGGTGCTCTAGCAGAGATTTCATTCATAAAGCGATCAATTATTGAATGAAATCTCTGCTTGAGCAGCGATCGATGACTGAGCATCGTTCTGTAATACGGACCTAAGTATATTATCGCGGGCCGCAATACACCGCAACGTATAGCAATAATTTGAAATTAAAATTTCTAACCAAAGGTAAAGTGACCAGTACGACCAAACGCCAATTTCATATGTTATGACCTAATATAATTATACCCTCTACACTTGTCTGACTCGCCCTTGAACGGTTTTTTAGAAAACCGCATTAACATGTCCCTTGGTCCTTCAAACTCTCAAGGCATGAACAGCCAGTCTAAGCTAAACCTTGTGCACCAAAGGTCTGGTGTATATTTCAGAACTCAGCTTATAGTGGTCATTTATAATTTTTCCTAAATTGCGTATGCTTCAATATGTCTAGACTAATTTTGATAAATTGACGGACAAGTCAACTCAGGCAGTAAACAATGAAGTCGGACTGAAAAAACGTTTCATAGCCATTTAATTAACATGATAACAAAATTGAATAAAATGTTTTTCCACACAACTTTAACACCACATTTCACCCCCTTAAGGCTTGAACTTTCAAAAACTATGAAACACGATTAGTTTGTTTTTCATTTTCTTAATATAGGTATTTACCTATGAAATTGCCGTTTTGTTTGAAAAAAGTTAAAGTATTTTTTTTTCGAACTTATTTATTTCTTTTATTCAAAGTAATCACCCCTGCAATCAATGCATCTTTGCCAACGCTGTGGCAGTTTCTGGATGCCCTTCTTGAAAAAATCAGCAGGACGGGAGACAACAAACTCTTCAAAGGCGTTTTGTACTGCCTCTAGGGAATTGAATTTTTTTCCCGCTAAAAAGTTGTCCAAATTTTGGAAAAAGTAATAGTAGGTAGGCGCAAGATCTGGTAAGTATGGCGGATGAGGGAGAGCTTCCAAACCCAACTCATGCAGCTTAGAGACGGTCTGTTGTGCAGTATGGGGTCGCGCGTTGTCGTGAAGTAGCAGTGGAGACGACAGATTGACCAAAGCTGGTTGCAGACGTGCGAGTTTCGCCATCATTGTGGTCAGTTCTTCAATGTACACATCTGCAGTAATGCTCTCGCCGTTTTGTAAAAAGCTATGATGAATCACACCAGCACTAGACCACCAAACTGTGACCATCACCTTTCTAGGGGTCATTTTTCGTTTTGCACATTGCTTTGGTACCGAACCAGGATCTAACCAACTTGCTGAGCGCTTTCGATTGTCAAAAAGAATCCATTTTTCGTCGCACGTAACAATTCGGTTCAAAATTCCTTCATTTCTGTGCCTGTTAAGCAGCGCAAGGCAAGTCTCGACGCGTTCGTTGCGCTGGCGATCGTTAAGTTCGTGGGGCACCCATCTATCAAGCTTTTTTATCTTGCCAATCTGTCGCAAATGGACCAATATTGTTTTGATGCTAACATCAAAAGCTGCTGCCAGCTCAGCTGTAGATTGAGATTCATCAGCTTCCACAATCGCCTTTAATTCATCATTGTTGACCAAAGTTTCCGGACGACCACGAGGTTCATTTTTCAAGTCAAAATTCCCAGAACGGAACCGAGCAAACAAATAACGGGTTGTACGTTCGTTTGTACAGTTCCCTCCGTAAACGTCGTTGATGTTACGTGTCGTTTGTGCCGCGTTGGTGCCACGACGGAACTCATATTCCATAATTACACGAAATTTCAAAGTATCCATTATGAGGAAAAATGTTGAAATGTAATGAAAATACAACGCTAATCAATAAATAAAAGACTTATATTGTAAATAGAATGTCACATTTTTAAAACAAAATTAATTTTAATTTAGAATTCATAGCCAATCAAAACTTTTTTTTGTTTGAAAAAGTCTGTACTGCAATACGGCAATTTCATAGGTAAAGACCTATTAGCATAGTTTCATAACAATAGCTTTACAAAAAAAATCTCTCCATACAAACTTTACCTACTCTTCTCACCACTTTAAGGGATGATATTTGTAATAAAAAGTAGCCTAAATATTGATCTGGATAATAAACATTTACCATAATAAGTTTCATCAAAATCGGTCCGGTAGATTTGAGATCGTACGCGCTTCGGAACGCAGAGTTAAAAACTATTTACGTACAACAATGACAGAGCAAAGGTTAAGCGATCTTGCTTTACTTAACTCTTACACTTAAACTTATTCGAATATTTAATTAATGATTTTGCAGCGCTTAAGTGCAGACAAGTTTTGTAACTCATGTTAAAATACTTTTAACACTTATGAATAACCTAAAACCGTTTTTATTTAATTGTGCAATTAATCCTTAAACCTTGGAATATATTACAGATTAGTAGCTATTAAAGTTGATTAAATTTCTTATTTCGATTTAGATAACAGTTGGCAATAAAGTAAATTCATTATCCACCTAATCTATATGATGGGCGCTGAGAAAGGGGTGGCATAATTATGACCTGGTGCCTAGAGCGGCCAAGACTGCAAATCCGCCACTGGCCACACGACTGAAGTAAAACTTCCTTAGTTTAACTCCATCTAATAGCTAGTATAACTTTGTTTTTCCTTTGTTTAATATTAATATTCGCCATCTTTCACTAATAATAATAATTAACAATTAATCTACCATGCCGCCCATGTGGTGACATTTTCCTGGTGTGACGCCAGGCGAATACCAACATCGCACGTCATTCGTTTACAAAACAAAGGGATAGCATCAGAAAATATTTTCACATTTCATGCTTACACGATATATATATATATCTAGAGGTAATTTTGAAGTAAAACTTCTTTACGCAAGCTTGACTTAACAAGGCTATCTGAAATTATAAGTTGTTGGATAACGTACATCTCCATTGTCAATATAACAAAGTTAAAAATTACTTAAAATCTTGTAATATTATGCTAGTATGTTCGATAAAATGTCATTAACATTAAACAAGGCAAAAATAAAGTTATACCGGCCGATAGATGGAGCTAAAGAAGTTTTACTTCAGTCGTGTGGTCTAAACTAAAGCGCACTAGGTTTTTTTTTAACAACTTTAAAGGTTTGATGAAGTTAGGTTTGAAAAACTTTCGAATGTTTCCTACGTATTGGTCAATGCGATAGATATCACAATATCATTTTGGTAAATGAAACGTTAACGTGAACGAAGAAGATACCAAAAATATGACCCGGAAGTTTTCCAGGTAACGTAAGCTTCACCTTAAAAATGCCCAGTTCATATTTTTCAGGAACAGAGACGCTGGTAAGTTGTTCCATTCCTTTGCCATCTGCGCAATAAATGTTAAAGCGAAACGCTTTGTGCGGATACGGACTGCCCATACTGCCGTCATAAGGAAAAAAGACGTTTCTGCGTATTTTTATAAATGGAGAAAAAAATTGTTTTGTGTTAGTAAACATACTATACCGCAGATGCGTCTTTTTGGACAATGCGAAAATTAGGGTTCTGTTTGGTTTTCAGAAATAAAAAAAAATATTGGCCTATTCGTCTTTTTTTGCTGATTCAGAATATATATCCAACTCATTTTTGACAAAAATGTCAGATGCGCCTTTTTTCCTTATGGCGGCAGTATAAGTCATCGCGGCCAAATGTTTTTTTTTTGTAGCACCAGCAGTATTTTTTAGTAGTTATTATATTATTAGTGTTTTGAAGTTATGTTCAGTTCTGATACCATTCCAGTATTATTCTGGTTGTAGACTATATTAATAAATTAATTCTTTTCATGATAAATATATTACCAGGGAATTTTGATAAAAGCGTAAGTGTATAATTATGATTAGCACCGTACCTTACATTAAATATAATAAGTATTCTGATTTAGTCTTACATAAGTACTGAAAATAGCCTATTTGCATTAATATTATACATTTTACATCAACGAATCACAATATGCTGTTGTTGCTATTGCATTTATCCAACAAGAAAGGCTTCAGTTTGTTTTTGAAGGTCCTATAAACAGATTTTTACGAAACCGGTTATTTAAATCTAACAGCTTGAACACAATGACTTACTACCCGCATAAATGGCAACTTCAACATCATCAGCCTCAGCCACAGAGCAAACAACAAGTAAACAAACATGTTAATGTTTACTTATTTGTCCCGTGAAGGCACGAGTTCAAATACCGCTGGTTGCTAAAATTTTAAGAAACTATAACATGTTTGTAGTTTACCTTTAAGTGTGATTTACACTTTAAAATCTATCCGGGACTGATTGCCTATGTTATCAGGATACTTTTATCCCGCGAAAATGTAGGTATATTATGTGAGTAACCTCGGGCGCCCCAAGTTCAGTGTAATCAATAAGTCATTAACAAATAATAATAATGCTAATAACGCCCAACGATAACATACATAGATCGTGGACCTTAACTAGGATTACCTATATCTAGGGACCCAGGAACTACGAGGACCATGGTCCCACAACACCCAGACTCAGAACAAGTATTTTCGCTTTTTTTTGTGCACAAATACTTGTCCTGTCGCCGGAATCGAACCCGCCGCCCCCTGGCTATGAGCCGACCTGCCACACCACAGGGGAAATAAAACAAAACTACCTATAACAGCACAATTGATCTAATTAAAAAAATAATAATTTTTCAATATCGCCAGCATTTTGGGCACTTTGCCTACTGGTGGCGACTTCTTAGATTAAGTTTTGTTAATGCATAGTTTTTAATTTTATTGTTTAAAATAAAATAATTGTTATTAAAAAAAAGTATTAATTAAGTAATAGTTTAGAGTTTTTTATTATTAATTTGTAAATTTGGTCATGATATCACTTGTTAGCTTGCGTGAAGCATGCCCGACCTTAGGGACGGAAAAACGCAGGTTCAAATTTGAGATACAAAATTTTCTTCACATTAAAAAAAATCTGTTTTGGGATAATAAATAAATATTTGTGGACATTTAACAAAACGCCATCTAGCCCCAAACTAAGCAAAGCTTCTATGTGGGCACCAGTTATTTTAATATGTAGCTCACCGGATTCACCGTCGGCGTACTCGCACAAACACACACAAACAATTAAGTAAAACACTTTCATTGTGAATGTATGTAAAAATCAACAATAAACTGTTTTAAATAAAATTCTGAGAGTCAATGGTGCAAGAGCACGGATGCATTGTCATTATATACCAGATATTGCTGACCGTTTCATTAAAACGCGCTGGAGATATTTAAACCTTATGCAGGTCAGATAAAAATACTATTAAAGATTAATTATATGGGTGTTGATTCATTCTCGTGCCTACATAATTATATGAACTAGCTTCTCACTGTGACTTCACAAGCTCACACGCGCGCAATCCTAATCTATTTGTAATTAATTTCATTAAAATCATATTTACTATACGTATTTGCCCAATAACGCAAGCGAACAAGAGTGGATATTATAATATCACAAATATATCTTTTAAAAAAAAGTTTTAAACAATAACCATAAAAATGATGCCCAACGGTCACATACATAGATCCTGGACCTTAACTAGGATTATCAGTCTGTGTCAGTGGACCCAGGAACTACGAGGTCCATCATGGTCCCACAACACCCAAACTAAGAACAAGTATATGCTATATGCGCTTTTTTTTCTGTGCACAATTACTTGCGTGCACTGCCACGGGAATCGAACCCACCGGCTCCGGGCTATGAGCCGACCTGCTCAACCACCACACCAAAAAGGCTGTCAAAGCGACATCCACTGCCTTAATTTTATACTGAGGAGATTTTGTGCATGAAAATTTCATTTCATTCTTGAAATAAAACTTCTTTACGCACGCTGGATTTGGGGAGTACGCTGGTGAATGCGTAGCGAGGCGAACGGAAATTGATTCACGTAGATCTCCATCGCCAACATAACAAAGTTAAAAAATTGTATTATGTTGGTATGTGCGGTAAAATGATAATTGTCAATACCATTAACATTTAAAAAAACAAAGCAAAAACAAAGTTATACCGGCCGATAGATGGAGTTAAACTAAAGAAGTTTTACGTCTATCGTGTGGTCTAAAGCACACTCGTTTTACTTTTATTTTCTGATATTTTGATTCAAAGACCAAATTACTGAACCAACTGAACCAACCAACTTAAAAAATAAAATATTACGTATAATATACTTAATTATAAAAATAGTATAATATACCTACTTACATAATTATAATGAATACAATTATTTACATATATAAAACTTACTAAATCTATATTATTGCTTCCGGAGTCTTTTATACGCACCTTATTATGAAGGTGTCAGCACAAACGATTTGTATATACGACCTTTTCGCACTTTATCGACACTGCTGAAGTAGGAAATCAAAAAGTTTAATTTCAAGTAGGAAATAAAAGGTGAAATTATCCATCGGGAAGTGGCTTTGAAGCTTCCTCGATGTATCGTCATCATGTACCTTCCTCAATATATAATCAATAATACCTACCACCTTGTTCACTTTCAGTTTTTTAAATGTTAATAAATGACGTGACGAGCTAGTTGTTCACCTAATGTTAAGCGACACGGCCGCCTAACAGTTAACAGTTGCACACTGAAATAAAAAGTTTCGAGTTTCGCTGTCAAATGTTAAACACGTTAATTAGTAGGAGAGCTATATACTTAAACTAGTGGCGCCCCGCGGTTTCGCCCACGTATAAATATAAGTATTTTAATTATTTGCTCATCCCACGGGAAAATTTCACATAATGCTTATATGTTAATCCAGTGTATAAGCAATCTTGGCACCGAATTTCATCCAAATCCGTTCGCCGTTTGAACGTGAAGGAGTAACAAACACACACACAAACACTCATACAAACTTTCGCCTTTATAATATTAGTGTGATAAAAAATAATGTTTTATTAAGTTATGCAGTTTCACTGAAAATAAATGTAAAAATTTAGGAAATTTTGGATTTTTTAATTAAAATTTTTGATTTTGGTCCTAGGTATCAGTCATCACACCACCTCCCTCCCTATCAATATAGAAGTAGAAACACTTTATTCAATACTTGCCTACATCAATTTTATTAAATTTACGGAACGACTTTCGGACGACCGATCGAGGCAACACGTGACCAAAATGCTGGTCACTATTTAGCCCAAAGACAGCATTGCCATTCGACGGGGCAATGCCGCCAGCATTTTGGGCACGTTGCCTACTGGTAGCGGCTTCTTAGATTAAGTTTTGCTAATGCACAGTTTTTAATTTTATTTAAGTTATACTTGCCGAAAATTAATGTACAAAAACAGGTTATATTGATATACATAACGAATAAGAAAAAACAAGTATCGAATGGGCGTCGACTCAGCATATTGCTGGTCATCGGAGAGACATCCAGCGCTGATTTTAGTAAGTATAGCGTATTGATCAGAATCAAAAATAAAACCGTGGGTATATGTAAATTACATTCATTTAGACTAGTTGCACCCCGTGGTTTCACCCGCGTGGTGTACATTTTCTAACTACTTAGTTTCGGTCTTTCATAAGAACCTTCTCCTAACAATAATAAACAACAAAAAAATAATTTGTAAAAATGTTCCATCCGTTCACGCGTGATTCGATGACCAAGGGAAATAGAGATTTATTTATATATATATATCTAACAACTGCAACTAGTCTAAATAAATGTAATGTTATGTAATATATACTGTATATATATATAAATAAATCTCTATTTCTATTACTATATATATATACTGATATATAATGATTAATATGATAGTCTGATTATATGTTCAGAAAAATGCTTAGTAAAAGTGATTTTATTAAGTATTTTATTCTGTCAAATTCTTTCCCCTGGTTAAATAAGTATCTAATATGTCTCTCCCCTGCCCGATGTATTTACCCTGGTCGTCGAAAAAGTAATAAATTGTGTTCTGGCAAATAAACATTTGATTTATTGATTGATGACGCGGAGGAATATGCAGCACTTACAGCGCCATCTATATATTTTGCTGTGTACTGCTATTGGTGCGAATCGGAACAAAATTGTAGTTACCCGCTGTACTTCATACATCCCAACCCAAGGTTAGTGCGACAGTTTGTTAGTTTACCACATTGACTCTAGATAGCACTAAAACGTAATATTTTTTAAAAGTATTTATGGACATTTCGCACAGCGCCATCTAGCTCCAAACTAAGCAAAGCTTGTACCATGGGAACCAGATAACTGATACAATACTTAGATCCTTTTTTTGTATATACTTGCATAGAATACAATATAACACCCATACAAAAAACAAACAACGATGTTCATCACACAAATGTTTGTCCTGGATCGGAATTCAACCCACAATCCTCAGTTCAGAAGGCAGGGTTACTACCGTGAAAAAAGGGTGGAAACGATCAGCCTCTACTTCCAATAAAAATGATTTACAAAAATACGCATTTTTTTAATAATAAGTTTAAAACAAAAAAGAATGCCTATAATCTGTTAGTCAGTGTGTCTGCTTGACAATGCATCAAAAATAAACCACGAGATGAATCTCACATGAAATAAATGGCGTTTTCTGAACGAATGTGTTGTATAACTGTAATTATTATATTGTAGTGGTCTGTATCTGCTAAAATAGGTGTTTTTAGTTTTATGCTATAAGGGTCCTTTTCGATTTGCAATGTGGTTAGTATTAATTATCTGGTATTTTTTGCATGTTGTTTCCTTTAAGTAGACAATGCATTAAGCAAAATTGAATGTTTAGTAAGTAATATTTTTAAAAATAGTGTAATTTTCAATAGGAAGCCGAAATAAATTAATAAATAACTGAATGTTATGTTTGAATTTCTGTGCAGGCTCTCATTTCATCAAATTCGGTTCTTCCAAAAAATAGGGAGAGACTTTTCAAGAGACAAAGGCGTCCACCCGCGCCATATCACGCAACCGCGAATACGATTAAATAAGGTAGATAAATAGCCGTTAGATACCTAGTTGTTGGATAGGGGAGGAAAGACGTTAGGTCAAATGGAGGGGGGTAGAAAAAGCTATGCGGAAAAAGTGGGGATAAGGAAAAAGTAAGCCGCCGCGGCTTGCGTAACTTGCGTTAGTAGGCCTATAACTGGCTCCCAGAAGGACATCGAATATGTCCGAAACTTGGTCGGAGTAATTTCGACATTTAATTGACGTGAGTTTAGCCGTTATTCATCTTACAAAAAGGAAAAAGTGTAGAAAAAGGACGAAATAGAAAAGGAAGGGGGAGTAGAGCGCGGTGTACAGGGCAACAGTATTAAAAGATTTTCGCAACCACTGGGGTATAGGTACTTTCATAGCTCAGTTGGCAAAGCGCCAAACAGTGACTTGGAAGGAGTGGGGTTAAATTCTTCTGGCCGCTAAATATTTTAGGAATTTCTATTGTGGTGTAAATTTAGCATGACATTGACAGTTTCATTGTTCTTAATTGTTAACAAACACTCCGCATAAAAGTGCAAATTTATTAAAATAAGCGCGAATTTGTTTAACATATTCTTTGTATTCATCAGTGGCTATAGAGACAGCCCGCGATGCGGTTCTATTAGGAAAACAGTTATACATAACTGTTTCCCGCGGGAAAGCTTAATTTTCTGGTAATAAAAGACATCTTTGTTGATTTCGGTCGTATTAGCCATACAAATTAATTAGCAATCTTTGTACCAAATTTCATCCAAATCAGTGTAGCCGTTTTAGCGTTGAAGCTAGATAAACAAACCAATAAACAACATTACACTTTTATATAGTGGTAAGGAAGATTATCCATGCTTTTCTCATTTGTTTCTAGACTATTGACGCAATTGCGAAACAGTATAAAAGCGGGTGGTTCACGAAATCTCAGAGGTACTCTACCGCAGAGCAAAATATCAAAAGTATTTTTAAAATGTCCACTTCTAGAAATCTTATTTTTGGAATAGTGTGTTTTTTCATCGGTCATTCTAGAGGAGGTCTCCGCGGACCATTGGATAATTTCAGCCAAGAAAAGGAAGTAAGGAATCATAAATAAGTATACCATTTGTTATATTACTTAGGCACTTATATTATTAAAATTTTCGATTTGTTTGAAATAATGTCCCATGTTAATTCCGATAATATGAAAAATCCGTGTACAATATTATATACAAATCAGTTCAGCCTTTTTGGTGTGAAAGCCAAACAAACGTACAATCAAACAATGTTTCATTAATACTACTGAACGCGCGAAGCAAGCGACGCGACGCGACAACGCCTCCGCTTCACTTCGCGAAATTTTGCTTTCAACTGTCCGGAATCCGGAGGTTGGTACGCGGTCAGATCATTTTCGAGTACATAATTTTGATGAATCTAGGTACTTAGTAGTACGTGTACTAGGTACTACAATTTCATAGATTCTTTTAGTCGTCAGTGTTTTTGGACCATATTTCTCCCAAAAAACGGGTGAAGTTTGGAGCAGCGCCAAATACCAGTCGATTTTGATAATATTTGGTATAAACTCATAGAAAGCCAGTGTTTCAAATATGAGCAGAGACGGTCAAGAATTTATCAATACATACCTAGGTCATGTAATGTGAGTTCAGGAAGACTACAGGGTCATCTACAAATACGAAAAATAGTTTAAAACTGATAGGAACCTTATTACTCGGAGTTACAGTCCTTAAGCCTCATTATTTTCGACGTTATTGTATTGATTGTAATTCGTCATCGTCCAGACCAAATTTGATTTTGTTGCAAAAAAGTTTGTGCTCGTGAGGTAGCCTATTTGCAATAAGTAACATGTTACGAATATCATGTAGGTACTCTGTAGTCCGCCAAACAAGGTTTTTTTTATGTTATTGAATGATGTGACGAGTTAGTCGTTCACCTGATGTTAAGCGACACGGCCGCCCATAACAGAACAGCGTCACTCGGAACTCCAACATGTAAAGTTTCGCATGACTGCTGCACTGCGCACATCCTGAGACATCAACACAGTCTGGTAATAAGATTACTCGACTGTGAGATCAGATCATAAAGTCTCATTTGCCCAGTAATTTCACTAGATTCATTGCCTTTCAAACCGGAACACAGTAGTGCTTGCACACTACTGCTTGGCGGCAGAATAACTAGCAAAGCGGTGGTTAGCCTTGACGAACTTTGCAGAAAAGTCCTACCATCCAGTAAAAATGAAACAGCTAATCTTTTCTTCTCATCTTTAGGTGGATGATCATAATAATAATATTTTTTTTATTAAGGCTTTTTTAGATAATAACATTCGCACCTCTAGTGACAAAAGAGCTTGCGAATGCGATTGTCGCTTGCAGCAAAGACCTTGAAAAAGTGGACTCATACTTGACCATGTTTAAAGAGGGAGCTATTAGCGAAGATGAAGACTTCAAAGATTTCCTTTTTTGCCTACACGTCGATGCCGGATATGCTTATGAAGAAACCGGACGCATTGATGTAGACAAATGTGCCTCAAATTACCCACCATTTTGTCATGAACGGGAGGTGCTGGAGTATTGCGACAGGGAAAGTGTTGATGCACCCACTCCTAAGTTGGTTTTGTTTAAGACCTATAGATGCTTCATAGATCGATCACGCTGTACATTCGACTTGACCTCGGCATTTGATAGATTAAATATAGAATAAATATATAATAAATAATATAATATAAGCCTTTATTGTTGTTAGTTTTACAAATAAATTTATACATAACGATATTTTTGTTATTTTCATCTTTTATTTATAAACAATGCGTGTTTCACAATATCGGCACCGGTTTAACCTCCCTTGTAACAGCTTGTCCTGCGACAAAGGCCTCCTCTAAGAACTTCCATTTTGTCCTATCCTTTGCTGTCCGAATCCATTCTGGACCAGCTATTCTTTTGATGTCATCTTCCCAACGTTTTGTCTGTCTTCCTATACTTCTCTTTCCATCCCTTGGGTACCATTCTGTTACTAATTTTGTCCACTTCTCGTTCCGCTCTCTCAACATATGTCCTGTCCACTGCCATTTTAATGTTTTACACACCGTTTTCGCATCCTTGAATTTTGTTATGTTTTTTATGCCTTTTAGTTTTATTTTGTCTTTTCTCTTAACACCAGCTACACTTCTTTCTAAGCCGTTCTGACATATTTTAATTTTATTGGTTTGTTGTTCTGTTAGTGCCCATGTTTGGTAACTATAAGTTAAGCTTAAAAAATAAAGTTAAATATATAAATAAATACAAACATCTGTGGACATTTCACACAGCGCCATCTAGTCCCAAACTAAGCAAAGCTTGTACTATGGGAACCAGATAATTGATACAATACTTAGATACTTTTTTTGTTTGTAAATACATACATAGAATACAATATAACACCCAGACAGTCCAGAAGGCAGGGAAAGGAAATACATCTATGATTACCGACATATAGGTAATCATATAAATAATAGGTCTTTACCTATGAAATTGCCGTATTGCAGTACAGACTTTTTCAAACAAAAAAAAGTTTTGATTGGCTATGAATTCTAAATTCAAATTAATTTTGTTTTAAAAATATGACATTCTATTTACAATATAAGTCTTTTGTTTATTGATTAGCGTTGTATTTTCATTACATTTCAACATTTTTCCTCATAATGGATACTTTGAAATTTCGTGTAATTATGGAATATGAGTTCCGTCGTGGCACCAACGCGGCACAAACGACACGCAACATCAACGACTTTTACGGAGAGAACTGTACAAACGAACGTACAACCCGTTATTGGTTTGCTCGGTTCTGTTCTGGGAATTTTGACTTGAAAAATGAACCTCGTGGTCGTCCGGAAACTTTGGTCAACAATGATGAATTAAAGGCGATTGTGGAAGCTGATGAATCTCAATCTACAGCTGAGCTGGCAGCAGCTTTTGATGTTAGCATCAAAACAATATTGGTCCATTTGCGACAGATTGGCAAGATAAAAAAGCTTGATAGATGGGTGCCCCACGAACTTAACGATCGCCAGCGCAACGTACGCGTCGAGACTTGCCTTGCGCTGCTTAACAGCCACAGAAATGAAGGAATTTTGAACCGAATTGTTACGTGCGACGAAAAATGGATTCTTTTTGACAATCGAAAGCGCTCAGCAAGTTGGTTAGATCCTGGTTCGGTACCAAAGCAATGTGCAAAACGAAAAATGACCCCTAGAAAGGTGATGGTCACAGTTTGGTGGTCTAGTGCTGGTGTGATTCATCATAGCTTTTTACAAAACGGCGAGAGCATTACTGCAGATGTGTACATTGAAGAACTGACCACAATGATGGCGAAACTCACACGTCTGCAACCAGCTTTGGTCAATCGGTCGTCTCCACTGCTACTCCACGACAACGCGCGACCCCATACTGCACAACAGACCGTCTCTAAGCTGCATGAGTTGGGTTTGGAAGCTCTCCCTCATCCGCGATACTCACCAGATCTTGCGCCTAACGACTATTACTTTTTCCAAAATTTGGACAACTTTTTAGCGGGAAAAAAATTCAATTCCCGAGAGGCAGTACAAAACGCCTTTGAAGAGTTTGTTGTCTCCCGTCCTGCTGATTTTTTCAAGAAGGGCATCCATAAACTGCCACAGCGTTGGCAAAGATGCATTGATTGCAGGGGTGATTACTTTGAATAAAAGAAATAAATAAGTTCGAAAAAAAAATACTTTAACTTTTTACAAACAAAACGGCAATTTCATAGGTAAAGACCTAATACATTATTCGATTGAGGAAGTATTACATGGGGTGATGTACCGCAGTTCGAAGGAAGGTTTTGACGTCACACTCTCCAGTTATTGTACGCTTAATAATAAGCTTAATAGTATCACTGCAGCAGACTGTCTCGACTCGACGTGCCCAATAAAAATATATGTATTGCCATTTATAAACGTGTCGCTTTAAATAAATGTGTTTGTTATTTGTAACGCCCAACGATCACACATGTAGATCCTGAACCCTAACTATGATTCCCTGTATCTAGGGACCCATGAACTACGAGGACCATAGTCCCACAACACCCAGACATATAACAAGTATTTGTGCTTTTTATGGTGCCCAATTACTTACCCCGCCGCGGGAACCAAACCCGCCACTTTCGGGTTACGAGCCGACCTGCTCAACCACCACACCACAGAGGCTGCATACAAATTTGTATGCTACTAAAATAGAATTTTTATCAAACTATCACACTAATATTAGGCGAAAGTTTGTATGTGTGTTTGTATGTATCTGTGTATGTTTGTTAGGTACTTCTTCACGCTCAAACGGCTGAATGGATTTGGATGAAATTCGGTACCAAGATAGCTTATACACTGGATTAACATATAGGCTACATTTTATCCCGGAAAAGTGAAATTTCCCCGTCGGATGAGTAAATAGTTAAAATACTTTTACCCGCGGGTGAAACCGCGGGGCACAACTAGTAGTGTATAGATGTTAATGTCTATAATATGAGATTATGGAAATATGTTTTACAACTAACTGGTTCTTTTTTATGGACAAATATCACATTTTGTAGTCAATTTCCCATTTATTCGAAACAATATTATCATCAATAAATAGAGTAACCAATCCCGTAAGTATAAACAGATTAATTTTGATTTTGCGTTTATCAATAATTTATAAGACTCACTTTACAGCCTCGACGAAAAAATGACGAAAAGGATCGAGTTACATGTCATTTATCTCAAGAAACAATTCTGATAGTTTTTTAGTAACTTTTTTTCAATAAATTAACAGACATTGGTGTCGATTCTGTGTCACATACTCTAAAGCTAAACTAAATTAACATATTTCCGTCTTTTTCATTTCCCCTTTATCAGGAGAGTACCGCCATACTTTAAGTTTACTTTAGTTGGGGGTTTGTGTTTGCTCGCGTCCGTAGGCTTTAACCCTAGTTTCCCTACACGTGACCCCTGGGTGGTGCCAAAAGAGCAACCAAATAACTGGTGGAAGGCCTTAGCCGCCGGCTTAGTTACCACCCATTGGACAAAACCACGATGCCAAGCGACTCGTCGTGTTCCATCGTGACGTCCAATGAAGCCGTTCTGACGAGTAGATGTGGACAGTTGTGTTGGGTATGCAGACCGGTATTGGTGATGGAGAGGCTTTCGCGTCGGAGACCTTGCTTCGGAGGGTAGCGGGATCCGAAGCACGGTGCTCTCTGCTGGCCGACCGCAAGTTGTAGGGGGCCCAAGTAGTAGTCTAGCCAACTACGAAAGGCTGCCCCGCCGCTTGTGTAAAATCCTGAGGTTGCCCACAGGGCCAGTTGGCGACTGGAAGTGAGGAACTTGTGGGTAATTTCAGGGGGGTTCGGGCGTCCCCGCAGTCTCCGCGCAAGTTCTCCATTGGCGCGGAAGCTTCTCTATTACTGAGGGTTAGCATCCCAATATCTCGTCCACTTCTAACTTGTCTACCTAACTCACCCAACCATGAAAAAGTCTAATAAAGTGAACAAGTTTAAACGGCAGATGCACGTCCTCACTCTTAAAGTGCACCTCACAAATATTCGTGGGCTGCACTCAAATCTGCAAGCGGTCCATCATCATCTGGAGACCAATAAACCACACTTGTTCTTCTTGACTGAGACGCAAATAGGATGTCCATCAGACACGGCATATCTGGACTATCCAGGATTCATCTTGGAAAACCGCTTCCTTCCACGCGCTGGTATCTGCGTTTTCGTCCGTGATGACATTTGTTGTTTGCGTCTCCGGAACCTTGAACATCCCCACTTTTCGGTGATTTGGGTGCTAGTGGACACGGGCATTGAGAAAATTCTCTATGCTGGTGTGTACAGATCACATAGCGGTGACCGGGAGACAACTCTTCTAATGGAGTATCTCAGTGAAACGGCAGATGTGGCTCAGCAACGCTATCCTTCGGCTCAGCTTGTTGTTCTAGGGGACTTCAATGCTCACCACCAGGAGTGGTTAGTCCCACACCAGATCACGGACCACGCTGGGAGAGAGACGCGTAAGCTCGCTTTGGCGCTCAATTTAACGCAGATTGTTCAAGAGCCAACGCGAGTGCCTGACATTGATAGCCACACTGCTAACTGCCTCGACCTTCTGCTCACGACTGAACCAGACCGATACTCTGTGGCGGTATCCTCACCCATTGGTAGCTCCGATCACTGTCTGGTTAAGTCCGTTTCAGTATACTCCCCGCCTGACCCAAGCCCTAAGAGTATTCGGCGTGTCTGGAGATACAATTTAGCAGACTGGGATGAGATGCGACATTTCTTCGCCTCATATCCTTGGCGGCAAACGTGTTTTTCTTCTGGAGATCCGACGGTTTGCGCGAATGCGGTTACTGAGGTAGTATGTCGGGCTATGGAATATTTTATTCCATTTTCCGATAAACCCATGACCAGCAAAGCCAGCCCATGGTTTGGAGCCGACTGTGCACACGCTGAAGCGCAGAAACATGCGGCATATCTGGCATGGGCTGACGCTCGAAAACGCAAGGCATCGGACACTCGAGCTAAGAAGAAAGCCTTTAATGTTGCCGCCAAGGCCTGTAAGAAGGAATTAAGGAAGGCTCGTTTCAATCATATTGGTCGAATAGGGACTAAACTTGCTTCCTATCCAGCTGGTAGTAAGGCTTTTTGGTCCCTAGCCAAATCGGTTGAAGCGAACTTCTGTCGATCTTCACTGCCTCCATTATTAAAACCTGACGGATCGCTGGCTCACACTGCAAAAGAAAAAGCAAACTTGTTTGCCACTCTCTTTGCAGAAGCTTCGCGTTTAGATACTGCTAATGAGGTACCTCCCTGCCTTCCACATTGCGGTGCTTTAATGCCGGAAATACGCATACGTCAGAAGGAGGTACTAAAAACATTATGCAGTCTAGACGTGAACAAAGCCAGTGGTCCCGATGGTATACCAGCAATTGTACTTAAGAGCTGTGCACCTGAGTTGTCTCCCATTTTAACACGCCTATTTCGCTTCTCTCTAGATACCGGAATAGTCCCTAAGAGTTGGAAGCTAGCCAATGTACAACCTGTACCTAAGAAGGGCAGTCGTGCTGATCCTGCCAACTACCGACCCATCTCAATTACCTCCATACTCTGTAAGAGTATGGAGCGTATAATCAACAACAAGCTCTTGGCACACCTTGAAGTCAATGATCTCCTCAGTGACCGGCAATACGGATTTCGCCGAAACCGGTCAACTGGGGATCTTCTCGCATACGCCACGCACATATTGAGCGAAGCCTTGGAGATGCATGGAGAGGCACTTGCTGTATCTCTAGACGTCTCTAAGGCATTTGATCGGGTCTGGCACGACGGTCTTCTGAATAAGCTTCCATCTTACGGACTACCTGCTGGTTTGTGCACTTGGATATCAGACTTTTTGAGGGAACGATCGCTTAGAGTGGTTCTTGATGGCTGCTCTTCCGATCAATTAGCTATTAATGCTGGTGTACCTCAGGGGTCAGTTCTTTCAGCAACACTATTCTTACTCCACATCAATGATTTGCTAAAGCCCGGTACCTTTGGGTATGCAGATGATAGTACTGTTGTTGAAAGATACACATCCAGTGCCCGAGCCAGTGGTGACGATGTCCGGATTGAGAGAGAGGCTATGGTTGAGCGCATGAACCTGGCTTTGAAAGCCGTGTCCGATTGGGGCGTTGCTAACTTGGTTAGGTTCAATGCTGCAAAAACACAGGCGTGTTTATTCACTGCTAAAAAGAGCCCACTCCATCTGGCTCCTTCATTCCGTGGTGTATCTGTAAGTTTAGGAAACCATCTTGAGCTTTTGGGTGTTGATCTCACGTCAAACCTAAACTTTGGATCCTACATCGAGTCCAAAGCCAAAGTAGCTTCAAAAAAACTCGGCATATTGTCCAAGGTAAGGCGGTACTTCTCACCTGGACAGCTTCTAAATCTGTATCAAGCACAAGTCCGATCGTGTATGGAGTACTGCTGCCACCTGTGGGACGGGTCTGCCAAGTACCAGCTTGAGGCTCTGGACTCGATTGAACGGCGTGCCAAAAGGCTCATTGACGACGACACTTTGGTTGGTGAAAGGCTCCAGAGCCTTGCACATCGACGTAAGGTGGCAAGTCTGTCGGTCTTCTACAGATTACACCACGGTGAATGCGCTCAAGAACTGCATGATCTCATTCTCCCATCACCATTCCACTACCGGACTACTAGACGCTCGGCTAAGCGCCATCCTTTCGTGGTCGAAATACCACCCATTCGTACCAAGCGATTTGACTCAACGTTTTTAATTAGAACGGCTAAGGAATGGAATGCCCTGCCAGCGTCTGTGTTTCCGGCGAAATATGACCCGGGCGTGTTCAAGAGAAGAGTGAATAGGTATTTACTTGGCTAGCATGCTACATCTTCGATCGCATCGTCACTTCCCATCAGGTGAGAGCGCGGTCAAATGCTAGACAAGTTTGAAGTAAAAAAAAAAAAAAAAAAAAAAAAAAAAAGTTTTAAAGAATGCGACACAGAATCACCACCATTTTCAACTTTAAAGTCTTTAAACGCAAAGTGACTTACACGCAACGTACAGGGTAAGCAATGCATTGGTGATGCCTCCTCCGGTGTTACAGATGTCCATAGGCTACGGTGACCACTTCCCATCAGGTGGGCCATATGCTTGTTTGCTCCCTTTAACATAAAAAAAAGTCAAAGCAATAGTAAATAATAATAATAATAACACCCAACGATCACATACATAGTTCTTGGACCCTTATATTTTGCTAAGATGTAAATTTTAAGAAGATAAGGTTGGTTTGTCAATGATCATTAACCTAGGTCCGTATTACAGAACTATGTTCGGTCATCGATTGATGCTCAAATAGAGATTTCATTCACTATATGGGTATCAGGTTAATCGTTTTACGCCTTATGAGGACCGTCCCGGTATTTGAAAATGTTATTGCTGTCGCAGATAACGGCACGTATGATAGACAATAGAGCCGTGAGTGAAAATTCACTTTCAATCTTTCAGCTTTTCTTCGGTAAATACCGGTTATTGGTCTTCCTAACAAGAAAACTAGAAAACAAATGAATAACACATACGCATAACACATGTGTGTTATTGGCTGTATTGTCCGCCCTGTATTATATATATGTTCATGTTAATAATAGGCTTAATTAATAAATATAAAAAATAATCTAACAAAAAGCACGGACGCAGGTGTCCGTGGAAACGCAGTATAAAAAAAAAACGAATAAATAAGGCCAAACGATCCCATACACAGATCTTGGGATCTGTGTATGGGATCGTTAATCCAGGGACCAATAAAAAATTTGTCCAGATAAAAAACGTTAACGTAAACTATTTTTACAATTATTATTATGCTCCCAATCTTAATGAAATAACTGATATGAAATGAAAATGCGTGCAAAGCGAGCGGAAAAGCTTCATTAGCTTATAAATAGACGTAGGAATGCGATTACAACGAATGGCTGAAATCGATGAATCTCAGCGCAATGATTTCCAATGACAAAACTGGGGCTGGTTTTTGGCGGGAAAACGAAAAAGATCGCGTCGTCGCCGCATTATATTATTTTCCAAAACTTGTGTTATTTTCAGTGTTAGTGCATAAAATTGATGGCATTTTATTTGTTAAGTGCTAGATTACCGGCATGAGTGTGGGAAAGTGGTATAATGATAGTGAAACGTTTGTTTTCGTGTTGTTTCCAAAACTCCATAGAAGCTTCTGGTAAAGTTGCCATCACTTTACTAGGAGTATGACTTGACTAGACTAGACTATGACTTAACTTGATGACTTGGACTGTGACTTGACACTACATAATATTAATTAACTTAAGAAATTATCAATTACTTGACACTGGCTAAATACACAAAAGTGTGGAGCCATAAGAAAACAAAAAAAATCTGGGGCTGCAGGGTGCTGCATCAAAACATAAGGTTACCAAATGCCATGTGGTGTCAATTTTGAATAGAAAGGGGGGTATGGAACCTACAAAACCTTCCCTGCCTACGCCCGTAGGCATTTGTTAAATTATAATAACCATTTTAAAAAGGACCTTATCATAATAATAGTAATAAGAAACGTACAACGATCACATAATTAGATCCTGGACCCCAAACTAGGATTTCCTGTGCACCCAAGAACTACGAGGGCCGTGGTCCCACAACATCCAGACACAGAACAAGTATATGCGTTTTTATTTCTATGTACAAATACTTGTCCTGTCACAGGAATCGAACCCGCCGCCTCCAGGTTATGAGCCGACCTGCTCAACCACCACACTACAGAGGCTGTCAACTCAAACCAATTTCAATCGCCAAAATTTTATAATTGAAGAGTTCCATTGTCTATTCATCAGATAGTCTTTGTTGAACAATGATACAGTTCTTTTGTGCATAATAGCTGAGAAGTTATGACTAACTTGGAATTCCGTGATAAAACATCCCATAAAGAACATCAAGTGATTAATTTATGGGCTAAATAGTAATTAATGAGTTTTGTGTACGTGACTGGGCAGCAGTAGCCATGATACCTTGTAGCCCTTGGAGGTAGGTACCTATATATTAGCGTAATATTTTCCCACAGCTTATGTTAATATGTAACTAGTTTGGTAGGTACTTACAATGGAGAGAGGTGACGTTATGAAACTCTTGGAAATATTGTACTCTTATTCATATACTAGCTGCGCCCTACGGTTTCACGTGGTGAAAATTTTCTAATTTTCCGCTCAAGTAACTTAATTTTTTTCTTTCACAAGAAACTCTTCTCGTGACAATAATAAACATAACAAAAAATAATTAGTTACGAACTCTACGTCCCTAGAGGCCCCTATGTCCTAAAAGTACATGACTTCTTTAACTTTAGAAACCTTCAAATGAGATATTGATATAGTACGATGAGTTTCGAGACATTAAATAAATAAATATTTGTGGACATTTCACACGGCGCCATCTAGCCCCAAACTAAGCAAAGCTTGTACTATGGGAACCAGATAACTGATACAATACTTATAAGCACCCACACACAGAACAAACATCGATGTTCATCACACAAATTATTATTTGTCCGGGAATTGAACCCACTACCAGTTACCTTTTACTACCCTTCACAGAGGATTATTCTCCCATTTCTCTCCACCACGTCCTACTTTTATTGGGAAAAACTAAACATATTATAATGAAGTCTTTCTTTTGTACATTGGTTAGGTTCACCTAACCTATTATCGTAGACTTATAAGTCTACGATAATCAATTTTTATGGTTCTACTTCTAGCAAATAAATTTGGTCAAGATCTGATGATGGAGTAAAGGTGCTAACTGTAAAATTCTCAATTAATGCCTGAAAACACTGCATACTAGGTAGTAAGACTTTTAGGTAGGTACCACCGCTTTGCCAGTTATTCTGCCGCCAAGCAGTAGTGCGCAAGCACTTCTGTGTTCTGATTTGAAGGGCACTGTAGCTAGTGAAATCACTAGGCAAATAAGAGTTTATGACCTGAACTCGCAGTCTAGTAATCTTTTTACTAGATTGTGTTGATGTCTCAAGATTACGTACGCAGTGCGGTTTGCCCGTCACGTCATTCCTTAACATTAAAAAAAAACGCGGCTTGCGGCTACAAATCTTTCAGAAATAGCTATTTAGGGACCTACCAGACAGCTATATATTTTGGACTGCGATAATACGGCACTCCTATACGACGAATAGTTCATGTGTCAGAGTATTTATTTTGGAATTCACAAGTAATAATAGCTCTCATGACACTTGTCAGACACTCGATATCCTTTGAAGATGTCCTACGGAACTCCTTAGCGACAAACAACGAACGTGTGTTGCTGCAATACAGTATTGTGTTGTATATCACAGGCAGTAGCTGTTTAAGGTGCTTGACAATTGTTCAAACCATGAGCTTTTTGGTGATACTCTACATAGCTGTACATTATAAAACATGGATGATACGCACATGGTATGAAAACATGTATCAGTAATGATGATATGTAACTGTGCGATGAAAAACCGAACGTTTTACAGAATTTTGGCTTTGGGCAGGGCCTTAGGGCTGTTCTAGTGGTGTAGATCCCTGTTTTAGAAGGATATTATTAGATATTGTCTCGACACCACTGCGAATAAAATAAGAAAGCAGTGCACGGGGAGAAAGGGAATACGTAAAAATAACATTCCTTGCCTCCCTCTCCCCACTTGATTTTGGGCACAATTTTTGGAAATAATTTGTTGGGATAAATATCATTTAATATTTATCGTCCTTTTTATAATCACTAGCTTTTGCCCGCGGCTTCGCCCGCGTAGCATGGGATAGGAAACGAAGAAGTTTTTTTATAGATAATTCAACCACCCGTTTCACCCTCTTAGAGGTGGAATTTAAAAAAAACCCTTTCTTTGTTTTACATACCTACGTTTTACTAAGAACACTACCTCCAAATTTCAAGTCTCTAGGACCAGCGGTTTAGGCTGTGTGTTAAGGATACGGTCAAAATAAATATGTACAAGTTTTTGTAGTAGGAAATGCCTTTTATTTCGGCTTTTACAATAAAGTGTTAAATTAATATTTGAGGTTACGTTTTTGCCGGTCGCTGTCGATGGCTAAGTGCCGTTAAGTTGCAGACGTAGATTAGCACGCGGGAACTTCAAACGGCTGTCTGAAGTTATATGGTATGTGTTTGCATAAACAATCTCCGCCTCCCTGAAAAGTAGACTTCTTCGTTCTTTTTATTGTAGATCCATAAGAGGGCAAATTTTGTTAATTGCTCGTCTCACTATTCCTTTGCTAGTGAGTATATCAGCAACTCTGCTGGCTCCATCAACTCCTGGATAAACGGCAGTTATTCTTCCCAACGGCCATTTCAATGGAGGGCTGCTTTCATCCTTGATAAGGACTAACTGGTTAGGTTTGATATCAGGGTATCTGTCCTGCCATTTTGTTCGCTGCTGTAGCTCGCAAATATACTCGCGGCTCCATCGGCTCCAAAAATGCTGTCGCGCTTGTTCGATGCGGGCGTATCTGTGCAAGCGGTTCGGATTAACATCCTGTAAGTCAGGCGCTGGCAGTGATGTGAGTGGCCTCCCTATCAGGAAGTGCCCAGGGATCAAAGAACAAAGGTCATTAGGATCGGAGGACATAGGAACTAGTGGCCTCGAGTTCAAAATGGCCTCTATTTGGCAAAATAAAGTAGTGAGCTCTTCGAAAGTGAAGTGAGCGTTACCTACGGCCTTTTTCATTAAATGTTTTGCCGATTTCACAGCTGCCTCGTATAAACCTCCAAAATGAGGTGTATATACTGGGGAAAATTTTAATTTAATGCCTTCATTTACTAAGTCTGACACGGCGTTTGAACAATTTTTTACAAGTGCAGCAATTTCGCGGTTTGCACCGACGAAATTAGTGCCATTATCGCAGAAAATCTCGCGTGGTTTTCCCCGACGCGACATAAAGCGACGCAAAGCCAATATAAAAGCTTATGTGGTCAAATCAGTGACTAGCTCAAGATGCACAGCCTTAACTTTAAAACAAATGAACACACAGAGATAGCATTTTATTAGCTTGGCGCCACGACCCTTCTTATTCACAATCAGTAATGGTCCAGCATAATCTGTTCCGGTTATCTCAAATGGGGATCCTGGTGACAATCTTTGAGAAGGTAAGTTCCCCATTATTTGCTTTGCAACTGCTCCTTTCATTCGTTTGCACAACATACAATTCCTAACAACTCGTCTTGCTGCAATTCGTCCGCCAAGTGGCCAGTACTGTTCTCGGACGACTGAAAGAAGCAATTGCGGTCCTGCATGCATTAATTTTAAATGGTAATATCTAAGTATTAGTTCGGTAAAATGATGTTTACCGTCTAAAAGAATAGGATGTCTTTTATCAAAGTTAAACAATGAGTTGTCTAACCTACCTCCAACCCGAATCAATCCCGCTTTGTCAATAATGGGAGTTAAACTGTGCAATGCAGGAGATTTTTTCATAGTCGTTTTGTGGTTTGGAAAACTCTCTTGTTGTGACAGTTCAGCTAGCTTTAACTCAGACCTTTCAAGCTCTTCTACAGTTAAAGGCCCCGTGTTTTTAGTATTCTTACAGTTATATACAAACCTATAGACATAAGCGAGTATACGACGTAATTTTAAAAAGTTTGAATATTTTTTAAAATCGATAATTGACTTCTGAGGCTCATGAACATTACCCATATGAACGCGAATCTCAGGTAAGCTACTTTGTGCTTCCATCTGCTGCTGGTCAGGCCAGTGACTTTGTGCACCTGTTAGGAATGTAGGCCCATCCCACCACAACGACAGGTTTTGTACATCCTTAGGGTCTACCCCATGAGTCGCAAGATCTGCAGGATTCAGGGATGATGGTACATAATAAAAGATACTACCAGCACACAATTCATTGATCTCAGCAACACGATGCGATACAAAGGTACTCAATTTGTGTGGAGGAATTTTCAACCAGCCCAGTACAACGTTTGAGTCACACCAAAAATATTTTTTGTTTACTGAACATCGTAATGACTCGGTAACCTTTTTGCATAATCGGGCGGCTAACACTACCCCACACAACTCGAGTCTGGGTATGGTTGATGTTTTTAATGGTGCCACTTTAGATTTGGCACACAAAAGTCGTACTGTAACTTTTCCTAGCGCATCACTCGAACGTACATACACACAAGCTGCATAAGCTTTGAGAGAAGCATCAGCAAATGTGTGCAATTCAATTAAAATTGGATTAGCACAAACTGCTTGGCGTGGGATGGACAAATTTTGAATATTATATAAATTTTTAATGAACTTTAGCCATGTTTGTGATATATCCTCAGGAATTTGTTCATCCCACCCAACCTTTAACAACCATAACTGTTGCAAAATCATTTTGCATGTTATGACGCAAACTCCTAATAATCCTAAAGGATCAAAAATACTAGACGATACGGATAACACTGAGCGTTTTGTTAAAACGTTCAAATTCTCGTGCATTTTTATTGATTTTGCTACTGATATAAGTATACAATCAGAGTTAGGATCCCACTCAATACCTAATGTATTCGTCACACTGGAAAGCTTTAACGTTTCTTGAATAATGTCTACGTTTGGTTCCCTTGAAATATGGTTCAGAAGTAACTGAGAGTTACTTTTGACCTTGCGTAAGTTAAAACATGCCGATTCTAATTGTTTAGTGACACTTTGATACACTTTTTGCAAGTCATTTTCATTAGAATGCCCAGTTATTACGTCATCAATATAAAAATCATGTAACATGATGTCCTGAACTAGCGGCTCCTCACATTCCATCGCCAGTTGTACCAAGCATCTAGTACTAAGAAAAGGCGCCGAAGAGGTACCATAGGTCACAGTATTTAACTGCAGGTAACCTATGGGTTCACGCTCATTCTTTCGCCATAATATTGATTGAAGATGTCTCTGGTCAGGTTCAATGCGGATTTGTCTGTACATCTTCTCTATATCTCCTGTAAATATATATGCATGCTGTCTTAATCTGGTTAATATAGAGAAAATGTCATCCTGTACAGTAGGCCCAACCATCAATATGTCATTAAGTGCCAAGCCTGAAGTAGTCTTCATAGACCCGTCAAAGACAACTCGACACTTGGTGCTCTCACTCCTTTCTTTCAGCACAGGATGATGTGGCAAAAATACAGCATTGGCTGGTCTCTTTGTCTTTGAAAGATGACCGAGAGCCTCATATTCGTCTAAAAAATCAACGTATTGAGTTTTTACCTCTGGCTGCCTCTGAAAACGTCGCTCCAAAGACTCGAACCACTTACGTGCCATGTAGTACGAGTCTCCTAAACTTTCAGGCTTCATCTTCAGTGGCAGCGAGACGCAAAACCTCCCGTCCTCAAGCCGACGAGTGTGCTGAACAAAATGTTGCTCACACGCTTCTTCCTCCTGGGATAACAAAGGCTTGCTAGGAACTTCTTCGAGTTCCCAAAATTTACTGAGCTGGTTTCGTATCTCGTGACTGAAATTACAAACAAGTCTAGTCTGAGAACTGTTAGTTTGAGAACACATCATTGGTCCCGAAATCAACCAACCAAACACAGAGTTTTGTAAAATAGGCAAATTTTGGCCTAAGTTTATTTGTTCAGAAGCTATAATATTCCAAAATACATCCGCCCCTAACAATATATCTATTTTTGACGGAATATGATAGGAAATATCCGCTAATATTATATTTTTGGGTATATTAATTTTTGATACATCAACTTCTTGGCTTGGAAGGGAACTGGTTATTTCATTGATGACAAATGCATTTACCGGCATGCTAAATGTACTTGTACGCGACTGCACTTTGATGTTACAGCGCTGTAAAGCATCAAATGAAATACTATTTATCCCTGTTACACATACCGAGTTCACGTTTTCTGTTGGAACAGATAGTTTATTTTTTAAATCATCGCTAATAAATGACGACTGGCTTCCGCAATCTAGCAGGCAGCGTGCTTCTATTTGTTTCTGTGAATTAACACAAGAAACTTTGATACTAGCCGTTGATAATAAAACTTGATTTTCAACACATGTTGATAATGAAATTGGACTAGAAACCAATTGCTTATTTTCAGTGATTGGTTTGTCAAAATGTAATAGTGAGTTATGTTTATTATTACATACCTTACATGGCCTAGATTTACACTGTGGAGCTAAATGTCCGCTACGTAAACAGTTTATGCAGTGTTTATGCTTGATTATAAAATTAAATCTGTCTACGGGTGACATTGCCAAAAACTTTCTACAGTAATATATAAGATGCTGTTCATTACAAACTATGCACTTAACATTATTTTTATTATTGTTCTCGCAAGTAGCAGCAACAAATGATTTTTGTTGCTTATTAATTCTGTTGAATTGCTGTTGCTGCAGCTGCGGCTGCTGCTGCGATCGCTGCTGCACAGCTTCGAGGTTACTGCTACTTCCGGTCGCTTCAATAACATCAGCTCGTCTACGTAAAAACATAAAGAACTGTTCTAAGTTGGGGTTCTCAGGTAATGCCCCTTTATATTCCTCCCATTTAATACTTGTACTATTATCTAATTTTGCAGAAAATAAATATATTATAAGAGTATCCCAATTTTCCGTTTTTTCACCTAAAGTGTTTAACGCTCTTAAATGTTTAGCAATATGATCAGCAAGAAAACGGAAATAACTTTCTTCGCTGACGCTTGGAACATCAAATAATGCTTTAAGGTGAGTACACACTAGCTTACGCTTATCATTGTAACGGTCACACAAGAGTTTCCAAGCCACTTCATAGTTACTACTAGATATTTCTAAGGATGCTATCACAGAAGCTGCAGGGCCAGTCACAGAACTTTTTAAATACTGATACTTATTTATACTTGCTATAGAATCATTGTTATGAATCATAGAAGTAAAAATATCATGAAATTCCAACCATTTTGATATATCAACCCCATCATAACTAGGAATCCTAATCTGAGGTAATTTACAGTTTGAATGTTTCAATGAGGTGTGATTAGATGAGCTGTCTGAATCTATAATAATATTACTGCTATTGTATGTATCTATTACTTCCTGGGCTTCTGCGATACACCTATAAAATCTGTTCTCCGTAGTTTCTCTTTCTAACTCATTATCGGGATTGTCTTGTTTTACTTCTATACTTATTTGTATTAGATCGTACTCTTCAAAAATTGCTTCTATCTTTTTTAATCTTGTTTTAATTTCATTCTGCTGAGTTTTATTTATTGTACGCAGTTGCTTTAAATCATCTATATATTTTTCAAATGTAGTTAATCTGCCCTTTAATGAAGACCTTTTTCCTTTAAGTTCTTTTAACTCTTGAGAGTGTTTATCATCTGTGCCAGTCATTGTAATGAAAACAAAAAATACAAAATATATAAATACCTTAATGTCAATCAAACCACAACACCCGAAACAGCTGTGATATCGCACGAAAACAATAGACCCTTCGTACACTGCACCATGCACCACGGTCAAGGCCGCTGATAGATAAGCACAGCTGATGTGCTACGGTATGTACAGCACCTCGCTGAGATGACACTGGAATTAATAACGTTTACTCGATCAATTCACTGATAATAATCAATCACGAAATACGATTTTGGGCAAATAGTTACTGTTATAAATATGTACGTAATATGTACGTTGTTCAAACAAGCACTTTTAATAAATGGAAGGGCGATAGATTGGTAATTAGCACAGACATAGCGATAGAAACAAGAAATGAATTGAAATTAAGTTGAACTCTTTGCAATTGCATAGATTATGATCATGTAAGCTTTAATTAGGCCTACAATTTAGTAAAGATATGGAAAACATTTGCAGGTATTTGTAGCAGAATGTAATTGTTGCACATATGATTATGTTTTTAATGAAAATAGTTGACTTAGCCAGAGAGACTCAGCATTTAGCATGAATTATGGAGTTGGACTTTGGACCCAACGAAATTTTTTGAACTCGAGCAAGCTAGACAGACTTTTGGGAAATGATGAAGTAAGGAATGGGCAAACCTCCCTTTAAGAAGTTGACTCCACTGCCAAACCGTCGCAATTCTCGTCGTTGCCGATCCAAGTTTCGAAATTCGCCCAAGGCATCCAAAGCGTAATGTCCGCCGTCGTGTAACGTTATAGTTGCCGCGTAGATTGCAGATTCTTGAATTGCGCCTCCGCACAATTATTCTTTTTCACGATCGCCAAAACTTGTTAAGGATACGGTCAAAATAAATATGTACAAGTTTTTGTAGTAGGAAATGCCTTTTATTTCGGCTTTTACAATAAAGTGTTAAATTAATATTTGAGGTTACGTTTTTGCCGGTCGCTGTCGATGGCTAAGTGCCGTGAAGTTGCAGACGTAGATTAGCACGCGGGAACTTCAAACGGCTGTCTGAAGTTATATGGTATTTGTTTGCATAAACACTGTGCGTTAATATATAAGTCAGTCAGTCAGGACTTTTCATTCTATATGTACCTATAGATAAAGTTCCAATTATGAGTACAAACATCTGAATCTATTAAATTGATTAAATGCAACTCATTTATGGTAACTTATAAATTATTTTCCTTCCCTGTACACATTCATATGTGATGATGATGACGTCACGGCGTCTCTTACGTCAAATCGCAATCCCATTATTAGCTCTATACAACCAATACATGACTTCAAGCCGAGAAATGTATTCTAAGCACGCGCAAGGTAAGTATATTGAATGCAAATTCTATTGGCGTGCATTGTGTTGATTTATGATAATGTTCTGCCAAGTTTTTTAGTATAATAAAAATGCTAGTTCGATAAGGCTGACTTAAAGATAAAATAAAAACGAGTGTGCTTTTAGACTATATAACTGAAGCAAAACTTTAGTTAAGCTCCATCTATCGGCCGGTATAACTTTGTTTTTGCTTTGTTTAATGTTAATGTCGCAATCTTGACAATTGTAAATTGTCATTTTACCGGCCATACCAACATAATAATAAAATTTTATACCTTGTTGACAATGGAGATCTACATGAACCAACTTCAACTTTCGTTTGTCTCGCATTCACCGGTTTACTCCCCAAGTTTTACTTTAAAAAAATCAAGTGGTCCGTTGTCCTATTCTTTACCTTGGGACCACACGGCTAATAGGTAGTGAATACATGATAATATTTACTCATTAAAATAAACTTGTTTATATTTTTACGTAACTTAGAGACCAGCCATAGAAGGAAAGGATTTGAGGACTGTAAACACAAACAATATTTATGAAGTGAACGGAAGTATTGCTAAACTTCAAACCTTCAATTTGTGAATTACAACACACACAGCGTGTATGTATTCACAGACTACCGTTAAAGAAAATGATTTACCATTATATCCTAAGTAGTATTTTGGCAAATTCATTTCTGGATACTTTTTGTGATAAATGGCAGTGTATTTTAAAATGATTACTATCTTTTTATTAAAATTTATAATCTGTAATTTTTCTGACTGTTTAATTAATTTTATTTTTGTATTTGTACAATCGACTTTTGATTAATTATTTATTTTTAAATGATTTTTTTAGACTTTTTACTATTGTTTGATTATTAAATTATTATTTAATATTTATTTATTTTTATATTTTATCATGCATACGCTTGGCATTACTTGTAATGAATTTAATAATAAGTGTAATTTTAATTGCCGTTCTTATTATATTTAAATAAATAAATAAAATAAAATAAATCAATTTCATTATGCTAGAAGTAAGAAAAAATATTATAAAAATGGGAGGGTGAACGTACATAGGCTCAGCGGTAGACTTTGCAACTCATAAACCGACTTACCCTGGTTCAGCAGTGACAACGAATTAATCTGACAACATCGAACTAAGTTGTATAACATAGTTTCGGTAAAATTAATAATAAGAGACTCCTGAAATACAGTTTCCACTAGTTCGGAAGTCAATGGATTGATCATAACTTTGTAACTAATTGTATCAACAAGTAAATTTGTATTTATTGTTGTTGGTAAAACACAAGTAAATAAGTCAAATACGCAAATTATTTAATTAAAAATCTAAAACTATATGAAACTCGGTTAAAAAATATGGAAGATCCCGTTAGTCTTTCCTAAAAAAAATAATAATAATTTTATTTTTAGCCATTTGTTGGTTTCATATCATCACAGATAAAATGTAGAGAGAGTCAAGAAAACTATGCAAATAATTAATCGTTAACTATTATTTTTAAAAAAACCGTGTAAACCACGCGACTGAAGTAAAACTTCTTTGGCGCCATCTATCGGCCGGTAGGTATAACTTTGGTATTGCTTTGTTTAATATTAATGTCGCCATATTTTTCATTTATGTCAATTGAAAATTGTCAATTTATTGGACATATCAACGTTATAATTCAAATTTTAAGTAATTTTTGATTTTGTTATGATAACAATGAAGATCTACGTGAACCAACAACTTTCAACTTCCGTTCGCCCCGCATTCACTAGCCAAACACCAACCCAAGTGAAGCGTGCGTAAAGAAGTTTGACATCAAAAGCCAACTCATTTACTGGAGCAAAAGATTTCAACGGGATCTCTTGCGACTTTTTACTGATGCTTGTTTTAGAGTATTGTAACAAAACATGATTATATTCAAGTTAAATTTTAAAACAATACCTAAACGAATACTCATAGAGCTATGGGATATAGATTATTAGTTTTTGTTAGTTTTTAAAATATCTTTATTTAATCAATATTCATGGTAGATAGATGATAGATGAACTCTTTATTGTACACACCAAATAATAAAAAAAAAAACAAAGAAAAAAAAAACAATGAATTATATAAAGTGTAACAATGGGCGACCTTATCGCTAAAAGCGATCTCTTCCGGGCAACCTTTGGATGGAGAGAATTATGGTAATAATGTATTGGTTATTTATTGTAGGTGGTATTGTTAATAATGTAATAACTATAAGACACAATCAAATATTTACTTAATATTTAGTAAAGTGACTTACAGGCTAAAACGTCTTTATTATTATATTGTATTATATTTTATTCATGAACAACATACATTGTGTGTGAATTACATTAAATATATATTTTTTAAATATATTACATTAAAGTTATTAAATTAAATTAAAATATTGGCATGCAAATTACTTAATATAGTTAACAAATATGCGCTAGTAACGTCACAAGATAAGGCAATAAAAGTAACAAGGAAACAAATGTCACAGTATCAGTGTACAATACAGTACAGTGCGCAGTGCAGTGTTGCTCGAAACTCTATTTTGGGGTTCCGATTGACACTGTTCTGTTATGGGCAGCCGTGGCGCTTAACATCAGGTGAACGGCTAGCTCGTCAAATCATTCAGTAACATAAAAAAAAAAACAGAATTCTAGGCTAAGTACTCATTTATACTATAATAACTTTTCTCCAAAATAAATGCTTTTACTATATGTTTAAATATATTAGGCTTGTAGACTATTCACTTATAGACTTTACGTATTAAGTCTATTAACAAAAATAGTTTATTAGTAGGCACCTACTTACTGATGTTAATATATCCAGTATTAATATAAGTCTGCTCAAGTATAAAGGTGACCTCCGCTTTAAAATAAAGCCACACCTTGCACTTGACTTTGCCAGGCATCAGGGCACAGGAGATTTGACATGGACAGTGAACTAGGATCGTAGAATACTAATTGGTATTGGCGAAGTAAAATCATACGCAATATGATACCAGATTTTCTGTAAAAAATCGCCTAAGTCACAGAGACTAAGTGCTTAAATTAATTTGATGCTATATTTTCAAAGAGTTATATCACAAGATACAAGCTGGTGGCTTAAAGTAACCAATCTACACTTACTTATAATAAAATTAATTCGGTATATTGAAAAAAAAAAAAACTTTGGGTGCTCTATAATTGGTACTGAAAACTATTTTTCTTTTCATATTTGTGTCTGTTTGTATCTCAGCTGAGCATCACGCCGAAACTACTGAATAAATTCAAATGAAACATTGCATATTTTTTCCCGAAATTTAGCATAGTTTCTTTGGGAAAGTCAAAATGTGTAGCTGTAATTCATTAACGCGTTGTCCGATTTCATTAATTCTTTTTTTGTTAGTAAAGAGGTACCTCAAAGATTATCTCGTAAATATTTCAAGATCAAATATGTGACCGGTTTATTACATCAGTAATTACAGTCATCCAACCCTCGGTATTAGATCCAAATTAATTGGAAACCCAGTATAAACAGGAACCGAATGGGGCATCATGAGGCCTATAGTCAAATTCAGACTACTCCTAAAGAGTCAGATTTGCCGACAAATTACGTAGGTAGTTATTTAATTTAACACTCTCAGTCATTTCATTGTGGAAGCCTCCGCAATGCAGATCTATATAGATACTAGTACCTACGTGATTTGATCTATAGGCTATGATAACATGATAATGACAGCAACGAAGATGAACCCTCTCCTTATCTAGTACTAACTTAAGAATGGGGAGAGAAAATGATAAATGGTCGTATCTTTTTTTTTTTTACTTCAGTCTTGTCTAGCTTTTGACCACGCTCTCACCTGATGGGAAGTGACGATGCGATCGAAGGTGTAGCATGCTAGCCAAGTAAATACCTATTCACTCTTCTCTTGAACACGCCCGGGTCATATTTCGCTGGAAACAGACGCTGGCAAGGCATTCCATTCCTTAGCCGTTCTAATTAAGAACGTGGAATCAAATCGCTTGGTACAAATGGGTGGTATTTTGGCCACGAAAGGATGGCGCTTAGCCGAGCGTCTAGTAGTCCGGTAGTGGATCTTCATTCATTTATCCTTTTCCCCTATGTTTTTCCTTCTCTTTCTGCTTCCTATCGACAGGATCAAGACGTAAAACTAATTAACTATTATAGTGATGCCGGGGCGGAACAATCTAGTAATTATACAATAATACTGTTTATGTCGGCACATTAGGAAGAACAACATCGATTTATTAACATGCCAATACTAACTGGAAATTCCCGGCCTTTGAGGAAACCAGCTTGCCCTTGAACTGTTTGTTCGCTTAGGATAAATAATTTAATAACTTCCTAATATAAATAATAAGACGCGGCATTAAAGAAGAGATATAAGTAGACCAAAATATAGACCATTGATGCGCAAGAAGACGAATAGATCAAACGTTTCTATTGTTTTTTGTCACATTCCCACACTACACTTCGACCATGGACGTACGTACTTCGACATAATGATGAAGTTAATCACCCAACCACCCGGCCACGCTGTAAAGGTCGGCAGCGACCAACAGCAAAAAAAAATAATTACCCGAATTCCCACGAGAACTCTTAGGGTGGAGTTCACCAGATTTTTAAGCGGCTGGTTATCAGTTTAACGGTCGGTTAAACGGTTTTTGGTGTTCATCACAACATAACAGACGGTTAAATACCATAAACACCCGATTATTTTAACCGACCTCGACAACGTCGTTTAAATCTCGGTTACGCCACATGGTGCATTTTTTTGAGCTGTCTTTGCGATCAGCAACATAGCTGGTTACGTTATTATATTCCTGGAGTTATACGCGAAAAAAATAAATAATAATAAAATAAATAAATAATAAATAAATATTTATGAACGTTTCACACAGCGCCATCTATCCAGAAACTAAAGGAGCTTGTACTATGGAAACCAGATAACTGATAAAATACTTAGATACTTTTAGTTTGTAAATACATACATAGAATCAATATATTAACACCCAGACACAGAACAAACATCGATATTTATCACACAAATGTTTGTCCTGGGTGGGAACGAACCTTTTTGAACGAACATAAGTATTATATACGTATAATGTCAGCCGGAGAACTATTGTACCTACATAGGCAAATAAGTATGTCTTTATACCTAGATGATGTAATAATTTTTTCCTGAAATAATTATCTGGCAATGTATCTACCCAAATTGGAAACTGTAGTGCAATAGTGCTATGCGTACGTTACTAATGCACTTTTAAAATTGAAATTGTATTATATTTTATGCTGCTAAATATAAACAATCCGTCGTGGTATCGACTACGTACCGATAAATGACTTCGCAAATAAGTTGCGTTACAACGTTTGTGCATTCACTCTGAATGCCGCCCTGACCGGGCGATTTAGTGATCATGGTCCGAATTCGCGTGGTGAACAGCAAATATTTAACCGATTGATTAAATATTTGCTGTTCACCACGCAATTGAACACTTTATCAATGAAATCTCTGCTTGAGCACCCATAAAAGACTGAGGCATCGTTCTGTAATACGGGACTTAATGTTTCTGGATAAAAAGTATCCTATATTAACACTATTAAAATATGTAACCTTGTGCAATATTTAATTTAAGCCGATTAAGCCGTTTTGGCGTAAAAGCCGAACAAACAAATAGTCAACGCATTTTCTTTTCACTTCATTTTACTTCTGATCTAAAAATATACATTAAAATATATATAAAAAAAAAACAACATAAAAAATATATGTAGCGGAAACATAGTTATTTTGTGTTTTGTTACCTACTCTCTATCAAACTTGAAATAGGCGAAAAAAATAACGCTTGGCTAAGGGCAAAGGTAAAACCAGAGGAAACACTGAGTGAGGTCCGTATTACAAAACGATGCTCAGTCATCGATCGGTGCTCAAGCAGAGATTTCATTCATAAAGTGATCTATTAGTAGCTGAGAGGTATTTGGCTTGGGGCATCTGAAATGATCAAAGAGTATAATAACTGACTGCAGTAAAACTTTTGACAGGTCATCCCAAGAGTATTTTTTTTATTCTCTAGCTAAAGCACCGTCAGCCGGCGCTTGCCGCCGCAGTTTACGCAACGTGTATAAATAAGGCTATGGACCCAAACATTGCCACAGTTTGCAGCGTAACGTATCAGACAGCGGAGTTTTATACGTTTTTTTTAAATTTATAAGAAAAATGCAAGTGTGTCCGTGTTTTTTCATAGCAGTTTTTGTGGTGGGGGCTTCGGCTGGTACTTTACGTGAGTACCTAAACATTGCTATAAAAAAACATTTTTCATCTGAAAGTATGTCTGAAGTTGCCTGAGGAGCGGATTGAAAGTAATACTTTTCAGCCCTAGGGAGATTTGTTTTTAACTGACAGCTGTCAAATTACTTTAAAAAAAACTCGTTATATTTTCACATTTCTATCGAATGTTCCAACTTTCTCTAGATTCACTCACAGCGCGATGTAAAATTAAAATAGCATAAATTTAAGTAATTAATTAAAGAATACATTTTTTTATAAATATTTTTTCAATGTTAAATATGAAAAACAATGGCCCGCCACAGAAAAAAAAAACGAAATAGGCGGGAAAGCGGCAAACCGATCTTCATTTGTTTTTTCGAGTTGTAGAGTTTTGTTTATACTTCCGTATAACAAAGATTTGTACTTACTCAATTAATAGCTAATCATTATAATATTTATAATTAATATCAATTATTATTATTCAATTAATTCATGTTACCTCTGGTCAAAAACTTATTTAGTCCCTCGATCGATAAGTTACTTTCATCCCTGTACTATTAAAATGTTTCTATAGTGTTATGAAACATGTATCATGTAGTAACGAAAATATTTATTTATTTATTTATACTTGAGCACAAAATAATGTACAAGGAGGACTTAATGCTATGAAGCATTATCTACCAGTCAACCTGGATGTGCAAGAAAAGAAATGGTAGCGGTGCACTAAAAATTGATATTAGAATAAAATACGTCTATGTATATAATAATAAAAAAAAATATATATTACGTATTCTTAATTGTATAAAAAATAATATAATAAACCTACTTACATAATTATAATGAATAAAATTACTTACATATATAAAACTTACTATACTTATATAACGTCGAGATTGAAGAGTTTATATACGTACATATCCTCTCACTATAAGATCCCATACCTAGTTAATAGTGTACTTCCTCCTACCACCTTCGATCGCATCGTCACTTCCCATCAGGTGAGAGCATGGTCAAATGCTAGACAAGTAGGAAGTATAAAAAAATAATTTCGTAGAGTCTGCAGAGAAAGAGAGAGAGAGAGATTTTATATTATTTGTGCCCAAGTATATCTCGCAGCGCACGAATGCTCTTTTGCAGACCTCAAGCTCGATCATCAGCAGTAAGAGCTCTCAATCAATTCAATTTAAATGGCTTGGTAGCTCAGTTGGTAGTAACCCTGAGCTGTAGGTTGTGGATTCGATTCCCACCCAAGACAAACATTTGTGTGATGAACATCGATGTTTGTTCTGTGTCTGGGTGTTATATTGTATTCTATGTATGTATTTACAAACAAAAAGTATCTAAGTATTGTATCAGTTATCTGGTTCCCATAGCACAAGCTTTGCTTAGTTTAGGGCAAGATGGCGCTGTGTGAAATGTGTACAAATATTTATTTATTATTAATTAAATCACCACACACTGTGGAAGCTTAAAAATACTGGATACGGGTCCTTGAGCACTTATTGGATACAATTACCGTGCAATGCAATGGGATATACTTAGTTATTTCCTGTTGATTGCTGAACATTGCGTAGGAACCTATTGCAAATAGTAGATACCTACTAAGTCATCCTAGACAGGTTTTTATCAACTCATCATCAGCTGCCAAATGTCCTCTGGTGAGCACATGCATCCCATCCCATCCATTCCATCCCATTAAACGCCACGTTGGACGCTTATTAATTGGGTTTGCCATAATCACCACGCTTTTCAGGAGGTTTGGATATCGCAGAATATTTTAATATACCGAGAAGAATACTGTTGCTCGTTCCCTGGATATTTCCACACCCATGGGAATAGATATAAGAGATATATAATACCACATATAATACACATTTTCCGGGATAAAATGTAGCCTATGTGTTAATCCTGTGTATCTTGTGTTTCAGTGTATCTTGGTACCAAATTTCATCTAAATCCATTCAGCCGTTTGAGCGTGAAGGAGTAACAAACATACCTACACACTATACTGTAAATGAATATTTAAATGATAAAATTTAAGCATAGTATATAAAAATAATAATTAATTTAATTTTAGTATAAAGTAAGCAACCGCACCTCTTTCTAATTTAATTTAATTTTGTCTTGTCTTGTCTGTCGTAATTTTAATTTTGCGCGCCCGATAGGGTCCACGATGAACAATTATTTTAAATAAGTACCTATACCTACCTATACCTGTACCTATACCTGTAGTCAACATTGTGGAATGCAAATAAAAATTGAAATTGAAACTGACAATAACAGCCTATTGTCACAGAATAAATAGATATTAATGTACTCTATTGTCTTCACAATTAACTGAGTCGGAGTTACTTACGAAAGTTAGTTAATGGATTATTAGAGACCTATTGGGAAATGCAGGAAAAACAGTGCATTAGAACTTTCTGACGTCTGAGATTTTAATCGCTGGCAATGTTATAATTTTCAATAGACCAAAAAAAGGGGAGATCCTTAATTGTTTTGTTTGTTACCTCAGAACTCCGTCTTTTTAACCAAAGTATTTATTATTTAAAAAATAGATTTTCTACTACATTCAGGTTTGTTCTATAAAAAATAATGGTTAGGTTTTTATATCAACTGAAAATATATAAGCTGCCAATGCTGAAATATAGTTATACATGATAATATAACATAATATATCTGTATACGAGCTAGTCGTTCGTCTGATGTTAAGCGTCACGGCCGTCTAACTAAAATCGTTGCAGTGCCACTCGAAACTTATAATTTTAAATAATCTATCATCCATCCATGATCATCCATGATGTCAAAAGTCAATGTTGTGATAATTTTATACGTAGGTGCTCTTAGAGATATACAAAGATTAAGCAAAAGTTCTCAAGTCGTATATTAGGTAATGTGCACTATGTAGGCATTATGTAGGTATTTATTAAATCTGTCAAAATTGAGTCACAGAATAAAATAAAAAATATGCTCAGAAGTTGATCTTGCTACGATACTACTTTCTTAAAACATGTTTTTTATATGTGCAAATAATAATATTTGGTTCATGGCCGTACTACGATGGTACGATGAGCTTGCGGTTCATTGTTAAAGTTTCATCACGTTTCGTTTACTACTGGTTTACAATCATGCATATTACGCGCTTGAAAATAATCCGGCTCCCAAAAGTCATTAGAATACACTATCACATACAAGGTGGAAATTAATTCGTTCTTTTCCTTTAATGTATATATTCAGTCCATGCTATAGAACGCTCCCATATAAATAAATAAAAAAGTAGTGAAGAAATAAAATTAAAATTTAGGTATTATCAAATTACTGCGAATTTCAATCCTAAAGAAAAGCCTTGCGACATTGAACAATGCAGGCGTTTTGTTACCTACGAAACATTTTTACAAAGGTGCCGGTGCCCGCGCTGTGTGTAGCGTTAAAGAGACATTTCGGCTGACATGCAGTTATTTTAGGAGGCACTAAATACTAAAACATAACCTAATTTTTATTATTGGTCCTTGTACGAATATTCTATAACATGGTGTGAGCACATACATTTAAGGATAAGAGCGAATTAAATTCCACCATGTACCTATATCTCATCATCAGAAAAATCACGTTACGATTTAAATAGGTACTAATAAATAAACAAAATACAATGGCTAAAACTAAATTAAATCTACTATGTACTAAAATAAATCCAAAACTATAATTAAGTATTTAAACTTTTTTTATTAGTCACGATTATTTCTTACTTTTTAAATTGTCTGTTTAGATATGCAGGTCCACTTGGTTTAAAACATTCCAGTCTAGATTTTGAGATTGATATTTTCCGCATATAATAACAATAAAATATTACTTCCTCTATCCAGCATACCATTTCCCAATAGTTATCTCCATTCAAAAATTTTCTATAAAGATGCAGCAATTAAGTTCATCAACTGCTCGCTTTGGTTGGTTTGGTTTGATATTTATCATTTTATAAATGTAAAAGTCAACAAATCTTCTCTACTATATAAAAATAAGTCGGGTTTTCCTTCCTGACGCTATAACTCCAGAACGCACGAACCGATTTCCACGGTTTTGCATTCGTTGGAAAGGTCCCGGGCTCCGTGAGGTTTATAGCAAAGAAAATTCAGGAAAAATTCAGGACAAACCAACGTTTTAAGTAGATGGCGCCGGTGCGTGATACATTGTTTGACAGCTACTGTTACATAAAACGAAGCCATCTGGTGGCGAAACGGAGTTCGCCGGGTTCGCTAGTATATGTATAAGATAACGTAGATAATTTCATTAACATTCTTTTTAATAAATAGACGTTGCGGTATTTTTTACTGCAATTTTATAAACACCGAGCGAGACATCAAACAACAACAATAATATTAACAACAATATTTGCAATTTGCAACGCTTGCAAAACAACCATAAAAATCACAAGATTTGTTTTTTTTATTGTTTGTTAGGCTCGCGTTTGACCACTATCGCACAAGATAATCTAGAGCTCTCAGGAAGTGATGCGATGACCAGCTATCACGCAATCCTGACGCTGCACTACAATCGGACCGAAAACAAAACATTACATAACAGCAAAACGAGTTTTTGGCGGGAAACCGAAAAAGATCGCGTCACCGCATTGTATTATTTTCCAAAACTTGTGTTATTTCCAGTGTTAGTGCATAAAATTGGTGGCATTTTATTCGTTAAGTGCTGGATTACAGGCATGGGTGTGAGAAAGTGGTATAATGATGGTGAAACCTTCCTTTTCGTTTTGTTTCCAAAACTCCATAGAAGCTTCTGGTAAAGTTGCCACCATTTTACTAGGAGTATGACTTGACTCGATTAGACTATGTAAGGCTTGACTAGATGACTTGGACTGTGACTTGACACATATATATATATATACTATAATTAACTTGAGAAATGATTAATAACTTGACACTGGCTAAATACACAAAAGTGTGGAGCCAAAAAAACTCTGCAAAACATTTTTCGATTGCGATAGAATGCTAACGGGCCGAAATGCACTGCACGTGTTGGGTCCGGTCGAACCGTGTATTCGAAAGGACCGGTTCGAAACACGTGTCGTGACCAGGCGCTGTATAACATTGACCTAGTCGTAGAAAAATTACGAAAACAACCACTCGATTGGATGGTAACAAAATTAGTGTTTCTGATAGCTACAATCTAGGAGTCTTCAAGTCAAGAGTGAACAATAATCTTCTAGGCAACCATCCACCATCGTAGACTGCGTCGATACTTTCCGTTAGGTAATGTCTCAAAGTGTGTCAAATGCATTGTCTAAAAATTAAAAAAAAAAAAAGATAAAATTAAACTAGGTTGTAGGACTTTTCTGCTAAGTACCTACGTCTAGGTAGGTACCACAGCTTTGCCAGTTATTCTGCCGCCAAGCAATAGTGTGCAAGCACTACTGTATTACGGTTCGAAGGGTACTGTAGCTAGTGAAATTGCTGGGCAAATGCGACTTTATGACCTGATCTCATAGTTTAGTAATCTTATTACTAGACTGTACTGATGTCTCAGGATGACGTGTGCAGTGCATTGTCACGCGAAACTCTGTACTTTAGAGCTCCGACATTGCAACTGACATGGGCATCCGCGTCACATAATATCGGTTTGGTTTGTCTGGAAGAGATCGCTTTAAGCGACAAGACTGCCCATTGTGACATTTCATTTTTAAGTTTGTGCTTATAAATTGTTGCTGTGGTGTGATGTTTCAATAAAGAGTTTTATCTATCTATATAATATCAGGTGAACGACTAGCTCGTCGTCATGTCACTCATTAACATAAAAAAACTAATCTAATTTCAATTAGAGAATAGCATAAATAGGTATACCGCCAGGTACACCAGCACGAAGTATTTAAATAAAAATGTTTTTTTTTTTTATATTACAGAATGGCATGCGAGCTCGTCGCTCGCCTGATGTTAAGCGACACGACTGCCCATATCAGTTGCAGTGACACTTGAAACTATAAAGTATAGTTTCGCGTGACACTGCACTGCGCACGTCATTTTCTGAGACATCAGCACAGTCTAGCAATAAGATTACTAGACTATGAGATTAGCTCATAAAGTCTCATTTGCCCAGTAATTTCACCAGTTACAGTGCCCTTCAAACCGGAACACAGTAGTGCTTGCGCACTACTGCTTGGTGGCAGAATAACTGGCAAAGCGGTGGTACCTACCTAGACGAACTTTTCAGAAATGACCTCGTAAAATATGATATGTGATTAAAACTAAACAAAGCCTTCTGTTCCCCAGCATCATTCATCAAGCCCTGCTCCGCATCAGACCCGGACCTGAACCAGTGCATCGAGAAGGCGATCACGGCCGCGGGGCCGCAGTTCGCCGATGGTATCCCAGAGCTGGGCATCGCGCCCCTGGACCCTGTGCAGCTGGGCACGGTCAACGTCGACAATCCGGCGCTGAAAATCGTGTTTACGGACACTGTGGTTACGGGTCTTAGAGGGTTCCGGGTTAACTCTTACAAGTAAGTCAGCGTAGGAAGTCACCTATCTACTAATTTCTTAAATAAACATTTAGTTGCTCTTGTTTTGGGTATAGAACTAAGGTCCTTATTACAGAACGATGCTCAGTCATCGATCGGTGCTCAAGCAGAGATTTCATTCATAATTCAGACCTCAGGTATATTTAAATAATTTACGCAGTCAATTTTTCTGACAATTTAAATTAATAATAGATTAATTTTGCGGGATACGACCCCGCATCCATCAATACAATTCAAAGCGGGAGCGGACTCATATTAATAAATAAATACTATGGAACCCTAAAGGCACCAAACAAAGCTATGAGACAATCTTAATCAAAAAGTTAGTTAAAAATCCATTGCTCCATCTAAAACCATTCCTAACAAGCTCTTCTTCACCAGGATAAACCCAGAGAAGGGAAAGGCAACCCTGGACTTCACAGCGAACGTAACGCTTAAGGCACACTACGACATGGACGGCCAGCTGCTCGTCCTGCCCATCAAGGGGAACGGGCAGGCTAAGATCAAAATTAGTGAGTATTCAGGTACTTATGTTAAGTTGTTAATACTAGCTCTATAGCTCAGTTGGTGGTAACCCTGCCTTCTGAGCTGTAGGTTGTGAATTCGATTCCCACTCAGGGCAAACATTTGTGTGATGAACATCAATGTTTGCTCTGTGTCTAGGTGTTATATTGTATTCTATATATTATAGTAGTTGTAGTGTATATATATATAAGTACTGTATCGTTATCTGGTTCTCATAGTACAAGCTTGAAGCTTTGGGGCTAGATGGCGCTGTGTGAAATTTCCACAAACATTTATTAATGCTAGAAGTTTATCAATTATTTTAGAAAAGCTATCCATTAAGAATGTTTGTTACGGACAGTCAAATATATTATAAATAGGTCTAACATTCTGAAAACAATTTAATGAATAGCTCTTGATATAATACTTTTATGGCCTTTGACGACTACCTCAATTTCTAAAGATTTCTAGAAGAGATTTAGCTTTTAGTGATCGCTTCTATGACCTGCTTATCGATAACACTACCTAATATTACTCCATATTTTCAAGTTACGTCTGTGTCTATAATATTATGGCTCTCGTTAGTAATTTAAATGGTACGAAAGCATCACGATCACGATCTCATTACCATCCATCGTTGAAACTTTTAGGCCGCCCTTTCCGTTATTACATTATTGATATATTCTTAAGTACATAAGTACTTAGGTTAAAATATTCTACATTACGCAAAAATCCAAAATACATGGGCGGCGTTACGTAACGAACAATATATTGTTTGTCTTAAAATTACTAACCATTACCAGCCTCGCCTACTTCTCAGAATACACCTCTCAATCACGTTTCAATCTAAAATTATCGTTCCAGCAAATCTGAACATCGTGATCAAATACGACTTTGACACCCGCGACGGCCACTGGATGGTGACCACCTACAAAGACCACTACAAGATGGACCGAGCTATGTTCAAGTTCAACAACCTCTTCAACGGGAATAAGCAACTTGGTAAGAACGTTCTGCTAAATACGGTGTTATGAAAAGGAAAGGAATAGACAATTTCCACTGCTTAATGAAATGTGTGATTTATTCGTTTTAGGGATCTGACTATGACTTTTCTCTGTTCTTATAGAATACCTATAAAACATATTATCGCAGTTCATATTTGTAGAAGAAATTTGCAAAGTATACTTATGCAGCTTCTTACTAAAAGGCACCCGAGTATTTAATTTCCCGTAATCTGCCTGTGAAGCTTTGTAAATAAATATTGAGCGAAACCTAAGAAACATCCACGCACAGTAGCCATTTTATGAACACAAGTTGAGCCTAATCATAGAAGAGATCAGTTCTAACCTAATGTACACCTGCGTATTGCAGTATGCTGACCAGTTTTCTTTCACCGCTCAAAACCCTTCGATCGTATACCTTTAGAACCCTCACTCTGATGACCTTGACCTGGCTTTAACCTTGGCACCACCCCCTGAACTGCACTTAGTTAAGCTAACCTCTATCTTCCAGCACAAACGACAGAAAAGTTTACGAATGAGAACTGGCCAATCATCATGTCCGAGATCGCTCCCGGAGCCATTAAGCAGATCATCCAGAAGTGTGTGGACCAAGTCAACCAGTTCTTTGGAGCGATACCAGCGAGTGTTCTTCTGCCGCAGTCATGAAGGGTTGGACTTATACAGCGTTCATTTTAAATGCTATAACAGGCCATCTGACTGCATTACTAACTCGTTGTTCGTTATAATTATAATTGTTTCAGTTTGGTGTGGAATCTCGGTGATACTAATATGACTTGTCCCGTTTATCTTATCGTCCCACAAGTCAAAATAATACCAACGCATATTACATAACATACATTTTCATACACAGATATCTTATCAATGTTTTGTTAATTGCTGTAAGATTAATCAACATTATGCTTCATTCAGTTTCATCTTTACCCTGAAACCATTTATGTATGCTGCCGTATAACTTAACATTGTATACGTAACATTTACACAATAGAATCGATTCTAATTACGCTTCGCTAACCAGCATCGCGCTATGGAAATATTGTAGCAGTTACATTAAAAAAATTACATCGTTATTCTCAGGTGACACTATCAACACGGTAATCAACACACACTGGGAGCCTGTGATACGAGACATCGCGCCCGTGGCCTTCGAACAAATCATTAAAGCATGCGTCGACGAAGCCAAGAAACTTTTCGCGGCTGTTCCCGCCAACGACCTACTGAAACCTTGATTTGTAACAGCTATTGTTGCCCAACCTGCTTTTATATTCGTTATTTGAGCGTGACGTTAATGGGTTATATTAGCATGCCTAATATCGATTGAGTAAAAAATCCGGTTTCGTTGCACCGATAGGTATGTTCATATGTTGATCAAATCTTTTAGAAAAAATTGGTGATTTACTAAACAAAATGTTCATGTTATTGTTATTAGCGGTAATTATTATGACACTGTATAATAATTCACTGGATGTATGACTGTATCAATGAAGAATTTGGTGTGTATACTTTAAAACAAACATTTTTTGTAATAGTTTTAATAAGGAATTAACTGCCTAAATATGGGTACCTGTAATAATGGACAATTCAAATTTTGGACCAAATATACATATTTTTTTAATTAATAGCAAGTTCAAAAATAAAAGACACCTTTTCATAAATTATATATGTCTATAGATTTTTTTTAAGGCTAAATGAATGTTTTAGCAGAAATTGCCACAGAAGCCAATAACTAAGATTCAATTCGATAACTTGAGAAATATGTACATAAAAAAAATCTGATATTTTTTATATGAGCTGTTTAGAGGATAAACTCGACGGGTTCTTTAAATTTTTGGCACCTTCCAAAATATTAAATGTTGTCCATCATTGTTTGTTACTTTAGCAAGACTTGCCGAATTTTTTAAGTGCCTTCTTATAGTACTAAGCTGGTACAAACATCTATAAATTATTTCTTTCATTACAATTAGCACATATGCAAATTCAACATTGAGGTCTTAAGTCTGAAAGCGAGGTACTATTGAATGATATGTTTCAGTGTGGCTAGAGTTTAAATCTTTTAGTGATGTTCCCACCATGTATCATTATAAAAATATTTTTAACATATTTGGTACAAGACTGTTGTCTATTTTCAACATTTGATCATTTGTTTGTAGGCAATATTTAATAAATAGATTTTTACAGATTGTGATAATTAAATAAGTTAGTTTACTTAGGTGCATGTTGACAAGTAGATGTAAATTAAAAAATATTTTTAGTATAAACATTGTTTTTATTCCAAAATATAAAATTTGTAAAAAACTGCAGCAAAAAATGCAGAACATGATTTATATGGGAAAAATCTAAACACTTATGACTTAAAATACCAACTAAAATAACAAAATTTAAGGCACCTCCTTCCATTTCACAGCAGCTGTATATCCCTTTTTGTTTTTTAATATGGCATGTTTAAGATAATTTGCTTTTGTTTTCAAGCAGGATTTTTACAATGGGAATTTTAATATTCTCTTTTGTTAATAAATTTTTTTTTTACTTCAAACTTGTCTAACATTTGAGTGCGCTCTCACCTGATGGGAAGTTACGATGCGATCGAAGGTATAGCATGCTAGCCAAGTAAATACCTATTCACTCTTCTCTTGAACATGCCCGGGACATATTTCGCTGGGAACACAGACGCTGGCAGGGCATTCCATTCCTTAGCTGTTCTAATTAAGAATGTTGAGTCAAATCGCTTGGTACGAATGGGTGGTATTTCGACCACGAAAGGATGACGCTTAGCCGAGCGTCTAGTAGTCCGGTAGTGGAATGGTGATGGGAGAATGATAATAATAATAATATAAAAATAATATCAAAACATCCATCGTAAAAATGCTACTTGATAACAAAAGCTAATGTTTAATAGAAAGAAAGACAGCCACTGTGAAGAGGATGATGCCTCCGTGGTATGCCATTTACAATTCTCACCCCCTTATAATTTAACTTTGTCAATAACAATATGTATAGCCATCTAAATTGACTAGACCATTTAACGAGGGCACATGGCATGGCGACCACCATCTACTGGCAAACTAACACCAGTGATGTTGCTTGCTAGTTCACTGGCAAGGAAAGCAATTGTTGCAGCAACCTCATCAGGTTTCCCTGGACGTCCCAGAGCATGTGTCTCCTTAGACCTCTCTAAGAACGCCTTGTACTGCTCATCATTCAAACCTCCTCGTTTCTGCAACTCGGTAAGGATAACTCCTGGGTTCACACAGTTCACTCGCACACCTTTGGAAGCCAATTCTAAAGCAACACACCGAGTGAACTGATCTACAGCTGCCTTTGACACATTGTAAGCTAGAACTCCAGGGAATGATCTGATTCCATTCACGCTAGAAACATTGACCACATTTCCTTTGCTTTTGATGAGATGCGGTGTAGCTAGCATGGTTAGGTAGTAGATTGAGCGAACATTGGTGTTCATCAAGCGGTCATACTGCGCCAAGGAAGTGTTTTCAATAGTACCCGTTTCAATGATACCCGCATTGTTAACCAGAACGTCTAGTTGTCCGTAATGGTCTACTGTTTTCTTCACGATCTTTTCAATGTCAGCTTCCTTCGTCAAGTCGGCGGGAACAAATAACGTGGGAGTAGATTTCTCGCAGTCTTTGCTCACCTTCTGCAGGTTCTCGACGTTTCTACCGATCAGCGACAGTTTAGCGCCCAATTTCGAAAGAAAAACAGCTGTAGCAGCACCGATTCCCGAACTCGCGCCGGTAACAATAACTACTTTTCCAGTAAAGTTCATGGTGATTTGCTTACTTATTATTAAATGTTAGTACAGAAACACGACGAGCAGCTCACAAATCACTCTTATAGTGAAGTTATCTAATCTATTTTGTTATCAAAAACTAGCAATACAATATGTACATATATATAAATTATGTATATAACAAAGAGTATGTAGCACCAAACGTAATGTAACTAACGTAACGTAGTGGTCACAGACCAAGTAGAGGATACTATGGTAGTGGTTATTTGCTCTTTATGTAGCACTATGGTATATATTTTTTTTTGTTTTAGTTTTGGCTCCACACTTTTGTGTATTTAGCTAGTGTCAAGTAATAATTTTTTCAAGTTAATTTATATTATACATAATGTATGTCATAGTCAAGTCACAGTCTAGTCAAAGTCATACTCCTAGTAAAGTGGTGGCAACTTTACTTGAAGCTTCTATGGAGTTTTGGAAACAACACGAAAAAAAAAACGTTTCACCATCATTATACCACTTTCCCACGTGTGGAGCCAAAATATAAAAAAAGGAGAGAAAGAGAGATATATATAACCACAGGATAATGCTGCGTGCACACCTACCCAACCCAACGAACGCTAAATGTTATGTAGCGTCAGCCATAGTATCTCTATCTAGTTTGTGGCGTCAGCTACCGTACGATCTATGGCCTTTAAAGTACCTCCAAACATTATGTGTGATTCCGGCTCACATTTGGAATATTTATGCACGCTACCCTCTCTCGCTTCAACTGAGCGTTCGTTTGTTGGCCTGCCGCGGGCCATCCACACTAAGTTCGATTCCTCTATGTTACCGCCACCCTTCGGATCGCCGGAACTTGACGGCAACGATCGTTGGCGTTTGTTAAGTGATCCCGACAAGACTACGGAACGTTAGAGTATGAAATCGACTGACATGTGCATTCACTCGATATTAGCCCGTTACAAGTCGAATATTCGGCATAACGGTATTATGAAGTAACGAACTTTATACCATAAATTTATGAATATAATTATTATAAAACATATTAAAAAATACTGGCACCTTGCCTAGCCATCAGAAAGATATAACCCTTAGCTATTCACATATCGGTCACTCATTGATCGAAATCGACTCAAACAACACACAATGTTGTTATATTATTGACATAGACACCTCAAAATGATATGCAAAAACGCTATTATCACTCTTATTTAAATTTTCATTGCGTGTTTACAAAATTCATCACGTATATGTTGCATTGAGTGAAAGTGAGACCAATATTTAGGAGGTTAATAGGTAGGTAGTAAGCGTTTGCTTACAATAAGCAAATGCTCACTATGAACATATGTAAAATATTCATAACTATGCGAATATTCAAATGCTCTTGTCAGTCGCCACCATAGAGTAACTTAGTCGCCACTTTTGAAATTAAACGTTTGAAAGGCTGGTGTGTACCCAGCATTAATATTTTTAGTGCTGTATCTAGAGACATAGGTTTCGGAGTTTCCGGTAACTGAACCGTAAAATGCATTTAAGAAGTTTCTGGTTGACAAAAACAAAACCTATGGATTTTGTAAAAGTCTATGGCCACTGAAGAAACTGACATATTATTGAGTATGTAAATAATAACAATGTAAAATTAAATCTTAAATGAATTTATTATATCAAAATTACCAGTGCTTATGTAAAGTAATGGCTGTAGTGAGTTTATATTAAATTTCATGGCAGATTTAGGAAGCCATATTTGAGTGAACATAACTTAGTTTTCGAACATTTTCAGAAAGAAGTAATTCATATTCACATAGGCCAAGCAGGTGTACAGTTAGCAAATGCCTGTTGGGAGCTATACTGTTTGGAACATGGCGTCAGGCCAGATGGTATCTTGGCATTTTCAGACGTTGATAGAAGTAGTGGACCTTTCTTTAGTGAAACTGGTGCTGGAAAAGTGGTTCCAAGAGTCGTTATGATTGATTTGGAACCAACACCTATTGGTATGCTATAAGTATCTACAAACTCTTAGTTAATATTTTTTATCAATACGAAACCTTATAAATTATTAAACATAAAAATTACACTAAGTAAACTTACTATAAAAAAAGAGTTTAACTTTTCTGTCTTGGGCTTTAGATGAAATAAGAACAGGTGCATATCGTGAGCTCTTCCACCCAAATTCTCTACTTACTGGAAAAGAAGATGCAGCCAGCAATTTTGCACGTGGTTACTTTGGCGTTGGTCGAGAGATGATTGACTTGGCACTTCATCGCATAAGATTAGCAGCTGAAGATTGTAGCTGCCTCCAGGGTTTTATTATATTCCGTGCATTTGGAGGAGGAACCGGTTCTGGTTTTACAGCTTTATTACTGGAAGGATTAACTAGAGACTATGGAAAGCTCTCTAAGATAGAGTTTGCAATTTATCCATCGCCTAAAATTTCACCTATTATTGTGGAACCTTATAATGCTGTGCTGACTACTCATGCTTGTATGAATACGGAAGATGTTTGCTTTATCTTTGACAATGAAGCATTGTATGACATTCTAGCGAGAATGTTAGAAGTACCTCGCCCAACGTATACTAACTTAAATAGGCTAATTGCTCAAGTAAGATCGAATTGAAGTAATATTAGTAGTAATATAAAATATTTCGTTCCATGACAGTGGTGGTAACAATAATTATTATTAGTTGCTGTATGGCGATGCCCTCTCCAGAAAGTTAAATAATGCAATACATTTACGTATATTTTACTTTACTATATCGATTCTCATGGTAAGACAAGTATTTGTGCACAGAAAAAAAGCACGAATACTTGTTCTGTGTCTGCGTGTTGTGGAACCTTGGTCCTTGTAGTTCCTGGGCCCCTAGATACACGGAACCCTAGTTAGGGTCCAGGATCCATGATGTGATCGTTGGCCGTTATTATTATTATTACTATTATGACTAATTTTTACCCTAATTTATGAAAATAATATCAACTCGTTCAATTTCAATAGCAGTCAGATAACCTAGTAATTTGAATTCTATTAGTCGCCCATTACAGTATACTATTGTGTTTTATTAAGCTTGTATTCAAGTTGTTATAATAGTTTTAAAAGATGTCACATGGATAGTTGGAACATGCTGGTGATATAAAACTTAAGAAAGTTAGTCTTCTAAAACTGTTATAGCACTGAGAGTAGCCATTGGTATTGTTACGGGTAGATACAAGTATCTACCTACCTGATTAGCATGTTCGTGTTTCAGGTTGTTTCATGTATGACAGCATCGATGAGATTCGAAGGATCACTAAATGTAGAACTGGTAGAATTCAGAACGAATCTCATCCCTTACCCCAGAATCCATTTTCCTTTAGTGACATTTGCTCCTTTTGTGCCTGCTTCTCGAGCTTATCATGAAACTAATACGACGCAACAACTAATGATGTCGTGTTTTGAACCTTCTAATCAAATGGTAAAATGTGATCCCACAAAAGGATATTATATGGCATGTTGTCTGCTATTCAGAGGAGACGTAAATCCAAATGATATTAATGCCTCCATCAACATAATCAAATCAATGAGAACAATCAAATTTGTATCGTGGTCTCCAACTGGTTTCAAGGTATATTTATTTAATTTAGTTACCTACTTCTATCCATAAACCACTGTTTTGAATTATAGTACATTTCCTTTTAGGATTGATATTTTAAAAAATCTGTTTATCACACAGATTGGCCTAAATTACATGCCACCTACAACTGTACCAGGTGGTGATCTAGCAGCCTTACAAAGAGCTGTAGTCATGGTTTCAAACAGCTCCGCAGTACGTGTTGCTTGGGAGCGGCTATGTAGGAAGTTTTGTCTTATGTACTCCAAACGAGCATTTGTACACCATTTTGTTGGTGAAGGGCTTGAAGAAGGGGAGTTTAAAAGTGCCTGTGAAAATATACAATCTTTATCAAATGACTACAAGGAAATGGAAGACTAAAAAATAATTTATTGTCGTTTGCACTGAATTTTTTTTTGTGATATAATTTTTTTAATTAACCCATTTTATTTTTCAATTTGTCTGAGTTTATTAGTTTATCTCTAGATTTATCTATGAAGTGATTATATTTTACAGTGATCGAGATCTTTTATTTTCTGGAATCATTCTCATGATAAGCGTAATCTTATCATCCTTAATGGATAAGTAAACGTGCTCAGAATCCAACAAATCTAAACGTAATTAACCTTCGCCTCTTTTTACCGGTAATAAAACAGAAGCTTGGGCATCACTACTATTGTCATTGTTGTTTTTGACATTACTAATCAGCTGTTTCCGCAGTTTGAGTAAAACGTCAAACCATCAAAACAGAAATTATTATAAGATTAGTTCATTTTGATTTTAGCCATACGTCGGCTACGGTTTTATTTCTCAATAATTCTGTCAGAAATACCTCTGCAGATTATTATTATTATTATATATAGATATTAAGTGACTATTTCTTAAAACGTGATAAGTTTTTTAGTTACATTCAGGTAGATAACTGGTTTTCTTTTTAGTTATCTATCTATTTATTAATAATGAACACATTATTTTAGTACAATAAATAGATGTAATGCTTCTGAGTGCATCAGCATTAGCGTTACTTACTGTAGAGTTCCTAAGAATTCTTATGTTTTTGGTAATGTAGCTGGTCATCATTAGTTGGTATTTCGTCATAATAATTAATAATCAATATATTTTTAAGCCATGTGGAGTGTAACGCACTTGTGCCGGTGCACCTCGTCTCTTCGAGCTGCGAAGACCAAACTGCTGGTTCCCGCCACAAGAAATGGCTTCAGCATCAGTAATGCCGTGTCCAGGCAACTTGTCACGCCGGCTAAATACAACAATAGTCATAAAGGATTAACGGTAAGTGGTATTCTAAAATCATCAAAAGTTTTGTGTTTCTGATAATTTCTGATGGTAATATGATATGGGTATAGCTACATATCATTGTGCTTGAATGTACAAAATGGAAACTGACTATTCATTTATCCAACAATCCTTAACATTTGTTTATATTTGCATGCTGTTCATTTGATAGACTTACAGCATAATTATTTTGCTATAGTTTACATTTGGAATTATTATTGAATATAAAATAAATATTCTATGGTAAATAAATTAGTGTTTGAGTTACCACTGAAAAATTGTTATATCAATACCTACTAATATTATAGGCTAGGCTAGGAAAATGGTTCTTTTTTTCATCCCTTTTTACTCTATGTATGTACCATGCATTTTACTCTTATGTCCCTTTGTACTGTATGTGTAGTAAAAAGGGATAAATAAAAAAAATAAAAATAATATTACAAACAAAATGCACTAAACTGCATTTTGATTGATTATTTTTTTGCATTGTACATAAGTAGATGTGATTTAAAAGTGAAGGAAAAAATTATTGCCTTTTTACCATTACTATATTAATTAGTATTAAGTCCAAAAATCATATTTTGGAAAATGAGGCAGATCATTAGATTAGTCATTAAAGAACAGATGGTGTACCACCCAGCACTCTAGATGCATAAAGCTCATTCTGCACATAGCAAATGCGCATTACAACTTTAAGTGGAACGCTTCTTTGAAGCTAAATATTGCCTTGTTTTCCCTCTTTTTATTTACATCCATACCTTTGTACAATTTTTTAAACCGATTGTCAAGTAAACATCATTTATCCCCAGCTCACCAACCTCATCAAATCAAACAGTATTATACGTTTTTGTTCTTCATCTACAAAGCCGAAGAACACGAAGCTGGTTGGGTACTGGCTGCTTGGATGCAGCGGGATGGTCTTCACAGCGGTTGTGCTAGGTATGGTTGCCGGCTATTTAATACTGCTTTATTGTGTGTATTATGTCATCAGTATTGTTGTTAAGACCACTAATGGGAGTAAATAGTGTTTATAATGTAGTGCACTTTGCACATACAGTTTAATGAATCAAACTTTTACTTTTGTAAATAGAAGCCCAAAGTAAATTATGGTTGATTTACTTTGATGGATGGTTACAACATCTGTTGGTCTGGCTTATTACATATTTAGTATTATTGCAGTAGGTATAGTGGTGGTGGAGTCGCATGTGCAGTATTCATTTGTATGCACTATTTGCTGTGTGTCATGTGACACCACATCTCATCTAGGACTCACATTATTGGTCAGACACTATACTTATTTGCTTAAAAAACTTATTCAAGTTCTCTGATTATTATTATTATTATTGTTATTTTACTTATTATTGGAAGTTTTTAATTATAACCATTATTTTGGTAAGTATAGGTATAATGAGCAGTTATTTCTATTGTCATCTCACTACCATTGCATTTATTCATAGTTGGTGTGAGTGGGAAAACAATATTTTCTTGATTTCTGTGGAACACTTGTAAATATGAAATGCATAGGCGCCGTTGGTAAAACTGCCGGGACTGACGGCACTTTTTTCCTAACGGCCCCATTAGGGGTACAAAGGCACTATCCGATGGGGCCATGTTAATTTCTTTATATTAGGTATTTACCTATGAAATTGCCGTTTTGTTTGAAAAAGTATTTTTTTTTCGAACTTATTTATTTCTTTTATTCAAAGTAATCACCCCTGCAATCAATGCATCTTTGCCAACACTGTGGCAGTTTATGGTTGCCCTTCTTGAAAAAATCAGCAGGACGGGAGACAACAAACTCTTCAAAGGCGTTTTGTACTGCCTCTCGGGAATTGAATTTTTTTCCCGCTAAAAAGTTGTCCAAATTTTGGAAAAAGTAATAGCCGGTAGGCGCAAGATCTGGTGAGTATGGCGGATGAGGGAGAGCTTCCAAACCCAACTCATGCAGCTTAGAGACGGTCTGTTGTGCAGTATGGGGTCACGCGTTGTCGTGAAGTAGCAGTGGAGATGACCGATTGACCAAAGCTGGTTGCAGACGTGCGAGTTTCGCCATCATTGTGGTCAGTTCTTCAATGTACACATCTGCAGTAATGCTCTCGCCGTTTTGTAAAAAGCTATGATGAATCACACCAGCACTAGACCACCAAACTGTGACCATCACCTTTCTAGGGGTCATTTTTCGTTTTGCACATTGCTTTGGTACCGAACCAGGATCTAACCAACTTGCTGAGCGCTTTCGATTGTCAAAAAGAGTCCATTTTTCGTCGCACGTAACAATTCGGTTCAAAATTCCTTCATTTCTGTGCCTGTTAAGCAGCGCAAGGCAAGTCTCGACGCGTACGTTGCGCTGGCGATCGTTAAGTTCGTGGGGCACCCATCTATCAAGCTTTTTTATCTTGCCAATCTGTCGCAAATGGACCAATATTGTTTTGATGCTAACATCAAAAGCTGCTGCCAGCTCAGCTGTAGATTGAGATTCATCAGCTTTCACAATCGCCTTTAATTCATCATTGTTGACCAAAGTTTCCGGACGACCACGAGGTTCATTTTTCAAGTCAAAATTCCCAGAACGGAACCGAGCAAACCAATAATGGGTTGTACGTTCGTTTGTACAGTTCTCTCCGTAAACGTCGTTGATGTTACGTGTCGTTTGTGCCGCGTTGGTGCCACGACGGAACTCATATTCCATAATTACACGAAATTTCAAAGTATCCATTATGAGGAAAAATGTTGAAATGTAATGAAAATACAACGCTAATCAATAAACAAAAGACTTATATTGTAAATAGAATGTCATATTTTTAAAACAAAATTAATTTGAATTTAGAATTCATAGCCAATCAAAACTTTTTTTGTTTGAAAAAGTCTGTACTGCAATACGGCAATTTCATAGGTAAAGACCTATTATTAGATGTTTATTTAAATAACATTTTCATTAAATATTTGTAAAATAATAGTTTTACAACAATATAACTGATTAGTACAACAATTCCTACTTGCATGAAGAAAAATTTGTGCTATTTATTATTAGGCTTGAATTAAATGTAACATAATAATATTTCTCTATTTTTGTAATATGAATGCATTTTCAATAATAAAATAATTATAATCAGATTCGCTAAACTCATCATTATCAAGCAACTAACATAGTAGAACAAAACAATCTTAATTTGTGGCTGCCGTACTGTAATTATGTCAGTATCGTACTTAGATATAAATAAATAAAATAGGAGGACATTTCCTTAGAAAATAATGCGAGTTATTCGTTATTTAGTATTGCAAGTTTGTAATGCAGTATTACTTAATATAACTACTATTAAATGTAATCAAGTGAGGTTGAAAATAATAAAAATTATCACATTGAACCCCATTTGTTATCGAACGTTTTTATTATCCCGTTTGTTAATGTTGCAATCATTAAATAAACAATGCAAGTACTTGAATCTTTTTCTGGTTTTATTTTACCTACACAAAAAAAAAATAGAAATAGAATTTAAGTAGTTTTAAAAGTTTATTATTTGTAGCAGTCTTATCTGCCTAGGGTAATCAACAATTTATTATTTTTACTCTAATTTAAAATTAATTTGTTATTTAATGTTGTTCTCAATGATTCTACATTAGAACATTAACATCCGATCAATTAAAAAATTTATAAATCTTGTTATAAATATATTAAAAAATAAAGTCTTCGTGAAGTATAAAAACGAGTGGTTCATGTATTTCGGCAATACAAAAATGTTTGGTGTTGAAATGTAACCGCCACATTGTGTTACAACTAGGTGGCGTGACTCGCCTCACGGAGTCGGGGCTGTCCATGGTCACGTGGAAGCTCCTCGGCGAGAAGCTGCCCACCAGTGAAGCGGAGTGGGAGAGAGAGTTTGCTGAGTACCAACAGTACCCTGAGTTCAAATAGTGAGTTCAATAATAAGGTGCGACGGGCCAGACCCACACCACGAAGCATTTTCTTCCCTCTGTATCACATTTTCTGGTGGGAATGGCAATAACTAATTACATCGTAAGACCAACCATCATACTAAATAGTCACTATAAATGTACAAGTTGAAACAACATATATTAGGTAAGACGCTTACATGTGAAGTGACGCACGCTAAACACAGTAGTCAGTAGTGAGCAGTAATTCAGTAGTCTTGCCGCCTGGTACTTCAAGTTTACAGTCGATTAGTGATATCAAATTATTATTCGAATTTAAGGCAAAAGAGTGCTGGCCTGCCCCCCACTGTTCTGTCACAACATTTTATTCTTATGATGAAGTAATAGACCAAAAATATCTAACGAAAATTCCAAATTAGATTTTCCCATTTCCACCATTCTGTCTAGAGTGAGACAGCTTGTTTTTACAATCATTCTCAAGCATGGGAGACCAAGAGTACTGGGAAGATAAAACAATATTTTTCTTTAAGTATACCTACTTAACTCGCAGTTCCATCTGGGATAAAACCTGCGTGTCCAGTTCGACTTTCCAGTATAACAAATTGGAACACTTTCGTCCCAACAGTTAGATCATCGGAATATAGCACTAGGTCGAATAAACGGATGTTTCTTTTAGAGTAAGCATTCGCACACATTATCAGACCTATAGTGTGACTGAAGAATTCAATTTTCTAGAGTCACACGGGTGTAGTTATGAAAACAATGCTTCTGTTCCAAACTGATATTGCAAAAGGTCTCACAGCAAGTCTTGCCCCGATATGACTTATGCGATAATTTTTTCGCCTCATATCATGCAGGTCTGACTTAAGTAAACTGGTTTAAAAAAAAACTTAAAACAACCCGGTTTTATCGTTAAGCAAACAGTTTAAAGTTTCGATTCTCTTTATCAAGAAAAAAAATCTCACGCGATGGAGACCTCATTTGATCATGCGAGGTATCAGTTATCTCCCAGTTTAGGTACAACTTGCTCCAATGAATTGCAATGCTGATTCGCTTTCGCAGTGCCAGCATTTTGGTCACTCGTCGCATCTACCAGGCGCATTGCTAAAATTTGGTGAACGCGATGTGCTCCCCGTAACTACCGTTCCAGAATTAAATTAGATAAAACTTAAAACATTTTAGAAAAAACTTTGTTTAAAAAAATACCTACACGTTACTTTGTTGTTTTTTTAAACACACATCACGTGATTAATTGACGATCCTAGGGAACTAGTTCGTAGGCTCCCGGAAGTCGGAACATACCATTAATTTTAGGTCTATGTACATCTTTCGGTTCTAGAATCTTCATAACTTACAAAATGTTAGTCAATATGTGTACGTTAATATGTATTATCATGAACAAATAGATTATATAGATAGTTATTCACATCACTCGCCGGAAGTCGTCCTCTGCTGAACCCAGGCCTTCCCCATAAAGCACCACTTCGTCATTAAAGGGGGTAAGTTGGGGGGAGTTCTTAAAATAAAACTTCTTTACGCACACTTGACTTGGGGAGTAAACTGATAAATGCGTAACGAGGTGAACGGAAGTTGAAAAATGTTCGTTCACGTCGATCTCCATTGTCAACGTAACAAAGTAAAACATTTGTATTAATATGTTGGTATGTTCAATACAATGACAATTTACAATTGTCAAGATGGCGGCATTAACATCAAACAAAACAAAAATAAAGTTATACCGGCATATAGATTGAGCTAAAGAAGTTTTACTTCAGTCGTGTGGTCTAAAGCACACTAGTTTTTATCATTACCGCGCTTGGCAGGCGCCTTGGCGATCGCATATTTTAATATACCGAGGAGAATGCTGCTACTCGTTCCCCGTTCCCACAGGGATCTCCTTACTAAACTTATAAACAAATAATAAACGTAAAGACCGCTCCGCGTATATTCCAGTAAGAACCAGAACATAACCCTGTCGGAGTTCAAGTGGATCTGGTACATGGAGTTCGCGCACCGCACGTGGGGCCGCTGCATCGGCGCGGCCGTGCTGCTGCCGGCCGCCGCCCTGTGGGCGCGCGGGTACCTCGACCGCGGCATGAAGGCGCGCGTCGCCGTCTACAGCGCGCTCGTCGCGGCACAGGTGGGGGAGGGGGGGCTGTGGGCGCGCGGGTACCTCGACCGCGGCATGAAGGCGCGCGTCGCCGTCTACAGCGCGCTCGTCGCGGCACAGGTGGGGGAGGGGGGGCTGTGGGCGCGCGGGTACCTCGACCGCGGCATGAAGGCGCGCGTCGCCGTCTACAGCGCGCTCGTCGCGGCACAGGTGGGGGAGGGGGGGCTGTGGGCGCGCGGGTACCTCGACCGCGGCATGAAGGCGCGCGTCGCCGTCTACAGCGCGCTCGTCGCGGCACAGGTGGGGGGAGGGGGGGCTGTGGGCGCGCGGGTACCTCGACCGCGGCATGAAGGCGCGCGTCGCCGTCTACAGCGCGCTCGTCGCGGCACAGGTGGGGGGAGGGGGGGCTGTGGGCGCGCGGGTACCTCGACCGCGGCATGAAGGCGCGCGTCGCCGTCTTGTCTTGAAAGTGCTAAAAATTAGCAATAAATTTATTGCTAGATTAGAGTTTGAACAGTCTAGGTACCCGGGGTTGAAAATAGCCACCATAAGTAATTTTACTGTATCAGAGTTAGTGTGATATAATATTATCTGTGACAGGGTCTAATGGGGTGGTACATGGTGAAGTCGGGCCTAGAGGACCGGTTCCAAGGCCCCTCGGACGTGCCGCGCGTGTCGCAGTACCGCCTCGCGGCGCACCTGTCGCTCGCCTTCGTGCTGTACGCGGGGCTCCTCAGCGGAGCGCTCAGGGTGCTCCGCCCCCTGCCGCGGGGGCTCCCGGGGGCGGCGCCGGGGCTGAAGGGACTCACTGCGCTCGCGCACTCCGTCAAGGCTATGGCCTTCTTCACTGCTATTTCCGGTGAGATCTTGTAATGTTACGTATTTTTCCGTTTTAAACTGTTTACGGTTGTTCAAATTCAATTACTTTAACGAAATGATTTCGGCGACATCCGAATTCAAATCTAAAACATCTTTTTTTAGTTGTGAAGTTTGAAAGCTTAGTTTTTTCTCAACAAAATCTCTTACGTTATATGACTTTATTTTTCATACCAAGGCGGGCATATCGAAAAATATTTTTTACAACTCTTTATCAAAATTAATCAGTAAAGCGCTCTTTATTATTAACAGATGTAAAAAGATATTTAGACTAAGTGCAACAAATAGTTGAACATCGCATTTACATACAAAATGCACGTAATTTATGAGGGAGGTATTAAAATGTTATAATTTTCTCTAAAATTCAAACTAATTTCCAAACTAGTTTCAAAGAATAAGAAAAACCTGCATTCATGCAAATAGTTGCGAAACGAATTAAAAGACGACCGGAAGCTGAAGTTAATAAAAGTGAAAAAATAGTATTTGTTCTGATCCACCTCAACAATCATGACAAACATAATTTTGTAATTTTGCAGGAGCATTCGTAGCGGGCCTGGACGCCGGCCTAGTGTACAACTCGTTCCCGAAGATGGGCGACAACTGGGTGCCCGACGACATCCTGGCCTTCAGCCCCACCCCCCGGAACTTCACCGAGAACCCCACCACGGTGCAGTTCGACCACCGCGTGCTGGGCACCTCGACCGTGCTGCTGGCCAGCGCGCTGTGGCTGCTCTCCAGGGGGAAGCCCTTGACGCCGGCCGCCAGGAGAGTTGTCAACGCCGTCGGAGCTATGGCTTGGCTGCAGGTTCGGACTTTATACTTTAACGATGGTTAAAGAGCAAACGAGTGTGGTTTAGACCACACGGCTGAAGTAAAACTTCTTCAGGTTAGCTTCATCTATCGGCCCGGATTTTTTAAATACGTTGTTTAATGTTAATGCTGCCAACTCAAGTTGTAAATTGTCATTTAACCGGACATACCAACATAAATCATACAATTTTTTAACTTTGTCATGTTGACAATGGAGATCTACGACGATTTCTTTTCACCTCGCCAGCTTACTCCCAAGTCAAGCGTGCGTAAAGAAGTTTTATTTCAAAAGACACTAATACCTTTCTAAATAACATTATAAAAAATAGCACTAATCTTGACAGCTCCTAAGCGGAGGGGCAATTTTACCTATTGACCCCCGTAAATCCGCTCCTGTCAGTGTAAAATCCTATCGCGGGATATAAATATGAATGATAAAAACTTGTTAAAACATAGTGAAAATCTTGTTTCTAACTGTCCTCCAGTGAGCTACAGATAACATAAGTACATACTTCACACACAGCCAGCCTCTGTGCTGTGGTGGTTGAATAGGTCGGCTCATAACCCGGCTCGGGTTCGATTCCCGCGGCAGGACAAGTATTTGTCAGAAAAAAAAACGCAAATACTTGTTCTGGGTCTGGGTGTTGTGGGACCATGATCCTCGTAGTTCCTGGGTCCCTAGACACAGGGAATCCTTGTTAGGGTCCAGGATCTATGTATGTGATCGTTGGGCGTTATTATTTATAAGGTGGTAGGACTTTTCAGCAAAGTTCGTCTAGGTGGGTACCACCGCTTTGCCACATACCTATTCTGCCGCCAAGCAGTAGTGAAGGACACTAGCTAGTGAAATTACTGGGCAAATGAGACTTTATGACTTGATCTCACAGTCAAGTAATCTTACTAGATTTGATGATGTCTCAGGATGACGTGCGCAGTGCAGTGTCATGTGAAACTCTATATAGAGTTCAGAGTGACACTGCAACTGATATGGGCAGCCGTGTCGCTTAACATCAGGCAAACGGTTAGCTCGTTACGTCATTTATTAACATAAAAAAATATTATACGTACACTTGGGCCGGCAGGTGTCGCTGGGCGTGCTGACGCTGCTGCACTACGTGCCGACGGCGCTGGCCGCGAGCCACCAGTCCGGCTCGCTGCTGCTGCTGTCGCTCGCCATCTGGCTCACGCACGAGATCAAACTCCTCAAGTACATCCCCAAGTGAACCGAACCGAACCCTTTGGTGCAGTGTCGTCCTCAGTAAACATTCAACTGTGTTTTGGGTCGTGTATTACAGTTGCCGCGTACATTATGAACACATAATGTGTGATCGTTTCACACGACGCCATCCACCCCGGAACTTCACTGGATCAAATCTAAATATTGATTGATTTATTTGCCAAAAACTTAGCCTATTACACTGTGAAACTAGTTAATTTTATACAAATATTACACTACAATTTTACAAAATGTAAAAAAAAATATAAAGTGGCGGCACAAGCAATTTTTACCGTACCTTATATTTCCAGTGTTCTGCCCATACTGCCTCTTGGAGACCTCCAACTCCGAACAAGTAAAAACTTGTATTTCAGAGTACAGAGATCTCTTAAGGCAGGGGGCAACTAGACCAAGCATTATTGTTGAGCCCCTTACAATACACTAGATAACTGGTAGTATATTTTTTGTTCATAAATATGTATATATAAACAAAAGGTATATTATATACGATACACGCGTTTTTCGGCCAGCCTGTGGTGTGGCGGATGCGCATGCGCAGGTCGACCCATAACCCGAATAACCCTGCATTTATCATTTTATAGGAATCGTGAGTAAAACCGAGCCTGTTCTATAGATATTTAAGTAATTTTTAGTAGAAGACTGCCTTAAATATTTATAATTAGATTTAATCACACATCTATCAGTTGCAGCAAGATACCGTAAAAAATCTTGAAAAATTACTTGTTTTTTCTGCTAAGCGTACAGATAATGTATAAGATTTTCCCATTTTTCTAACGTTAAATCGAGGATTTATAATAAATTAATAAATATCAGATAGCTGATACAATACTTATATACTTTTTGTTGAAGTAACTTTGTATTTTATTTATAACTAGTAGGCAGAGCCGATGTGTCGGGGATTGGAACTATTATTATTGTTTAGGTTCAGCAGGCTTAGCACGGCATGTGGAGAAATTGTCTTTCCCCCGATTTTTTCCACCTGTCAGTTAAAATAATCCCCCTCTCCACCTTACGTAGCACGGCAACGAGGAGAGGGAAGAAATATTTCCCTTTGACATTGTCGTAGACATTATATCCCGCTACTCCCCGCTTCAGAGCACGGACTCCGAAAAAAGTGGATAATATTCTCTTGAATTGACACAAAGCAGAGATTATTTATCTTCGACTCTTGTAGGTGGGTATAAGGAAGTCAAAGTGTTTTAATAGGCACAAAAATGTCGCGTGCCTATTATAACTACGTTTAATCGCGGGGACTCGAATTTTGGAGCGAAAGTTACACCGGGAGGAGCATTCGGAATGCAAGTAATCCCTTCTAAATCCCGGGAAATTAGTTTCAATACAAAAAAATACAAAGCGAAATATTCGTGAAAATACAATTATTAGTTTAGTTTTAATAAGGAAATTATTTAATTTACGTAATTAACTTAAATGATGCATATATTTTTTGAGTATATTTTATTATAAAATAAATACATATAAAAATTTAAAATATAACTACTACACAATAATTAATCACGTTATTCCGCTCATATTACAAACAAAATAAAATTTAATACAAACTATTCACTTACTCTCAGTCATATACATAGTAGTCGTTACATACTCTTTGATTAACACAAGGACACAGACTCAAAAACCTTATTTTTTCTTAATTTTTATATTTTGTCTTGAATCCCAGTATATTTAGCCGAACAACTATCGATGGTTTGATGGACTGAACAAAATATTGAAGCATGCAATGTCATTTTAGTTAAATTTTCTCGTACTGGCAACAATACGGTAGAGAAATCTAAAAACGCTACTCCCGCCGTTTATCCCACGGATAAAGCTTTCCACTGTCGCGGCCGTGCTCGCAGAGTGGAATAAAGTGACAGTGAGGATAAGTTTGTTATCTACTCCCTGGGGAGATGTTGTCCACCGGCCGTGCTAGGCCTGCTGGTCTGTGTTTGTCTTAGTTTTATTAATATGGAACTAGATGGCGCCCGCCATTTGAGATACTTGTTTCTGAATCGCGGTGGCGATGTTTACATGGATATTTATGTACCTTTTACCAAACCTATGGTCCTTCGTGGCCGAATATCGGCAGGATCCACCCATCGAAGGTGATTTTTGAGGCGGCACAGAAGTCGCACTTGACTCAGTCGAAGACGCTGTGTCAAGAGGGCGTTACCGGGAGTGTAACGTAAAGGGGGCTACCACGGGTGTTGGTAACCTAGAACGAGGGGACTACTGGTGTTGGTAGTCTCGCAACGTTAACTATCTTCCAGCAGGCCTAGCACGGCCGGTGGATAACTTCTCCCCAGGGAGTAGATAACAAACTTATCCTCACTGTCACTTTATTCCACTCTGCGAGCACGGCCGCGACAGTGGAAAGCTTTATCCGGGGGATAAACGGCGGGAGTAGCGTTTTTAGATTTCTCTACCGTATTGTTGCCAGTACGAGAAAATTTAACTAAAATGACATTACATGCTTCAATATTTTGTTCAGTCCATCAAACCATCGATAATTGTTCGGCTAAATATACTGGGATTCAATACAAAATATAAAAATTAAGAAAAAATAAGGTTTTTGAGTCTGTGTCCTTGTGTTAATCAAAGAGTATATAACGACTACTATGTATATGAGTGAGAGTAAGTGAGTATATATTAAATTATATTAAAATTTTATTTTGTTTGTAATATGAGCGGAAAAACGTGATTAATTATTGTGTAGTAGTTATATTTTAAATTTTTATATGTATATATTTTATAATAAAATATACTCAAAAAATATATGCATCATTTAAGTTAATTACGTAAATTAAATTATTTCCTTATTAAAACTAAACTAATAATTGTATTTTCACGAATATTTCGCTATGTATTTTTTTTGTATTGAAACTCATTTTCCGGGATTTAGAAGGGATTACTTGTATTCCGAATGCTTCTCCCGGTGTAACTTTCGCTCCAAAATTCGAGTTCCCGCGATTAAACATAGTTATAATAGGCACGCGACATTTTTGTGCCTATTAAAACACTTTGACTTCCTTATACCCACCTACAAGAGTCGAAGATAAATACTCTCTGCTTTATGTCAATTCAAGAGAATATTATCCACTTTCTTCCGAGTCCGTGCTCTGAAGCTGGGAGTAGCGGGATATAATGTCTACCATAATGTCAAAGGGAAATATTTCTTTCCTCTCCTCGTTGCCGTGCTACGTAAGGTGGAGAGGGGGATTATTTTCACTGACAGGTGGAAAAAACCGGGGGAAAGACAATTTCTCCACATGCCGTGCTAAGCCTGCAGGAGAGAAGATTGAGTGAACGGCAAACTTGCCGTACCATTTGGTGAAATAATTGTGGCAGCAATAATTGGTTTGGTGATATTTGTGTGTTAAATAATTGGTGGTAAACAAGTTAATTGGTGCAAAAATAATTGGATTGGATCTACGCAGTGAGTGAAACTGGACAAATTGTAAGTACTTTCAAGTTTATAAGAATCGAGTCAAGCTAAAGTGAACTTTATTTGTATGGTTAAAATAACTTGGTAAATTTAGTATTGTTTGTATTAGAATAAAATAGTAGTTGAAAATTGTTAAAGTTAGTTTAAGGACTTAGAATAGTTTGCTAAAAAACGAGGGAACGGGGAACCTACGCCCGAATTCAGCCAGATTATAAAGTCCCAAACACTTAGAAAAATTTTGAAGAAATTTCATCGACTTGTATTATTTTCATTTCTTGTTATTGTTTTAACTTGGAATAATTTTAGGGTTCTGTGCTCAGTAACACATGTCAAATATTTGGTAAAATTAATCACATAACTTAGTAAATTTACAATTGTGTCGGTCAATTTCAACTTATAAAATGGAACAATTAATTAATTTTCAACAAGATCTTTATGCGCGAATTACAAAGGCAAGAACTAATTTTAAGAAATCGCCGAAAGACAGGTTATCAAAAGAATACGTTGAAGGTAAATTAGAGTCAGTCGAGCAACTTTGGTTTGAGTTCACAGCCGGGCATAAAGATTTGATGAAGAACTATGACGCCGGTGCTCTAAATAAATCTGACTATGTAAAGACCGATGTTTATTATCTATGTGATGAAGTTTATATAGAGTACAGAAGTGAATTAAAGTTAAGGTTGTCAGGTTTTGCTGTATCTGTGTCCGATCCAAGCAAAGGTCAATCTCAGCCGGTGTCTCACTCAAGGGTTAAGTTACCTAAGGTAAATATTCAATCTTTTTCGGGATAATACTCGGAATGGAATACTTTCCGAGACTTATTTCAAAGTTTGGTTCATAAAAATGATGATTTAGATAATGTCCAGAAATTACTTTACCTTAAAGGTTATTTAACCGGTGAGGCCGAGCAATTGCTAAGCAATGTTTCAATAACTCACGACAATTATGCTAGATCTTGGATGTTGTTGGAGGATAGATACAACAACAAAAGATATTTATCTCATCAAATTCTCAAAAGATTGTTGAGTCAAAAGAACATTGCTCACGAATCAGCCAGTGGGCTGAAGGAAATGTTGGATACCACGAATGATTGTTTATCAGCTTTATCTAATGTAGGGGTTAAGACAGAGAATTGGGATGTTCTTATAATCCACATGATTGTTCTGAAGTTGGACCCAGAAACTAAAAGGCAATGGGAATTCCATGCTGTTGACGGTGGCTCATCAGAGGAATTGCCCACATATAAACAATTTCAGGAATTTCTAACAAAGCGCTATAGAGCGCTAGAATTTCTAGATTCTGGATCCACCTCCAAATCTGTCCCCAAAATTAGAACAATGCATGTTGCTCAGAGCCAGTGTCAATTTTGTTCAGAGGAGCACAAGCTTAATTACTGCAAGGCTTTTAGAAAGATTTCAACAGAGTCACGGCGTAGCTTTGTTCAAAAGAACAATATTTGTTTCTGCTGCCTGGGAAGTAATCACACTGCCAAAAACTGCCAAACAAATTTCAAATGTAACATTTGCAAGAGCAAACATCATGCTCTTTTACACCCGTCTAGTGAGGGAATTTCTAAGGGTAATGATGCCCGTACTGCGACTACAAATTCGAGTACGGACAAGGATACAGAACCATCAGGTTCATCATCAGATACTGATGATAGGTTAGAATCTACTTCGGTTGTTTCATGTTTTACACGGAAGAATAATCTGATATTATTAGCAACGGCTTTAGTAAATACTGTGTCCAAAGGTGGTCAGTGTTGTACTGTTCGTGCGTTGTTAGATCAGGGTTCTCAATCGTCGTTAATAACTGAAGCGACAGCCCAACGATTGGGCTTAAAAATGACTCCTAACAAAGGGCAAATTACAGGAGTAGGTGGAGATAAGAATTTAATCTCTAAGGCTACTGTGAATATCGACATAGTGTCTCGCAGTGATCCGAAGGTAGTTATAAGGGTTAAGGCACGCGTGCTGAAGTCCATTACCACACCGTTACCAACAAATAAGGTAAGAGCACTGGAATGGAAGGAATTACGACAAATGAATTTAGCGGATCCGAGTTACCATACACCGAGTCCTGTGGATATGCTTTTGGTAGCAGAAGTATATGGACAAATCCTGCAAGATGGTGTAATGAAAGGTCCAAATGGCTTAACGATTGCACAATGCACTTCTTTTGGATGGATATTGTCAGGTGCTCTTGATGTATCTGACGGATCATCTGAAATTAAGGTTTTGCACATGGTCGAAAATAATAGTTTTAATTCTGAACAAAGTTCTGAGAATGGGGTTAAAGGGTAAAAAGGGGTTACAAATAAAAGATGAAAAATGTTGTGAAGAATTATTTATTAAGACTAAAAATAGAGGTGGAAAAAGTAGCTATGTTGTGCGACGTCCATTAACGAGTCCAAATCTAAAAGTGGCATTAGATGAAACAGGATCAGGTTTATTTGAAAGAAAATTGGAGACCGGTGATCTGAAACAAAAATGCAAAAAGGTAATTAATGAATATGTTCAGGTGAAACATATTGTACAAAACACTTTCAATGAGGACAAGCAAACTGCGGAGGATCCAACGGTTGTAGATAATTCATGCAGTTGCGATGTACTAACAGAAGTTAAAAATGTAGAAGAAGACATGTTGACAATAGATGAGAAAGAAAAGGAAATAGATGAGAGGACAGGAAAGAAAATAAAGGAAGGATTGAAAGTAAGGACATTGGAAGGTGCAAAGATTGTTGAACTTACCTGGTACCGTAGTGATGACTCATTCCGCTATAAGGAAGATATGGCTGAAGCTCCCGAACCTGCAACAAAAAGAACAATTAATATGAGAATTTATAATGTAAAAGAACTTAAGATACTTACCGACGTTGAAAACTTGGCAGTATTGTGCACACTTAGCGACGCGGTGAAGGAAGTTTTTGCAGCTTTAGTAAATGTCCATGTACTTTATTCCGAGGGACGCATTAATGTGCAATAGTTTCTGCAAAGGCTCCAATTAGACAAGTCCTTAGGCTTGAAAGGCATGATGCTGTTTGGCTCATTAAACTATTTCCAAATACTAAGTTGACATTTATGAATATAGGAAATACTTATCTGTATCATTGTCAGGTTTCTACCGGCAACAGAGTATACGAGGTTACTGCGAGTTTATTCTCATCATTGGTCGCTTGTCCCTTCTTCTGCAATGAAATAGACGCGGCATCGCGAGGTCAATCCTCATTTTATGATACATCTTCATTTGAAGATTTCTGGTGTCAATGGTCTTGGCGATATTGGACCGAATTTTATAAGAGATATCATTGGCGAACTCGAATGCTTTATATCATAATCAACGATGTAGTGGCAGTACAGGTAGGCTATTTACCAGTGTTTCTATGGCTTTATGGCAAGGTGATTGCGACCCATCCAGGATAGGACAACGTGGTGCGTGTAGTAACGTTAAAGGTAAAAATCGGAACGATCAAACGGCCTGTAAATAAGCTGTGCCTACTGCCAGTCACACACTAAGTTAAAAAATTGTAAGCAAGAATTATAGTGTGAAATCAAACTAGTACTCTTGATTTAATCGGTTATTGTGTTTAGTGTAGGTCAGCACTTTTGTCGTTTAATATGTTATATTTGGTTTAGGTTGTAATGTATTTAAAGTCAAATTTAGGCTATAAAATTGTAACGTTCATGCCTTATGTTAAATTCAGGTTTAAGAGTAACGTTTTGGTTAAATTTTAATGTACAAGGCTAAGCTTGTCCATGGTGGGCGATGTATGTTGAAGTAACTTTGTATTTTATTTATAACTAGTAGGCAGAGCCGATGTGTCGGGGATTGGAACTATTATTATTGTTTAGGTTCTGGTCTGTGTTTGTCTTAGTTTTATTAATATGGAACTAGATGGCGCCCGCCATTTGAGATACTTGTTTCTGAATCGCGGTGGCGATGTTTACATGGATATTTATGTACCTTTTACCAAACCTGAATAAATTGAGTCGAGAATGCTCTAGCAGCAACGGAGTTTCATTACCCGGTTCTACGACTCCACCCTCACGAGGACGTGTGTATTTATACACTTTTTGTTTGTAAATACATACATAGAATACACTATAACCAGACACAGAACAAACATCGATGTTCATCACACAAATGTTTGATATAAATATAATAACTATTCGGTTTATCTTCACGCTGTACGCAAATAGTTTTTATCATAAAAAGTTTATTATTTACAAGACTTCTGTAACAAATTGTAAATAAAACTCGCAATAAAATGTTATTCACAAAGTGATTTTATTTGAAAATTTAAAATGCTAATATTGCTTACACACTCAGGACTTTTACACAGTTTATGTACAATACTGTGACGTGTCTGCGTGTGTGTGAAGTTCGTGTGAGTTCGACAAGCTGGTATTACACCGTCACCAACCGCTAGTGTAGTCAACGGAACTGATTATTGAAATATTAGGAACGGACGCATTGCAAACCTAGAACAACGCATTTCATTTTTTTTCCGTTTAATAACGTCATCAATTTAAACTGGGTCATCAAGGACAACCGCTGATAAACAATGCTTCCGTCGTTGGCAATCATGCATTACTTATCTGTGTAGTTGAACTATCCACCTCCATTTTTTTTTGAGACCATTTCTTTTTTTATTAAAAGTGATGATGAAAATTTAAACACAATATTGTATTTTAGTGCTTGACAGCCTCTGTGGTGTGGTGGTTGAGCAGGTCGGCTCAATCCGGAGGCGGCGGGATCGATTCCCGCAACACGAAAATAAATATGCACGGAAAAAATAAGCGCAAATACTTGTTGTGTCTGGGTGTTGTGGGACCATGGTCCTCGTAGTTCTTGGGTCCCTAGACTAGTATATATCTAGTTAGGGTCCAGGATCTATGTATGTGATCGTTGGGGATTATTATTATTATTATAATATACTTGGCCTATGTATGTGACCTAAATAACTACGCCCATCTGTACTAAGGCTCCTAAGTTCGCATTTATTCCTCTGTGACATACCCAAATGCATTGCAGTAGGTATGTTATAGACGGATAAGTGCGAACTTATGAGCTTTCAAACTTACGTACAGTTTTACGTAATATAAAATAGTTTTAGCTTGAAGTTGTAATACCAGCTTTATGACAGGTTTGTGTAACTTCATGTCATGGCAGCTTGTGTGACGTGACACGAGACCTTAATACAACAATCAATAAACATATTATATTGTTTTAAATATCCGATTTGTCAGGATACATCTAAATCTGCATCAACTAATTTATTGTCTGTAAAAAGGATCACACTTGCGAGAATAATACCTGTGTTTCACTGTACACGGCTAAAATAACGATATTATTCAGATTTATAATCTTTAACAATTTTTTTTAAGAGTTATCTGGCCTTTGAGGTAAAAGTTTGTCGCCAACAGTTAGTTCCAGCTATAAATTTCCCAATCCAGGCGTAGATCATTCATTTTATTACATATATAAAATCAGTTATAATTATAGTATATTGATATTACATATTATTATTATTGATATGGAATATTTTGTAATTTTTGTTGTGATCAAATCTTCACCAGTCTATTACTTCTAATTTTTTAGCTAAGCAAAGCTTTCCCTCTAATTCTCGTAAACATTTTTTTGTATTTGTGTCAATTTGGCAGATTAAATACTGAACGCTGATTGGTTGCCTGTTGACCACCGGCTGTCTTCAATCAATGACCGTACAGTATTTGGTGTGTTTACCTGACACGAGTTTGACAAACGTAGCAGAAACCTAGGAGGGAGGGAGATAAGCGCGCACTTGGGAGCTGTCAAAATTTTGAAGAAATACATTATTTTCACAGTTAAACACAAGTATTAAATGGATCTTTGAGTATTGTAAACTAACCTTATATACATGTATCCCTACAATTAGTATCAGACAAATCGTTTACATAAACAATGATTCACATTATAAAATAAACTTTTTAGGATGCCAGAGATTAAATAAATCCAAATATACAATTTATAAAGCCTTACAAGGTACAGTGATTTTGTTATTTTTGTAAATATCTACATTTCACAGGCGTAGTTTATTATAATATTTGATTTTATTATAACACTACAGAATTGGACCTACAAGCAATATCAATTATTGAATGCCATTTCATTAATTATCGATATAGTTTGATACATCTTTAAAATATGTAGTAAGTATTTTAATATCCAGGTAACCATTAAGAAAAAATTAACTAAATTCAAAGTGTAACATAAAAATAAAAAGTAAAAATAATTTGGACACTGCCAGTATACAATGATTCACAATGTCAGTTCATGCGATGATTTGACAAATATAATTATTCTTTAGGTACATGATTTTCAGAGCACGTCGATCTGATGAGGTATGGATTGGGCTCCGAATTACAGTTTATCTTAAGGTTGAAAGTTGTTTGTGTTTGTGTGATGTGTGTAGCATCCTTACGTAAACTTAAGACAGATATATTTCTTTTTTGTAGAATATAAGTAATAGTATAAAATGCGAAAGAAATCACTTCAACCGTCGAATCGCACAAGCCTCTTCCCAATTATAAATAACACATAAATACTAAAATCTTTTAACCTAACGAGTTAGTATTATAAATAAATCCACTAATAATATGTTATCTAAACTAGACAATATTGATGAAGTTTTATAAACAAAATAAATTCAACATAGGCCTACTATTTTTATAAGAGCATATCTAAGAATTAAAAATCAAATAAAATTTTAATTAAACACATATAGCCCGGTACACACCAATGAAAGATAAAGCTATTCTGCATGCGGCGCTCCAAAATGCAACCTTCGTGAATAGGCTATTTGACTACTATTAAAAATGAACAAGTAAATATTATTTTCATAAAGTAGATTAAAAATGAATGTAATCATTGTAAAAATAAGTAAAATCGGTAAATTAATCACGAGTAGTAATACGCTTTTAAAGTTTCATCGCCTGTCCCTTTCTCGCAAAACAGAGATCGTGTCGAGCTTCCTCACAGCTACTATGAAGTCATGGCTTGTGACGTCACATGCCAAAAAGATTGTATGTAGAGCTACCACAGCTTAGTACTGAGTTACTGTGAGGACTAGTAACTGACGTCACTGCGTGTTTGAGTTGTCTCTTTCTGTATTTTGAAATGCTTGTAACTTAGTCATTTTTGTGATATTCAAGTTTTGTTTTCACAGTTATCTATTTTTTTAGGTATATTATTTATGTATGTAATAAAAATATAGTAGTCAAATAGCCTATTATAAAAAGTTTTAGATTTTACGTAAAAAAGATAACCACTTCATCGGTCTGTACCAGGCTTAATATATAAAGAATGTATAGGCCTTATTTACCTACGTTATATAATATAATCTTGGTAAGTATATAAAATATCATACATATCTCGTTAAATGTAATGAGTATTAACTATCGTATGGGTATTTCTTTGATGAAACTATTTACAAATGAAGTGTGGTCTAGGAATGGTCGATTAAGTAGACATTTTCAATATTAACGATGAACATAACTAATTTAAATTGTAACATATATTCAAATCTCCTTAATATAATTTTGCGCAAAAACACTGGTGCGAATCTAGACTTAATTATTAGTAACATTAAGCTAATTGTCGTACGTACTTGTAGCAACAAAATTATACAACAACCGCATACAGTTCCAATTGTTTGTTGGGAACGCAGATACTTCGTAACCAAACCTCGCATAATTTACACCGAAATCATAAGCGAATATCTATGCAGCATCTTAATACGTATAAATATATATCTTAATTTAGAAATTAGTTATATTATTTTATTTTGTGTATCGCGTCGCCCAACGTACGCTCACATGCAAAATGAACATCTAGCGTTTATATAATTTGATAATTTATGGTAATTATTTGTAAATAGTGCAAAGAAAACTCTTGCATCACAATTATAATGGCAGTCACTTTTTAAATGGCATTATTTATTCATGCTTTATAATAATAATGTTTTATCCATTTAATATACTCCGTAATGGAGCCGGCGTGATGATATGCGTACGTCTGCATTTGTACCTACAGCTGATTGATTTGTGAGATAAATAACGGCTAAACTCACGTCAATTAAAAAGTCGAAATTACTCCGACCTGCCCGCCTAGCATGCGCACCGCGACTTCATTTTGACGACACTTTTTCTCGTGAGAGACTGTGACAAGACTATGGTAGCGACTAAGTGCGTCGTCTCACTCGAACAGCGGTGACAAGATTTCTCGCGGTGCGCATGTTAGGCATCAGATTTCGATTTTTTTAATTGACGTGATTTTAGCCGTTATTTATCTCACAAAATGTGTCGTATTAGTTTTCAAACTACAACTGAATGGTTTATCAGGTAGAGTTCTAAACATATTTTTTGAGTAGAAAATCTAACTATTAACGAGAAATGTTTATTTATTATATCTTTATCTACTCTATATAATAGTCCGATATAGTGCTTAAAATTTGCAGGAGTTCAATGTTTATAATATATTAGTTGACCCAGCGAACTTAGTTCCGCCTAACAGTCAATAAATCTGCATGTTTAGATTTGTAATATTTTTTTATATTGATTGACATCATTTTATTACTTATTATCCTATTCAGGATGAAGATTAATCAAAAAACATAAAAATTGTTCCAGTCATGGACTGGACGTCGACCTGGCCGACTTTGACAGAACAACAGCATCAACATTTTGGTGGAAAAGTAGATTTAGTAATATGGTAACACTTGGATTGGAGAGTATTGCGTCATTCTCATTTGACGGTTCATTGTGTTCAAGTGCCCTTAACTTTCTAGGTGGATTCGATAATATTACTTTGAAATTCTTCTTCTCTTCTTCCCCCATTACAGAAAGGGATCATAGTCCAAAAGTCGTATAAAAATTGTTCAGATATATATATAAACATTGAACGTTCCCGCAATGTAAAACTCATAATTCTAACATGTAAGAATTTAATCACTACTTGGGGCTTTTGATTTTCTTTATACTATAATGTTTTGTTATTCATTTGTTAATTTTATAAATTTTTAGATCACATTAGCGAGTGATGGATATCTGCGTCGATCGATAAATGTACATATACCCATTTTTCGAATACAACATTGAATTCTCATTAAAATAAAGTTTTAAGTATGTCACAAGCGCATTAGATATTTGTGAATGGTAAATAATAAATGTCGAGTGTAACCAGAAAGCGCGATTTGGTGGCGTGACAGTTACCGAGATCAGCGTTTCGTAGCAGGGTTTTAGACATTTTTGAAGTAAAACTTCTTTACGCACGCTTGACTTGGGGAGTAAGCTGGTGAATGCGTCACAAGGCGAACGGAATTTGAAAGTTGTTGGTTAACTTAGATCTCCATTGTCAACATAGTTAAAAATTACTTAAAATTTATATTATTATGCTGGTATGTCCGGTAAAACGCCGATTTACAATTGTCAAGATAGCGACATTATCATTAAACAATGCAAAAAAAAGTTATACCGTTCGATAGATGGAGCTGAAGAAGTCTTACTTCAGTCGTGTGGTCTAAAGCACACTCGTTTTTTGCCAAAGAACTAAATAAAGCTAAAACAAGAGAAAATACTGAATAGATATTTCACAGTAAAACAGTGTTTCTCTGTAAAGGGGATACAGTTCAAACGTCTCGATTTAAGGAACAATGAAGGTCTTTGACACCACGGGCCTTTATACATTGTACACACCGAGTATAAAAATTAATAACGTATATTTATCCAAAGTAAAGTACAATGAGTGTAGTGTAGCAAATGTAGTAATGTAGCAAATCAAAACGGATAACTAAAATAACAATTTTGTTTTATAGTTAGGTATCTTTAGATTAATTTTTTCGCACGACTTAGTCACAAACGTAGCGGTAACTGCTCTGACCCCCATTACACTCATAAAACTTTACGCTTTAGAGTACCAACCTAAAGCATAATGGTTAAAACTGGTTCTTTTGTTTGACTAAACGCATGTATCATTAGAGTTCCATTTTCTGACACATATTTGAGACTTTCTTTGCTTTGAAACTTAAGTTTTCGTTTACATGAATTGTTTGATAAAAACATTTGTGGACGTGCCAGGATTCGTAGAGTTTTAGACGTGAATCATAATATAATAAAACAAATGAGTGACACGTTTGGATATGTTAATTGATTTCGTTCAAAAATTTACTTACTTGTTTACTTAAACATGTCTTTTGATGTTTACATTTTATACATATTAAAAGTACAGGTATTCTAGGCTGGAATAATTGGCAGTTGAAATCATTCAAAATATTTTGTCTGTCACTTATATACTGTCATCATGATGTTTCTACGTCATTCTAAAATTTCGAATGGCGTTAAAAATTGTAGTAGACCGTTTGAATTTACAATTAAGACCTTCGAGTATCCAATCTAGATGATATACGTTTCAAGTAAGTAGTATTCAATTTATTGATAAATGTATCACGCCACGCCACCTAGCGCTTATAATTATGTACATAGAGATGTTAATATTTATTTTGTATTATTATTGACCTTCTACATTGTGTAACAGAATGATAAATAGACATTACTTGGCTTACGTGGCCTTACATTAGAGTGAACGATTTTTGGAGTCAGCTTCCACAAAACTATCATAGATGGCGCTGGATAACGAAGATAAAATAATATTTGTACGCGCTTTGCAAATAAAAAACAAAAACTGTAGTCTTTAGTTGTAATTTTGTGGCAGCTGACTTTGAAAATGGCTCATTATTCTTTGTATATCGTTCAACATTGCTGTTCACAATGTTTTAGCAAGGCGTTATTTCTATTATTTTTATTTATGCGGTGAAAAACGTTAAAATAATATTGTGTAATTACAACCGACTACTTCAAGCTCAATAATAGTGTCAATTCTGTACAGCACTCGCTGAAACTAAACGAAATTAAAATATATTTATTTGTTCCTCCGTACCAGAAAAGTACAGCTATACTTAGTTTAGCTTTGGATACAGAATCAACTCAAACTGGTGTCGATTTTGTTATGCAAAAAACAATCTAGAATGTTCTAAAACTTTACCATTCCTTTCATTACATATCAAAATAATAAAGATCGCGATAATTTTAAAATTAACATCATTAAAAAGGTTCAACTCCCCCTTTTTATGGGCTTTATTAAAATAAAGCAGACACGTATATTTTTTATTTTGTTTCTTACTAAATTGTATTTTTTTTAAATTTTGGTTATTGTAAAGCTGAAGGAACATTCTAGCTAGAAGCCAAACGAAAAAAATATCGCCTTGAAGTCTTTTTTATGGCAGTCATTGTAACAAATTTATTTTCACACGTCGATTGTAAATCTCACAATTAACTACTTCGTGTTTTAATAATAACTTGCAAAGTACTGAATACAAAAATATGATATTTTTTATATGTGCTCATATACATTCATAGGATTATCTCGAAATAGTATTCGACTTCGGTTGAAAAAAATTAAACAATGTCCATAAAAATATTTTAAAGTAGGACCACACCAATGTCTATTTATCACGTGTGTATTTAAAACCTGCAAACATAAGCTAGCAAGATGATCTAGTATAGAAGCCGTCGGTGCAGAGCTGGCTGAGACTACCTGGGCGGCTCGGGCTCCGTGCTGACGATCACCTGGACCACGTACCCGGGCGTGAGGCGGGCCTCTTCCACAGCGAGGCGGTCGCCCAGCAGCTTGCCGCCGTAGTACCAGCGCTGCCGCCACGGCTCTATGTCCTCTTGAGCCTGGGGATATACATATATACAGTTGGGATAAATTGTAAAATAGGGGATCTACGCAAAAGTCGCGAGCAATGTACAGGTGGAAAAAATCAATGGGCTCTGAAGGAAGGCCACAAAATTTTTAAGATATGTCGTTTTATTTAAAGGAAGCATACATTTTTTTTATATACAAGGTTCTTAGAAAACTTTTATCCTAAACAATAATTGTAATCCTATTGTTTCGAATAGTAAAATAGCCGGTGTTTATTTTTTTTATTTCAGCTATTTCGACCCGATTTAGGTCAGCTTGTCGAGAAATCTGTGAATACAATTCCATTCCTTTTAAATAATAATAATAATAACGCCCAACGATTACATGCATAAAAACGAAGAAATTTTTCCTATTAGTAAAATAATCTATCTTAAGGATTCAAAGTGGTTACCCGTCAGGGCCTATTGATTTTTTTCCATTCTATATAGTACTAGCGGCCCGTCTCGGCTTCGCTCGGGTGGACGTTTATTTACTAAACATTTTATAATATACGAAAAACAATGTATCACGCACCGGCGCCATCTACTTAAAATGTTGGTTTGTCCTGAATTTTTCCTGAATTTTCTTTGCTATAAACCTCACGGAGCCTGAGACCTTTCCAGCGAATGCAAATCCGTGGAAATCGGTTCGTGCGTTCTGGAGTTATAGCGTCAGGAAGGAAAACCCGACTTATTTTTGTATAGTAGATTAAAAAAACTAGTAAAATGCTGAAAAAACGGCCTGAAAAATAACTACAACAATAGTTGATCTTCCGACTGCAACGTTAATTCTTGAGGATAATTCCACGGAAATAGATACCTAACCATTTACTTTGTTGGCAAACAAAACGCAATGTAGTAATTTACAACGTCAATTGACAATGTGCAATTTTCTATTCATGCCTGCTCGTTTGCAATAAAATGATAGCACTTACCGAGTCGATGCATTCAAGGGGCGTGCCAAAATGCATACAAACTAACCTTACTAACAAATCACATGTACTTATGTCACAACACTAAGCAACAGTCATGTTAAACTCAATCATGAATTCCAAACTTTATAACAATGTTGTTAGGGCGCATAATTGATGAAGCCGTCGATTTGCGATCGGACCCGTCAATATATTTAATTGATGAGTCAATAATAACTCAAGCTCAAGTGGTCTTTCTTTAATGCAAGGTCGTCAACCCCACAAGTAATAAATAATTATTTGGAGATTTCATGAATACCACAGGAATAAAAATAGCTTTAACAATTTCAATTAATGTCTTTGTTCTTATGAATGTGGGTAAGCCACAATATGTTAGACAGAGTTAGAGATTCATTCAGACACTATAATAAGGACGGTTTTTTAGGAGTGCTTTAAATAATGTTGGTCTTTAGTCTTTACCAACCTTCACACGCCCACATACTAACACCCACCCATCAAAATTCGGAGTGTGTTATCTATTATTAAGGTAGGTACACTCTTCCTCCTATATCTGGAATATCACAGGGATTCTGGGATTTGACAGCCTCTGTGGTGTGGTGTTTGAGCGGCAGGTTCGATTTCGATTCCCGCGGCAGGACAAGTATTTGTGGATAGGAAAAAAAAAAGCGCAAATACTGGGTCTGAATCTGGGTGTTGTGTCACCATGGTCCTCGTAGTTCCTGGGTCCCTAGACACAGGGAATCCTAGTTACGGTCCAGGATATATGTATGTGATCGTTGGGCGTTATTATTATTATCTTACCCTGCCCTGCATATCGGCGGGTAGATCAGTGACAACCTGAGGGTCCATACGAATTACTGACTTCTTGAGGGAAATATCTACGTCACCGATGACCACATTCACTGCAGTAGACCTTACCCTTTCCTACAGATCAGCGCGGCGTCAGCGGGTAGATAAATGATATCAGAAGTTGCCTACTCATTCTTTGACGCGTTGTCGCGAAGGCTACATAAGTAAGCAAGCCCAATCATGTGTGGGAAGTTGTCCCACACATAAATAATTGCACACGCGCGTGCTACATTATCGACCGCATTGTCCAGGAGAAATGTGGTCAAACGCAAGCCTATGTAGTATAAAAAACATCTTTATGCTTGCATGTGTAATAAAAGCGCATATAATTTACGTAGATAACAAAACACTGTCAAGCGTAGTATGCTATTATTATATATTCTTTAACAATGGGGTTTACGCGACTTCAATCATGCGATTGAAGTCGCAATCAATGCTAATTGTATATTGATTTTTTTTCTAGGGTATCTGCAAACGACCTGGTCTGATCGATCTTCACAAAATTACCTATTTAATTTTTATTTATTTAAAAAGTTATTATTTTTATTTATTTAAATTCATAAGGGACCTGCCTGGAAGTATACTGGACAGTACAAAGAAAGAATCATCATAACTCCAAACTCAGCAAGAATCATGTACATACTAATAGAGAGACTAAAATGATTCAATTATGTAGTTAGTATATACCTACTAGTTATTTTATATTGGTGATTAAAAAAATCAGGGCGACATAATAGGGAATGGCGATATCGCTCTACATAATTTAAAAAAAAACATAAAGCTAAAATAAACACAAACGGCGCAAATATCCCATAACGAAAAGGTCGTTTTGAGAACAGCTCTTCTTGTTGAAGTAGCATTAAAAATGACAGAAAGAAATCCAACTTACATGTAACTTATTCTTGCATTGTGCAATTGTATGTTTGGAGTATGCAGCCAGTTCAACATCCTTGCAGGTGCTGGAAAGCCGCAGCCTCAGGGTCACTTCCGTGCCTCCTTCCACTGGCTCTGACCACTCCGCTGGGGAGTCTCTGCCGCTTGCTTCCTTTACCATGTTTATTGGAGGTGATAGGCAGTATATTGGAACCTGGAAAAGCAATAATAAAATTTAATGAATGCATCAATGTTTTCTATTTAAAGAAGATGGTGATGTAAATAATGTGTTTGTGTTTGTTGTGTTGTATTATGTCGCGATGGTACAACTAGTAAGTCAGCACAGGGAGTATTTTCTTGGAAAAATTAGAAGCAAAAGAATAGACTCAAATGTCTAGTGACCACTATAATTTGTTAAGTGTAGTAACATGAGTGCTCAACATGATTAGGAGAATCTGCCCCTGGTCCTTGTCCAGGTCATTCTGAGAATATTCAATCCTAAAACTGGAAGTTTGGACTGAACGGGAAACTAATATTTAAAGTAACTAAGTTATTGAGTAGACTGTTTGAAACACCTTATCAATATCCTATTGCAAGAGTGATTAGTATATGTAACTCTTCAGTGCACAGTACTGATGGTGCATGCATGCTTGCCTAGTTGTTCACTTTTGACTATAAAGAATCTTTATTAATAATTGGGAACATAAACTAGATTTAAAGTTTGCATAATGGTCAATTTTTTCTTTACATTGGTTGTCTGTTGTACTAAATCCTAAACATAACTTAATCTTATAGTTCTAAAACCATTGCAGTTTTTGTGGTATCAAACTAACAAGGAAACAATAATGTTTTTAGTGTGGTTGATAAAATTTATTTTAGGATTTTGTAAAACAGAATCAATGCCATTGTATTACTAGCCAAAGGATTAACAACAACTTATGCATACAAATACATTAAAATGTAGTTTATATCTAGTACAAACTACATTAAAATGTAGTATGTATCTAGTACAAACCGGTAAATGAGACATTTAATATCAATGGGACAGAACAATGATCACTTTTTTTATAAGCATATTACTGTTTAATTTCTGTAGCTCGCTGAAACAATAACTACCCTAATTATTTCCATTGCACATGAAAACAGGAAAGCTTTGGATCATTTACACATAAAATAATAAATAAGTCACATATTGTGATTCATTGGTTTCTTTTTCCTGTAGCAAAAGTTCAATGATAACATGATAAGAATAGCTAACAACCTTTTTTCAATTCAGTCCAACAATGCTGCCTTATATGGCTTGCACCGTAGTTGGAAAGCTCATCTGCACATTGACTGTAAGACTGAATTTAAAAAACAGAACTGATTGTAATAATTGTTTGGCTGAACTGAACTGTGTTGTTGCTTGTTCTTGGGCTTCTTATGAGTGTCTATAAGAATTTTAATATTGAAAATTATGTAAGTGTTAACTTACAATTTACTCGTTTTGTGTCATTTAATAGGAATTAAATTATTCATACTTTTGTTAACTGGTGAATTAATTAGTACAAAATAAATATCTCACACAAATTTTGTAATTAAGGAACATATATATAACTTGATCTAGGTTTCATATGTTTTGTTTTTATTTGGTACTAATATTGGTGAGAAAGATTTTATCAAAGGTCAAGGATATATGCAATATTGCACAATCAATTTCAAGATACTATACCTACTATTATAATGGCATGCAAGAACCACAATATGAAAGGGCATGAGACATCTAACGACTTACACTGCTGGACAGTAGATGGAACCAGCAAAAAAAAGGAAATAATGATAAAAATAAATAAGTGTTGTTTAATAACTGTGTAGGTCTGTGCTAAAGTTTATCAGCTCCTAAGTTCAATCTTATCCCTCTGATATACCTACCGCAACTGTCAAACTTTAGTACAAGCGACCATAATTACTTACCTGGTATCTAGTTCCCCATTCATCATAACATTCAGTGAGGTAGCCATTAGGAACAGAGACGCTGGCTCCATCCAGTATAGCCTGTGCGAGCTGGAAGTCCATGGCTTCGGCTGCTACTGCAGCCGCTCGCAGGGCATCCCATATTTCCTTTCGACCCTCAAAAGCAGGAGCGGTGTCCCAGAACTCATCCCTTTTACTCCTTAGCTGGCCCTCGGTTAGAGGAACGTCTGATTTCCACCGAATAGTCTCATGACACAGCGACTGATTCTTCCGCAAGCCACCTGTAAGTTGTACCACACGGGTTAGTCTCGTCTCAGGCGTACGGTTCACGTACACATCGAAAAGCAATGACCCACGTACCAGAATTAGGACGTGACACAGTCCCCGAGGATTCTTCTATGGGCCCGCTACCACTTCTAGTTATACCGATGCAGCCTCCCATTATGCTCACATTCTATAATAGCTCATTTAACAAATATTTACAAAAAAATATTAACAAATAACATTTTAGTCTCCTTTACGCCTGCTGTCAAAAAATGAATAACTTTAACGTTTTGTTACTGCTGCATATGGATATAGTGCAGAAAATTAACAGTTGTGCGCAAAGGACACGCTCGAAAAATAGAAATCACGCAATAAAATTACATGCCAACTACTTTTAATTTAATTGGAAACAAATAAAATAGGAAATCCGAATTTAACAAATTAATTTATTAATCACAAATAATCATACACGAAACAAAACGCAAATGATGAATGCTTCTGACACTGACAGTAAAAAAATCCTGATTGTCATTGTCATGTTAATGCATTTAGCAAACATCAAAACAAAACAAAAAAGTGCACATACAGGCATAAATGTATGTGATAATTCAGAATTTTTATATTTTTCTTGGTTACTTATATTCTACTTGACTTTATCGATAGCAATAAGAATGTTTAATAAACTTCATAACATTGAAGACTACAAAGTTTTGACCGTAAGAATATTACACTTTTCACTTTTAAGACTTTTCAGTCATTTTGCCCTATTTGCCTATTGCCCTTGCCTTGTATTACCAGTTAGGAAGATACGTTTACTCATATTTTATTATTTTAGGCTGAACCCAATGCGTATTACGTCTCGGACTTCATAACAGAAATCGAGGAAAAGGCAATCCTAGCAAACATCTATGCAGCTCCCAAGCCAAAGTGGACTCAGCTGTCAAACAGAAGACTGCAGAATTGGGGTGGAATACCCCATAATAAGGGAATGATAGCTGAAACAATACCATCCTGGCTAGACGAGTATCTAGAGAGAATACACAAGCTCAACCTAATGGCCAATAACAGGCCAAATCATGTTCTAGTAAATGAGTATATAGCTGGACAGGGCATCATGCCTCATCTTGATGGTTGTTTGTTTTACCCTACAATTACAACAATATCAGTAGGATCACATACTGTTTTAAAATTCTCCAAACCACCTTCGGATGACTGCAGTGAGGATGTACAACCACCTTTCTCTTTTTTATTAGAACCCAGAAGTCTATTGGTGTTGCAAGATAAATTGTTCCATCATTATTTACATTGCATAGAGGAAGTTACTGAAGATCTATTAGATGAATCTGTATTGAATTTTAATATGTGTTCCAACAAATATACAAAAGGTTCTACAGTGAGTAGAGATACAAGAATATCTTTGACAATCAGGCATGTGCCAAAAACTACTTCTTTTAAAATAAATATTGGGAATAAAAGATGAGTACAAACACAAAGTTTGACTTTTATTGTTTTAAAGTGGCTCTTTACAGGTAAGAATCTGAACAACTTTACATAAAATACTTTTTCTTTTTTCTTATTTGCTGACATTTCTACATTCAAATAAAACATCCACAATTCAATGAAACTTCCTCTAATCTAGTTGGTTCATATTTTCATTAATTTTTCAGAGAAATGTCTGTATTATTAATCTTTTTGTAGTCATTTTATGCAATGGGCTTTACTAAATTGTTTGCAAGTGTCAGATCCCTTCCGAGCAGTGTTTGTAGTAAGATTGTCCGACAATCATGTTCTAATGTAGCATCTAAACCTCAGGACTGTGATGGAGAAGACAGCAAGCTAGATGAGAACAAGGTACTTTTAATAACTTATAAATATTTTAAACTCTGTATTTGCTTTGATAGTAATTTTTTTGGGGTTTTAAAATATTGGTTTCTTTTTGATACAGTTATGAAGATAACTAAGGTAGTTAACTCACACATTTAAAAGTGCACCTATTCTTTTTTATTCCAGAAAGGTGTTGTACTGTGTGTGTACAAAGAGAACAACAAATTTGAACTGTCCCCGGCTGCCCAGGAGATCGACCAGAAGTCAGATGGTAAACTAAACCAGCATTTGAATGAGTAAGTATAATTCCCAAAATACTTTTGCAAAAGAATCTAAATTTTTTGTCTTTAAAATCGTTAGCTATTTGTCATCAAAGCAGTAACATTTTAACTACACTAACAAAGATATTCAATTTATATAAATGTATACTTGTTTTTTTGTATATTAGTGAATGATGTGACGAGCTAGTCGTTTACCTGATGTTAAGCAACACGGCCGCCCATAACAGAACAGTGTCACTCGGAACCCCAAAAGATAGAGTTTCACGAGACACTGCACTGCGTGCATCACCCTGAGACATCAGCACAGACTGGTAATAAAATTACTCCACTGTGAGATCAGATCATAAAGTCTCATTTGCTCAGTAATTTCACTAGCTACAGTGCCCTTCAAACCAGTACACAGTAGTGCTTGCACACTACTGCTTGGCAGCAGAATAACTGGCAAAGCGGTGGTACCTACCTAGACGAACTTTGCAACAAAGTCCTACCACCTAGTAAAAAGTCCTACCACCTAGTATACTGTAATTATATTAGTCAATTGAATGAGCAGGACCATTATCCACTGTCTGCATTATACCTAATCTTCTGCGATCACGTGTTCAAAGTGCTATTCTATGGGGGATGCTAATATTCAGCAGTGGACGTTTCCAGGCTGGTGTTGAACGACGTACTATTTTTCGCTTATTCTTACGTTTACGTTGCACTATGAGCAACGTCAAGACCTATAGTTTCCGGCGATTGTCCGCACGAATCCTTTCAGGCTATCGTGCCAGTTGAAGCTGGGGCGAGCGTTCGCAGTGGGCGGGCTCGCGCCGGAGTACGGCACGGTCGCGCTCGCCTGCGTCGGGCCTAAGGATCCCGGGTACGATGACCTGGAGGCCCTGGATGTTACCAAGGTAAAGCAGACAATAATAAATATGTTCAGAACATCATGCAAAATTTTATTTTTACGTAATTTACGAAATATAAAAACAAAAATGAACAAATAATAGATTAGTACAAATTTTGATACGTAATGAATAGGTTTGGAGAGTTTTGGCGGGAAACCGAAAAAGTTCGCGTCACCGCATTGTGTATTACAAAATTGGTGTTATTTTCAGTGTTAGTGCATAAGCACTAAAATGGTAGCAATCGCAGCACTTAACGAATAAAAGAAATTATCAAACACTTGACACTGGCTAAATACACAAAAGTGTGGAGCCAAAACAAAAACAAATTTAAAAAATAACTAGTTTACATACAGCTCAATATATATATAGGTAATTACGAAATAAAAAAACAAATTTCGTTCAATTTGAAATCACAAATCTTATTAGGTCATCAATCTCTAATCTGTTATGCATGAAAGTGAACCAGACGGTTTCATGCATTTCCCGCCTAAGCTCGTAGTGTTTCGGGATAAAAAGTACTTTATGTTGATCTCTATAAAATACAAACAGTAACGTGTGGCGGTGCCGTGTCCTACAGGAGAACATCCGCGCGGGAGTGGGCGCGGGGGTGCGCGTGCTGCAGGAGCGGTGCTGCGCGCGGCTGCAGGTGGACGCGGCCGCGCACCCCGCGCCCGCCGCCGAGGGCGCGGAGCTGGCCGCCTGGAGGTGGGCACGGGGACGCGCCCACTGCTGAACTGTGAAACTTCGCTCAAACAACACCAATTAAAAAAAAACACTTGATATTTTGATCTGATCCGTCAACGTATTCAGACTAGGCCTCCCGAGCAAACACTGTATATCAATTAATTAGACCTACCGTTGATCAATAAATGATTAAATATCTGTGGACATCTCACACAGCGCCATCTAGCCCTAAACTAAGCAAAGCGTGTACTATGGGAACTAGACAACTGATACAATACTCATATACTTTTTTTTATTTGTAAAAAAATATATACTTAGAATACAATATAACACCCAGATACAGAACAAACATCGATGTTCATTACACAAATGTTTGTCCTGGGTGGGAATCGAACCCACAACCTGCAGTTCAGAAGGCAGGGATACTACCAACTGCGCTAACGGGCCAGTGAGTTAAAAAAATAAATATATGATAACATTTGACACAGCGCCATCTAGTCCCAAACGAAGTAAGGCTTGTACTATGGGAACAAGATAACTGATATAATACTTACTAAAATCGATTGGGAATCGTTTACTATCGTACCCTTAAATAATGATACACAACTAGGAGACCTATACCCAGTCTGGGGTTCCAGCATCAAACGACATAAATTAATGTTAAAGTAATACTATTGTTTAAGGTTGTTGGAAATATATGGGTTTATTATTATTATTAACTACAACTATTACACGGCTAACACTCACGAGATACAGTCGAATAACTCGACCGGTGTTCGGGCAATAAGATGCCCATTCTCAGGGAGTACGCGCGGCGGTACCTACTGCTCACGTCAGTTTCTATATTATTATAATGATCACCCCGATGACTATAGTGACCGTTTTTAAAAAGAAGCTTGGACCGCTCCCCTGTCATATTGGGTGTGTTGCGTAGGTTCCAAGAGTTCAAGACGGCAGACCGCCAGCCGTCCCCGTCCGTGTCCCCGCTCGGCGCGGTGGACCCGCAGTGGACCGCGGGGGCGACCCGCGGCCGCGCACAGAACTGGGCGCGGTTCCTCTCCGACATGCCCGCCAACATGATGACACCCGTCGATCTCGCGCAGGTGACGATCGGTCTTAGCAAAAATGAAAACTTCATCTATTTACCAAAGACTGGGTATAAAATAGTTAATCGTAATGACATCGAGAACATGCGGAATGGTTGGACAACCATCGTGATCGTGAGCTGATGACGCGCGGCATAAAATGTGGTATAATATAATATTTATCGCAATACGATACCTAAACTATTTGTATAGTGTCAATAAAGGATAAGTGTGTATAAAATGTGGTATGGATGCGTAAAATGCTGAACGCGCGCATTGCGTTTGTTTGCATCGTACTGACGTCGACTTGGTCTGTAAGTCAAAGTTAAAGTCGAAAGATTTATAGCAAATCGGCTATTTTTAGCACTAACAAGCCAAAATTACATTAGAATATTGTAGTATCTGACTGTCGTAAAAGGGGATTCGGGGTGGTAGATAGGTAGTTCTCTGACTATCCAGATAGATCAGCCTGGAGTAGACAGGAGTGTCTGCTTCTGTCGTTGCCGGAAGTAGCTGGGGACAGCGCAGAAGCTGTTTCAGGGACTCTGCGACTTGCGATCCGTTGTGCTTTATCTTCGAAAAATATAGCATAGTGGTATGACGTCTCCTAGTGTTTTGCTGAGTATAGCTAAATGATATACGTGATACTAGTTAGTAATCCGTGGATGATGTGGTTGGCTGTGTATTTAATAATACCACTTGTATTACGCTTTGCTACTTTAATTCTAATGTATAGCTCGCGCAAAACTTTATGAGCTCTCGGAAGTTAGGCCCGAGTACAAAACTGCGCAGCCATCCGCGCTAACTTCCGAGTAGTGTATTTATTATATGTATTTATTAGTGTACTTATTATTATTATTATTTATTAGTACCCCAAGTCCGCACTAAGCGTTTTGCTGACTCATTTATAGTCCGAACGGCCAAGGAATGGAATGCTCTCCCAAAAACAGTGTTTCCTTCAGGATATAACCTAGGTCTTTTTAAGTCAAGAGTGAATAGGCATCTCATGGGCAAGCGTGCTCCACCTTAGACAACTTCGTCACTTACCATCAGGTGAGTTGTTGTCAAACGCATGCCCATTTTATCATAAAAAAAAAAAAAAAAAAAAGAGTTCATAAAGTTTTGCGCGAGCTATACAGCTGTTTATCATTCCTAATAAATAAACAAATAGCTAAACTACGACCCTACAGCTAAAAATCTGTTGCCGCCAAGCACTCGACGGTTGCTCCGGGAGCCAGTTCCCAATTCGGAGGCAGCGCGACACCACCTTTATATTGTCACTTACACCAAGCGAATAGATGTCGTCTCAATATATTTTTTGTGTCATCTAAATATACATAACTCAAAGATGACTGACTGACATAGTGATCTATCAACGCACAGCCCAAACCTCTGGACGGATCGGGCTGAAATTTGGCATGCAGGTAGATGTTATGACGTAGGCATTCGCTAAGAAAGGATTCTTCGAAATTCCACCCTTAAGAGGGTGAAATGGGTGGTCGAATTATTTTCCCATAGGCCACGCTGCGGGCGAAGCTGCGGGCAGAAGCTCGTTTATTATATTTGCGTATTTCGCTGTCAATGGTGTGCAACCTTGTTCTGACAATTTTCATACTTGACGTGCTTCAAATGTAAATTGTGTGCGATAAAGTAATTTATTATAGAGTAAAATTTCTATTTAATATATTATACATGACTGTCTGCAGCACGCCCTGGACATGCTGTGTCCTCTCGGCGTCACGGTGGAAGCCAAGGACCGCGACTGGATCGAGACACAGAACATGCAGGTAACAATCACTGCTCGCCTTTGGTTCCGTGTCTAGGCGTTTTATTGTATTATAAGTATGTAAATAGTTCGGGGACTCTGTGTTTTCCAAAGTATTCTGTTTGTATGAGTTTGAAATATAATTTCTTTGATTGTACTGTTCGTATTTGGCTGGCTTGGATATCATTAGAAGTAGGCTGTTTAAATCTATTTTTCCGTCTTTAAAAATAACTAAAACGGTCGGTTTTATTGTGTGAAGATGTTCGGGCCTTTCGTCGTAGACTGCGGCCCGGTGGTAGTTGTAAATCCAAGCCACTGCACTGTTCTAATAGTTGTTGTATATGTTAAAAGAAAGTCTACGCGCAATTCGGTGTCTGAGCCGCACTAGTTAGAATGGACACATTAGCGCGCGATGGTGGTTAAGTAACGACTCGCTTTAGTAAAGAATGTACGGACATTAATAGTTTACCTAAGCGTATACAAAATTGCTGTACGTGCTGTATTGGCTCGTACAGAAGACAGCGCAATATTGGTTCAAACGTTTCTGGTCCGGTAATTTTTAGCGTCATAAATACTTCTAGCTCCGCACACTCTATGGAGTCTACTCTCGAACAAAGCTTTTACCCCGACGACCTATTAATAACCTGGGTATGATAGTATTATATTGGATTAATACATTTAATTTTCGACAGTATTTCATTGTATTTAAATTTACATAGAGTAACACTGCTTTGCGCCCGCAAGATCGCAATCGAAGATTGACGCGGAGTATAAAACAACCGGACGGACCATGGACTACCCAACTCAGATCGCGGGGTGTTGAATTTATCGACAAATAATAAACAGCAGGAGTTATGGCGGAAAAACGAAAAAGATCACGTCACCGCATTGTATTATTTTCCAATTCTTGTGTTATTTACAGTGTTAGTGCATAAAATTGGTGGCATTTTATTCGTTAAGTGCTGGATTACATGCACGTGTGGGATGTGTGGGAAAGTGGCATAATGATGATGATGAAACGTTTCTTTTCGTGTTATTTCTAAAAGTCCATAGAAGCTTCTGGTAAAGTTGCCTTGCTAGGAGTATGACTTGACTAGACTAGATTATGACTTGGACTAAGACTTGACTTGACATATATATACATTAATTAAGTTGAAAAATTATCAATTACTTGACACTGGCTAAATACACAAACGTGTGGAGCCAAAAAACAAAAAAAAACCATAATAAACAGCCGTTGGCGCCATGTTGCAGGCGTTCCTGGCGGTGGCGCGCGGCTCGTGCGCGGAGCCCGTGTTCCTGGAGGTCGCCTACCGCGGCGGGGCGGCGCCGCGCGTGCTGCTGGCCGCCGCGGGCCTCACCTTCGACAGGTGCCGCCGCTTGCCCTACTACCTTTTAGTGACCAGATAGCCTGGCATGCGCACCGCGAGGAATTTTGCCGTTGCTGTTCGAGCGAGACGCACTTAGTCGCTACCATAGTCTTGTCACAGTCTCTCACGAGAAAGTGTCGAGAAAATGAAATCGCGGTGCGCATGCTAGCCAGGCAGAGGGCGATCACGAAACTTAGATTGCAATGCAACAGGTGAAATTTCCATACTAGCTATGCACATAAACTGCGTATTCAAACTGAATATGAACAAATTCATACAAACTTGTGTTTCTATTGGTTGCAATCGAGTTACGTAATCGCTAGCTGATCTCAGTCTAGTAATCCTATGACAGCTTCTTTGGTGTGGTAAATGAGCAGTGCAACCTATGACCCGGAAGCGGCAGATTCGATTCCCGCGACAGAACAAGTATTTTTGCACAAGAAAAAACGCAAAAACGTACAAGTATTTTGTTTAAGTTTGAGTGTTGTGGGACCATGGTCATTGTATTACCTGGGTCCTTAGATACAGAGAATCCTAGTTAGTGTCCAGGATTTATGTATGTGATCGTTGGGCGTTAGTTATTATCCACACATTCATTTACATTTTCTTAACCTGCGTTTTTGTTTTTTTATCTCGTTAATATAAAATTTTCCAGTAAATATAATAAATACTCGCACGACTCTTCCACCCCACCGCTACTCATCCTGTGAACCTACTGAAGACTACAAAATAAATCAGAACTAAAAGCGTCGTCCCGTCCATACCCAGGATGACGCGTGCAGTGCAGTGTCACGGGAACCTTTATAATTTAGTTCAGAGTGAATTGAAACTTTTATGAGCGGCCGCGACGCGTAACTTCAGGCGAGCGATTAGCTCGTCACGTCATTCATTTATAATTAAAAAACCTTCGATCTAAGCTAAAGCATTTACACTAAAATAACTCAAGAGGAAACAATTATGTATGTTTATAATTTTTTTTTTTTTATAAATAAGTGTGGACATTTCACACAGCGCCATCTAGCCCCAAACTAAGCAAAGCTTGTACTATGGGAACCAGATAACTAATACAATACTTAGATACTTTTTGTTTGTAAATACATACATAGAATACAATATAACACCCAGACACAGAACAAACACCTATGTTCATCACACAAATGTTTGTCCTGGGTGGGAATCGAACCCACAACCTGCAGTTCAGAAGGCAGGGATACTACCAACTGAGCTAACGGGCCAGTCAAAAATTATGTAAAAATAGGCCATTGTAAAAATGGTTAATTTTTGTTTTGTATCAAATGCTGCATGCATGGGCTTGTCTGAAGTATGTGTGTTCCAGCGGCGGCTTGTGCCTGAAGCCGTGCCGCGAGATGGCGGAGGGCCGCGGCAGCGTGGCGGGCGCGGCGGTGGTGCTGGCCACCATCAAGGCTCTCGCTGAAATGAAGGTACCTGATCGGAACAGCATACATCATCACAGATATTACATCAATATTTAGTTGTTGTGTCCATCACATACCCCCATAAACTGTCATTTGTTCTAACACAGAGGGTTCTAAACTCTACAGTATCGTCCATAATTTCTCATAAACTCTGGTGTTGCGCCCACAAATCATTGTAGTCTTGTAGTAGCGTCCATATACCCTCGTACCTGTTGTAAACGGATTGTTTTACCTTTAAACACATATGTTGCGTTTACAAATCCTCATAAACTCGATTGTTGTGTCCACAGATTCTACAAACTGTTGTTGTAACTACAAATCCTCATAAACTTTGTTGTTGTGTCCACAAATCATCACAAACTGTCGTTTTATCCAAAAGTTTTCGTAAACTCTGCTATTATGTTCACAGATCTTCATATACTCATACGTTCACATATCATCATAAACTGTTCTATCCACAGATTTTAATAAACTTCGCTTTTGTGTCTACAAATCTTCATGAACTTCGCTCCTGTGTCCACAGATCCCAATAAACGTGCACGCCGTGATCCCGATCTGCGAGAACATGATATCGGGCCAGTGCATGAAGGTGGGCGACGTGGTCCGCGCTCTCAACGGACTCTCCATACAGGTAGGTACACACCGGAATATTGTTGCCTTCCTTCCACATCACATCATCATCCGGGAGTTTAATGTAGCGAGATGCTCTGGATATTCCCTTAGTTTGCTCTTACACCACTCACGCCTCACTGCTTACAAATAAATTATTTTCAGTTTAAATTGAAGTTTCTTGTGACGTTCGCCGTAAACATAAAAACGTGTGCAATCCCAACAAATATTCAAATATTGTAGTTTAGTGTTTTTAAGAATATAATATGAACATAAATATATTAATTAAGCGCCGCGCTGAAATTTTCTTTCTTTAATTTTATTTTCTTAATTTTGTTTCTGAATTGATATTTAAGTCTACGAGTTAAGATCGATTTTTCTTTGAATAGGTTTTGACCAGATTATTTTGCCTTAAGCGGCAATGAACCATCGAGTATGTACCCCCAGATCGAGCACACGGACATGGAGGGGCGCCTGATGCTGGCGGACGCGCTGGTGTACGGGCAGGCCACGTACAAGCCCGACCTCGTCATCGACGTCGCCACGCTCACGCGTAACTATACACCCTATCCAATTTATTAGTACTCTGCGGGGTATAGTTCCCGTCAGGCATAAAGAACGCCGGTCGTTGACCTGGCCGAAAATCAAATTTTTTGGGCAGTAATCGATAACTTTAAATATATATTCTTGAAGCTTAGCTGACTGAACATAACTAGGTAAGTACTACATATATGGTTCAAGAATTTTCATTTTTTCATTTTCAATTTTCATCTGCAAATAAATAAAATGTGTTAATATCGTTGATGAAAATTATAACGAGCAGCGGTCTCAGAAGAGAGCTCTGGGGAACCAGTCCAAAACGATCACAATCTTGTGTGAACAACAGCTTCGGACCGACGTTTTATATAGGAAGTGTACCAGCTAAATAAGGTTACCATAAATTCCTGCTGGCTGTAATTTAATTAGGAGCAATCAGTGATCCAACTTGTCGAAAGCCTTGCTATAATCTACAATCTACTTGCAAACAGCGAGTCCAGGAGCACTAGCATGAGCTACAAAAATCGGACATATCTATTCTCAAGAAAGCTTTTGACCAATGAACGATCGCCCGGATCACGCCATACAATTTCTTGCGTTTTCATTGGCCAGACGGCGTGGAACTGGCGACGGGCGGGGGAGCCTTCGGGTGCTTCACCAACAGTGAGGAGGCGTGGCGCGCCGTGCGGGCCGCCGGGGCCGCCGCCGGCGACCGGCCCTGGAGGCTGCCGCTGTGGCGGTACTACCACGCACAGATCTCCAGTGAGCACACGTACACACACTACTGTCGGCTGTTACACTCCCATACTACTTGTGTCGCATTCTCTATGGCTAAACTTAAAGTAAGGTAGTACTTTTCTTATAAAAAGGAAATTTAAAAAAGTTAAGATTTTTGTTTTCTTTTAGTTATAATGCGACAGAATCACAGACAGATCTATACTTTCCGTGAATAGTCATCACTATTTATATTATTCAGATTAATTCTTTATTTTTAGATGATTTTTAGACTATGGTTTTTGTATTTACTATGGTTTGATTATTTAAATTTTTATCGTGCATGCGTTCGACATTACATGTAATGAATGTAATAATAAGTGTAATTAGCATTGCCGTTCTTATTATAATATAATAAATAAATAAAATAATAAAAATAAATCACGAAGGGAAATGTGAACCAGTATTTCTGAAGTACCAGATCATAAGTATGAGGAAGTAGTGAAATAGCATTCGCTAAAGCTATTGATTAGTTATTGAAACATCTTTTTCCTCTATATTATTATATACTTTATTTTTAGAGGTTCGTTCGACTCATGTGTCCCATTTATTTATCCATTCCGGGCAGTTCGTACCATTCCTAATTCATACGTTTCAGAACTCAAAATCCTATTATGTAAATAGAGCGAATTCTGTGGTCTTAATTTAGTTTCAGAGATAACTAGAAGCAACTTTTCCATCCGTAAATAAAAACTCCTGTTAGTTCAACATATAGGTAAGCTAATATTTATTTGGGCAATTGAGACTTTATGATCTGATCTCACAGTTGAGTAATCTTATTACTAGACTGTGCTGATGTCTCAGAATGATGTGCGCGGTGCAGTGTCGCGCGAAACTGTGTTTTAGTTCACACAAATTCCCGCATTCATCATTTATGAGTAGTTCATATTTGCCAGTATTTCAATATTCCCCCTTCCCAATCTCAGTGAGTTTGGACATCGTGGAATGTTGAAAATTTTGAAGGTGACTTGAGCTAAGAGCATATACTTAGGTGGGGCAAATTACTTTCGGTATAAAATCTTGGTTGATTGTCCCACGTTCACAATAATTGTTGACATATTAAGTGAAGTTTTAATGTTTCAGATGACCCATCTGTGGACCTGCGAAACAAAGGCGCCGGAAAAGCCACGCCTTGCCTCGGAGCTGCTTTCTTAAAGGTACGCTCGATTTGTTCAGAGAATATTTGTAAATTAGATGGAAATATATGGCTAAAGGAACGGGCAGCAGGATTTTTTTCGGTCTTCATTATCATCTACTGTCAAAGTCAAAAGAGGGAGGAAGGGAGGCTTGAGTTCAGCAGTAGACGAGTATCGGCTGCTGGTGTGTGATTCCCACTAATCCCTATACGAGACACACATAAATAAAGTTTTATCTGCCCTGAAGCTGTCCTTCTCCTAATTCGTAAGTAACTTGTCTCTTTTTCTGTACACGGCATCCATATATGGTTGAGATTCCTTCAACCCACATAAGTATTTAGCTACTAACTTTATAGCGCTCAACTAAGCGAACAGCTTGTCGGCGTTCTTGTTTCCAAGGGGGTGATCACGAAACTTTGATTGCAATGCAACAGGAGTAATTTCCATACTAACTATGCACATAAACTGCGTATTCAAACTGTCTAATCCATACAAATTTTTGTTTCTATTGGTTGCAATCAAGTTACATGATCGCCTAGCAGTTAAATATAAGCTGGGAGTTTCGAGTTAAGTGTGAATAGCTACGCGATCACGTAACTTGATTGAAACAGACAGAAATACAAATTTGTATGGATTTGTGTTTCAACACATAGTTTATGTGCCTAGTTACTGTGGAAATTTTCAAATTAGGAATGGAACTTCTCCTGTTGCATTGCAATCAATATTACGTGATTACCCCACTCAGGTATCTTCGAGATAGGCATACCTCATCTTAGACTACGTCATTGCTTAACATCAGACGAGAGGCGAGGCAGTGGTCAAATGCGCTTCCTATGACCAATAAAAACCTTTATCGTAAAACTAATAATCTATTATGGTATGGACATGAACAGTATGTATTCAGTTCTGTTTTCTAGTGCGAAGCAGCTACAAGTTGTGAGCTTGTTCGTGTTTAACATGTATCCTTGTGGATAAAAAAACATCGTAGTTCCTTAAAAATACCTAAACAATACACCGTTTTAAATATAACACTTAAATTACCACCACCTGGATCTACCTACCTTAAATCTGTACTAACCGAACTCCGAAAAAATTTTGATTCGATGTCTATAATGTCGCACGGATTGCTTGCACCAGTCTTTTTTTAAACTCATATATTGTAATGGGCTTGCTATATATTATTTGACAATAAGTACTTTGTAATTTTATATGCTTAGTGAAATAACTTAAAACTAAGTACCTAATATAATTTTGACTTGTAAAAGTGCTAAAATTAGCCTATTTGCAATAAATCTTTAGACTTTGACTTGGCTTGTAGAACTTCGTGTGTACGGAGTGGGTGCACATGGACATCGCGGGCGTGGGGCGCGCGCGGCGCGGCTGGCCGCCCTACCTGCGGCCGCGGCGCGCGTCGGGCCGCCCCACGCGCCCCCTCGCGCTCCTGCTGGAGGGGCTCGCGCGCGCCCCCGCCGGCACGACCGACTCGTAACGGTCGCCTTCGTAGCGTTGTTTTTGTAATTTCCACCTAATTACCATTTCGCATCAACGAATGAACTATTGAACATTCCAGCACCTATACGTTTTAATACATGCAGACACGTGGCGAACTCACGTCGCTCATCAGTTTGGAACAGAAGCATTTATTTTCCTCCGTATGTGACTGGTAATGTACTGTGTAGTGAACTTTTAAACCATGAAACTTTTTGATGAGTATCAAACGCAATTTTTGGCAATTACAGCCGCACTAGCAACGACGATACCAAGCTCATATTGGATAAAATTGCTCGGGCAACACAAAATTACATGACTATGATATACAATTTGCAAAAATTTGCTGCCCTTACATTTTAAGATTTTTTTAGAACAGTATACATTGGATCAATAAAATGGTCTTTTTAAAAAAACATTCGTGTTCATTTGAACGGAGATTCAGTGAGAGAGAGTCAGCGAGCGAAATAGCAGTAGTCGAGATTGAATAGGTGTGTTTGTAGTGTAGACTCGCAGTTTTACCTACAATCTTTAAGCGTGAATGACTGGCGCTTCTATCTGCCACTTCTTAACTCATAAAATAAAAATAACAATATGAGGACGAAATTCTGATCAAAATGAAAGTTTTGACGCTTTATAATTATTCGTCCAAAACTAAAATGTCTTAAACCTATAAGCGTTCATACATTATTCTACAATCTTGATCAAAATGAAAGTTTTGACGCTTTGTAACTGTTCGCCCAAACCTAAAATATCTTCAACCTATAAGCGTTCATACATTATTCTACAATCTAAGTATTTGTAATTGTTACTCACCTTGTATTGATATTGGTTTTGTGCAAATGTGAATCTGTATTAATATTATTTGCAATTGAATTTAGATAAACCTTACAATATAATAATTTCCTGCATTTACTGAAGAATAAAACCTGATAAATAAGCCCTTTTGTATTTATTTGTAGCCTGATACCATATTTCCTGAGGATTTTCTATAGTTGTATGATAACGAGCTTCTGCTCGCAGCTTCGCCCGCCGCGTGGCGTTAAAAAATAATTCCACCACCCATTTCACCCTCTTAAGGGTGGAATTTCGAAAAATCCTTTCATGCCTACGTCATAACATCTACCTGCATGCAAAATTTCAGCCCGATCCGTTCAGTGGTTTGGGCTGTGCGTTGATAGATCACTGTGTCAGTCAGTCATCTTTGAGTTATATATATTTAAAGATAACTGGAAAACATTTTTCGATAAGGGATTCGAGAGAATCACGACCATCAAAAAAATTATTCAATACTTCATAGTCAATCATAAAACAATGTTGATCTTGAATTAATTGGTTTATTGATAGATCTAATAATAATCTCAAATCAGAAACTAACTCAAAATGATCTAAGCTATAAATCTTGAAAGACAAATAACTTGTAATCAAATAAATATAACCAATAAGTGTTGAACCTTGTTTACTGCCATAAACACGGACCAAGTAAAACAATGGAAATGAATCAAGAAATATACAATGTTTTCCAATCCACGATTGTTAGGGATTGTTTTGTTTTATTACAAATTAAAAATAATTTATAATACAGCAACTTGTCTTGTCACAAATTAAAATTACCATTATAGTACATAATAAAATAAAAATAACAACTAAATCACTCGGTAAAGGGGAGCTAAGTTTGATCTCACAATCGCGGGATGGGCCGTGGGCGAGGTTACGCGACCGAGCCGTCCCTCCGTCCAGCGCAACATTCGGGGTTGGGTGGAGGTGCTGGGACCCCTGGGACCTGCCGCGGTTGTGAGACGGCGCGCGGCGTGACGGGACTAACGGAACGCGGAACAAACGCAACGGGGGCGAAATGAAACACCGATGCTTATTGACCTAAAAATGAAGAAACATTTATTTTCAGTATGTCTTTTGTAAAATTTAATAACAGAATGAATCAATCGTCGTAAGATAACAGAGCGGATTACTTTCCATTCGATAGAATTAGTCACCAACAATAGAGGCGCGGGACCGGCGCCCGCAGGAATATATTTATCGACTTGATTTACAGAGATACAATGAATACAGTACCGATAAATCTAATTTATTCGTTTACTGAGTTAGTTAAATGGAACATTGATTAGATTGAATGTACAGAGATACCAGGCGCCGAGCGGCGCGCGGCGAGCTCGCCTGCACTACGCACTACGGCACGCTAAGTATACATTACTTTTTTTGGATTTTTTAAAATTTTATTCCTCACGTACTTCATAAATATCTCATACTTGAAAAAAATTTACATTAAAATGTATCGGAAAGGTGCGGACGCAGCACGCACAGAGGCACGCACGCACACATACAATATTATAAATATGAGCCGACACGAACCCGAGACTTATACCATCACATTGCGACGCACACCTATTCGTTTCCCCTTGTACCGCTACAGTTAAATTTTTTCTTACATAGTATAATTAACGGAATACTTTAAATCTAAATAAAAAGAAGATTGCGAGCGCCGCGACGCGGCCGGAGCGCCCGCCGCGTCGCCGCGCTCGCAGAATACGATTACACCATTAAACTGAAACGATGACAATATTTAATTTATCGCAAACACTAGAGAAATGCAGGTCCAATACGATGGTAATATTGTGTGTCATGAAACAAAATGTATATTTAAATTCTCTGCTTTTTACACACACACTAGCCGGCGGCTCACTTCGACGTCATCATGGTGACGAATTCTGGAAAAGAGAACGATGGATTAGTGGAGCGTTCACCCAGCGCGGCGGCACCGCACGATACACGGTACAAGAAAATGTCACATAAACCCTTGCATAACACGGCTAAGATAAAATGTTAGCACAACAATAACACAACGAACTAACCGACACGTAACAGATGCACTAATTAATATACAGATGGAACCGCTAGTAGACAGATAATGGCTACATTTATCGAAACAACATAATAAACGTGGATCGGCGGCGAGCACACGCCTCGTGCCGGCACGAGCCGTGTGCTCGCCGCGGCCACGGACAACATACATAAACCGAACGGTTGTTTATCTCATCATGCCACTACAAGGGATTATGTGAAATACCACCCTCTGGATATCGAAAAACGTTATTGAAGAACGAAAGCACTCGATACTGGTAAACCGAAAGCGTTGTGCGCAAGCCTACTCGAGAGTGTATGTTGGAAACCGACGTTTGCTGCTCGTTTGTTAGACACGGCGCAGGCGGGGTCACCAGGTGGTATTTCTCAAGAAGAGACCGCTAAATAGAGAATAGAGACATGCACCAGTAACCAACCTAGGCCGGGAGGGACGGACGCGTGGAATTTTGTCAGCTCGGTGTTAGGCTCCGGTACAAAATTACAGGCGAGCCGCCGCGGCACGGTGAGTGTACAGAAGACGATCGATAGTCAAGTGGTGAGATCCCAACGAGAGTGCGGTGTGGGCGGGGAGGGGAGTGGGCAGCTAACATATCCAAGGAGGAACAGTTAATAACGAGCAGCAAACCATTCAGATGAACACTGGGTATACCTATGTGGCACCGCGCTGCGCCGTAGGCCGTCGGACACGTTTCTACACACTACCGGGGGAAACCGTTTCGAGATCACAGCGTTATCGTGGAGTGTTTTCTTATGGTTAGTTACGGTACTAATATCACAAGTGTGTCGGCGGACCGAGCGCTAGCGGCTGCCGTCGCCGCGACCGAATATGATTTGGGCGAGTGCATGGAAGTCTGCAAGAGAGAGAACGCTCGGTCGGTGATACGACGCACACACAGCAGCCTCTGCGTACCCGGCTGCACCGGGGCTCGCGGCCCGGATTCATATTTATAGCGGATGCAACTTAGCAATTCAAATCCGATAATGCGATGCACAGATCCCAGCTCGCTTTTATAATAAGCCCGTTTTACAATCGCGCAGATCGATGTCGAAAGCCCTCGACGTCAATCCCATCACCATAAACACACATTTATTTACAATTCACTGCCAATATTTCAGTTTTGTCGTTTGCATACGGCCGGCGTCTGTGCGACTGCAAAACGTCTTGTGAGCGGCCTTACACGAGAATGGTATGCGGGTGCACAACCTGGGGTGATGAGCTACAGCTTGGCGTGTTTACATTACATGGGGCGCTTCGCGAGCTGGCGGCCGCCCACACCAACCCGTACGTTACTCTGGATCTATGCAAGCGGACCACCAAGCGTTCGGCTTACGAAGCATTACCATTATGATTACGTTGCATCATCAATAGCCATTATACTAACTAATGTGCTCTAAACAAGAAACGCGTCAAAGTATTCGACGAATCACCGACACGCTTTAAATATGTATACTAATTCGTTATCATATCAAACTACCTCCATAATTTTCTACTTAGAATGGAGCTAATAAATTAATCAACGTTTTCCTTTGATAAAACACATAAAACGCGGTATTCGTAAATCAAGATTAACATAAACATAGAAGTGAATTTTACGAGGGAATACTTTCTATGCGAGTCGGTTATAAATAGAACAGACCTCGGAACGAGCAAACCCAACTGTTAGTGTGAACACTCACTACACTACATGCTGGACTTGTGTATGGATTATCGCAATACTAGATTATTGACACTCAAGAGGGTGGTATTGTAGGTTGGATCACGTTCACTTCCACAACAGAAGCGCGGCAACGCGTGGGGAGTTAAGGCATTGTCGTGATAGCTTCGTGACACTTCTTTGTGCATACACATTCTACTTTCTACGTAATCATTATGTAGGTTACCATTACGCTTCACTATCGACTAGCCGGTTGTTTGTAAACTAATTCTATAAACACAATGAAGATCATCGATAAGGTAAAGTATTCCAGGAGCTACGCAATTGTTTGTCCTCAGCATGAAATCGTCTGAGTAAACAAAACGATTATTCTTGACATTTAATAAAATATATTAGACACTAACGCAGACGTTTTATGTAACACAATCAATATCCAATTACTTTCCAGCAGTTATTAACCATAATAAATACTTATCAGATACAATAAACATGCTAGTATTACTTGATAGTATTCTTTTATCAAGTTCATCTAAACTACTATATTATTAATCGCCGGACTTAATCATAATATCAACACTACTATTGCGTTTGCAAGGACATTGGCAAATGGTTTAAACAAAACATAGCAACCAAGTTTGGTACGACACGCGCTGAAACCAGGACACAAGCAAAGCAGAGGACTCACCCTCGTAATTGACTTGTCCGTCGCCGTCGATGTCGGCCTCGCGGATCATCTCATCGACTTCCTCGTCGGTGAGCTTCTCCCCGAGGTTGGTCATGACGTGGCGCAGCTCGGCGGCCGAGATGAAGCCGTTGCCGTCCTTGTCGAACACACGGAAGGCTTCGCGGATCTCTTCCTCGCTATCCGTGTCCTTCATCTTGCGCGCCATCATGGTGAGGAACTCGGGGAAGTCTATCGTGCCATTGCCTGAAAATTTAATAAGGTTTTGATAATTTTTGAAGGTGGAAGGTGTTTTCCAGTGTGATTCTTTAAGAATAACCTTATGGAAAATAGGGTAGGACGTCGTTAAGGCTTGAACAAACGCGTAAACTTTCGGCTTTATATTAGTGAGACGCCTACTGCCAAAATAGTTAAACATTTTTGAGAACTATCATAGAATAGATTAAACGTGTAAATCACACCTATAACTTACTAAGAAAAGTCGACAGATCAACGTAACTCAATCACGTCAACGCCGAAATATACACAATAATTCATTTATTGATTTATTTAAAGCTGCAATAACTACACCCAGATGTGTCTGAAAATGTATGTTGATATCAAGGAAAACCGATGGAAAAACTCGGCATTAAAGGTCGATCGCTTGTAAAACAACATAATTAACGATACACTCGTTAACAGTATCGTTAAATATATTATGTGCGTTTTGTTCGTAGTACCAATTCCAATGAGGAAGGAAAATTTGTTTGGTGCTTAGCGGATAACTGACAGTATCATTTTTTTGTGAGGAGCTCTACATTGGAAAATTACTAAATTTCGAAATGTTTCAAAGACGTTCCAAGAGAATAACACTCTCCATAATTAGCTTCCGTTTGCCAAATACAAAGCCAAGTAATCCGTACCGTACAGAACATGAACAACACATGATTATGTTAGTATACGAGATAAACATGTCACCTTATCAAAATAGCAAATATTTAACTCAACTAGTGCGTTGAATATTAGTATACTACACACGTACTACGCAAGTAAGTACTGTATACTCAATACATATAAAATAAAAATTCCTCTTTTTACTAACGTAAAAATTTTGACACACCGTGAATTTGGAAACGATTTAGTTATTTCCTGATGACACGGTGTACTTTTTGTGAAATACAACATTTTAAGCATGAATATCCGATTGTCTCCCTTTTATATGTTGATACTATTTTTTATTTATATTAACATGCTATTAAAACAGTTTTGCAAAAGTTATATTACAAAATCAAAGCGTTAATTAAAACTTTCCACGTGAGCCACATCCAAACAAGAGGATTAACGAACGCAATAACCAGGTTTCGATGATAACTTCTGATAACGTGGTATTTGTATCAAAATTCCTGGCATTAGCAGAATCCTGTTGAATCGGAATGATGTTTATGAACCGAATTTCATAAAATAACGGCCTTTTTATTAGGAGTTTGGTAACGGGTTTTTAACAACCGGAAGTCGCATACTTTTTACACCTATGGTTATATATCCAAAGCTTTACAAAAAAAGGTGTGCGTTTCTCTTTGAACAAGTCAATGTCCACAAATATTATATTCTATGGTAATGAATGATATGACGAGCTAGTCGTTCAGCTTATGTTAAGTGACACGGCCGCCTAACAGTTGTAGTGTCACTCGGAACTCTAATGTTAAAGTTTCACGTGGCACTGCACTGCGCACGTCATCCTGAGGCATCACCACAGTCCAGTAATACGATTACCAGACTGAGGTCAGATCATAAAGTCTTATTGCCCAATTAATTTCACTAGCTACAGTGCTCTAAACCGGAACACAGTTTGCATACAACTTGGCGGCAGGATAACTGGCAAAGCGGTGGTACCTACCTAGACGAACTTTGCAGAAAATTCCTACCACCTAGTAAATTACTAGTTTTGCAGAGGCGATCGTGCTCGCAATTCTGGTCAAATAAATAAGTGGACTGTATGAAATAAAACAACACGTTCTCGTTCAATGCTCAACGCTCGACTCTCAACTGACGACTGCCGACGCTGACGCTGACTGGCGACGCTGACTGCCGACTGCCCTTTATTGTTTCGTTCTTATACATTTAGTTCTAAATAGACTATTGTTCTCTATAACATAAACTTATTCCTATAACAAAGCTTAGATCTAAGCCGCTCCGCAACCCAAACACGTGCATCGCTATGCCCGCGAACAATGGCAGCGTCCATCCCGTCCATTTCTACCCATTATTGCCCTTGCTCGCGGGCCACATGTTCAGGCCGCATGTTTGCAGGCTTGCCGTCCTTTACAGCTCTCCCCCCGGCGTAGCTTGCGCAGCCTCCTCCTTCACCAAGACGGCTAGCTTGCTGGTCGGCCGCCGGAATGTGCCCGTTCTGGTTCGCACGCCGCCGTCTGGGCCGGGTAGGTTCGCTCGATAACCCATACCGGCCAGACGTTCCGTGGACTTATGTTGTCGACGACGATCATGACGTCGACGAGCCGCAGCCCTCTTCCGTGGTTTGTTGGTTCTCTTTTCGGTGTCAGCGTGGGCGAGTACTCGCGTACCCATCGCGTCTCGCGGCAGGTCACCCGTCGACGCAGTACTTAGCTTTGCATTTCGTACTCTATATAGAGCGCACACACGCTCTCGATTCACGTGACCGGTGGCACGGTGTTCCTTTTGCACGATGAGCATGGTAACGGAATAACGTCCATCTACGATCTCTGGCCGCTTCATCTCGATGGGTGCGCTCGATGCTTCTCTGGGAACTCGTACTTGTAGTATCACCTTTTCAGCGCGCTCGATGTGTTCTAGTTTCACGCGCGTCGCTCGACGCCGGCATATGTTGATAAATGCCAGCGAAAGCGCTGTCGCTCGAACCAATCTCTCGAATGTCGAGAAGTGGTTCGGATCGGGTACCCATTGGTGCCTTGGCTCGTTCCGCTCGTTCGTATGTAGCACTTCGTGTTCTTCGGTATGCACTTGTTGCGACGGCCACTCTTCTTCGGGATTCAGTAAGAAGCTGGGACCTCGAAACCAGCGATCCTCAGCTGTAATTGGCATACGGTTGAGCCTAGTCGCGTCGTCGGCTACGTTGTGTTCCGTCGGTAGCCACCGCCACTCATCTCTATGAGTGAGTTCTGCGATCTCGCCAAGTCGATGCGCGACAAATGGCGTATAACGCCGCGCATCAATTTTGATACATTGGACGACGGTCGCTGAGTCGGTCCAATATATCGTTCTCGCAACTTCGATGGAATGTTTCTTCTTTACAGTGTCCGCGAGTCTCGCTCTAATCACCGATGCCTGTAGTTCGAGGCACGGGATGATCTGTGTGCGTAGCGGCACCACTTTCGCCTTAGCAGCGACCAAAGTGACGGTCAATCGTTCGTCTCGATGCGTAGTCCTCCAGTAGGCTACGGTCGCGTACGCCTGCTCGCTCGCATCACACAAGACGTGGAGTTCTACGCCTTTGTTTCGTTCCAGCGCGTAGCACCGACGTAGACGTAGGCTGGTAATAGCGCTGAGTTGTTTAAACCACGCGGCAAAGTGCTCTGCCTCTTCTTCAGGAATCGGTTCGTCCCATTTTATTTGTAGGCGCCATAAACGTTGCAGGATTATTTTCGCGCGGATCGTGTACAAACTTAGGACGCCGATTGGGTCATAAATAGATATGACCGCACTTAGCGCTTCCCGTTTCGTGGATGCTCGGTTTGGATTGCGCACGTCGCTCGTTACACGGCGCATTGTCGTGTTGAAACACAGTTCATCTTCTTTCGCGTTCCAGTAGAGTCCGAGTATTTTGCTTCCTAGGCCTGCTCCCCCCAGTTGAGTAGGCTCGTTCGCTCGCAAATTACTCGGCACGTCGCTCAGCACGTTCGGTTCGTTAACGCTCCAATCGCGTAACGTGAAGCCAGCAACTTTATGAACTTCTAGTAGCTCTTGTATTTTCGTGCCATTACACGGTGACGCATAGCCCTTAGCGAGTAAGTTCTCGTTTTGGGTCGAATACTCGCTGGCGAACTCGGGGCAGGCGTCCATCTTTTTCTCATTGTTCTTGAGATGGTTCGCGGCTTTAGCGTAGCTCGGCGATAAGGTGACGTCATCGTGTCGCCATGGCAGACCGACTTCACAGCCACCGTTGACCGTTTTCTTCGCTCGTTCATTGACGTCGCTCCCACGTGGCTTAGGCATGACACCCAGTGCGTCAACCCGAAAATGCGCTTTGACTAGGTCATGTAGCCGTCGATCGTGCGTCTCGCTCTCGCACACACGTTGATCGGGAGCGTACACGTGGAGCACGCTCTCGCTTTTGTCAATCGCGCTGCGCGGTGCGGTTCCGTGCACCACCCAGCCGAGTTGTGTTCTTGATGCGGCCGGTTGCTCGGGGCCGCCGATGCGTAGCTCTCGGGAAACGATCATCTCCCAATGATCAGTACCTACTAGAATGCGCGGGCGTGCCAGATCGTAGCATATCTCGCTCTCTAGTAGGTCTCGTAGATGTCGGTGTTGTAATAGCGATCTTGACACCGACTGTTCTCGAAGCCTCAGGTCGCGTATGGTGCGCGCTTTCAGCTCGTACATTGCGCTCTCTTTCTTCCCCCGTATGCCAACCTTGACGAGTCTGCTAGTCACCTCTTCTTGGGACATGTTCACGCCACTCATGTGTAGAGGTTGAGTGGGGCCATCTGCACCGATGCTTCTCGCCAAATCTTCATCGATCAAAGTAATCGTTGCGCCTTCATCAAGCAACGCATATGTCGCTACCTCTCCTCGGGGCCCGGAAACGACGACAGGGCACACTTTCAGCATGATCTCACGATTGCCGGTAGTGTTGTGAGATGCAACCGACAGTACAACTGCGTCGTGGCCTGTCTTCGACTCCACTTGTTGCTTCGCTGGCTCGGTAGTGCTTCGCTCATTTTGCTCTTCGTGTAGTGACGAATGGTGAGGCCGACGACAACCGTTCACGCCGCACAATTTCGCCTTACACTGGAAACGGCGATGTTTCTTCTCCACGCACTTGAAACAAAGGCCCTTATCGCGAACCACGTTCCATCTTTGGTCCACGTTCAACGCTCGGTAACTAGGGCACTTAAATAACACTTGCGTGTCGTTGCAGTTCGGACACCGGTTCGTTTCCTCCGCTTCGTTCGTGTTGTACACTACGTTCTTTTTCCTTTGTACCGCAGGCGCGTTCTTCGTTTCTCGATTTGCCGCCGCGTTAGTGGTCGGTGCGTATGTAAAACGCAACGCGATGTCTGCCTCGCGCATTAGGAAGCGAGACAACATCACTATCTCGGGTTCGTTCGTCGTACAGTGCTCATACGCGTATTCGCACCACTTGCTCTTGATATGCGGGCTTAGCTTTTCAAGGACTTCTCGTGACAATTGTGGCGTGTGCAGATATCCACGTCGATCTATGTTCTGCAGGACACACACCACGTTCTGTACTTTTATCGCAAAGCTATTGAGATCTGTAGCGGACAGACCGGGCTTAGGCATTTTCTTCAGATCTTCTAACACACGGTCGATAATCACCTCCGGCCTTCCGAAACTCTGCTCTAGAGTGCGCATGACGACGTCTGGATCGGTGGCCGTGTATAGTAGCGCGGCCACGGCGTCACGCGCTTCACCTTTCAGGCAATTTCTCAGGCGTAGTAGGTTCTCCGTCGGCGGGATTTTGTAAATACTCGTAGAGTCCCGCACAGCGGCTTTGAAAGGAAGCCACTCGTTCGGTGATCCGCTGAAGATGGGCAGATCACAGTTGTATCGGCGATGTGGTCGTGCCATTTTCTCTAACGCCTCGGCCAACTGCGTGTCGATGCCTCTGGATCTGTCCGGAGTCGGAGAACGTCCGCGTCGATCGAAGTGCGCTTTCCGTCCTCCTAGGTTCGTGGCGCGCGGTGGTTCGTCGCGCTCCCCCCGTACTGTGGACGTGTTCTTGAGCCAGGCATCGACTCTTTGTAGTTCGTCGGCGATTGGCACCTCGCATAGACTTTTGTTGTCTTCGATCGTAGCTACTTGAGCAGCCAATCGTTTCTTCACGAGTACCGCTTCCATGGCAAGCTCTTGCCGTTTAATTACCGCGAGCTTCTCCGCTGCTTCTAATTCCGCTAGCCGCAGCTGTAGTGTGGAATTCGTTGTTCGATGCGATTGCGGAGGCGATCGTGCTCGCAGTTCTGCTCGTTCTTGCGTTGTAGCCGTGTCAAAAATACCACGTGACGTTCCGGCCGCCATATCTTCGCTCCCGGTCGTGGAAAGCGAAGCCGATGGCTCCTTTGACAGTCTTCGTTGTCGTTCCTGCTCCACGCGACACAGTTCTCGTTCGTTTCGTTCTTCTGTGTCGCTCTTGCTCTTCCGGTTCCTTGTCGATACCATGACGATCGGTTCAATGGTTCAGGGATTCGGCTTGCAAGGACCAGATTTTGCGGAGGCGATCGTGCTCGCAATTCTGGTCAAATAAATAAGTGGACTGTATGAAATAAAACAACACGTTCTCGTTCAATGCTCAACGCTCGACTCTCAACTGACGACTGCCGACGCTGACGCTGACTGGCGACGCTGACTGCCGACTGCCCTTTATTGTTTCGTTCTTATACATTTAGTTCTAAATAGACTATTGTTCTCTATAACATAAACTTATTCCTATAACAAAGCTTAGATCTAAGCCGCTCCGCAACCCAAACACGTGCATCGCTATGCCCGCGAACAATGGCAGCGTCCATCCCGTCCATTTCTACCCATTATTGCCCTTGCTCGCGGGCCACATGTTCAGGCCGCATGTTTGCAGGCTTGCCGTCCTTTACAACTAGTATTATTTATTTAATAGCTTATTGGCGAATCAATGACACGATCCAAGGCCTCAAGGGAACTGCTTTTAACATTAACGAATTGACTGCATTTGGTAAAACAAGCACTTTGCTACACGAATTCTATTTGCAAAGGGGTTAGTGTACCACCAATCGCGCAGCTGTCGATGTCGCAGGGAGCGGGGGCTACTCAGGCACAGCGTTGCAAAAATAAGCGAGAGTTAAGTTTGGCCGTCTAATTCTGGGTTTAACCTTTCCGAGGTGGTTCGCTATTTTTAACTGCTGAGCTTTCGAGAATGCGCGACGTGTTCGCTCACTTGTTGTTCTAACTGGCTTCTGCAGAGCACCTGGGCTGCTAATCAGTTGGGAGTTGTAAATTTGTCGTGGCTTAGTTGTCTGGCTCGCCGTCGATATTTTCGAGAGCCTTAGAAAAACCTTATTTACCGGCCTGAGATCTCTTTTGATGGTTGCCGACATAATGGAATGGAGGATACGTGTTTGTTCTTTCGGATCCCTTTTACTTATGCCAATAAATCTTGCGAGATGTTATTTTACTTTCAAATAATTCAGAACAGTTTGCTCGCATTCATATTTATTCGGCAGGGTGTATACAGCTAAATGAAATATGCATGAGGTGCCGAGTGCTCTGCGTCCGTACACAATGTACATGTGGGATCAGGCAACAATGGACCGGTGTCACCTTGAACCCGCGTGTGTCGTCACTTGGCTCCGCACGGCGCTACATGGCCCTATTTGTTGTTATTACATCGATTCACACCACATTCCAAGAACACTCAATGGGAAACCAAAAGATACTGCTTATGTACTTGAATTTTAAAATAACAAACATACTGTCATCACTAGATCCTTATAAAACATACATCGCGATTCCCGTACTTGTTGATTCTACGCATGTTTTAAAGTAGCTACATAAAGTTGTTTGTGAGGTGGTGATGCTGTTTCGAGCATGATAATTGATAGCCGTCTGAGTCATGAATGTGAGTCAACTCATATCATCAGGGCATGAAGTAATTATCATTTTACCGTCTTGGTAAATAGGCGCTAGATTTGCAAATTCTAGTTAGAAGATAAGATTTGAAGACCTACTACAATATTAGCGGTACGGGAAACCTTATAAATCAGAGAATAGGTTGTATGAGACAGTAAGTAGTAGGCAGGAAGTAGGTAATTCCTTGGACTTACCTACTTCCTACCGAGGCCGAGTGGGTGGGAAAAGAACGCGGTCGATACTCATAAGCTTGAATAACAGACGTGAAGGGAAATTTCAACAGCCCTATCAATGATGAAATTTGCAAACGAATACAAATACCAAACGTATTTTCAAACTCAATACCGGCATCGATCACTATAGCCTCTACAAAAAAGAAATAGCCTGCAATAAATTTGATTGCTCTATCCAAAAACGGGTTGAATCATTATTATTCGGTATCGCAATCAAACCGCAGCCGCGGTAATCCCGGCACTGTAAACACAATTCCGGGAAAAGTACGATTAAGCCATTGTCGATGGTATATAAGCTGTAAACGGTGGCACTCCCACACACGCGCTGTCTCAGCCCGTGGGCTGTAGGCGCACGCTGGATTAATAACCATTACTATAATCGGAGATGAACTCATGACTGTGCTGTATCTTGAATGTTTAAAAAATATCCACTCATCCCGATATATGATGGAAGACATTTATATTTGACACTGGCAGAGAATTTTCCATTGATACCTTTTATCTTGAAATACCATTCATTTTGGTATTAAAAATAAAATGCGAAAGACCTAAACATAATTCAAATAAGTGACCGAGACGAGTACTTGGCAAGTGATCGTTTAATCTATTACACTTCATGAATTTGAAGTAAGAAAAACAAACAGATGAGAGAAACAAAATTGGTTACCCTAAAGTTTTATAGAATAGGCTACCGGCTGGAAGATTACGAACTTACGATCTGTCAATTTTCCGAATGTGCAAGCTAAAAGTTTGGTTATCTGTTTATCAACTTCATTTGGGTTAGATAACTCTGGGTTAGCTATTCATTTATAATATTAATCCTGACAACGCACATAAGAGCCTTTAGAATTTGTTTAACTCAGAACCCAAAAACATTCTTGTGCCGCTATAATGCTCTCGACTCAAACATCTCACTTTGATTGGTATAACAGAAAATCCGAGTATCTGAGAACTTAAACGAGACAAATTAGGAACAATTATTTATCATAATCACGAACAGAATTACTATTTACTATATGGTGTAATGGGCGGATTTGTGGTGTAATAATTTAAGCCGTTATAAAAATTTAATCAATGGACGGCTAAATATTTGTAGGTAAACGTGGTCATGAATATTTCATAATCAAAATGGATTAAGATTAGCTGCACTACGTGCAGATTACGTTATCTGGGTTTGATCCGGGCCGGGCTGTACGCCGTGCTCTATCGTGCTTGAGGAATACGGTAACATAGCAACTCGATTAAAAATGTGTCATGCATGCTTTCATGATAAAGTTATTCATATATTGTAGTTTCCGTCCAAGCTACAATGTTTAAATAAAATCTCAATAGCGCCGGCACAACTTTCAGGCTTATTCAGGCATGTAGTGAATAAATGAGCCGCGCGGCGGAGCGAAGCCTCACAAACCAGGCCGCAAGGACACGTCAGTCCACACGGCGTCACCGCTTCTAGCCAGCGTGCTCAATTCGCTTAATATAATTCTATGCCTGATTTCCTCGTAAGGATTAAAATGAACACAGATACCATTTATTTCATTTGGTATTTATCCTTATAACCTGTATATAGATTGGCTTCGATTAAGTCAACGTCATTTCTTCTCGTGTAAGCATGCTGCGAGTCTCATACTTAAGCCACCCGAAGGCTTCAGAATTGTCTTAGAAGACAACACTAATGGTGTTCAAATCTAAAAACGTGGAACTCCAACATGATAAAAATCATTATAAGCTTATAAACCGAGAATATCGTATGCGGAAGAAATTATCGAGGTGGTAGAATAATATGATGTTTAATGACCGACTCATGCACGCGGGTTACTGCTCGCATTATGTTACGAGGCGGTATTTATGAATCTCCTGTATCCGGTCTGCTGATGCTCGTCTGGTCGTCTACTTTAGTAAAATGCATTGCTTGAAACATGCACGAGGATTAACTAAACGAGTGTTGCAATTAGTTGTAAACTCAAAAGATAAAGAAGCTCGCGACAAGCAGACGACGTACTCCTGGGGGAAATCGCCACAAACGCGGTTCTCTGGCCGCGTGCCAGGTAAATATGCAAATTCATTTGCAGTCCGCTACGATCCCAGATGTCTCCACAGTCGGGACAACAGTCAACACTGTTTACTAGTGTCTTGACAAGTACAACGTCCGCTTCAGGTTTACTGGGAAGGTGTTTTGAATCCCGACAGACGCGTTACATTTTATGTGACGAGTTAAAATGAGTGTTTAATTGGCCGCGGCTGATTGAGGGCGTGATTCAGAATTTGAAAGGGCACGAGGTAATCAGGACGACAATGGGTCAGCTCGGGCGGCGGCGGCCCGCGGTCGGTGCCGGTGGGACCCGGTAACCAGATCAATATCTTGGCGCGATACCAACGACCTGCCACTCGACAACGGAGATTGCTCCGTTCGTAGTCTGATGCTTGTACCCTACTTCTGTATTTACGTCGCGCGTCGTGTAGTTTTCACACATTTGATTTAGTTATTATGATGGTATCGCGTCACAATAGTTAAAGTGGACACAAACTTAACATTAGCCTGTCATTTATTTCTACCGGTTCCAGTAACGACGTAACGGCATTACTCAAAAACTGTTAATTTTAGTGTCACGAGGTATGGAGTATAGTTTAGTTATACCGTTGATGTAGATACATGCAGCAAGTAGCAAAGCTAAAAGGCTCGCGAAAGTCTTCATGATTGTAACACTGCAAATATATAAAAGGTCACAACAGTTTCCGATGCGGACATATTATCGACATTTAATTTTACGTACGAACACGCGCCGCGTAACAGGGCAGAACTGTTTAAACACACCGCTTTAAACACAAACTCGCAAACCATTAAAAAGGAAAAATAAGACAAATTAGGTATAAACTTCAACTCGGTCAACACTATCGCTGAAAATGTCGAAAACCGCAAACTGAGGAAAATAAATAATGTTCAACGAGATCACGTACGCAGGACAATAAATGGCGGCTCCAAGGCGCGAAGTACATAATAATGGGACAAGAAAGGTCAGCCGCTGATATATTGCCTTCATAAATATAGCGAGCCACTTGCCTTCCAGCTTTTGTGGTTCCTGTATTGGACGACTCGGAGGCATCATTCAGGCTTATATCTTAAGAATTCGTTACGAACCATGCGAGGCATGTGAGGCTTGTTAGTTCGATGGTAATGAATGCCCAGGCCGAAATAACAGTCCATTGTATTTACTTCCTCGCGGTGATATCATCGCCGTCAATGATGCCTGCCTGACTTATGCGGTCATTAATTTTGATCAGCTATTATTTCTTAAGCCTGAAGGTCGCCTATACTTGCTAATAAACAAACGGTAACCGATGACAGTGGAGCGAAATATTATACAAACACCAATATAGATCCAATTATTAGCTCTGTCTGTTGAGGAAAGATGGCGCAAAAAGTATCCATTGAAGTAATCTGAGAAAGCAGCGTACAACAATGTGAGAAGCTGGTCGCGATCGATGGCAGAGTTGCATGACCGGCACCTAACCTATTTTTATTGTGATCCCGGGTTAGATGAGTAAACAACACGCGCATGCGCGCGGCTCACTCCGCAGATATCGTGATGATAAATCAAACTATGAAATCTGTTGTGAAGTGACACACATTGTCAACTGGCCGCTGCAAATGAAATACTATTAGTATTAAATACAACGCAGTCCGCGGTACGAACGTTTCGATCCGGTTTGATCGATTGGAAGTCCACTTTAGTTGGACATCCATTATAAATAATGAGCGAGTTCCCCTGTCGCGGTTCTGATAGCGCCTTTCTAGGTTCGACGGGTTGACTTATGTATCGGCAGCGTTTCAATCAATGCGACGAAAGATCCAATAAAACATTAAAGTAGTTGTGCGGCGCCAGAGGTTGAAGGGGGTCAATCGAAGTGGGAGCTGCGCTCGTGTCGCGCCTCACAATCGAGTTAATTGGTCGTTTGCCTCCACGCTAATGACTTGTCTATGCCTTATTTATGTAGAGCCCACCTGTGAGTAACATTTGCATCCATAAAACTAGCTATCCGTAAAAGCATGGACAAGATTCGAAAATATCTAGATCAGCAAAGCGAGGAGGATAATCCTCACATCCGATTCAGGGTAAACGTCGACCGTCCCTGGCGGCATGAGGGATGTTTTATAATGCTAAAAGGGGGGCAGGGTGGAGTGTTCACCCTTTGCCCCGTCACGTGTCGGTATCGATCGCCCGCTCGGTAACCAGCCGGTATCAGTAGACGTTACTCGCTACAAATCCGCGTTTTATACGACCCTCGGGAAAAATAGTTAGAATCAGGGCCACGCACCCGCTACGCTATCACCTCATTAAATGTTATTGACTTGGAAGACCAATCTTGTTAGTGGGACGATATCTTGCATAGTCTCATCTTTTAAAGCAAGTCGTTGGGTTATTGGTTTACAAATGGGTGCTGTATTTTTAAGCTTAGTAAACTATTGAAGGCGACACGTGGATCTGCGGTACTTTTGGCCGCGGTCAGCTGTCGATGTATCGTCAAGCAAATAGAGTTTAATGCTCGGTAGCATTGTTCCAAAAATAGTTTGGGCGTTAGAGTCGGCCGGCAGCGACTATCTCCCTCCGGCGAGTGAACGACTCCTTATCGCAGCGTCCGTGACATCACCGGCAAAACCGATGCCAACTAGAGAACTATACCGTTGATTAATGCCTTCATAAACTATTAATAATTGTGTACCGTACACGAGCATCACTGTCTATGTAGCATTAGAATGCATAGTTTGATTTGTGGGGCGCCATTGTGAATTTTGTATGCAGTTACCATTATGGCTACTTCCATTTATAAAGGTGAGTTCAGCGCGGCAGAATTCGCAGTCACCTCGGGGAATACTTCACGGCAGGGGTCAATGAAACATGGATGAATGCAAGCTTGGCTTTGCGAATTCGGTCACTAGAGTCGACGCCAGCGCCCACTCACATCACATCGCGTCCATGGTGAGAAAAAAATGGAAAACCGAACACGAGTTTATGTCGTACAGACGCCAACTCGATATAAGATACGAAAATAAATACATAGTACGCGTCGCCGTCATGTGTTGCTTTTTTATTGGTTGTAGTAGAAACCGGGACGAACAGAGATTGTTAAATGACCTCACGATGTGGCAAGCAATGGAAACGATCCATTGACATTGATCTTAACAAATTTTGATATAACGATTCTAAGCAATTCAGTCTGCCTACGCTTTTATTGTCATCATAGTCATAAAAACGTTCAAGTCCAAGGTCACCGCTGGTAATAAGGTAAATTTAAGAATTACACAATTATTCATAAGTTTATATTTAGTTATTTTCGTAATTCTGCGCTTCAAATAATGTCGTTATATTTAAAGCCGTTGAGTTTTTTTATCCATCACCACTCAAGCCTATGATGTCACGTGCTAGCGAACCGCTAATAGCATTATTATTGATTCACTATACAAATGCAATCTCTAGAACATAAATAAAGTGGAAATGAAGTGCAAATATGATTCCATTGTCTATGAGCAATTTTGCGGTGTAGGTAAATTATAAACAATTTGCACTAGTACGAGCGCCATTAAAATAATTGTTACATACGAATAGACGATGTTCATCGGGGATGGAAGGTGCCCAAAACAATAATATTTATTGGTCAAGATCACATGACTCACTACTACTTGTAAAATATTTGACAAACTTCCTTAAGCAAGTGATGTCGAATTTTTGATAGAATTTTAAAAGCATTTTTAAACCAACTCCAGTCATTAAGCATAGTAAAAACATTCGATTTTTTAAGGATATATAACCAAACATTCATATATGAACAAAAATAAGTATTACTACATACCACATTTTCAGGAAAGCTATGCCAATAGAAAGAACTATAAAACTAGATTTCATCTAATTTCGCTGAAGTCATCCGTATAGGTACCGACTGCTTATATAGTTTATTATATATTTATATAGTTCTGCCATTTAAAATTTCCTCGATTAAAACCATAAAAGCCAGTCGGCTTGTGGAATTCGATGCAGTCTAGTCACGACTCTAGGTTCGGAACTGTATGACTCCTCCGTATGCGAAGAGATGAGATTGCTTAATTTGGATTTACGACGTCGTCTATTACATCTGCAGTCATGGATCTAATTGGCTCGGCTCTAAAACGGATTATAGTTAGTTGTAATAGGGACTGTGTCATACGTATCATATTTGATCGTGTAATGAGAAATATGGAAAATTATGGTAAAGAGGCGAGAATACGCTTCACGTAGGTCCTTCTCTGGATGTACGATACATGTGTATTACCAGCATTAAACGGTCATAATGGTAACAGTTATTAATATCAGTTTAATTTACAGGAAAACGTCGTGGTTATCGCATCGCCTTCCGCTCGCGTCGTGTAATGAATCCATTTGCGACGGAGGAAATTATGCGACAGGATGTACCAATATCGCATTGTTGTTAGTTTCGAACTCTACATGGAGTGTAGCCAGTTGCCGCTACCATGCGATCCAAAGGCGTCTACAGTCACGGAAGTGTGATGCGCCCACAACATGTGAGGCCCGCGAGACGATATATTATGAATACTTTTATTATATTAGGTCTTTACCTATGAAATTGCCGTTTTGTTTGAAAAAAGTTAAAGTATTTTTTTTTCGAAGTTATTTATTTCTTTTATTCAAAGTAATCACCCCTGCAATCAATGCATCTTTGCCAACGCTGTGGCAGTTTATGGATGCCCTTCTTGAAAAAATCAGCAGGACGGGAGACAACAAACTCTTCAAAGGCGTTTTGTACTGCCTCTCGGTAATTGAATTTTTTTCCCGCTAAAAAGTTGTCCAAATTTTGGAAAAAGTAATAGTCGGTAGGCGCAAGATCTGGTGAGTATGGCGGATGAGGGAGAGCTTCCAAACCCAACTCATGCAGCTTAGAGACGGTCTGTTGTGCAGTAAGGGGTCGCGCGTTGTCGTGAAGTAGCAGTGGAGACGACCGATTGACCAAAGCTGGTTGCAGACGTGCGAGTTTCACCATCATTGTGGTCAGTTTTTCAATGTACACATCTGCAGTAATGCTCTCGCCGTTTTGTAAAAAGCTATGATGAATCACACCAGCACTAGACCACCAAACTGTGACCATCACCTTTCTAGGGGTCATTTTTCGTTTTGCACATTGCTTTGGTACCGAACCAGGATCTAACCAACTTGCTGAGCGCTTTCGATTGTCAAAAAGAATCCATTTTTCGTCGCACGTAACAATTCGGTTTAAAATTCCTTCATTTCTGTGCCTGTTAAGCAGCGCAACGCAAGTCTCGACGCGTACGTTGCGCTGGCGATCGTTAAGTTCGTGGGGCACCCATCTATCAAGCTTTTTTATCTTGCCAATCTGTCGCAAATGGACCAATATTGTTTTGATGCTAACATCAAAAGCTGCTGCCAGCTCAGCTGTAGATTGAGATTCATCAGCTTCCACAATCGCCTTTAATTCATCATTGTTGACCAAAGTTTCCGGACGACCACGAGGTTCATTTATCAAGTCAAAATTCCCAGAACGGAACCGAGCAAACCAATAACGGGTTGTACGTTCGTTTGTACAGTTCTCTCCGTAAACGTCGTTGATGTTACGTGTCGTTTGTGCCGCGTTGGTGCCACGACGGAACTCATATTCCATAATTACACGAAATTTCAAAGTATCCATTATGAGGAAAAATGTTGAAATGTAATGAAAATACAACGCTAATCAATAAACAAAAGACTTATATTGTAAATAGAATGTCATATTTTTAAAACAAAATTAATTTGAATTTAGAATTCATAGCCAATCAAAACTTTTTTTTGTTTGAAAAAGTCTGTACTGCAAAACGGCAATTTCATAGGTAAAGACCTATTATTTCGCTTTAAAACTTGCCCCAGTTTAATAAACGCGAAGTATCGTAAAATCAGAATAATTGTCGCCTCGTGGCCATGACAATCCACTGGCTACGGATCCGCTGATAAAACCATTTAGATCGTATCCAAGAGAGAAATTAAGATAAGAAAGATTACCTTTATCGCGGTGAACGATAAGCCGTTCTGAGAATAAGTTTACTGTTATGAATAACACTTATATCAGAGGATATTATCGGTATAATAATTAGGTTTAAAAAAATAAGTCTCTCTGAAATCAGCCGGCTCTTCGCCGTCAACAAATTGCCAGTTTGTACTGAGTTTTCCAATCCACGTCTTTGATTGGAAAATGCGATACCGACGACGTAGCGTATACCTACAGTAGACATTCATCTGTCAAATAGATACGAAACATTATTCAGGTTGTTTTAAAACGGTAACTTAAATTTGCATAAATTCGTACAAGCTTACCGAAAAGTAGCTCAAAAGCGAGTTAACGGTACAAAACAAAGTAGCAACGCTGTTTAGTAAATTTCTAGCTGTAAGTTTAAACTATAACGAATGCTTTCAATTGTTGTTTCAACTGTTTGTCAGTTAATGTTAATCATTCTAGTTTTCCGCTTTGAGTAGCAACTAGCAAGTTGCATGGTTTAGTGGTAGGTACCAGGAGATAATGCATGCACAGGAGATAGACAATTGCGACAAGTGCTTGCGTCGCAATCGAGTTGCTCAGTGGTACTGTTTACCGGAACCGCGTAATTACCGGACGACACTCACGCCCGACTTCAATGGCAGGCGTGCCCTTGCATTGTTAATAACCCAAAAAGTATATAGTATGTAGATGGTGTGATGATTTCTGTACATAATTCATATAGCGTGCATCCTGCCTGAACTTGCGCCTCAGGTTGTAATGATCAGGCTATCAGCCTATATTATCATCAAAGGACGTACACATTTCTGGACACGCGCGACAAGGAAAGAAAGCTATTATTATCCTCGATGCGGTCAAGTGCGGGTCCGTAGACACATGCCTCGAATGATTGTTTCTTGAACATACTCGTATGTACCGGTTTCCTGACGATGTTTTCCTTTACTAGAACCGCGGTGTCGGTATGAGAGACCGAAGGACATGTCGGTATTTTGCACATAGTTTCGAAAGTCATTGGTTGATTCAGTCCATGGTGCGTTGGGTTGAATACTGCACGAGTTACCGCTAAGTCTCACTCGCTCTAGGCCAAAATTCTAATAGTATCAAATAAGGATTTCGATTAAGCAATTTTATATTAGAAAAAGTATCTACCTGGCCGGCCAATGACTATGCATGGATGCATTCCGTGCACACATACTTTTAACCGTATCAATCAGCTATGATTTAGCGCATGCGTTGCGACTTGCGACTCGAGATTGATCTCGGTGTGGTCGTGTGAGCAACATATTACAACTAACATTGATTTATTATGTAGTGTTTACCGAAACATTCTAATAGATAAACCATTCCTAAAAAGGAGCGGAAAACAGTGCATTTTTAGACCAATAAGGGTTTGTATTTTAAAGTTTAAATTATTAAAATTAGGAATAATTTAAGCGCGAATACATTACCGCCAGCGTATTGTTCGAGGTTATAAAACATTGTAATCATGTAATATTATTAAGTAAGCATCAATACAAAGCAATAATGATATTTATGTCCATTGATGAATATCGGTGTAATGTCAAAGTCACCGTTGTCGCTGAACAAACCTAACGTAAACACCAGCCTACAATAACAGCCGGCGCTCATCGCCGCCGCCCACGGCTGCTCTGATAGATCCCACTAATGAGGAACGGATAGAGGCTATATATCACGCTTTTGTTCAAAATAAATGGGTTTAGAAGAACTATTGCTGGACAATGAACATTGAACACTCGTCGGAGCGTTGAAAATACAAAAAACAAATCTAATTCTACATCGAACGTGTTAAGTGTAAAATTGTGTGAATGCTCCACTTTTTCGAAGATTGTCTGTTAGAGGACGTCGCTTTCGTTGACATGAATTTCAAGAAATATAATGGACAAATAAGTTAAAATTTAAAAAATGGAATCATTTTGTTTGGATACTTGCAAATTATCAAGAGTTAGGCCAGCTGTACTAGGCTAGAATAATCAGTCTCGTGAGTGAGATACCATTTTTGATGATACAAGAAATGTACATTCCATCTTGAACTAATATTTTACTTTTCACGCTGTCATGTAGCGTTCATCAGTTTAAATGAAAATGTAATGTGTGGATCAAAACATGTCGGCCTTTTAAGTTATCTCAACCTAAAGCAGCGCTATCTGCTCGTTTGCCTATACACATTGTATCCGATCCGTTACGGATTTGTTGAGAATATATTATTTTCAACTTGTTTACGGTGCTTGCACGCCTGCGTATTGAGCGTACAAGACAATACCTTCATAACATGTGTAAACAATCAACATAAGCATGAAGGACATTTCGTTTAGAACATGGCGGTCCGAGATCTTTGAACATACTTAGGCACGGTATTCGCTCCTCTCAGGAGTCAGCAGATTGGAATTCAAAAAGTAATGTAGTCGTTGGATTAAATTGCGCCCAGTATGCACACAGCATAATAGGAATTACTCAAATCGCAAACGTTTTATTTGACTTTTTGCAGATTTGCAGTTCGCCAAAATAAACACACGGCCGCGATAATCCCGCTGTCGGGTGTGTTTTATTTATGAAAATAATATTTTCATGTCGCTATCAAAACATTATTATTTATGTACTGACTTATCTTTCAGACGATTATTAGCTTGTTACTTTAGGTAATTTATATGGTGTTAAATCTGTAATGATCTAGATATTTTTATGGAAGTTTCAAGATTCGCCGTACTCTGTGTACTCAGTAAAGACCAGAGAAAAGAAGCTAGTAAACATGCGGTTTGATAACGAATGGCATAAGCCAGCCTACGCAAGTACCTGCCTGCCGTGATAATAACTTTACATTTAAACATTTATAGGCTACGTTTCGGTTCCCGCAACAAATTGTAATTTTTCAATTTGTACGTGCAAACAAACATCTAATGCTAACGTTTGCGTCGAAATAATTTATCGTTGTTTGCTTTCAGCTGGTTTTATGAGATTCTCTGTATTGCATCAGTGGGAAAGAGAGGTGTCGCAGAAAAAGAGAGAAGATGCGGCTAGAAGATTGATGTAAAGATGAGACGAAACTGTTTAGACGACTCGCTATTTTTTTTTTCAGACCTTGTTTTTGTACTGTCGCGGCCGTGTTACTACTGAAACCCATATTGAGTCAAGGCGGCAGATGTGTATGAACGTCAGAACACACTTTTAGTATTATATTAGTGTTAACAGTTTTTTTTATGTTCACTACTCTACACCACCTTTATCCTGTTGACATTCACCAGTTGCAAATTAAAATAACGGCCAACTGATAAGGATCGCGCATAGTTTCGATATAATTCTTATCGAGTTATTCCACCGGGCACGTGAAAAATCCGATTAGATTTTATAATTGTCCGTAATTACAGTTTTATTCTACTGATTGCAACTGATAACTTTATCTTATTCAAGTTTCTCCGTAAATAGTAAAATCCCAACATTTTTGTGTTACAATATCGATCATAATCTAACTTAATAACTAGCCATTATATATATTTTTAGAACGACTCAATGCTGTTGATCTACAGCCACAAGCGCGGGCGCCTAAGCACAAGGCATCCCTGGGGAGCGAGTCTCAGCTTGGGTCATCGCTGGGAAAAAGAGGATCGAGAAGACTACATCCACCCGAAGAATACAGTCGCCACCGTTCTAGTTAAACTACAGGCACAAATTACTAAATATGCATTACTACGGGAGGCTTTACTCGCGACTTCATTCGCCTGTAGCGCGGTCTTCGGCCTCGCCGCATAGCTACCCTTTTCCAGTTTTTCTTTCCGTAATAGTCTATTTCGCACTATGAGGAAAATTTTAAAACATAAATAGCCTTATCTTTTTATGTTAACATCAAATAGCATTGCATTATTTTATTTTAACGTCAGGTATATCCATTGGTGTTAAGTTTTCGTCATTTAGCGGCCAGATAGTTAGGATATAGAATAGACAGACAAGCGAAATGAGTTAAGTCTCAGAACGCGGAAGCCAACAAGCCCCGTTACTGTCGCCCGCCGCGCCGGCCGTTGTCTTTGCATAAATAAGGCTTCTCCTAACGGCTTCCTTGAACAATGACTTAAGGTATTCCTTACTTCTAGGCAAGCCTCAAGTTGACATTTTGCAAGAATTTTTATCACAAGGCAAATATCAAAGGTGCTTACCGTCTGCGTCAACTTCGTTGATCATGTCTTGAAGTTCGGCTTCTGTGGGGTTCTGTCCTAAGGATCTCATGACGGTGCCCAGTTCTTTGGTCGTGATGGTGCCATCGCCGTCTTTGTCGAAAAGTGAGAACGCCTCCTTGAACTCTGCGATCTGTTCCTCTGTTAATTGATCCGCCTAGAACACAGAAAACGTTTGAATCAACAAACAATCTATTTTTACGCGATCAAAGCAAATAATTTGTAGCTCGCTGGGCTCTATTTCGAACACGGCAAGATCCATTGTAGTCGGGCAATTATTTATAATTGCCAAACAGGACACTCGGGTTAGCAGTAAAAACGTTTAACGAGTTGCGAGATCTAAAGGAGGATAAGTTAAGGACACGTACGCGTCCAGCCATGACGACCATCGTTCTAGAGCTCCGGCGACAGAAGAGCGTGGAGGTGGAGTACGCGGTATCGGGTATCCTGGTATCTAGGCTCTGGTATCGCCCGATAAGATACGCAGATTACGTGTAATTACCGGCGGCGCGACCTTCTGCCGCGTCACACTGCGGTCTTTACGTCGCTGATATTAATGCTGCAGTACACTTATCAATAATGGCGGGTCGTAATAATCCAAATTTATAACGATATTGTAATAGCCATTTACTTGGAATTGATTGTAGTTATCGCTAGAGCACTTAGGTGGTACCTAACTACCTTCTAACTGGGGTTACTATCATTATAACAACTTTTTTTTTTTAATTGGTTTTGTTTTCAAGATATCAGTACACTACCTAACCCTCTGCTATACCAAATAATATTACATATCTATGTATCTGGGTACTTTACTTATATCTACGAATGATGTGACTAATATAATATCTATCGGACTTCACTTGTAAGTTCGTTTGTATTTATTTTAAATTTGAAATAGTAAATTATTAAATATAGTACCTATCTAAATAGAGATTCATTCATTTACTCAGCTTCAGATACTGTATCTTCAGACCAATTAGCAGTTATCTGTAGACATCTTGTATGAAATGATAATGTTTGCTACACTTACAAATTAGAGTGGAGTAGAGATTACACTCGGTAGTAGGACTTTTCTGCAAAGTTTGTCTAGGCTTGGTTTGCATTAACCATACTCTGGTTTGAAGGGCATTGTAGCTAGTGGAATTACTGAGTAAATGAGACTGATCTCATGTCACACTCTAGAGATCTTATTTGTAGACTGTGTGATGTCTCAGTATGCCATGCGCATTGCAGTGTCACGCGAAACTTTGTAGTTTTCAAAAACTGGTTTGAATAAATTTAGTTGATAACAAATAAATGCTTAATTAAAAGGATGTATTTTTTTTTCCTGTTTTTATATAACTAGTTCTTTACTTTGAAGCACACATTAAATATCAAATTGGTATTACATCATAGTGCAAAAATTTAAATTAAATCTAATTGTACAGTTGCAAAAAATTATTCCATCATTTTCATACTGTTTATAGTGGTAAGAAATAACTTGATTACTAGCTAATGCACATGAAGGTTTAATAAATTAATGTAGATACCAATTCAGATTTAACCTGTGGGGTCCAAACTAGACTAGGCCTGTATCTTGGTACTAGTACCCTAAGGGTTACCAAAAAAAGTAATGAGTCAGGCGCGAAATAAAATAATGGTACAATACTGTGTAGTAGGGAGTATAATCTGGAAGTTTTCAAGGCAAGAGTGAACCAGTATTTTCTAGACAAGCATGTTCCATCATCAACTCAAATGCTTGCTACCTACAGTACCATTCATACATAAATAGCAACTGGCAAAATTGAGAGCCAGAAAAAAGTTAGAGCTGCGAAGTTATATATGCGTTAATAAAGTTTTTAGTACAACTTCATAATTAAAAGCTATCTTCTACCTACCTCTATATGTAGATGCATAAAGTTAACAAAATCAAGACAGATAGATTTATGGGTGGCCTAAAACTTGTGACACCATGACTGACGAATTGCGTATGCATGACAAAGTATTAAAAGAACCAAAAATTTATCAGTACCTATGTAACAGTAACAGCGCAGTGTCTTTATTCCCCAAAGTAAGGAGGTTTGGAGTAAGGGAGGTTGAGAGAAGTAAGGGTAATTTAGGACCACCATGGTCCTCATAGTTTCTATGCCCCTATAAACAGGGAATCCTAGTTAGTATCCAGATCTATTATGTGATTGTTAGGTGTTATTTATTTGAGTTTTTTAATTGTGTCACTATTTTACCTTGTTTCAATTATTTATCTACTGTTTGCACTTTATTAATCACTTGATAGAAATAATGAGAGTAGTTAATTTGGTAAATCCAAATCAATGACAAATAATTTATTTCGACAGCCTCTGTGGTGCGGTGGTTGAGCAGGTTGGCTCATAGCCTGTACGTGAAGAGTTCAACTCCTGTGACAGGACAAGTATATTTGCAAAAAAAATGCAAACACTTGTGTCTGGGTGTTGTGGGACCATCCCTCGTTGTTCCTGGGTCCCTAGATACAGGGAATCCTAGTTAGGATCTAGGATCTATGTATGTGATAGTTGTGTTATTATTATTTAATTCCATAACTAAAGCATATGATACAGGAAATTAATGTCAATTTATCACATTGTGCAGTAACACATTAATATATTTATGCAAGAAGACCTGTCAAACAAGCATTGGAACCAAAAAATTATAGTATTACCCTTAGTGAAAGTGAAAGCATATGAATGATTGATTACTTATGAAGAAAATACAAGTTAAACATCAGATCTTTATACTTACTTACCATTGTTTTAACAAAAAGAAGATAATAATAAGTTATATTTATAAATGTATAATAAATATATATACCTACTTACTTATATTTAATGGAATACTTCATTATTTATTAATAAATATATTCTTAATATGTAATCTCAGAAGCAATAGCACAACACATACAATAGCTACTAATATTGAATTACTGGTTTTATACTAATAACATTTGTATAAGGTGACATAAAAGAAAAAATTGAAAGTGCATTCAAAGGATCCAATTCGAAATTGCCTATACCCCTCTAATTGGAACAAAATACTTAACAACTTGGTAATCTTATCATAAAAGTGATTGATGATGTATATTATATCATCGATAATTATGTATAAACCTACATAGGCACAATAGTATCTATGTACCTATCTAGCCCAAACAACAGTCACTAGTTAAAAATGTACCATGAAAATCTAATATAAACATGCATGCTTATCAGTAGCTGAACAATTATATTCAAGGCTATATATTTCCATGAAATGTTTCAGTCACATCTACTTTGTTACCAGACAATAGAATTGCACGATAGCATCTCATCTGCATTTAGTAAGCAACTAAAACACTATAGCAATTACTATACAGGTGGAAGGTTTCTGTTCATTTTTCATATGGATTGTGATTAATTCTTCAGTCTAACAAAAGTAAACTGTTCTGGAATACCATTTACTATCCTTGGTTGGAGCAGAACATCCTCCCAAAACTTCACTGTTTACTATCAGATAAAAAGACCTATCTCTCATGTTCTAATATGTTTCTGTTTGACTTTGAACTATATACCATTGCAAGGTTAGCCAACAGATACTGCTGTGTACATTGTATACAGAGGACACTTGCACTAACATCAGTGCGGCTGTCAGCTTAGCATTATGTAGCATAATGATCATGTTAACCATAGTCGGCGACGCTGCGGCGATATATCACTGCCGGACATTCTTCTGACTCATTTACATCCAAATAAGCATTAAGTTCAATCCTCTGAACTGGTTTACCTTGAATACTAAACTTTCCTATGAACTGGAGAACCAATTATTATAATTATGGGCTATGATCTTGAAGGGAAGACTAATTCAATACACCGTGCATCTAATGCAGCTGATGCACGGCGTATTTACATACTGAGCTGACACGACAAATTGGACCGAATGAAGACCGAGCTGGCGCAGGTGGCGCGGGACGTTACCATTGTCTTCCGGCACCAGGAAGCACGGCAGCTGCTCAAATGAATTGCGTATGAAATCGCAAAACGATGCGATGAGTCAACCGAGCGTTTGACAGTTGAGCCGGCCGATCGATTTATCGATGGGGCGCGACACGGCCTCTCTACCGCTTGTTTTTTTGAACGGGGCAACTTGTTTTCGGTATTTTAACTTCGAGCGCCATATTACAGCGTCATCGACCAACCGGCTTCGCTCAAACTAACGTCATTTCACCGGCACCACCTACGATACTATGGCGACGGACGATTCTCATCTCAACGAGTGTTGACCGCTGTTTATGATTGTCGACGCTTGTTGAACCCACAAAAATCTTGACTTAGTTTTCGCACAATTCTTTCTCCAATCGTATTCTGATATTGGGATTCGAAGCCGATCCGCATTGCGGTAAAAAAAAACGGCCATCACAATAATATAAATTAAATGGAGGCCGTCATCACTATAAACACCAATGCACCATATCGCCGAAATATACCCAAGACCAGATAGGGAATGATCCCCTGAATGCACTTTCAACACCATTCAGCAGAAATAACACTCACCATTGTAGATTAACTTGGATTATCTGGAGCTACACTAAAAAATCACAGTCTACGCCGCAAAAGCGACCGCACAGTACGACGGTTGACACGATACTGCCGCCCCCACTCGCGCGAGCGGCCGCGCCGAGAAACTCTCGACCGCGATTCGCTTCGAGCCGACGCGATTCGTTCCGAATCGACTATTCGATTAGTCGTGTTTTCATATCCGTTTCTCGATTGTAGGAAGGCTTTTTGGAGTACACTTGATATTTCTATGTAGTTTTACGCGCGAAATTTTCGAACGTCCAAGTCCATGTCTCGGGGACGCACGACACAGGATTAAATTTGATCCGCAAAGGATAGTCGGTTATATATCGGGCGGGTGCGGCGGCGTGAACTGTCGTTCGGCGCGCGCCGATTGGCCGTCGCGCACCTGCAATGCGTCACTGCGGGGCGCTAGTGGCGGCCACGAGCAAGTGCTGAGCTGTGAGCGCGGCCGGCGCGCGTCGCTGTCATCTTCCTCAGCTCGCAGCGGCGCAGCCTGGCAGCTGCTGGACACCTCGATGCCCTAGTTCGGTGATAAGGCGCGCTGCAGTAACCGCCCCCAGACGCTAGGCGCGCTAACGAGATAGCGAGGCTACGCGACGACGCAGGGAAAGACGCGCCTCTTCGTCAGAAGCCCCGCCTGCAACCTTACAAACTAAACTTTCCTGGCGCTAATCAGTATTATCAATATTACCCATCGCAGTGCTCACGTTGTTATGAAACTCTGGAGTACCTAGTAGTTTCGTTGAACTACATGAGTAGGTGCCTATAGTAACATTTTAATTGCGAGATTATATTTACCTTTTAGAAAAGGACCTCAGATAAAGGTTGAGTACAAGGTTTCATTAGTTAACTACCTAATGAAATATTTAAGCAAATAGAGATTCGGACTCATGCAACGACGGTTCGGTAATAGATACTTAGGGTCCGGTAGACGCACAGGCGTTTTATTTTGGTTTTTGTTATTGTTATTATATAATATAAATATCATTCGTATATTATAAACATTTGAAAAATCATCATCTTATATCATTTAAAATAATATTAATCTTGGAAAAACAGTCGATAACCTTTGAAGTAGGACGTCTTAAGTATTAAAGAGTTTTCTCTGCGTTTGTATGTTAAAGAAGTTATTATCACATTCAGAAGGATTCAGACGGTTTGCGACGTGGTTGTCTTTTGGTTTTTAGGAGAGCGAGCACACAGGTCTCCCGGCCTTCAAAAGTGGGAGTCAATAATTAGCTCAAGTTTGCCCTTGGAATGCGAGTCACTGGAAGAGTGGACCCTGCGGAAAATAAGGGGTAGACTAATACAGTGATCCTAGTACAGCCGATACTACGGCTGTTATACGATCAACCGGCTCACCAAGATGTGTCTCGGGTGGTCACGAAAGGAGGAAAATTTATTTGTCATGATGATGAAATGATTGGAAAAATATGATTAATCGGATAAATAAATTGAATTGAATGATGACGAATGAATGAAATATGACTTTGTACGCTAATCTCTTGCACGGTGTAAAATACAGCTATCACCATCTAATGAATTTTCAGTAATAGTACCTAAAGTTGTATTGTTTCTCATGAACACGTAAATAATTTTCATTTCATTTCACGTTCAAAGTTTTAAGTAACTGTTTATTATTCATTTATTGTTAGGAAGATCAATAGCTTTTTTTTTACGTCGTATAAACTGAAACTAAGTACATTTATGCACTAGGAAACCAATTAAAGGTCATCACGTCTATAAACTTTAATTTTCCAGTAAATCGATCATTTGTTGCACATTTTAACAAGATGTAGACAAAATATTAAAAAATGTTATGCATGGGCTTTAACAGCACAATTGGCAATTTTTTTTTTGTAGCGGTTGATCAATATCGTCTGAATTACATTACAGATGAGCTCAAACGTAGGTGAATTGTGAATTTGGGCCACAATTACCTAAGCGACGCCGACGTTGTAGTCTAGTATCAAGTCTGTCCTTGCCAAGTAAATATTACTTCAATGGTTTTAGCATTATTTGAACTTTCAGCTAAAATCATACATAAACCTACTTAATTATTTTTATAGAAATACGTCCAGACTGTCGCAATTCTTAACCGCGCAGAACAACCTGTTGATATATTTAAATGGGTATAGGCAGCATGCAAATCAAGGACATCGAAATTTTACTTTAATGGCATTTATTTCCAACAATTAACACTTAATTAAAAATTCAATTTACACATAAACATAATCCTAAAATATAATTAATTATTTGAAAAAGAGTAATATTGTAGGTAAAAAGGGGTGATAAAATATAAAACACAGAATTTAGATCATCTTCTGCAGGAGGCGTACTCAAAAAGCTGGCAACATTCCCTCGTTGAATAGCTAGGCTAATTCGTTGGCCGAGGTATGTGCCAGTCTTTTGGTCGTGCGTCAGCTCAAGTTTTTACTTTAAAGGTTCCTTTCACCGTTGATAATTTGCATGCTGATAATGAAATAAGGTAGAAGTCACCTTATTTGTGTATTTATTATGTAAATTCTTTTTCTTATTCTTCTATTATGTAATTCTTGGTTCATGATCGTTGGATTCGAAAGGTATAGGTATCCAAGTACATTTGTACCTATAAATTATCGTTCGAAATTTAGTTTATTAATCGATTATAAAATCGGTTCTATTCTTTTTTTTTTTTTTTTCAAAATGTATTGGCTCCACACTTCCGTGTATTTAATTGTGTGTCAAGTCCAGTGTCAGTGTCCAGTGTCAAGTAATTAATTATATATTTCACGCAAATATGTGTCAAGTCACAATCGGAGTCATAAAGTCAAGTCATAGTCAAGTGGTGCTAGCAGCTCCTAGTAAAGTGGTGGCAACTTTACTTGAAGCTTCTATGGAGTTTTGGAAACAACACGAAAAGAAACGTTTCACCATCATTATACCCTTTTCCCACACTCACGCCTGTAATCTAGCACTTAACGAATAGAATGCCTCCAATTTTATGCACTAACACTGTAAATAACACAAGTTTTGGAAAATAATACAATGCGGTGATACAATATTTTTCGCTTTCCCGCCAAAACTCAAACTCCTCAATTATATTATAATACCTTGTAGAATGGTCGTAGCGACATCTGTACTAGAGCATCGAAACTTTTTCGACGATCCTGTTTTATCGACCGAGCACCATAGAGCAGAAACTGCATAGTTTGTTGTTTACCATAGGGTATTTCACTTACCCCTTAGTTTCAGTTTCCTGGGCCTTACCTATATTACCTATGGAGCGGTTTCGAGTTGAACTAAAATAGTGCCATTTTTGAAATTCTAATTCTCAAACGACGTCCCATTCGCAATGAACATGATCACTGTGAGCGTTTTTGACAGTTTTCTTCCATCCACGTTTCAGTCGAAGTAAAAATGCTCAAAACGCCACCGAATTATCTTTTAATGGCACTTTTACTAGTCAAAATTATCTGAGTCAAAATATTTGTTCCAGTAACACTTTGACGATAAATAATATTTCTATTTCCATCGTTTATTACCATTTAACAACGTGATTTACTGGTTTGCGTTATGGACCCTGTCGGGCACTAATAATGATATTATCAAGCCAACAACGAAACGTTTTCATGTTCCCGCCACCCTACGTCAAACTTTTCATTTTCACTTTTCAACATCGTTTCACTTCCGTGAACCTTCCGCTAACCTCTTTTTTTTATAATCATCAATATCTTCGAGCAATAACAAGCATATTGCTCGAAGATCAATATGAACTCGCAAATATTATAAACATGGAGGTAGAATAGAAACGTCTATGATGAGATGATAGATATGAATATGTATTATGTAACGGTCAAGGACCTTCCATAGTAGGCATATTCTATAATATAGAACTTTCTTGGTGACCGCCACGGCACATTTTTTCTCTCACGCTCATCGCTGCGTAGTACTACTATAAAAATGCTAAATGTAAATATTATAATGGTGTCGATGTAGTACGAAGTATGGCGGTGCTCTTCTTATAAAGGGGAAATGAAAAAGACGGAAATATGTTAATTTAGTTTAGCTTTGGAGTATGTGACACAGAATCGACACCATGTATCACTACGCCTGAACATAGCTCATTCATTTGGTCATGGTTTTTGTCATTTTTGCTCCCGTGTTTGTCTCGCGTCCGGCTCGGCAGGTACTCCGGCTACGAATACGAAATGCTTTTACGTTTATTTCTTAATAGTTAAACATTATTACGCCTCCATTAATTCTCCAAAGGCTCGCACAATATTAGGAAAATAATAGTAAGTAGGTGTACAATTAATTATACCTACATCCCCAAAATGTTCTTCATACGTTTCCGAGTCTTATGACCTTCTTCATAAGGTTCTATGGTGAATATCTCTGTCGTCTTGAGAAAGCTTACTGCATAGATAGGAGGCATTTTCATTCGCATATATTGGAATTCCTTCCTATACACGCTCCGCTCCATGCTGTGTGTGGAAACTACATTCCTTTGTAATCATTAATGCTGACATTGTCTTAGCATGAAATATTAATAAAATGGTAATTATTTGGCAAATATACAATTATATTCCTGCAGGCTGATTAATGATAACTAAGGAAAAGGTATATGTAAATAGATATTCCTAGATATAAGATAACGACTTGATGTCTACAGTACGAGGTAATGAAGCTTCCTAAGACAGCTGTATCGGCTGAGCTGCGAATGCGACCGGCGGATCAGTCTGGTCCTTCTGACTCAGCCATTGTAGCTGGCTCTTAATAATTGTTGATGCAGTGTACCTACACTCTACACCCTAAGCTCAACTACAATGTCTTCTTTAGATTCCACAATGTTTTAGAAATCATGACGTATACTTAGAGAACGGTAAGATACCCGCGAGATAATGAGCTACAAGTCAATTAGAAGCTTGATCATGATAAAACCATGCTTTTAAATGCTCTAGTTCTTTAAGTGGCCGCGTTAGTTCGCTTTCAAAATAAATTTTATAAGTATTCAAAGGCGAGGAGAGGATTCAAAATGTTTTGCCGGAGCTAACAGGAAGTAAGCAGTGCTGAGGCAGAAGATTAATACAGAAAATTTGAATATTTTATCAAAAAAACAATATTTTTCGGGAAAATGCCGTCAGGAATGCCAAAAATCTTGACTTTAAACAATATTTAGTAAAAAATGTAAGCTGAAAGACTGTCTCATTCATTTTTATGGGACGAAGAATTTATTTTTAAAGAACCAACTCAAGTACTTATAGTAATAAATAAAAAACGAATCAGCAGTGCAATGCAACGGGGCAATGCTGCCAGCATGTTGGATATGATATTTAGTTGGTGGGCTTGTACTGTATATGGGTCATCTTAGCTAGTATCCAGTCCGTATCTAGTTAGTGGACTGTGGCATTTAGACTGTCTATGGGTCATCGTGGCTAGTATACAGTCCAAATGATTTTTGTAGTAGGTAGTGTTGCTAGTGGCATCCACGAGTATTACGTATTATGTACCCTTGTAGCAGGTTGAAACCCATTACCCAGCGCTGGATGTTCTTGACATTCAGCAAGTTGCTGAGCCGAACGCCCATTCAACACTGACTGCCAAAACACAGTATTATGTAAAATAGGTAGAACAATGTACTTAGCTGGTGTTGAATAAATTATTTCTATTCTATATTATACTTAGTTTAAAGAATAAAAGCACTTTTCCCATTAAATACCTAAGTCATTGAAGTATTAAAAATACGAGTTCACAGTAGCGTGCGAAATTCTACTTTGGGCGAATTAAGCAATAACCATTTCTAAAACGATTGTCCCGTTGTTTAAATCTGTTTAAGGTAAATATTCCCATTGGCATTTAAAAAAAATATAATTCGTTCGTGGTCTAAATTTTGGACTGCCGAGATGTACCCTATCCCGGTATTGTGCTACGGTGCAGGTGCAGCTACCTAAGTGAAATTATGCAATCAACCCTCTTCCATTACCAAATAGAACTCAGTCAAGAAGCATTAGGCATGAAGATGAGAGATGAGGCAGGTCCTAAACAGTTAACTAAGCATTTTTGAAGTAAAACTTCTTTACGCACGCTTGACTTGGGGAGTAAGCTGGCGAGGCGAACGGAAGTTGAAAGTTGTTGGTTAACGTAGATCTCCATTGTCAACATAACAAAGTTAAAAATAAAATGCCTAAAATTTGTATTATTACTTTGGTATGTCCGGAAAATTACAATTTTGAATTGTCAAGATGGCGATATTAACATTAAACAAAGCAAAATCAAAGTTATACCGGCCGATATAGATGGAGCTAAAGTAAAGAAGTTTTACTTCAGTCGTGTGGTCTAAAAAACACTCTCTTTTTTTAAACTGTATTCTCCCGTCCGAGACGCCATTACAGTTGTTTAATGAAATGCGCTAGCTATTAATATTCACGGCTGCTCCGCTCGTTGTACGCTGGCCTTCATTTACATGCAAACAGGTCCAGCGTTAGAAGACCTCTCGTGATCTAGTGCTAAACTATGATGTTGTAGCGATAAGGAGGCAAATAATGGGCCAATTTGGATAATTAAACCGTATCTCATTTAGTTTATTCATTGGTATGGTTATTGTAAATCAGGGACTTATCTGACCGTCTTTCCTTTTTTTGACGTAGTATTTTAGATCATATAATTATCATATCATATCTATTAATTCAAAATATGCCAGACGCATAACATGTGTGCAAATTTCAGTTGCAAGTCCATCGTTATGCAAACGTCGTCGTTCCACTGGTTAAAAGAAATAATGTGATTTGCTCAATTTATTATAAATAATAATAATAATAACGCCCAACGATCACATACATAGATCCTGGACCTTAACTAGGATTCCCTGTGTCTAGGGACCCAGGAAATACGAGGACCATGCTCTCACAACACCCAGGCTCAAAACAAGTATTAACGCTTTTTCATTTCTGTGCACAAATACTTGTCCTGCCGCGGGAATCAAACCCACCGGGTTATTCGCTGACCTGATCAACCACCACACCACACATTTTGTCATTTATATTAATTTAAACTATATTTTAAACGCGACACAGTTTAAATGCGTACTCCTATCAAATACTATAATAACTATCCAGCGGCCGCTTGTCTACGTTCTCTATGCAAATTGAAAAAATAGGTGTTCCTGCAATGCGTTTTATACCACCGTGTAGCTCGCAGTACGTCTACGCTTTTATTTATTGCCCATTTATACATAACAAAGATAGTTTAAACCCTTATAGCCTTATTAATAAACACGAACTAGCTTTATACTAGTTACACCATCTTTTGTCTCTTTCGATCCATCTAAATTCCAGTAGCAAAAAAAGGACAAAAGCTGAAGTAACTAATCCGAGACTAATACCCGTTAATTAATAAGGCTGCTAATGCATACATGCGTAGGTATGCTAATGCGTACATTGGCATAGTGTAGATATTAGTGTTTAGTAGTAGTTGTTGTATTATTGCAGTATTTAGTTAGTCATTCTGCCGCCAAGCAGTAGTGCACAAGCACTGCTGTGTTCCGGTTTAAAGGGCACTGTAGCTAGTGAAATTACTGGGCAAATGAGACTTTATGATCTGCTATCACAGTTTAGTAATCTAATTACTAGATTGCGCTGATGTCTCAGGATGACGTGCGCAGTGCAGTGTCACGCGAAACTCTATACTTTAGAGTTCCGAGTAACACTGCAGCTGATATGGGCAGCCGTGTCGACGTGGGTTAACATCAGGCGAACGGCTAGCTCGTCACGTCATTCCTTAACGTAAAAAAAATTGAAAGAATAAAGGTACTTTCCCTTGTAAAGAAAAATGTGTTATAATGTTAATTCAATCCAATATTCAGCGCATCTCGCAATTCAATAGCTTACAATTGAACGGCGTTGAACATTTTTAATACGCGCAAACATTCTGTTGCAGAATCACAGTCGTAGAGAAGTAATAATATCGTAGTATGACAATATTCCTACTGGGTGACGCTGTAAGGTAAGGTTAGTAGAGAACAACAGCATTAGCCCGTTCTAAAAAAATATCATGCTATAACAAATTTTAATATTCCCCATTTAGGATTAAGCGCACGACTATGTCAATGTTGGAAAACTTAGTTTCCAGCGATTCCAAAATATACTCTTCCAAATCTAATTGTGAAATTAATTCATGAAGTCTTGAATTCGTTATAATTCCGCGCAAAAACGAAACGAACCAACCCTACCTGACTTCCGGTTGGACCTTTACATATTTTTCTTCAGCTACTTTAAACACATTCCGTTTTAAAAAGTCATTTATTATGCAAATGCGGTATACAGTAATCACGGTGGGGAAACTTGCGGCCCATTCCAACCTTCATTCTTAGAACTTGCTTTGTTCTACAAGGTATTTCTTAGTTTACGTGGATGGAAATTTCGGGATAAAAGTAGCTATTCAGTATGATGTTCTAGTACCTAAAGTCACACACTCATTACTGACTCCATACTACGTAGTACTATTATATATTCTGATTACTGAGTAGGAGATATGTTTAAATAATTATGTAAGACGTCATTCCGTTTGCGGAACGGCAGACAGAACAGAGATACCTCGAAAAAAAAAACAACATTTATCAATACCGACCACTAACATCACATTGGACTGGATCTTGCAACAGAGCAACGTCGAAAAAATATGCCATCTTCTATAACAGCTCACCTTCGCCAAGTTCCACAAGCGGTCCCGATAGCGACCGAGTAGACAAAGACCGAAAAATAATCTAGCTGACCTGTCCTGGCTTCGCGTGGTTGTAATTTATGCCACTGTATAAATCACGACTAAATGGTAAAACTTAACGTCATTTACGTGAAAAAACGGTGAAACGTAACGTCATGGACGGCGCCTTTAGTAATTTATCATTATTGCAAGGTAACTAAAGACAGATGATACTTATAACAACAAAATTGCGCTGAATGAAATGTCAACAAATATAGGCTACTATTATTATGATGTTTCCTAATTATTGTTATTAAAAGACCTTACTACTAAATCGATTTTGATTAAGTTTGTATGGGATCGATTTTAATGTGTATCCCGTCAAATCAAAACAAATATTAAAAAAGAAAACAAATGAATACACTCCGCTCCCTTCTCCTCTCTCCTTTTTGAAGCTAGTTATGGCATTGATAACATTATTTGTATCTAGTAAATGTAAGGCTACGAGGCTCTTATAAACTTTATGAAGGTCTATTAACATTTTCGCAATGTGAATAATGATGAAGTTGTAAAACGAATTAAAGCCTTTATCTCGAGTTGAACTAACCGCTAAGTTGCGACCGTTATGAACTCAGCCGTTACTTTGTAGCATTAACGATTCAATTTTCGTAGCCTGTAGCCAAATTCTCGTAGCGCTACGGCTAAAAGGGCGGTGATATTTAGATATCGCAGCACTCGTAGCCGTAGCAACCTAAATATTGTTTAATAAAACGTAATTAATATACGTCTATAGGTAAAACGTGTTTTCTTTACGTTATAACACTTTTTGATTCCAAGAGTTTTCCAGTAAGCATCGTTATCAATATTTATATAATAATTTATATAATATTGTTTTTCTCGCTCAATTGATTTGGATCAGTTTTTGCACAAAGCTTTCTTATAATTTCTAGATTAATATAGGATGCTTTTGATCCCGGAAAGATAAAAGTACTCGACACATTCCCGCGTCATTTTAAAATTCTCATAAAACATTTTCTAGACCTCCATTATTCGTGAAAACATCACTTTTACCGAGCCCTATATTCCACATTCGTGTTTTTGTTCATTTATTACATCCTACTACGGCGTAGAGGCTGTGCTACGGGAAAGGCGTAGGCAATTACGTAAACGTGTCATGAATCTACAAAACGTAATATCCAAGGTTCCGACCTCGAAACTTTTACGATATAAAGTTTCAACGCCATCAGTATTATGTGTGGTTTTATTGTATCATCGTTGTTTTAAAACCTTAGATAATGTTCCTGTCTGTACATATGTTTCAAAAATGCCCATTTATTTATATATTTACTAGCTGCGCCCCGCGGTTTCACCCACGGATGTGTTAATCCACTATATAAGCTATCTATTTTATAAATTTCATCCAAATCCGTACGGCCGTTTGAGCGTGAAACAGTAACAAATATCCATACATAGAAACTTTCCCGTTTATGATATTAGTAGAATAGGATTTATTCTTGATGACAGTTTCTTAAATGAACTTTCTTTACTTAGCTATCGATTATTTTACATAGACCCAAGTAAGCCATAATCGAAGGGTTTGAGATTTTCATTTAAAGTAAATAAACAGCTATATTTTACAGAAGGTTAGACAGGTCAGCGGCCTCAGGACAAGGGATGGGGGTACTGATTGATCATGATTGATGACCAGTGATTGATCTTACTCTTGTGGTTTTCTCACTTGTGTGCTGATTTCACCCTTGTTTGATTCCCCTGGCACAGATAATATAATACTATATTAGCCCTTAGTACATTTACAATTCGGATAGAAGCATGATGAAGATAAATGTGGGGAGAATTGGAACTTTTCACGCTTTTGACCGCCTTTTATCGGTTCAACTAGCTTTATTTTATATATATAGAGTGTAGTAATGAATCATTAACAATCATCATTACCAGCCAGAAAATGCTGCAGAATGTTGTCATGTTGTCAGTATTGATGCTGGTAGACCACAGTCTATCCTAATATATATTATACTCCACCAATGAGGTTAATAAAGCCGTGGTGTGGTTACCATTCCAATAACTTTTCTTCTTCAGCGTTAAATTCTGTAGCCTGATTTCCTCATACTTATGAACACTTCAGTTGCTGTCGGCCGGTATAGCTTTATTTTATGTTAATATCGCCATCTTGATAATTGTAAATTATCATTTTACCGGATATACCAACATAACAATATAAAATTTTAAGTAATTTTTAATTTTGTTATGTTGACACTGTAGATCTACGTTAACCAACAACGTTTAACTTCCGTTCGCCTCGCCAGCTTACTCTCCAAGTCAAGCGTGTAAAGTTTTACTTAAAAAATCTGCATTTTTAATGTACAAATGGACCTATGAGGATCCTATTCACTCCGTTCTTTAAAAACTCCAAGTTGACTGTAGGAGAAGATATTTATATAAAATATTTTATATTATTTAATATTTCAAATGTTTCTCTATTTCCGCTGCCTATCGATGCGGCAGCCAAGCCTGGCACGGGCCGCGCCAGGGTTGGCAAAGTCACCCATTTGGCAAAGGACCTTGGCACCGCGCTACTCTCAAGGCAAGATTTCACATTTAATTATTTTATGAAAGAGTTTGGTGGTCGTAAAGTGCTATTTGGCTAGTAAGTATTTTACGTATCCTATATTGTAATGTAACGTTGTGTGATGTCCCGAATAAATGTATTTTCTTTTTTTCTTTTCTTTTTTACTTTTTTATTTTATTTGTTGTTTATAAGCAAAGCATTTGACTTCCATCTCGCCTGATGTTAAGCAATGACGTGATCTAAGATGGGGCATGCTTGCTTAGAAGATACCTGTTCACTTTTGACTTGACGCTCTTCTATTTTATATTTTTTTTTAAATTTTTATATTCACATCATTAATTAGGTATGGTTAGTTATATAACTGGACAAGTAGCGCAAACATGAAATACGTACCTAATCACTTAGAGCCCCTAATAGCATGAACGAATATTGACGGGCTGCCTGATTATCTAGTTAAAACATTAGAAAAAGTAGAACCAAGCCGCTCCACCCGATCAAGCCATTTTGTGCCGTATAGCCGGGACACAAGTCATATTAAGTAGTTACCTTAGGTACATGAATAATCGATGTGGAAGCCATCAACTGATGAGCGTGGTCGGCGCGCCCTTGGTAATTACCCTCTGTAATTAATTCGGTAATCGGGGGCACGCGACCTCTTACGCCCTTTCCCACCCGGCCGGCGTCCGTGTCGTTACACTGATGTTTTCATTAGTGCCTACCTGTAATTGGAATAGTTTCGGTTTGCAAACATTGAGGTCGGTCGGACATTCATTCATTATGGCTAGATTCGGTGGATAGTGTTGTGTCTGAATCTACCTTTAAGTCATGTTCTATGTATAATTATTAGGTGGTGGGACTTTTCTGCAATGTTCGTCTTGGTAGGTACCACCGCTTTGCCAGTTATTCGGTCACAAGCAGTAGTGTGCATACACTACTGTGTTCTGGTTTGAAAGGCACTGTAGCTAGTGAAATTACTGGGCAAATGAGACTTTATGATCTGATCTCACAGTCGAGTAATCTTATTACCAGACTGTGCTGATGTCTCAGGATGATGTGCGCAGTGCAGTGTAACGCGAAACTTTATATTTTGGAGTATCACGTAACACTTCTGTTATGGGCAGCCGTATCGCTTAACATCAGGTGTACGACTAGCTCGTCACATCATTCACTAACAAAAAATATATTAGTTTTTTAACGGGAAAATTGCCTTTCTTCTTTTTACTAACTAAATAACAACAAACTACTAAACACACCTACACACTACAAAAAAGACATTTGTACTAGATACTAGCCGCGATGACCTAAAGACAGTCCAAATGTTCTAGCCCACTGCAATTAATAAAATCATATGTCCTGTATGAAAACATACTACATTATACGTGTAGCCCTAACTATTAACTACTAGGGCGATTATTTACAGCGTAGGGGTGTACTTTTCAAAATTCATCCTCTAAAGCTGTCAAATAAGGTGTTAAAATTGTATGAAGAGACACGTGGGTGAAAATGTGGGGCGCACGGCGAGTTGTTTATTTATTATATTTTAACATCTTTGTGTGTCTGGCTGTGACTTTTAAATCTTTATATTGACCTTCGGGCTGCTTGCTCAACAGCCCACCCAGTCGGTTTTATATTAATGTTAATAGTTACGGACGTAAATACAAATTCTGAACCACATGAAGGGGCTTGTTTGAGCTTCGCGTCACTTTTATGCTCTTATATTAATACGTAGCAGTTACTATTGTTTACTTCGTGATATTCTTAGGCAATCTGTAAGTGTGAAGTGCTTAGAACACGCAAAGGTTTTTATATAGGTTAACTCGTATCTCTGTCATTTATGAACGACTAGTTGCGCCCCGCGGTTTCACCCGTGTATAAAAAGTATTTTAGTTATTATTTGCTCATCCCACGGGAAAATTTCACTTTTCTGCCTAATGTAGCCTATATGTTAATCCAGTGTATAAGTTATCTTGGTATCGATTTTATCTAAATTCATTCAGCCGTTTGAGCGTGAAGGAGTAACAAACATACACACATAAACACAAACATACATACAAACTTTCGCCTTAATAATATTTCTGTGATTTCAATAATTAATATTTCTATTTTAATATACTAGCAGGTAGGCTCTATTTATCAAAATCCGTTTCGCAGTTTGGTTTTTAAATCAAAATAGCTGGAATGGGTATGTATTATAGTATCATCAAAGTATGTTATCAGTATAAAATTAAGAAGATTGACGTAAAGTACAAGGCAAAAGTAAAGACTTTATTCCAGAACTTTATTTCTAACAATTCTTTAATTAAATACGACTACGAGAAAGGTTAAGAAGAATGTTACTGACTATGACTAAAAGAGATATGCGGTTAAAAATGCCTTAAGGTCTAATACAGTTAGCACAATACAAAAACCGCCAATCAAATTTTTGAGCTTTTATAATCACTGGTGACGGTAGATTATAGATGTAGATAGCAGCAGTCTTCAGAGATAAAATGTAACCATACAAAGAGCAAAAAAGTTTTCTGATTAGCGATGTAGGTTACCAAATCTCTTCGTACTCTTCGTTTTCCCGCAGAATCCACTACTACCAACTGAGCTATCGGGCCTGTCAAATGATAATCAATTACTTCGGATTCCGTTTAGGAGTACATGTTTATATTCACTCATCTCTTTTCAGGCTCCATGAAGTACACAGTAAAAGACTTACAAGCCTGCTTGACTTTTTGGTGTAACTACATTACGTGTATAAATGTACTTGAACATGAAAGATTAAGTGAGCTTATTCTTAAAATCTAGAGCTTCATGCTTCAAAGCTCACTAAGCTTTTTCGAGAAGTATGACTAAAATGGTACCCTTCCGCAAAAAGCTTTTAGGTAGAAATATACTGAAGATGTCTTCTATTAAGGTTTTCGTGGGAACGCGTCCTACTTAGCGCACGGAAACATTACTCTTGATAAATTATGCTTTTCACCAACAAATCTGCCCTTTCTTCACAAAAATCCATGACTTTGAGTACATAAATATGCAAAACTAGCTAAGTGGATGCGAGAAAATAATTTAATTATGAATGCGAACAAAGACTCGCATACAACTTCAGGATAAAATATTACAAAATACATTATTGCCTGATACTACTTTGTTGGCTTCGTTACAAAAACTTTAGCGCGCAAAAGTTGCTCCAAATAGGTATCCAAAATCTCAAAAGAAAATTACTTGCCAGAGTTGCCAGTTTCCATTGCCTCGCTTACAACTTCGTACAAAATAATAAGCAATCGTTTGTAAGTTACAGCTGAACGGAGACTAACTCCGGGCGTTATTATTATCTCGAAAGTTCCCTATCAAAACGGATAAAAAGGAAAATGAAATAAGGGTGGGTACCCGGTTCCTGAATATTAAACGAGCGCGTATTTAGAAGCCGCCCGCCGGCCCGCTGCCGCGCCCGGAGACATCGCCCGGGATGGTTATTGAAAATTTATGAAGTCACTTTTGTGCAAAAATATTACTCTGTACTTTGAATATTACTTATCTGCATTCATTTCCTTACAAATTCAGCCTTCGTCAACGTTTGCTTCACCCGTGCCTCACGGTACTGTGGGCGTTGCTAAGTTTAAAATGAAATAGTCCAAAATCCAAAATATTAATGTCAATTCAATTTTATTGGATAAGTTTTCGCCTTATGCTACTTTTTAAAGTACTGTTATAATTCTTCCTAATATCGTACTAATATTATTACTGCATTATATTACTAATTGCTGTTCACTGTTGAAACGGCTGAACGAAAAAGTTTTGTGCGTTTGTGCGTATTATTATTATTTTAGGTTAGGCCACTTCGCGGGTGAAACCTTGGGGCGCGAAGCGCGAATTCTTAAGCTGTTGGTGAGGGGAGCGTGGGGTGAGACGGAAGATTTACTTTATTATCACCTTCTTGCCTCTCCCACACCTATCCCGATGTCAGCACTCATGTCGCCGCCGTGGTCGGAGCACGTAGTGGGTGATTATATTCTTTGAAGTTTTTTGTAATTAATAATAATAATAATATTAATAATAACGCCCAACGATCACTAAGATTCTCTGTGTCTAGAGACCCAATTCCTACGAGAATATGGTCCCACAGCACTCAGACTCGGAATAAGTATTTGCGCTTTTTTTCTGCGCACAAATACTTGTCTTGCCGCGGGTATCGAACCCGCCGCCTCCGGTTTATGAGCTGACTTGCCTGAATTATGTGTTAAGACGTTCTTAAGTAAAATATATAGAACTAAGAGATCTCCCTGTCTCCAATTTCATGTTCTTATCACGTTATTAGGTCGTCAGCAAAATGCCCGCCTGCGCGTGCCGGCCGCGTTCCTCCCTGGCAACAGTGCTGAGCTAACCACGTTTCACTCGGGGCACTTTATTCCTGTAACGCCTTGCCAGTTTCGGCCCGGTCAAACTTTTAATCCGCACTTAGCCTAAACCAACTATTATTATATTGGATTGAAGATTTTTTTTTAAATTTCGTACTCTTTTTGAATTCTTGTTAATTCTGAAGTTTGAGAACTTGGAATACATACACGTAGGTTTTTTTTATCCTCTTGGTATTTATATATATTTATTAGTATATTATTCATTCATTTTTGTATATTAATTAATACAAAATTTTTGTACTAAATTACATTTATTATATATTATAATTATTAAAAACTAAGCTATATTTAATTATTTGAAAAAGAGCAATACTGTAAGTAAAAAGGGGTCATAAATAAAACACACAATTCAGATCACCTTCTGCAGGAAGCGTACCCAAAAAGCTGGTAACATTCCCTCGTTGAATAGCTAGGCTATTAATAGTTATGATAACTACTAATATTTTTGATATTTATTTTTTAAATATGGTAAGTATACATCATTTTTACCACATTTACTGCTATAAAAATATTTGTATTTATATTTCTAAGTTTATTCCTTTGGACCAAAAATGTGATTGCGATATTTATGTTACTTAATTCAATTAATTAATTACCATATTTTATGCTAATTTATTCACAAGAATCTAAAGTTACAAGCAAGTTGAAACAGTGGTGTTTCATGTCTCAGTGTTGGCAAACATTATGATTATTAATATCAATTTACCATAACAAAAGAAAGCCCGCGATTATCGTTACAGTTTGAGCTCCACAAAGGGTTGATTATGCCATAATCAAACCTCGGCTGCCATTTTGGAAGTTTAGATCATAAAATCTCATTTGTTAGTGACCTTCAAACCAGGACACATTAGTGCTTGCGCACTACTGCTTGGCAGCAGAATAACTGGCAAGGTTATTACAACTTTTGATAAATATTATTTCCGCGGCTTTGTTCACCAGACCATCACGAAAAGCTTTATTAGATTTGTAGGCTAATCGGATAACTAGTAGCGGTACAACTCTGCCAAGTTATTTAACATGTAGACAAAGCCACGCAATTCACGAGGATTGCTTGGCAAGCGGCGCCGGCCCATCTCGGCCGGCCTCCGCTGGACGCCAAATGGAAGTAGTGGAGCTCTTCTGATCAGAAGTATACAGACGTGGGTGATGCAAATCTGACATTTCTATATCTGATTATCTTCTTCTCAATCAAGTGAGTGCTGTGCTCGCCGCAATGCCAGAATTATCAAGCTGGTCTAAAGGTGGCCGAAGACTTCTAGAATGTTACGAGCTCTAAAGTAGAATAGAATAGAATGTAAGAATACTTGTTGCACACCAAAATATATGCAAAAAATTTATAATGACCTTGAAAGATCCAATGAGCGGTCTTATCGCTTAGGCTCGCGATATTGTCTAGACAAGCCTATAGGATGGATAGAAATTTATGTAAGCTTATATTTACTTTACATGTAGGCGCTCGTATACAATACAAATCACACTACAAAAGACACTAAAAACAATGTTGCATGATGTCATTATATAGGTCCCAACTCAGCATGCAATTAAGGTCATAGGACCTTAATTCTTTCAACTAAAACCTATAATGATATAACAACTACTATTAACACTATCTACTACAAAAAAATTGGACTAAATATCTATATACCCACATCTATCAATATAAGTTCCCGTGGCACTCTATCAAGGGTCTAAAATGTCACTAAATCATATCAATAAATCCAAATAAAAGTTGATAATTTTGATTTCTAGTTACTTCTTCCACACAGGAGTAATCGAAGCTCTAGAGCAGTTTTCTGCATTGTGCCGGATGCTCGCACCAGTAGTGGGAAAGCAAACTTCTTTTTAAAACTCATTTACTGCTTGGCTTGCTATATGTGAAATTAAGCACTTGGTAATTTTATATGCTTAGAACAATATCATAAATAAGGTATTTTAAGTTTTCTAATATATCAAACTGTAAAAGTTCTAAAATTTGCCTATTTGCAACAAATTATTTGTATAAATTATAATTTTTATTATTTATTTATTTACGTATTTATCAGAAGCTGTACGGGCATTCGAATATCCAACATTTCTATTAATTAAAAATATAGAAATAAGATATGCTCCCCATGTTTATTACAGGATACACTTCCCCAATACCCCGGCACCCGGCAGCAATACGAACCCGACCGATAAAATTTGATTCTCGTAATTGACATACCGAAAAGGTCAACTCCATCTATAGCCGGCGCGCGGGAAACGTACGGAAATAATGTAATTATAGCTGTCGACGGCCGACGGTTGACGGCCGACGATTTGGTGGAATACTTATTGATTGTTCCTGTTGAGGGCTCATTAGGCTAGCGGCGGGACCATCGATTGATCTTTGTCTTGAAGATTGGTTTACACGGCAAACAAGATTACCGACGACTGGCGCGTTATAGGGCTGTCATCAAGTTAAATTGATCAATTGCGCGGCACTCAACTCTATAATTATAATGACTTTTTATTTCTCTTCCTTTACTCTGATTTTACTTCCTTGACAGCCTCGATGGTGTGGTGGTTCAGCAGATTGGTTCATAACCAGGATTTGGCGGGTTCAATTCCCGCGACAGGACAAGTGTTTGTGCACAGAAAAAAGCGCAAAAACGTGTTCGGAGTCAGGGTATTGTGAGACCATGGTCCTTGTTTCTTCTGGGTCCCTAGATACAGGGAATCCTAGTTAGGATCCAGGATCTATGTATGTGATCGTTGGGGGTTACAATTATTATTATTTTATTATTACTCTTCGTAATTTTCTAGCTTTTCACAGGCAGAATACTTATAACCTACTGTCATCTTTATTAGACGTACTAGTTGCGCCCCGCAGTTTATTAGACGTACTAGTTGCGCCCCGCAGTTTATTAGACGTACTAGTTGCGCCCCGCAGTTTATTAGACGTACTAGTTGCGCCCCGCAGTTTATTAGACGTACTAGTTGCGCCCCGCAGTTTATTAGACGTACTAGTTGCGCCCCGCAGTTTATTAGACGTACTAGTTGCGCCCCGCAGTTTATTAGACGTACTAGTTGCGCCCCGCAGTTTCATCCGCGGACACAAAGTATTTTAATTATTAGCTCACCCCACGGGAAAATTTAACTTTTCCGGGATAAACTGTAGCCAATATGTTAATCTAGTATATAAGCTATCTCGGTACCGAAGTTCATCTAAATCCATTGTGCCATTTGAGCGTGAAGGATAGATAGATAGATAGATAAATCTTTATTGAAACACCACATTTAAGGAGTAACAAACATACACACAAGTTTGTGTATACACACATACAAACTTTCACCTTTATAATATTAGTTTGATATGTTCATCTTAAAGTATATAAAAGACATAACTTGTATAAGTTGATAGCGTAGCGATACTAATCTACGTAAATCAAAACGTTTCTCAAGTACAACCAAATTTGAATATTCAAATAGCCAGGCTTGAGACTAAATCACATCCTTGATCAAATATGTTGCTTTGAACGAAATTCTGTGGAACATTGTTTGAGCATGTTAACGCAAGTCGCAGGCCGCCGCCGAGCCTTCGTGATCGATTTAATTAACACGTTGAGGAGTTATGAATGTTTGAGACAAGAGAGCGTCGCTTGCCACACTCACTGCTCCCGATACGATCTATCGAAGATGAATATGATTTCGTCTTAATAAATAAATAATAATAATAATATTATCACACAAATGTTTGTCCTGGGTGGGAATCGAACCCACAACCTGCAGTTCAGAAGGCAGGGTACTACCAACTGAGCTATCGGGCCAGTCAATAAATAAATAAATAGAACTGTAGAATTTAGATTAGAAATTATTTTTTTACGTTGATGCAATATTGCCAGTTCTATGCAAATAATGTTGTTGCGATGAGCGCTGTTGTAATTTTTTTTATGAATGGGTCGTTAGTTTAAATACTGAACTCGATCGAAAGACACTAGATTGGTCAAAATTTTACATGAATGCAAATAAATAAATATGAATATGAATGCATATTGCGAATACGTGCAAGAGGGCAGCCTCTTTTTTTTTTTTCAAATTATAAAATTGGAAACGAATGTAAGGTGGTCGTGACCCGTGCGAGGCCTTGAAGGCGTGATGCGGCCCTCGTGCCCTTTGACGTGACTTGGTAATACGGTTTCATCAAGTTAGCAGCCTTATGAACGGATATAAATAGGCGAGAATGTGTCATGTGTGGATCTAATAGACAATACAAAGAAAATTACGTCTAGTACATCTGTGTTATGTGTGTGTCTGTGGTATGAAAAGGATTTTTTAATTTTCTAACTATATAGTGTTATCGAGATAAATACAATAGTTGAAGTGGATTACAAGCTAATATGTAAACATAACTAAATTAAATCTACATTTAGACTGCAAAAAAACAAAATCAACAATCAAGTATAAATTTTACGCTGTGACATTATTACGGTAGCAGTAAAATAACTGTATAAAAACCACAAAGCGTCAAATAATTTTTGCACGTAATTGTGTACCACGAAACGCGTGACAAGAAAATTGTTGGTTGAAATATTATTCGCATTTCACAAGCATTGTGGCGGCTTTAATGAAATAAGCTGAGCCCTTGTGTACTCGTGTAGTAGCCCGGGCACGCGAGCTGTGCGCTCACATCTCTAATTAGTACGGTAGGAAAATAAAATGTATAGAAAAATAAATGAAATAAATAGAACTTTTAGATAGCTAATTTATTTTATTAAGTACATTATACAATGCAACTTTATATATACCTTATTAGTCAACCGAATAAAATCTGTATACAACAGTTGAAACTAAAAGATTATGCGATGAAACAATTTGCATAAAAAATGTTTATGCCCGTTCTGTCAAAATCATGTGTGAGCGCTTTAACTTGAACCCTGCTGGCATTTACTAGAATTAATCTTCAACTGTACGCCTCCTTTCCCTCCCCCTATACACCTTCTAATATGGCCATTACTCACCTATTTAATTCTCGCACAAATGTAAGGTTTCCGTGAGTCAGGGCACGCGACTCATGTCGTTTTCATTTAAATTTTCATCGAATTAACATAAAACTTGGCCGCCTAATGGAATGGAAAATAAAGATAAGTACTTCCCGCGAAGTGTTTCAGTAAATAAATTCAACAGGCACGGCATGATTTTGCAATGAAATATATCGTGGAACCCATCATCAGTAGATTGTTGTTATTTAGCAAAGGAAGTAACAGAACACACGAAAGGAGACATCTTGATGTAACGACAACTACCGACCCCCACTTGGCGAGCGTGGTGTTATGGATGATATTAGAATGTATTTAACATTACTAGCTACATTCGCGGTCTAATTATTTATTCTGCAGTTTTATTATTATTTTTGTGCAGTAACCACATAATTTTCTAAGATAATAAAGATTAATAATATGCATCAAATTTCATCACAGTTCATTCTAGTGTTTTATCGTTGAGCTTCACATACATAAACACGAACGTTCATAACTATATTATAATATTATATTAAGATAGAATAGGCTAAGTAATGTGGTATTTCAACATTGATATCTATTTAAAATAAGCAAGACCGAAGGCAACTCCTCGCAAGCTAAGCAAAAGCCCCTCCGTAATCTTCATACAATATTCAGCAAGACGTCTGTATTACCGGCAAACAGTACGATGCTCAGCTTACCTCAGAAACGAAGAGCCCACTTAATACGTAATGAAGACGCGTAAGTATATTTCACTGTAGGTATTACTTATATATATTTGTCTGAGAGAAGATAATTATAACAAAGTCATAAGTTATAAGTGTATACTTAAGCACCAAATATATTTAAGCAATAAATAAATAAATGGTAAAGGAATTTAAGTACCCTAATTAAAACTACGTATTGTACAATTTAATACAATCTAATGTAACTACTTAATGAAACGTGCTCAAAATGCAGGCAGCATTGCCACGTTGAATGGCAATGCTCAATTTTTAGGCCAAGTAGAGCCCAGATTTTAGGTCAAGTTTTGTCTCGTTCAGACGCTAAGAAAGTTTTTTTGAAAATTGGATCGCACTCGGGCTCCACGCACCCAGTTTTTTGACTCCAAATGGCGCAAATATAAAAGCACTAACTAGGTTACTTACTATTTTAGCGCCTTTTTAGTGTCTCTGTGGAACTCACCGAATCGTCAGCCTTATTCCTTTTATTTGTGCTTAGATCATATTAGTGAATGTAGGGGCACAGATAATATAATACAGTATATATAATAGGTCTTTACCTATGAAATTGCCGTTTTGCAGTACAGACTTTTTCAAACAAAAAAAGTTTTGATTGGCTATGAATTCTAAATTCAAATTAATTTTGTTTTAAAAATATGACATTCTATTTACAATATAAGTCTTGTGTTTATTGGTTAGCGTTGTATTTTCATTACATTTCAACATTTTTCCTCATAATGGATACTTTGAAATTTCGTGTAATTATGGAATATGAGTTCCGTCGTGGCACCAACGCGGCACAAACGACACGTAACATTAACGACGTTTACGGAGAGAACTGTACAAACGAACGTACAACCCGTTATTGGTGTGCTCGGTTCCGTTCTGGGAATTTTGACTTGAAAAATGAACCTCGTGGTCGTCCGGAAACTTTGGTCAACAATGATGAATTAAAGGCGATTGTGGAAGCTGATGAATCTCAATCTACAGCTGAGCTGGCAGCAGCTTTTGATGTTAGCATCAAAACAATATTGGTCCATTTGCGACAGATTGGCAAGATAAAAAAGCTTGATAGATGGGTGCCCCACGAACTTAACGATCGCCAGCGCAACGTACGCGTCGAGACTTGCCTTGCGCTGCTTAACAGGCACAGAAATGAAGGAATTTTGAACCGAATTGTTACGTGCGACGAAAAATGGATTCTTTTTGACAATCGAAAGCGCTCAGCAAGTTGGTTAGATCCTGGTTCGGTACCAAAGCAATGTGCAAAACGAAAAATGACCCCTAGAAAGGTGATGGTCACAGTTTGGTAGTCTAGTGCTGGTGTGATTCATCATAGCTTTTTACAAAACGGCGAGAGCATTACTGCAAATGTGTACATTGAAGAACTGACCACAATGATGGCGAAACTCGCACGTCTGCAACCAGCTTTGGTCAATCGGTCGTCTCCACTGCTACTTCACGACAACGCGCGACCCCATACTGCACAACAGACCGTCTCTAAGCTGCATGAGTTGGGTTTGGAAGCTCTCCCTCATCCGCCATACTCACCAGATCTTGCGCCTACCGACTATTACTTTTTCCAAAATTTGGACAACTTTTTAGCGGGAAAAAAATTCAATTCCCGAGAGGCAGTACAAAACGCCTTTGAAGAGTTTGTTGTCTCCCGTCCTGCTGATTTTTTCAAGAAGGGCATCCATAAACTGCCACAGCGTTGGCAAAGATGCATTGATTGCAGGGGTGATAACTTTGAATAAAAGAAATAAATAAGTTCGAAAAAAAAATACTTTAACTTTTTTCAAACAAAACGGCAATTTCATAGGTAAAGACCTAATATATATAGTTCTAAGGGAGTCTCTTAGCTACAGGCCTAGGCTAGGTTTTAGCACTGCTTCAGTGCTCGAATACGACGCCACAATTATACGCCATTAAAAAAATGTTTTATTCATGACTACAAATAAGTAAATGATTTTAAGTAAAAAAATGTACAATTGACAGCTGCCAAGAATCGGCCCCAACTCAGCATTATGCTAGTCGCTCGACACAACATCGTACCTTCAATAGTAAAATAAATAAATAGTAATGCGGTCAATATACTTACTTATCTCATATATACGCACGGACATGTAAAATATTGCATAACAACACCATAATAAAATGTTTTCAGCCACCTATTTTGCACAAAACGTGTGAGCTTTTTCAGCTACGCAGGTCCATTTTTTAACTGAAATATATATCCAGTTAGGAGTGGCAGCGTCCTAATGAGAATTCATGCGTTTGTAGCGAAACGAACCGCCCGCCCTAGCGGGTGACGGGTGGAAGGGCGGGCGGCTAACTACACTTCATCCCGAGGATTTGTTTTCGATCATTGGTGACTGACCAATTGCTGTTGCCGGCGTTAACTGGCTTATGTACTTATAAAAATATCGTTAAAAGTTCGTCAGATAAAAAAAACATTTACGATATTTTTTTTGGTATTTTCAGTCTGATTTTCCTTCCGGCATTCCGGGGCCATTTTTACAAAGAGTATATAATTATTTCTAACGGCTGTGGATAGCCATAAAATGTTGTAATAATAATAGTATTACGTCATTTTAAATTACGAGTAATTCAACCCCTTTGATTCTTTATTGAAGCCATTTAGAAACCTGTTATGTTTTTGTGAAAGTTGTTTTAATTGAAATGATCTTAGTTACGTTTTACAGCCAAAGCCTATATTTATCCTACCTTAACACAAATAATATACACACTTATTACAGTATGGGGGCTCGAAAGAGTACACAAACTTCAACTACCGACATAACTACATACCTTACGTACCCTCACAGCCCTTACATCTATCGTCAACGTGTGACCTTGCGCTCCTTGCGTATCTCAGCTCTCTTTGTCTGTACACGATTCTTATTCAAATTGTAAGAATTTAATATTACAATATAATTTCATGATTTTTTCAATAAAGAAAACTGTTCGATCAATTTTCCTCCGTTACGTGATTGATGTGATTTAATGTTGTTTGTAACCATATTATTTTCCTTTATGATTATTATTGACCTACGTAGGTGTAGTGTAGATCACACCCGATCTATATAATACAGCTGACGTAGCATATGTTAGAAATAAGCTCGAGTCATAATGTAGAAGCCGTATAATAAACTTGTACGCAGCCACACTTTTCTTTACCATCATGGTCCATCCACCATAAGAGTTCCCGACTCTACATGGCGAACCTGTCTTCGTAACATCACGGTCCTGCCAAAAACAAATATGAAGCCATATGAAACAAAAATTACAATCAAAAATGTAATGTAGAAAGGGATCAGACTCTAGAAAATATCGGAATTCAATAAGGTCTCGTTTTATTATTATTTTCCACGATTGGTGGTAAATAAGCAAATCGCTTCTACAACTAATACTCTTTTTACGTCCCGGCCCAGGTGGCCACCTGATACTATTGCCATTTTTATTGCCAATACAATTTAACTACCAAAGAACTTGTTATCTTTTACAGGATTTTATGCAAATTCTTTTTTATGACACCTTTTTCAGTGACTGTAAAATGGCCCCTAATAAAACTTTGCAGCAAAATTTTGCAGCACGCGGAACCAATTTTACTGCCCCTCGAGATACACCGGTATCGTTTGCGGTGTCATCTCATCTCACAAATAAATAGCGGCTAGTTTTACGTCTCCGTAACTCGTAAACGTAACTTTACGGTCGAGACGTCTCTCGATAAGGACATCATTCCGCACTGCGCATTGTTATTCATCGCTCGACCTCCTTTGTGACGTATAAAGAGCATGCATTGCCGCATCTCCCCTCTCTTTCCAACTCACTACATCTCCTATGGATTTACATGAAACAGATGATTTGGTGCGTGAGTTTTGCGCTATGAGCTGGTACAGGAGTCCTTCGTCCCATCTCACTTGTTAACTTGTAATTGCGCAAGAAGAAAAGAGACAGAGGATTGGCGCAACAGTTGTCGCACGTAGTATCGATCTCATTTTCGTGCCACGTGCGCCCCTCACCCCCTGCGTAATAGAATTTTCCGAACATTTCCACCACTTTCACCTACAAGGATTCTTCGGTTTTAAGACCTGTGTGAGTTTCACGTTATGGACAGGCAGTGTATGTCGTGGTTAAATATTCGCCGTGATAGAGAATATAGTAGCAATAATTGCTTCATTTCTTTTCCTCTCTGTGCGGATCGTAAGAGCGGAATGAATTGCGAATGAAGGCCTTACGACTAAGTACAGAGGGTTAATCGTTAATGGCCAATTATTATGTGTGTCCATTGAGAAGGTAAGTTTTTACGGTTGATATGTCAGGAATGAGAAATGAAAGAACACAATGCCATTATAACGATAATAAATGACAAAAAATATTTTGTGTGACTATCAAACTGTCTCAAAATCTGAATAATTTAACAATTTCAAATCATTTATAATACCTGTCAAAAATACAACAATAAATTAACGTAAGCTTTCCTTTGTTCGTCTTATCTGTGCGCACCTTGCGTGAATGAATTTGATTCGGCGAAAGTTCGCGATCCTTTCAGCAAAAGTTGTACAGTCGTGGTGTACAGTTTTAGCCGAAGGACGCGATGGCCCACGGTGAGCGGTAGCGGGCCCTCACGCGAGCGAGTCACGCCACCTGGTGGCACAGTGGGTACTAATCGAGAAGGGTGATTTGCAACTCGGCTGTTTACTCAAAGGCAATTTACTGAACATTTGGAATTCCTTTGTTTTAGGTAATGGAAACGATTATTTACGTTTTGAATGATTTATGGAACCGCTTAGAACTGTGATATCCTGAACTGGTTCGCTCATTTATACAGTTAGGTCACTTATTTTCACTGTGTCATTTTGGCAATAGTCAAAATCACCTAGTATTATACTGGGCTTATTTTGGGTTGAATAAAAATATACTCAGAAACTTAAACAACCGATTAAACCTTTGAACCTGTTTTTAAACGACTTCAAAATAGAGGTTTTCAATTCGGCTGTATAATTTTTGTTTTTATGTATTATGTTTTTTACCTCAGAACTTTTGATAGGGTGAACCGATTTCGATGATTCCTATTTTATTTGAAAGCTGGTGTTTTCCGGGTGAAATTGAACGGGACCATTCAATTTGGTCCAGTTTTGATAATAGCATCCAGGAAAAAAACATATATCATATCCTGAAGTCGTTTTTTACGCTTTGTGTTTGTTTCTTGTAGTTCCATTAACTCGTAAGATGAGTAACTCATTGGCTAAGTTGTCAAAAATTCAGCTTTTGTCAAATTTGTCTTGGGCTAAAAATGACCGCACTTAAAAATAAGATTCCGTTAATAGCAACATTTTCTCGGATAGCCCATATTTTCTTCAAATCCTTTCAACGCAGTTCGGAGGTGCCCGAGGGTTTGAGATCCGGGTCGAGGCTCCCACGGGACGGCTATGTGCTGCAACTTGTACTGAGCTAATGGGAATGATCGACGGACATCTTCGGAGTGTCGGCTGCTACGTGTACCGCAGGGGATCGCGGTTTCGACAGAAATAGCTTTTGGTAATAACTTCCCGCTCTCTGGATGGGATGAAAATCGACTTATCTTACTCACAAAGAGTACGGTTTCTTTTTAGATGCTCCACAAAATTTTAAATGAGAGAACACATTATGCCATCTTTCTGTTAAGTTTTTACACTTCATCGTATGTTCATAGATCTTTATTTCATTTAAAAATGACTCGTGTTAAATAGTTCCTATCTTTGGCAACGTCTTCCATTTTTTTTAGTTCTTGTACGTTTCAATCTAAAAATCTCTAATATAAATTTCCAATCTCTTCCATAAATTACCACAGTTTGATTTCTAAATTCATTAAATCTATTTTTCGACGTAAAGAATAGAATCGTTGAGCAATAGTTGCTCGATGTACATGATGGATCGCTGTTTAGTATTGCTACGAAGGAACGCTACGTTCTCACGTAGCGTCCCCGTAGCACAGCTACGCGGGAACCTGCCATTAGCTAACGACGCCGACGCGTCTCATCGGAAATGGATAGCAATTACTCGGCGTCAACAGCGCTCAACCGGAAACAGTCGGTGCTACGAGAGCTGTAGCGTCCGTGACGTGTAGTGCAAACATAGCAGTGCTGTTAGATTTTTGTTTTTGAACATGTATCGAAATAGATAGCGTATTTTCTAGGCAAGTTTATCCTTAGTTATAAGTGGTGAAAAATGGTAAAAGTGGTGAGTTTCATAATTATTTAAGTAGAAGTTGATGATAGCCTGACAGATAGTCTGACGGATTGTTCGATGACTATGACGATAATTCGCTTTGAATGAAAACGCAAAAAAACACAAACAGGTCAAGCCAAATGAAATAATTGCCGCTCGCAATGCCAAAATAATGACACTTAACCATTTGTTTCAAGCAACGAGTTAAAAATAAACATATTTATCAACAGAATATCTTTAAATATAACTTACAGTATAGACTATGCAAATTATATTATATCAAAAAAAAAAAAAATCATAAAAATGCCAACAAGAAAACAAGCGTTTCATACAAAAAGCGCAGGTTAGGTTAGGATTATAGGGTACCTAATGTTGGTCTCGGTAGAGTAAACAACACTTAAAATTAATACTCACGATATTTAGTCACACAATATGTGACTACAAAAGTCAAATAACATAATGCAAATAAAATTAAAAATTTACAAAAAAATTGATAAAATTTACGACAAAAAATTGAGCAGAAATTATTCTGGTTAACCAAATGAATAAGACCATCAAATTTGACCACGAAGGAGACCGCAATCTGTGTACAAACGCTCGGTCTGCATAATGCTGACACTTTCTACTCCGCTCCGCGTGACCGCGGCCAATGTTACTTGGTCGAAACATCGAGGTTACACAAAATTATATTTTGATGAGCTATGCGTGAATAGACCCGTTTTAACTTTTATAATATGTTTACAAACTGTAATAATGTGTACAAATAATATCTACACAAACAAGCAAACAAACATGGTTTCGCTTTCATTATATTTGTAGGCATTATGGTGCTAATAAAAGACATTTCCGTCCCACACCCACACTCACACATCCATACAGCCGCTACGCACTCACACAAACAAGGGCCTAGTTACACTGATGGCTCTATATTATTATAAATGAGTCTGGTTCAACGCAAAGCTTGGTTCAAGCTTAATCAAGTTTACTGCCTTTTTATCTAATTTAAACCTTTTGTGGCCTTTGTTGGACTAAGTAATCAAAACATAATACCTGTTATAGCTTTATTTGTGGATTGTACTCGTACCCGAGTAATTTACTTATTGTTCTGCGGCAACTTAATTTTTCGTGTTAAGCGTTCGAGTTGTTAGGATTAGATAGTTTTAGCTTTCTCTGTAGATTTGTTTTTTTTTCTATCAAAGTTAAACTCTTATACTACTGCCTAAATTGATATTTATAAAAACATTTATCTATATTATATTGTAATGTAGAAAGTGTCAGCATTATGCAGACCGAGCGTTTGTACACAGATTGCGGTCTCCTTCGTGGTCAAATTTGATGGTCTTATTCATTTGGTTAACCAGAATAATTTTTGCTCAATTTTTTTTCGTAATTTTATCAATTTATTGTAAATTGTTATTTTTTATTTGTATTAAATTATTTGACTTTTGTAGTCACAATATATAATATTTTAAATATAAATGTTATACGAGATACGGTATTGAGTATCACACGAGTATTACAATTTTGTGATATATCAGTTTTGCAGCTTTAATATAAATTTAAGGAATTTAAAGCTATGAACTACAAACATAAAACTGCCAATTCACAACACGATATATTACATAATGCTAATAAATTTCCATTTAAGTAATGCTACTTAAAGTTACAATGTTAAGGTTGAAAATACCCAGTTTAAATCAATATCTGGCACGCGACACCGTTGTCTCCGCCCGCGCTGTAATATTCAATCGCTGAGTCAAACTCGACCTGCATTATCATCGGCACGGGTATCATTTGCATACATTTTATATTATGGGTGCGCAGTTAATATCAGTGGCGGGTGATGATTTGTACTGGTTATTGATATCTGACATCAAATGATTATTGATACTCGATACTACCTAGTATTGAGTATTAGATACGTTGCTCTACATTTTCTTATTCTTGAATTTTAGTTGTTTTTATTTATATCGTGGACAGTCAAATAAGCTGCCTTCACAACTAATTGTACAGTTGCTGATGGACACAACGATATTGACCCATGGCTTGTTGTGGCTCACGGGAAACGTCTCAGCGAGTGGCTCATTCCACATCTTGCAGTGTTTATTTTGAGAAGGCTTTAACGCCATAACAGCTCAAACAATTTGAATGAAATTTTGTTAACTGATTGTTTAAATCATCAGTCACAATATCAGTACTAAAAAATATAATTTACTCTTACTCTTATCTTACTCTACTACTCTGTACTCTATATCTTTATTTTTAAAAATAAATTTAAATCAAATCAACTAATAATTATTTGAAAGAAATATCGTATAATTAGCAAATAAACATAACCTGTTAAAGAGTATTCAAGTATCCTATCGATACGCGTCATGTGTTTTAAGTAGGACCGTATGAAAGTATCAGGTACTTCCGCAAAGTGTAACCCTAGAACAACCCTAGAAAGCAGCTGGTAGTTCCCACGGCGTCGCGTGCGGGCGTTATGTCCACAGACACGGAAGCCGCTGACGGATGGTTACACGGCGGACAAATTGACAGCTTCGTGTAGATAAATGCATAGACAAACTGTTATAGCACTATCGTTATATTTAAATAGGTAAAGGTTGCGTGCTTGAGATCGGTTTTGTGATAAAACTACGCATTGTTTAGTTTTTGGAAACCATTTTGGGTTTACCATAACATGATAAGACTTGCCGTATTGATTATGGCCTCTGAACATACGATAAGAAAATGCGTTGCGGGCTAGCTACCTACGTAATATAAAACGTACATAGACTAAAAGTATTGGAAAAAGAGTATCGGCATATCTCGTTCTACCAGTTGATATTTACGATTAAATATCGTGAGTACTTGTTTCAATTATGAATAATACTCTATTTCATAATATTATATATTGTTCTCTTATAGATAATTTTGCAGTGTAAAAATTATTCTGCTATCAACCATTTTATTATTATATGTCTTACCTCTTTTGTCACAGTTTTTAAATATAGGTCTATAGAACAACTAGAATTTGAAATTTTGTATAAAGATTGCTGAAAATCCAAGGTAAGGTAAGGTATAAGGTATTATTTACCCCGAAAATTAAAAGTTAAAAAAAAGGAAAATTACTTGTGAAACTGTAGAGCGCCTCTAGTATATAATACTATCTCTATAGTAAATAAATAATTAATAAAATGTAGCATGCTATCCTCACTGCAAGCTAGATAGCTATCTCCGCACGTCGTACGTGACACTACATGTAAGCTGTCGCATTTGACAAGGGTAATGATGACACCATGCCCCTTGTCGCAGAATGCAGCTCATTAGTCAGTACACAGACAAACTGACAGGCGGCTGATATATGTTAGTGTCGGGCGTGAGACGGCTGCGATTTGTCTTCGGGATGTGAGACGGGACAATGAGACGGAAGAAAACAAGAAATGAGGTGCGACGCGATACTGATTTGTATGTATAACTTGATTGAAAAAAATAAACCATTATTGCATAAAATATTTAAAAAAAAAGATAAATTCTTTAATTTCGCAAAAAAGACATTTCAGGTACATTTTAAACAAAGTAATCCATTTACGAGTAAAAATGCCGTTTCATTTTTAATTAATCTAACACATAGCCGACCTCGCAAAACAAAAAACCTCCACAAAGCGTTGTTTGAAGGGAACAAAGCCCTCGAAATAACGTTATTTTATTCCCTCTGCGAGTTGCCTTCGCGTCGGTAAGAGTGACATCGCTAGTGCGATATTCGGAGGCGCGACGTACATTCGTGCGACAGTGTGATGGTGCGACTCAGTATAGATAATAAGTGCGACATCACGCTACTGCGACACCAGATATCACAATAGTGACGAATAAAGGTGTGTCACACCACACTTTGATGTGATGAGTGCGATTATCGATAAATATAAACTTTTAATTAGCCCACCAAGATATACATATACACTTTGGACACTATCCTATGTATTTTGTTTCAGTTAATCAATATGCTAATATGCAGTACATTAAAGTAAATGATAGACATATACATTGTGTGCAAAATTTTAGTTATTTTTTTAATAGCTTTTTTGCGATATCGTATGACTGTGCGTCGCACCTTCGCCTGTCGCTCTAGCGTATAGCCAACTCTCAGTAATTCAATAACCGTCCCGAGGCGCGCTCGCGCCGCCCGCCCTTGACTAGTAAGGTATCGGATGGAAACAAAAGGGCGGAATTCAGCAAGAATGTTATTATGTTGCCGTTGTCGTTTTGCTGTGTAGTGAGTGAGGTACTAGAAATAATATCAAAGATTTCCCACTAGTAGGGAAATTGTGGTGGTGATTTATAGAATTTTTGATATATTTGATATGTTCTAGAAATTTCCGCGACATTTTTCAGAAAGGCAAAAAAAGTGGTAGTTGTCAGACAAAATCGGCCATTGATACTTATGGGTGCTCGTGAACTTTGTATAGACAGGTAGTACTTAGGTTTTTTTCTTACTAAAGTAACTATTTCAACTCTCGATATTACTGTTGTGTTTGCTGTGTATCTATTTGTTTATCTATCTTATCAATCCTTTACTTCTAAATAGCTGAAATGGTTTGATGGTGCATACAAAATTCTCACACAATGTATAATCTGCATTAACATAATAATTTCAATTCAGATAAATAGTTCCACGTAAAATGTATGTGACTAATTGATGATATGTCGTGCACAGCCACGGCGACGCTATTTAGCTTAATAATAGTTGATCGGCTAATAATTGTTGGCCTTTAAAAAAACACTGACATTTCCAAACGACAAAGTCCAATACTTACATGTTTTGGTCGAGTCATATGACTTTTGAAATGACTACAGTTGGGTCCGTAATATTGTCTAAAAGATAATTATATTAATTAAAAGCCTATAACTAAGTTTAACTTTTTATTTATAGAGTGCCTGTACATATTAATGTTTCTTTTTGTTTGTAAATATAAAACATATTGTTACAAAATAATAAAAATAAAGCCTATTAATTTTTGACAGCTAATTATTGAATATAATCGACTAAAAACGTCTTTGGGTGTGACTGGAACAGCAGTCTTTATACCCAGTCGTCTGTATTCTCATAACAGGCGAGACAACCACGGTTGTTCAATACGAACCGTAGCAGGTCTACACGTGCTACAGCAAGCTACGAGATAGCTAAGACGCTACGAGCATTGTCCGTGGGTAAACTACTTTTAGATAAACCAGGTTTTTTGTTTTGGGTTTGGAGTACTCGTGTTCTCAACAATGTTTGTTCTTTATAAATATTTTATTCATGATGAATATACAAATTTGTTCCAAACTTAACTAATAAAAGAGTGTCATCACTCCAAATCTCTTTAAACCACAGATATCTTTGTGCTTAGGGCCGACCTTTCAATTGCAAAGTAAATTAATTATAATTTTTAGTTAATTATTCTCGCAGTAAAAACTTTATAACTTTAGAATAACAACAATTCTGACGATTGAAACGGCGCCCTTCAAACCATTTAAGAATCAACACATTGCTTTTAGTTATAACTAATGCTGTCGGTACGTCTCCTTAAAAGACAACCTATTGGGAGAGATATAAGAATACTATATTTTACAGCCCCTATTTTAGGTCATAAAATCCTCAAATAAAAGTGGCGATATGCTTGCCTTAGGGCTTGAGGCTTCATCTCGATAAAACAAATGAAAAACGGGCAATCACCATAAACTGGTGTTACCATAAATAAGTTCCCTTTACGAGCGTGTTCGATATGTAAACATTTCCATAACTCCGGAATACAGGACCTCGTTTCAGTAATTACTTTTTTCTATGTTCCTTTATTTACGTTGTTTTGTTTATGCGAAGTTTTCTTAGCCTTACTAGATGCAGGTGTTATTGTATTAAGTGTGTGTTTGCTGACATACTTTAACATTAACTTACTGCAAAAAAATGTAATAAATAAAGAAATAAATAAAGAAATTATCAATGTAACGTAAGGATTTTAATCCTCCCTTTTTAGCTGAGTGATCTTGACTCTATAAGCACGTATCTAAAATTAAGAAAACTTTACATTAAAAAAAAATTACATTAAAAGTAACTAATCATCTTCTAATGTAGAATTTTAAGTTCTTTGGTTTATAGGTCTGTAAATTCCGGAATTATTCCAAGATATCTCTAGCATTTTTCCAGGTCCTTTTATGAGGCATTAATTGTAGCCACACTAAAATTTAATTACCTTTGGCATTCAGGGGCATTACCGCGTAAGTCTGGTGGAGACGGTCATCGTTTTCTCTCTTACTCGCACTCGTGGACTTCTTAATTGACGAGTGCAAGATGGCAGGCGAAGCCGATGTCCAGAACAGTTACGCGGTAAGAGTGCAGGTCTGAGGTTTAATTACTGTATTTTTAGTGCAATTGAACTTGCATCAAAAGTAGCAAACAAAAAATATCTAGCTATATCAAAAAATCTAACACGCAACAGAAAATTCGAAAACATTGGCGGCATATCGGTCGGAGGCCTACAGTTATTCCGCAATGCTGACCTCGGTCGTTTTCGACGTATTTTGTTATTTATCATATTATTTACCGCGGCTTCTGAGACTGCAAGCAGAGAGCTATAGTTTCAGACTGTAGCTGTCAGGTCTGTAGAGAAGCACCGAAAATAATAGGCTCACTTACTCTGACGCCCAGGAAACATTGGAAACTTTTAGATAAAATCGTCTAGAGATATGAGAACAACTTATTGGTTAAATATCTATAAATTATTAGAAATCGTCTTCCTTTACACACGATATGATTTTTATTTATAATTTCTTTGGTTGTGTTTATCTCCACTTGCCAGGTCCTTGAATTTGTCTATTTGTTAACGCTGTTAAATTAAAATAGTCGCGAGAAAACATAACGAAAAATCTTGAAGAGTGGGTGCAAAAAAAAAAGTTTGTTTGCTAAGATGATAGCCGTACAGCATGGTAACCATTATTCTATATACAAACAAAAGAAGATACTATTTATCATTCTGTGTGGATCGCAGTGGCTGTTCGTACTTGTTATTTCCACAAGAACGTTGAACAATAAAGACTATGCAAATTACGGCGTTCAAGACTTTTTTCATAACAGCCGGTCGTCGAACTGCTTTAATCTCATCAGTGCCTGCTCATCGTCTATGCAGATGATGGCTTCACCCCCTCCCTCCACCCCCGGCGGGTGCTCCACACCCCACGGAACGACTAACGAACCTTGAATGCAGAGTTTGCCGAGCTATTGCCTTGTCATGTTGAAATTATGCGACGCTTTGTTTTGAATGGTAGTGGGTTATAGTTTTGGTTTGGCAAACTGTGGATTGTAATTAAAACATGGTTGGAAATCTTAAAAGTTTATTCTGAGATGTGAATCAAGGCCATAAAGCTCACTGTCAGTGTCAACAAGAGCTAGAAGCTATACTTATAGTATATAATAGTTGCTAACACAAAATTCAAACAATTCATTGAAAATAGGCTAATTAGCACTTTAGTAAGTCAAAAAATCATAAAATACTTAATTTATGATAATGTTTTATGCACGTGTCAAATATAGCAAGCAAATATTATAAATGAGTTTCAAACAAAGAAGTTCTATTTCCCATTACTAATATGGCACAATGCAGAACAGTAAACTCGGACCCAAAGCTTCCATTACACGTGTAAAGAAGAAGCCATAAGAAACTTTACAGTGGCCTAATTTTTTTTATATTTATTTGTTATAATCAACAATATTTGTAAATGATTACAATTGAGACATCATGAAAATATTCTACAAAAGCGCCTACACTTCACACCGGGGTAAGAAAAGCATTGCAATGATCTAATGAAAATTACAAATTGAAAACTATATAGCCACAGGCAATAGGCAAGGTACTTGAAATTTTTCAATTTTGTAATTTCAGAGTCAAGGACGGTATCTGGATCAGATACAAAAATACTAGCCTGTTTTTGTCCAAGTTCCTTTTCTTTATGTGCAGTTAAGTGGGTGTTTAAACTTAACGCGCCTTATGGCTTCTGACGAGACTGACGGTGGATATGTCCTGCGAAACACAGCAGCGCTTAGTTGAAAATACCACCTTTTGTAGCGTTCACCCATCCAAGGAGTGACCGCAGCGAACGTTGCTTAAGTTTACCGATCGGCTAGTCAAACTTCATTATGAGCTCTACCCAAGCGCTTAGCGAGTTGAAAGTGCTTAGAGTCTCGTGTAGCAATAAAATCCATGCCATACCGTGAAGTTTGGTCTTCATTTGAAAATGATTTCCTGGCGGAAATAAGTATTTAGATAGAATTCTTAGTAGAAGGAAAATTCGGAATAAGCCATTTCGGTAAAATACGTCTTAAAGCGTCAGAGATTTGCGGCCGTCGATAGCCGATAAGCTTCCCGCGGATTTGTTGGATTATCCGCGCCTCGACTCGTGTCAGCCGAAGGTATCAGTCCGCGGCATCGGACGGTGTTAGCTGCGCCAATGGGGGCAAGGAGATAAGGATGGAGGAAAGCTAATATAAAGGCAATGGATTTCTTTGTGCATGCGTTAAAAATAACGTATTATGAATACCTGCACAGGATGATTTTATGCCGGCATATTATGAGATCCTATGAAAAGACGCGTGATTCGCATGAAAACGTTATCATATTCAATTTTTTTTCTAAAATTTTGTAATGTTTGTTGAACAAAAATTGAATAATAAATATCTCTAATATAAATCGCTGGTAATCTGGTTGATAGAATATTTATATCACTGATACGTTTTATGAGCAATTATAGTTCTAAGTCAATTGATTAGAATCAGGCGTGACTTTGCAGAAGTTCATCTTAAATACAAAATGAAATAAGACTATCTAGTTTTTTTTTTATGTTAGTGAATGTTGTGACGAGCTAGTCGTTCACCTGATGTTAAGTGTCACGGCCGCCCATAACAGAACAGTGTCCCTTGGAACCCCAAAACATAGAGTTTCGAGCCACACTGCACTACGCACATCATCCTGAGACATCAGCACAGTCTGGTAATAAGATTACTCGACTGTGAGATCAGATCATAAAGTCTCAAATGCCCAGTAATTTCACTAGCTACAGTTATTCTGCCACCAAGCAGTAATGCGCAAGCACTGCTGTGTTCTGCTTTGAAGGGAACTGTAGCTAGTGAAATTACTGGGAAAATGAGACCTTATGACCACAGTCTAGTAATCTTATTACTAGATTGTGCTGATGTCTCAGGATGACGTGCGCAGTGCAGTGTCACGCGAAACTCTATACTTTGGAGTTACGAGTGAAACTGCAGCTGATATAGGCAGCCGTGTCGTTTAATATCAGGCAAACGGTTAGATCGTCACGTTATCCCTTAACATAAAAAATCTAGTGTCATCTAAAAACAGACTAGCGGAATTACACTATATATATTTTATTTTGTGTTATAGTTATGCTCCTAAGCGGATACCACAAAAGTTAACGAGCACTGAGTATCACATATGAACATAATAGACCATTTATTCGCCTTGAACTACGGCCATCCCCTGGCTCCACCCGTCACTGCTGATCTGCGGACGACCTTTGCGTTCGTGGTCGGCGACCAAATCCGGACAACGCCCCGGGGCGTCGTTTAAACTAACTTCGGCACATTAACTCCGCAACCTTCGTCCGACCAGATATTACCGGTTGACCTTCTCTTGATGAAACGAACCACATTTGGTAGAATGAAGTCATTGCAGTTGGAGAACTGTAGGCTGGATTGAGCTACTTAGAGAAGTCTCATGAAAATGCCGAGTATTTGGCTGGCGTTCGTGCGTTTGATGTCAAACTAAAGTCAACCATGTCAATAACACGATCCGCAGTGATGAAAAAGCACCTCCTTTATCTTCTATAATTTATATAAGTTAAAACATAAAATGGAATTAACCCAGAACTCTATGCTTTCATGGGCAATAAAATATTGAACTAATTACGTAATCATGTGTATACATTTATTTATCCCTATTCGTACTCCCTACTAATATATATTATGTAAAATGAAACATTGTCCGTTTGTCTTTTTTTATGTTTGTGAATGATGTGATAAGCTAGTCGTTAGCCCGATGTTTAGCGACATGGCCACCTATAACAGAACTTTCATTCAGAACTCCTAAAAATAAAGTTTCGCGTGACACTGCACTGCGCACTTCATCCTGAGACATCACCTTACTCTGGTAATAAGAATACTATACTGTGAGATCAGATCATAAAGTCTCAATTGCTCAGTAATTTCACTAGCTACCCTTCAAACCAGGACACAGTAGTGCTTGCGTACTACTGCTTGGTGGCAGAACAACTGGCAAAGTGGTGGGTTGCAGAAAAGTCCTACCACCTAGTCTATTGCCTATTCGTTAATCTGGTCTTCAAGCCATAATGGCTTAACCGATTTGAATGAATCTTTGCACACAAGTTGCTTATTTCCCGGGATATAGAATACTTTTATTCTGACACAATTCATATCTTAAAACACGGGTAAATTGTAAAACCGTCAGGTGCCTTCTATTAAATTACTTCTATATCGATAAAAATAAGTATGTAAATAACAGAATCCGCACTTATATTACAAACTACTAGTTTAAAAGCTATTTAAAAGCTAAACGAAAAGCACTTCTATGTTAGGATCATAACGACTCCATCCGCAATATTGTAGGCGGTCATATTTCAGCCCGGACACCTCGGCGGGAGGTCCATTTTCTCGCATGTTTCTGTATTTTCCTCTATTTTACACTGCTGTCCAAGTAACACGGTGCAGCAAATGGATGGCCATAGCAACTTTTTTATTTCATATACATTTTTGTTTTACGTAGTTACGTAATCATATTGTAATGGACTATTGAAATGAAATGAAATAAATTTATTCTAGACTAATCTATAGGTATATAAAAGATAATCGTGGTAGTAACACTATTTATAACACAAGAACGGCTGAACCGATTTGGCTAAACTTTAGCGGGAAGGTAGTTTAGAACCAGGAGATGGACAAAGGATACTTTTTTATCAAGTTTTGTTTTGTTTTTTTTTTTTCACAAACCTATGCACCACAATACATGAACAATAAAGAACCATTAAAAAAAATCAATCAATTCAAAATCTGATTATTTATTTCCTCTAAGGCGGAATAGAGTTTTTTGTAGCTCTGCTTTTAGTAGCAGTTTTTTTAGTAGGTAGTGTAGCTAGTAGTATTTAGTAGTAGTTGTTATATTATTGTAGTATTTAGTTAATTAAAAGAATAAAATAACTTTGCTAAAAAAATACTAATAATAAATAATAAACTATCAACAACATATATATTTCTATTCAAGTTCTTTTATTGTCCTCGCTTTATCTTCTCGCTTCATAGCAACATAATAATAAATTTTTTTTTACTTCGTTATGGAAATCTACGTGAACCAACTTCCGTTCGCCTCGCATTCACCAGATTACTCCGTAAAGAAGTTTTATTCCAATAGTTTTCCTATTTGCACTATTTATATCGGAAAGCGTGTCACATTGGTCAGCTCGCACCGCACAGCGTTCGTCCCCGGCGGCGCGCGGCGGGTGCTCCACCGCGCCTCGTAAACATGTTGCAAAGGGTCGGCAGTTACTGAGACCGCATTTATCACTCCCGAGACGGGCGGTGCCATGTACCTAGCCTGACTATGTAACTTCTCTTGTTTCTTATACTCCATATACTTCATCTATGCTAAGCAATCATATTTTTGAAGCCTACAAATTTTTTTATATCAGAAGTATCCGTAGACTGGCCCGATAGCTCAGTAGGTAGTAAACCCTGCCTTCTCAACTGTGGGTTGTAGGTTCGATTCCCACCCAGGACAAACATTTGTGTGATGAACATCTATGTTAGTTTATAGAGCGTACCTATCAAATAAATAATCAAATTTAATGAAATTGATTTTATGTTATCTTCCTATAATTTTGTACTCGCTCACATCAAAAAATTATTTCTAATAGAAAGTTCGCAAGCTGTCTTCACCTATAATTATATCGACACTTAGCTATATATTATTATTAACTTAATTACTGAAGCATGAATTGGTGTTTGTTATGTTGGTGTTCAAATAAATAAATATAAAAATTTTTGGGATTATATTCAGTGATGAATACTAAAGTGCATAAATATATATATTTAAAGATTCAGTTTTTTACTACTGACGTAGCTTGATCTTTACTGACGCATTTTTCATATTTCTTTCGCCCAAACTTTATCTTAAGTTGCCCTATAGAACGCGGATATTTATAAAGAGTTTTTTTATCTTTAAAACCCTTTTCATCTGTGACCACTTTGTAGTATCTGCGGTATGGAGATAGCGATCGATGCAACCTCTTCCGAAGCGGGTCGAGGGCCGATTGCGACGTGAATGCCGCCTCGAGTGGATTGAGAGACTTCCAAAGAGTCACTTAGGACGGGTTACCGCGGGGTCTGGGGAGGTAAAGCGAGATTGTTCGAGCTCTGTGTAACCGTGTTTTATGTCGAACCCAAATAAACTGCAGCTGGGTGTCTTATAACAAGACACAATGTTTTTAGAAATCTTAGCATGTTTGAAAATGCAAAACAATATTTTTATTAATAATACGGTCCGGTTTTTATCCGGTGTCGGTATTAGCCCGGGCCGCCGTGCTTAGTGCCGTCTTCGTGTTAACAGCTCCACAGTACATCGATTTAAAAAAAGTTTTATTGAAACCAGATAAGCCGCCAACCGACGACTCTTATTCATTCCAGTTTAACTCTGGCAAGTAATAGCCAATACCCATTTGACTGTAAAAACTTTACTGTATGTATTCAAAAATAAAAGGTCCGATTTTATGAGTGTCGTTTGACCGCGCCCGCTACCACGTGACCTAAATACTTGCGGTGCTGTTACAGGATGTCCATAAATGTTATTTTCTGGTTAAATTTACACTGAAATAATGTTACTAGCTATATCTTACAAACTTCATAGAGACGCCTTGCGGCTACACCCGCAACTTTTTTTTTTTTTTTTTTTACTTCAAACTTGTCTAGCATTTGACCACGCTCTCACCTGATGGGAAGTGACGATGCGATCGAAGGTGTAGCATGCTAGCCAAGTAAATACCTATTCACTCTTCTCTTGAACACGCCCGGGTCATATTTCGCCGGAAACACAGACGCTGGCAGGGCATTCCATTCCTTAGCCGTTCTAATTAAGAACGTTGAGTCAAATCGCTTGGTACGAATGGGTGGTATTTCGACCACAAAAGGATGGCGCTTAGCCGAGCGTCTAGTAGTCCGGTAGTGGAATGGTGATGGGAGAATTAGATCATGCAGTTCTTGAGCGCATTCACCGTGGTGTAATCTGTAAAAAACCGACAGACTTGCCACCTTACGTCGATGTGCAAGGCTCTGGAGCCTTTCACCAACCAAAGTGTCGTCGTCAATGAGCCTTTTGGCACGCCGTTCAATCGAGTCCAGAGCCTCAAGCTGGTACTTGGCAGACCCGTCCCACAGGTGGCAGCAGTACTCCATACACGATCGGACTTGTGCTTGATACAGATTTAGAAGCTGTCCAGGTGTGAAGTACCGCCTTACCTTGGACAATATGCCGAGTTTTTTTGAAGCTACTTTGGCTTTGGACTCGATGTAGGATCCAAAGTTTAGGTTTGACGTGAGATCAACACCCAAAAGCTCAAGATGGTTTCCTAAACTTACAGATACACCACGGAATGAAGGAGCCACTTGGAGTGGGCTCTTTTTAGCAGTGAATAAACACGCCTGTGTTTTTGCAGCATTGAACCTAACCAAGTTAGCATCGCCCCAATCGGACACGGCTTTCAAAGCCAGGTTCATGCGCTCAACCATAGCCTCTCTCTCAATCCGGACGTCGTCACCACTGGCCGTTTACTCTAAACTTACCCGTTTACTCTCAGAAACTTGAATTTTCCGGGATAAAAAATTATGTTGATTACGGCAGTATCATATTTCATTTAAACCAGTTTAGTTGTTTTGGCGTGAAAAGCACACCGACAAACTTATATTGTTTTGCTTTTAATATATAGTTGTAATATATCTTTATCTTTGTTATCATACTTATGGAGATATCCACCGCTGAACATAGACGTCCCTGCACAGAGCACCACTTCCACCTTTTTTCACTTGTGTCTTCCATACACTTATACTACTAATTTTATATCATATATTTAAAATTCATATAATTATACAGAGTAGGGATGAGAATTTCAGATTTAAATGCCAAAAAATTACCCATAATATTTGTGAGCATGTTTGTCCCAGCAATACGTTGCCGGATGGTTGCCGGAGTGACCAATCGGTGAGCTACGCGCAAATGTTGCTACCAAAGAATGTAATTTAGCTTTTCAGTGTTATTTCTCGTGGGAAATATCCTCGTGAGGCGATTTAATAAATTCCCCGAGCGGCCCGAATGCCTCGGTCTCCGGGACGTCTCGATCGAACGCAGACGTATAAATACGGTCGGTGTCAGAGTGTTGGTAATAATTGTTATTTACGGCTGCGATATACCACCTCACAGATACGGCTAATATATTATTGAGGGTCCACAATATTTCAATCTTAAAATTATAAATCAATACTGTAGGAATCAATTTAGATAATCTCGAAGAACTAAGTACATAATTGTATTGAATTTTAGTTAGTGGCTTCTGCGGCAATTTCACCACAATTTCGCCAAAGAACTACATATTTTTTGTGTTAATGAATGAGGAGACAAGCTGGTCATTTACCTGATGTTAGCCGACACGGCTAACCATAACAGTTGTAGTGTAACTCAGAAATTTACTCTTATATAAAGTTTCGCGTGACAAAGTACTGCACGTCATCCGTAATCAGCACAGTCTAGTGATAAGATTACGAAACAGATCTGAGATCAGACTCTATCGTCTCATTTGCCCAGTAATTTCACTAGCTACAGTGTGCTTCGAACTGGAACACTGGATATTAGGGATCAGGTAAATATAAAAAATATGTGATAAGTTAGGTGAGATTCGTTGCCCTTAATATACTCGTAGCATGTACTGGTTGGGGTGATTCCCTGGTCTCGAATTAAAACTTCCACAGCAAAAAGATTGTATGTCGCAGTTTCGGACAGCGTAGCCTCAAACGATACCAGGAATAGTAATTACATAAATTATTATTTTTCAAATTCAAAATACTTCATACTACTCCTTATTTTTTTACTATAAGTTTTAAATTAAACTGCTTGAAGAAAGAGTCTCTAGCTCGAAATACTATATATTTTTACGGGATTTTTGGGACAGAGTTCTTTTTACCAATTTCTAAGCCCTTGATTCAGTGCTACTCAAAGGCAAACGCATGTCGCGCCACGCGTCGTTGTGTCGACTCGTCACATTTATTTAATGTTTTTCCAATGGCTTCGCGGACCACTTCGGGTGCTTCTAGATACCGCCAGTGGTCCGCAGACCATCGGTTAACAACCACTGCATTAAAATCCAGTACATGTTGAGAAATAACTTAAACAAAAAAAACGTCTAGATGGAATGGCAACTAAGTATATTTTATAATTTCGGCGCGACCCGTCTTATTATATACTTGACAACTGCTGTTTATGGCACACATTTACGCAGTATTATGTGTTTGGCTGATTCAGCCATTTGGCTGGCTGGCAGCCAATGCCACAGTTTGGGAATTAGCATCACTGAACGCGGATATGAAACTTAGTAGCTGATAGTATGTGTGGTATTTAACGACGTGACTAAACGATATTCATAATCTTAAAAACAACAGTATTTACAAATAGGACCATCCCATCTCTTTCCGCGGCTGCTGTAAGAGAATCTCCAGGGAATGGGCAGCATTCTATGTGGTCTGCATTGTAATCTCCTGCGATCACCAAGACGCCTACCAAATGAGATAATTATGGCTAACCTCTCAAATGGCGTGCGTTCGGCAGTGGAATCATATAGACTGATGATTTTATATAGCTGTGTATTTTTAATTCTAATACAAATATAACAATAGTTTTTTTTTTAGATTTGGCTCCACACTTTTGTGTATTTAGCCAGTGTCAAGTTATTGATAATTTATCAAGTTATCGATATTTCACGCAAATATGTGTCAAGTCACAGTCAAAGTCATCAAGTCAAGTCAGTCTAGTCAAAGTCATACTCCTAGTAAAGTGGTGGCAACTTTACTTGAAGCTTCTATGGAGTTTTGGAAACAACACGAAAAGAAACGAATCACCCATCATTATACCATTTTCCCACACTCACGCCTGTAATCCAGCACTTAACAAATAAAATGCCACCAATGTTATGCACTAATACTGAAAATAACCCAAGTTTTGGAAAATAATACGATGCGGTGACGCAATCTTTTTTCGCTTTCCCGCCAAAAACCCCAAAATACCATAACAATATTTACGTTACATCTAAGCTACGTTACCAATATCTAAACTTTACTGAATGTATCCGGAGTATTCGCAATTGCAGCTTGTGAACAAGATGCAATGACTACACAATCTCGTCTTAACAAGAAATAGGATCGAAATAATATTACACAATTCATGAGCGCTCCGATGTTTATCTCCACCTCTATAAAGTAGGGGTTCTTGCAAGATTATACGAGGACGAGCATTCCGAGATGGTTGAACCGAATGTTGTATACAGTTTGGCGTGTCTTGAACGTTGCCTTTTTTTGAACGTAAGCCCTAGGCCAAAAACTGTTTTTAATTGATGATAGACACTAGAGAACTGTTAAGAGAACCCTGGAAGCTTGATTTGTTGAGGAATTTGGGAAAACTTACCTCGGCCAGTGCGCCGGCTTGCCGAAGCCGCTGTCTTATTTGTTAATTCCCACTATCGAAGAGTTTCTGGTCCTGTCCACACACTCACACTAGTTCTAAATAGGGATAACACGATTGATATTGTTTTTACACGAGCTCATGAAGTATTGATGAGCTTTTTCGTTTATTTTGCAAACTCCCGCAGTCGAGTCATTCACAGGCAGTGACGGATAAACTTTTTTCTTTGGCCAGTGGCGACACCACACTTAGTAGATTGGCGAACAGCGCATTATGCGGCGCGCGATTCAAATCTTCGTTGTGATTGGCCGAGGTATAAGGAAAGGAATAGGAAAAGGAATACCAAGCTCCAACATATCCCCCCACTTGAAATCACTTACGGGATTTCACAAAACAATGGCCAGGCAGGACAGTATGCAAATGCATTTTAAAGTCATGAAACTAAGGGCAAGTAAAATGATTAGATAAATGATGACATTTACAGGAAAACTGTGCTCACATAACCAAAGACCAAACTCTCGAACAAAAAATAATGCTTATTAGATTTCTACAGCTAATACTACCAACTAAAAGGAATACAATTCAGTTATAACTAAATAATATATATAATAAGTAGTTGATAAGTGCAATCTAGCTTTCAAGAGGTAGTGGACACAACTTTACTACTGGACGTCGGAGAACTCCCTTTTGAGTGCGAACGGTAACAACGCGTACTACACCGTCCAAGCCAGGGTGAAGAGCGGTTATTTTTCCAAAGCGCCACTCCAGGGTTGGTAGGTTCTGATCTACTATCATCACGATATCCCCGATTTGTACGTTCGCTTGGCCACTAAACCCTTTCACACGCTGTTGTAAGGTGTGAAGATAGTCGCGCTGCCACACGCGCCAGAAGTCTTGTGTGAGCTTCTGAAGCATCTGCCATCTTTCCCGAGGAGGGAGGTTTACGCCTTCTAGCGGAGGCTCAGGAAGAGACACCAACGGCCCTCCCGTTAAAAAATGCCCGGGCGTTAGTACATCCACTTCCATAGGATCTGCTGAGATCACGCAAAGTGGACGTGAATTAAGGACCGCTTCGATTTTTATGAGCACCGTCGTCAATTCCTCGTAGGTAAGCACCTGAAGTCCCACCACACGTTGTAGGTGATACTTCATTGATCGCACCCCACTTTCGAATATGCCACCAAAATGACTACCTGTCGGGGGATTTAAGTGCCAAAGTATCCCACGTTTAGTTAGGTCTATGTCAATTTCGGTTTTACAATTAAGTAAAAACTGATGAATTTCGTTGAGATAACGTCGTGCACCAACGAAATTAGTACCACAATCTGAAATGATCTGCCGGCACAACCCTCGACGCGAAACGAAACGATCGAGCGCAGCAATGAAGGCAGGAGTTGATAAGTCAGTCACGACTTCTAGATGCACGGCCTTAACCGCTAAGCAGATTATAACGCAGACGTAAACCTTATAACGAGAAGCGTTGCGCCTACGGCTCTCTTTCACGGCGAACGGCCCGGCAAAGTCAACCCCTATATTCTGAAAGCACCTTGAGGGTCGTACTCGAGGAGCTGGTAAATTACCCATCAAGGGTTGACATGGTTTTGGTTTTACCTTAAAGCAGGTGACACATTTAGATAGTCGGGAACGGATCGAATTTCTTATGCCCAAAATCCAAAACTTTCTCTGTACAAGGGACTGTAAGGTACGTGGCCCACAATGTAGGTATAACTTGTGAAAATAATCGATTAACAATAGTGACAGCTTTGATCGTTTAGGTAACAGGAAGGGATTTATTGCAGCTGGAGGCAGATGAGCATAATTCAGACGTCCCCCTACTCGCAGGACGCCGGCTTCATCAATATACGGATTAAGCTTTTGTATAGAACGAGAGCAAGTTTTCTTAGATTTAATCAAGCTCAATTCTTCGGAAAACGATGTAGTTTGCTCGTGTTTAACTAATTTTAAAAGTGCCAAGTCTAGTTCTTCCACAGTCAAGCCAGAAGTTATGCGTTGTTTTGTAGCAGTCTTTGCATTATTGCCAAAACGTAAGCACCAAGCTAAAACACGCTGAACTCGAGACAGAGAAAAGTGTTTGTGAAGCAACTGTGTAAGCACGCTTGATTCATAATTAGTTGCAGGAATCGCTGTCCGAACGGCAGGCTTTAATTCCGGAACTACATCCAACGGTAAAAGCTCCCTTCGAATAGGCCAAGTTTCCGGATCGGCGGCTAACCATGTCGGACCAAACCACCAGATAGGAGACGAAAGTAGCTGCGAACAACTCACGCCGCGACTACACATATCCGCCGGATTGTCATGAGTTGAAACGTGTTGCCAATTTTTAACACTAATCTCCTCATTAATTTTCGCTACGCGATGCGACACGAACGTCTTGAGCTTGTATGGTTGAGTGTTTAACCACGCTAAGACGGTGTTACTATCTGTAAATGCAGTGATTCTAGCAATGTCAATTTGGGGCTGAAGTAGCTGGAACATGTGCTTTAAAACACGTGCTAAGAGCACTGCAGCCAAAAGTTCGAGACGGTTAACGGTCAATAATTTCAAAGGTGCCACTCTTGATTTCGCGATCAACAGATGCGACGTAGTTGTGTTGTGGTCTGATGATCGTAAGTAGATGCAACAGCCGTAGCCCTTAGTGGAGCCATCGCAAAATCCCACAAGCTCGAATCTAGTCGCGTTTGGAATCACCATTTGTCGAGGTATTCGAACTGCGGGTAAGTGTTGTAATTCCGAGCAAAAATTCTGCCATTGCACGAAAACATCATTAGGAACCGCCTCATCCCAATCAATTTGAAGTCGCCAGAGATGCTGAATGAGCAGCTTTGCTATGAGTACCACTGGGTTCAACCAACCTAGAGGGTCATAAATGCGTGCTATACTAGCCAAAATTGCACGCTTAGTACACTTGGAGTCCACCTCCAACATTGAGTAAGTGAACATATCTTGTGCGGGGTCCCACCGGATTCCCAAGATTTTAAGTATGTGTTGGTTACTTTCATCACAAAATGATTTTTGAGATTGACAGTGTTCTGCAGGTATATCGGCAAGAAATTCAGGAGAGTTACTACTCCACTTTCTTAGTTCAAATTTCGCACAATTTAGCAATTGTGTCAACTCATCTCTTAAAATTAATGCTTCATTTACAGATGATGCACCCGCCGTGATATCATCCATAAACGTGTCCTGCCGCAAAATAGCAGCTGCCTTAGGCCATTGGGCACCATGATCGTTAGCAAGCTGGTGCAACGTGCGAATGGCTAGATAAGGAGAGCTACTCACACCATAAGTGACTGTAGTTAGCTCGTATTCACGTACGCTTTCGTCTACTGACTCCCTCCACAGAATATGTTGGTATTTACGGTCTTCCGGTCTTAAATCAATATTGCGGTACATTTTTGATATGTCGGCTGTAAATACAATTGTAGGAAGTCGAAATTTAGTGATAATGTCTACTATGTCATTTTGCAATTTCGGGCCGGTGTGGACAAGGTCGTTAAGTGCTGTACCATTTGACGTCTTCATGCTAGAATCAAAGACTACCCTCAGCTTAGTCGAGACGCTATCTGGTCTCAACACGCAATGATGTGGAATAATATTCGCACCTTCCGTAGACTTCGTAACCAGTACCATGTGGCCCAAATCAGAGTACTCCCGCATGAAACTGACATAATCTTCTCTTAGTTTGACTTGATGAGACAGGCGCTTCTCTAATTTGAACAACCGAACCAAGGCGGAGTGATACGAATCTTCGAGAATGCCGCCCTGCTCTTTCAGTAATATGGGAACTACATATCTACCATCGGAGTTCCGCTGCACTAAACTGGAATACATCTTTTCACACTTCTCGTCCTCCGGGTTTGCGTGAGCAACTGAGGGCGGCTCTTCGACCTCCCAAAAACTCTTAATTACTTTATCGAGCGCTAAAGTCGATGCAAACAGAGTTGTTGTCGTTGATGGTGGTCGACAACTCGGATCTAATTTTCCTGTTATAACCCAGCCAAATATGCTGTGCAAAGCAGCAGGCAGGCCTGGGCCCAGATCTAGGCGTTGCCCATCATAAAGATTGTGAAAAAGTTCAGCACCGAGGAGAAGTTCGATGTCATTGGGTTTATCAAATTCTTCATCTGCAAATATCAAATGTTTGCAAGCTTCTCGAACAGCATGGGGTATTTCCGCTGTAGGCATTTTATTTGTGATTGTGTCCATTACAATGGGGCAGATATCAAAGCGTGGATTGTCAGAATCGCGGGGTTGTATAGTACATGAAGTCACGCCTTTTATTTGATGCACAGTATTCTGGCCTAACCCCGCAACGGCAATATTACAGCGGCGCAGTGGCAGCCCGAGACGCCGAGCACAAGCGGTCGTCATAAAACAGTCTTGAGCCCCGCTATCAATAAGTGCACGAATGGTCATCGTGCCACTGGGGCCCTGCACACGAACGTTACACGTACCAAGCAGAACTAGCCCGCGACTGTTCCCTACATGCGCGCTGGTACTAGTGGAATTCATGGTGATTGCAGGATTAGTCGCAGTCACATGCAATGACTGGAGTTCCGATTCGGCCACAGCCACAGCGCCACCAGCTGGGACTACCGAATTAACTTGCTCATGGAGTAGAGTATGATGTCGCGCGTTACACTTTGTGCAGTTCGATTTAGAAAAACATTTATCTGCGCTATGGTTCGGGCGCAAGCAATTGACACAAAGGTTTTTTGATTTTATTACATTTTGCCGACCGGTTAAATTGTATGCATGAAACAATGGGCACTTATAAATTCCATGATGCGAAAAACCGCAACAAACACAATCAGGAAATTTATTCGCGTTATGATAAGATACAGCAGCTGAGTACGTCCCTGTAGTTGCCGGCTCTTCTAGTGAATTCGAGTAGGGTCCTGCATCTAAATAATGTCCCGAGTCTAAATGTGCCCCCGAGTTCACGTAGGGCACTGCATCTAAGTATGGTCCTGATTCTGAGTACGGCCCTGAACTTGTATATGGGCCTACGTCCGAATACGGTACTGAACCCGCTTCAAAGTTCGGAGAAAAGTCTGAGTGCGGCCCTGTATCAGAGTACGCCCCTGTATATACCGGCGACGACGCAGAATACGCGGACCGATATTGTTGGGTATTATTATTATTACGACTTCGCATGTCAGCGTTCCTAATGTTTTGCCCCCGCGCCTGCATTCTTGGTTGGCTAGTCGTGTTGATGGAAAATGGAACGCACGGCTCACTTGCTTCCAGAACCTTAACATAATCCTGTAAGAATTGCAACAAGTTGTCGAAAGTCGGTATCACTTCCTTGTTTTGAAACTCAAAACGTTTACGCGTGTCGAAGTCGAGGTTACGAGATGCCAAATAAAAAAGCACGAATTCACCCAAGTTCTCAATTCCTACCGCTTTGAGGGCGTTAGCCGATTCGTACAGTATACTAGTCATATTACGCAACTCATTCAAGTTGCACACTTTCATTGTTGGGTAGGTGCATATCTTATCCAGATAGTTAGTAGCTAGTATACGCTTATTGTGGAAACGATTCACTAGAGCTTTAAAAACTACACTATAATTATCAGCTGTCACCGGAACACCTTTTGCCACCGACAAGGCCGAGCCCGAGAGACAAGATAACAAATAATGAAACTTTTCGATCGCCGTTAAATTATTATTGTCATGTACCAATGACAAAAAGGTGTCGTAAAACGTTTGCCATAATTCTATGTTTCCATCGAATTTGCACAATTCAATTTTCGCCAACCTCGCTTGACCGCTTGGTTTCCGATAAGCGACAACGCTGGCGTCTGCCGACGCGTACTCGGCCGACGGCGTCGACGCCGACGGCAACGGGGAAATATTCGCAGCCACGGTTTGGATGATGTAGTACAATGTGTCGAAGGCTTCCACAGATTTATAATCGACAATTGATTTAGGATCGATTTTAATTTTCAACTCATTTATTTCGTTCACTACCTCTATATATTCTGAGCGAACATCTTCAATTCTTTTGTACCTACTTTTAAAAGCGCCGATCTTACTCTTATCCTTTTCGACAACTTTCGACAAATCATACAATATTTGAATATCTCGGTATATGTATTCCCTTTTTGCAGTAAGTAAAGTTAGTTGTGAATTGTCGTCAACCATTTTTACAAGTTGCACTGAAGGTTACTTTTAATAAAAGTAGGTAGTCAGTTATTGAGCACGAAATTAACAAAATTCTTTAACTAAACACTACTTTCACAGAATAAATCTACAATTAGCTTAAAAATAGATTGTTCGATTGTTATAGAACTGTATAATGGAGTTTTCTAATGACTTTGAACCCAAAATTCCATAGGTAATTCGCGCTCGAAATGGACCACTTTATGGCGTGACTTGAACGTTGCCTTTTTTTGAACGTAAGCCCTAGGCCAAAAACTGTTTTTAATTGATGATAGACACTAGAGAACTGTTAAGAGAACCCTGGAAGCTTGATTTGTTGAGGAATTTGGGAAAACTTACCTCGGCCAGTGCGCCGGCTTGCCGAAGCCGCTGTCTTATTTGTTAATTCCCACTATCGAAGAGTTTCTGGTCCTGTCCACACACTCACACTAGTTCTAAATAGGGATAACACGATTGATATTGTTTTTACACGAGCTCATGAAGTATTGATGAGCTTTTTCGTTTATTTTGCAAACTCCCGCAGTCGAGTCATTCACAGGCAGTGACGGATAAACTTTTTTCTTTGGCCAGTGGCGACACCACACTTAGTAGATTGGCGAACAGCGCATTATGCGGCGCGCGATTCAAATCTTCGTTGTGATTGGCCGAGGTATAAGGAAAGGAATAGGAAAAGGAATACCAAGCTCCAACACAGTTCTACTATATAACTCTTTCAGTTCCACTATATAACTCTTATAGCAACTATGTTGCACTAGTAGAGAAAACACTGCATTCTACGATTTTATGCGAATGAAGCTAAATGAATATGTGTTGTTGCATCGTTCATGTCCGAGCGTTCGTCTGGAGTCTCAATTATACGTTTTCGCAAAGACTCGTGAAGTCCGCTCATTGAACCGTCAGTTTAATCAAATAGTTCAAAACGTTTTAGAAAATACACATAGTTTATACTTCAATATATTGTCTAAAATATATAACTGTTATGATATTTTATTTATTATATTTAATTATCTATATAAATTATTCTTTTAGAACTTTGATCGAATTTCTTACCACGGAATAAAATTTTACATAATTTGGTCGTAATAGTGGCGAGATTTTTTCATACTAGGTATATGAAAATTCAATGGCTGGAATAATAATCTCAATACAGAAAGAGACGAATCATTTATTTTTATTGTTAGATAGGCTTGCGTTTGACCACTATCGCACCTGATGGTAAGTAACGATGCGGTCTAGGATGTAATACGCTTGCCTAGAAGATAGCTGTTCACTCTCGATTTGAAGACTCTAAGTTTATAGTTTTCGGGAAATATGGACGCCGGTAAAGCGTTCCACTCTTTGGCTGTTTGCATGATAAATGTGGAGGCAAATTGCTTTGTTCGAACATTTACCAAAACATAAAAGAAAACAATTTCTTATAATATTCTCTCCACATAAATGGGTCTAAAAACATACAATGGACTTAGAGGTATGACTGTTCTTTGAAGATATGACGTGTTAGCAAGATATACCTATAAAATACAGTCGTTTTGACAACGGAGTCATATACACTATGTCATATAGCCTGATTCGCTCTCTGATTTGGTGGCGTTACAGGTATAACATGACGTGTGAACGTAAGCAGGGTGAGGAATTGGGGAAGGTGCTGCGCAAACATAAACATTTTGTCTTTTATGACATGGGATCATCTTAGAATGAAGAGCTCGGTTGCGGTAGAATTTGGAACCACGATCCCTCGGGTTTCATAATGGAATAGCGAGTGCTGTGTAGTTCCCCGAGAGACTGGAGTAAGGAATTCAAGTAGAAGAGGTGTTGTTGGTACATAGTTCAGTTTCTGGCATAAGGCATCATAATGGAATAGCGAGTGTTGTGTAGTCTCCAGAGGGACACGTGAAAGTAGCGCGTTTATCCTATAGGGTCTCCCGTGTCGGTGACAAAAAGTGTCTTTAAATAACAATTATAATGGTTATCTTTTTTATTGTTAAATAGGCTTGCGTTTGACCACTATCGCACCTGATGGTAAGTAACGATGTGGTCTAGGATGTAACACGCTTACCTAGAAGATACCTGTTCACTCTCGATTTGAAGGCTTTGACTATTCAACGTATTGAGATAATAATCATTTAACTTATCAATTACCTACTACTCGAAAAAACTATAGACCATACTTACTAAACAACTACTTAATTACAAGATCCATAAAATTGTAGGATTGTTTTCGTAGATTCTTCTACGGAATTTATCAAAGAAACGTTATTACATAATGAAACAAATTTATATATAGGTAGCTACGCGTCAGGCTACAAGAATTGTTGGTTAGGTTCAATGCTGCAAAAACACAGGCGTGTTTATTCACTGCTAAAAAGAGCCCACTCCATCTGGCTCCTTCATTCCGTGGTGTATCTGTAAGTTTAGGAAACCATCTTGAGCTTTTGGGTGTTGATCTCACGTCAAACCTAAACTTTGGATCCTACATCGAGTCTAAAGCCAAAGTAGCTTCAAAAAAACTCGGCATATTGTCCAAGGTAAGGCGGTACTTCACATCTGGACAGCTTCTAAATCTGTATCAAGCACAAGTCCGATCGTGTATGGAGTACTGCTGCCACCTGTGGGACGGGTCTGCCAAGTACCAGCTTGAGGCTCTGGACTCGATTGAACGGCGTGCCAAAAGGCTCATTGACGACGACACTTTGGTTGGTGAAAGGCTCCAGAGCCTTGCACATCGACGTAAGGTGGCAAGTCTGTCGGTTTTTTACAGATTACACCACGGTGAATGCGCTCAAGAACTGCATGATCTAATTCTCCCATCACCATTCCACTACCGGACCACTAGACGCTCGGCTAAGCGCCATCCTTTTGTGGTCGAAATACCACCCATTCGTACCAAGCGATTTGACTCAACGTTCTTAATTAGAACGGCTAAGGAATGGAATGCCCTGCCAGCGTCTGTGTTTCCGGCGAAATATGACCCGGGCGTGTTCAAGAGAAGAGTGAATAGGTATTTACTTGGCTAGCATGCTACACCTTCGATAGCATCGTCACTTCCCATCAGGTGAGAGCGTGGTCAAATGCTAGACAAGTTTGAAGTAAAAAAAAAAAAAAAAAAAATTCCATGTATTTTATTAAATATTTTTTCTACAACAACCTTTCCTGAAAGTTGATCTGCCAGATACAAATTTACGGGCCGCACCCCGAGCCAGGGCTGCGCCGATGTGATCTGTGGCCCGGCACCGGGGGCTGGTTATTCTCCAATAAACAAACAAAGGCGTACATATTGCGCCCCTATCTGTGGAGGAAACTGCTATAAACCTTCCTGGAGGTCGAAGTGGCGCCTCGGGGTGTGATATAGTGAGACCGGGTTCATATTCATGTAATGTGCAACTCGTTACAGAATAAATATTTAAAACAGAAAATAAGAAATGTGATATCATAGACAATATTTTGAGAAATAAGCATTTGTAATAAGCATTTTAGTGTATCACACTAATATTATAAAGGCGAAAGTTTGTAGGTGTGTGTGTGTGGGTATGTTTGTTATTTCTTCACGCTCAAAAGGCTGAATGGATTTGGATGAAACTTGGTACCAAGATAGTTTATACACTGGATTAACATATATAACATTTTATCCCAGAAAAGTAATATGTTCGGGTAAAACCGTGGAGCGCAGCTAGTAAATGATAATAATCAGGTGATTTCACACAAATAATGAGGAACAAAAAGACGTTCTTAAAAAACGAATAGAAAATAATTTCTTAAACCATAAAAATAATTTGGTTCGTGATGCAAAATTTTTATTCATATGCCAGAAAAAAATTATGTGATGCGCAAACAACAAGCATACGCCACTGATGAATAGCGACAACCCTAGCCTTTAATGATACACTTTAAATGATTATATTTTTAAGAATATGAGCGGGGTTCTTCCGTGGGAATGGTTAGTCTATATCTTGCCAGTGCATGGTAAGAATGAAGCTGTAATTCCCTGCATTACCACCTGCGTGTCGAATTTTTATTCAAATAAATATAAACATACTCGTGTAACTTTTAACGTAGTTCGACTGTGTCGTTTATGGAACAACTCGTGTCGGCTGAATAGACCCAGACGAGATAACCAGCGCTCGCGTGCGTCGAAGGGCGGAGGGTTAGAAATTTGGGAACAAATTGAATTTTTTGGTAGCGACGAAATAACTTAAACATAATACGCAGTATCACACTCTCACTAATATTATATGAAAATTTTGGATGAAATTTGGTACCAAGATAGCTTATACACTGAATTGAAGGGTTGAGAATAAAAAGGGTTTAACTGACAAATTGACAGTTTCGAGAAAATTGATTTTAAACGTCAACGGCGTCATTTTAATGTAGAGTGCTTATATAAAGTAATAGAAAAGGTTTATGTAAGTTTCAGTTGCTTGAAAATGTTTTAATTCTATTTTAAAATACGAAATAAGGTACTATTCATACAATTACTGTAAAAAATATAATACAATAAAGTAAATATAATAATGTTTTTATGCTAAGCGATCTGTATTCCTATGACAGATAAACCGTTTTTAGACACAAAATCTCGAGATTTAAGCCTCATTTCGGTATTTTGAGAATGTATTGTTGAAGATAATTTCACGCTGAACCCAATGATACCCATAAGTCATTTCGAGGAAAAAATCAGTTAAACCCTTTTTGTTCTCACCCCTTCAATTAACATATTTTATCCCGGAAAAGAAAATTTTCCCGCGGCATGAGCAAATAATTAAAATACTTTTTATCCACGGGTGAAACTGCGGGGCGCAACCAGTTTTAAATAAAGTTCCACGTTTCCGAAACAGTTCCATATAATAAATATAAATAGTAACGCCCAACAACCACATACATAGATCCCGGACCCGCAGTCTCCGGGTTATGAGCTGACCTGCTTAACCACCACACCACAGAGGCTTATCATAATAATTATGCTAGTAGTATATTATAACTAGGGCAATAAAAATAATGTTTACAGTTATAATCTGTTGCAATATGAAAGACGCAGAAGGCTATACACAAAGGCTTATTCAACGCACAATTTTTTTCAGAATTTTTATTGCTCATTTCATATTATTTGGTTCTTCTAACTAGTTTTGTGAGTACCAGTTAGGGTAACCGTAGCTCTACGGCGTAGCTAACTAGCTACAGCTCTCGTAGCACCAACGGCTACGTAACCGTACAAAAACTACAAAAATAAAGTGCTAATATGTTTATCCTGTATGTACGATATTTTATAAATAAAATAAGTACATTGAAATGGAAACGTGTAATGGCGGCTAATCAAAGACAATGCAAAAACAGATGTCACTTATAAAACCACAGTTTCTACATATATCACAATTTTATTAATATAATAAACTTTTTATTTCCAAAAGCTGAATTTGTCTCACGCGAGTTTGTAATTAAACAGCTCATGAATATTTAATCTAGCATAATTAATTAAAAACCTAGTTCAGTGTTTGACCCAAAACGGCTCGAAGGTAAAGTTGAAAGGGCATTTGTCAGACTTAATGGTATTACTAAAATTAAATGCTCTACTGGGGGTGCTGTGCAGTCCATTTATAAACTAAATAACCTTTTATCTCTATCTTAAATGGGTTTTATTAGATACTTGAGGCACCCCATGGGCTCAGCCACAATTCACACAGGAACTCTTGACTTTCCATAATTTAATGACCATAATAATTACAAAGTTTTACAAATAATCAAAAATAAAAACAAATGTTATGCAAAATCTTATCCAAATCGTTTTAACTACTTTGGCGTGAAGGCCGCACAAACAAACAAATAGACAAACTTTGATTTATTAATAGGGATATGTGATCAATACTACCACCAGTCTGAAATTAAATGATTTTGTTTCCATTTTAGTTTTGACTTTTCTATTTGAAATAATTCTAAACCTACATTATTTAAAGTGACGACAAATGTACTGGCTCTGGTTTCATCAAAACAAACCATTAACTGGTAACTGTATACAGAAGTATCAAGTGAAAGGTTACCCGAGTACAAAAGCTAACGTATGAATAATAGTGTCGGCAATCATTCTCTATTCATGGAAATCGGATAAGATCCGCTGTTCCGTCTTCGCGATCTGGTGAATACGAATAAGTTCAAACTAGTAAAGCACCTGCGTTCGCAACTGTCATTGTTTATAGTGGTTGAAAAAAAATTCCGTAAAAACTATGGCAGCTGCGCTCTATATGTACCTCTGTGGCAAAAAGGTTACATTCTCAATTCTTTGCACTGCACCATACAAAGGGGACTCTTTACAAGAAGGTTGTATTCTTAATTTTGTTATAATAGTTTTTGCTGTTTTAGGCATAAACTGTGCTCTGCAAGACTCTTTTTATTGTGTTGGCTACTATTTTCACCAAATGCGGCACAATATGGCTTAAAGAAAAATCTATGCGTAAGACTCTTCTTTGAACTACTTACTTCCTAATTATAAACTGTAAATGTATTCAATAAAGTATTTAATAAAGGTAAAAAGACAATTAGAGACTATGAAACCAAAAGTTTACTCGTAATAGCATTAAATATTTTTTGGAGGATTTTATTTGGGAGACATTTCATTTTGCGCCTAGGTCACATAACTTTCCCGAACAGCAAGACGAATGAAATTCATAAAAAAACACGCATAAAAATGTTTACGTTCGTTTTATCACCGCCAATAACGAATAACAACGTCGAACATCCGCGGCGGCTTTGTCGTGCGATTTACGACTACTTCGCAATAACGTTAAGCCGTATATAACGTAAAATAACGTTATTATCTATTAACACGTTCGTTACCGCTCGCGTTGTATTACGTGTAAACTGATGTGTATTCGTGTCGTGCGGCACAATGCTCGCCTGAGCTCTTTATGTGAATACGACGAGACGTTACTAAAGTATCAGGCAACGGTTACTTCTGCAAATTATCTTTTGAAATTAGTTATTTTTAAAACTAAAATCTATTTCTTATGAACAGAATGATTTTCTTTCAAAGATTCTGTGCTAAACCTTATAGGCTAAGAAAATAGAAGCCGTTAATTTTGTTCTCATTTGAGTCAACAAAATTTGTTGTATTGTAATACTAGCTACATCTTAGATCTATTACTACGTCGCCACCATAAGCGTTTTGCTGGGTCATTTACAGTCCGAACGGCCAAGGAATAGAATGCTCTTCCAACAACACTGTATAACCTGAGCTTTTTAAGTCAAGAGTGATTTATGAGATAGGCATCTCATGGGCAAGCGTGCTCCACCCTAGACAACTTTGCCACTTACCATCAGATGAGTTGTTGTCAAACGCATGCCCATTTTACCATTTTGAAAAACCTATTTCTTAGATGTATAGATAAACCGCGAATAAATGTACGATGTAGATTTGAACCTACATATTATAACTTACACAATGCAGAAACCAGATCATGTTACGATAACTATAAGCTGCATCCGTCGGACTATCTGTAAGTCAGTACGACCAGTCTTTATATTGAATTTTGTAGCAGGAGGGATACAATTTTGCCCATTAGAAACATTAAATCTTTAATGAATATTAGAACACTTTATTGTTAAACTAACAACTGTGTCATAGTTATGCTTCACCGCAAAACTACGTTCAACGAACCAATGAATAAACTCGCCAGCTGTGACAAGGCACTAAATGTGTTTAGATATTCATAAACAGTACAAACTACTTCTGAGAACAAAGGAACCCGTGGTGGCGGCAGCGCGGTGTGGTATAGTTGCGCTACGCTAATTGGTCTGAATAAACATTTCCTTAGGAGACCCGAGATTTTGGATGTAAGTGGTATCAAAACAACAAAACAAACATCCCTAAAATATTTTTGAATTAATCTATAGAGATTGGAATAATATCTGCAGGTCCAGTGTTACTCCTGTAGAATAAATATGTTTTGTCTTGTATTATCTCTGCACATTTTGAATTCGATAGATGGAAACAAAATGCAAAATAACAATTCTTATCTAGTTATTCCTCTAGTATTATTACTTATTCTTATGAGAGCTTATTGGTGGAGGAGATATAAGAATTTTTTTTTAAATTTTTCGTACAAAGCATTTTTAAATATTGCTTAAACAAATAACTACTCAAAAAAGTTTAAGGCCCGTCGGCAGGCCTCTATACTCATCCAGTAACTCAAGGTAAAGAAGTCTCATAATTATCAAGCAAGGCACATTCGTTTTTGCACCAACCTACATTGGCACCTGTATCATCATCATAACTACCTGTTATAAGGAGTTTGAGTGACTAATAACGTAATTAGCTGGCAAGGAGAAATAGGTATAACGCTCCAGTAGGCCTTTTCATTTCCATTTAGACTAAGAACAAGATCAGCTTAGTCATCCTATACGTTTGTTTGTAAACAGGTAAACTAATTAGCCCTTTACTAATTTTCAGGTAGGCGAGGGTGGGGGGAGAGGGGTTTAACGACATTATTAGGTCTCTTTGCACTGTCACTAGCATATTATTGAAGTAAAACTTCTTTACGCCCGCTTGACTTGGGGAGTAAGCTGGTGAATGCGAGGCGAACGGAAGTTGAAGTTGTTTCACGTAGATCTCCATTGTTAACGATAATAAAGTTAAAAATTCCTATTATTATGTTGGTATGTCCGGTAAAAGGACAATTCACAATTGTCAAGATGGCGACATCAACATTAAACAAAGTTATACCGGTCGATAGATGGAGCTAAACTATATAAGTTTTACTTCAGTCCTGTAGTCTAAAGCACACTCGTTTTTTTTATATTGACACACCGAAACATTGAACAAGTGTAAATCTCGGTAATAACTAATTAAGAGACGTCGTATAAACAATTTAATCGGAAAACATTGATGTAAAATTTTCTGGTATAATATAAAGGCACAATACTAAATACATATTAAGCGAAATGACCATTCTTCCCGCTTTTAATTTATTAATTTAAAAAAAGTATTCTGTTTCTGCCTTATATAATGTGCTCGTTTATTTCTGACAAGATTATTATATATCTATTTATTATATCTCTTTGCGCATAATTAGAGCAAACTCCTTAGCTATGCCCGATGTACATATACATTCAACTGGAGAACTATGCAAAGCCAATGAACCGATTTATAAAACCTTGTTCATTATACAAGTAGGCTAATGCAATTGCGTTTACTTATCGCAACCGACCACTCTTGAGTATTCTGTGACACGACTAGCACTACTTGTGTGTAAAATTGAAACTAAACAATAGGATATCAGGTCGGAATTTTTTACAAAAGACAGCAGATTTTTCGAAATAATTTATATTTCATTTATCTATACATATAAAATTTAAAGTCCTGATTGACTGACTGATTATATATCAACGCACAGCCTAAACCGCTGGCCCTAGAGACTTAAAATTTAAAGAGTGTGTTTTTTGTAAAGTGTAAATATCCACTAAGAAAGGGTTTTTCAAAATTTCTCACCTAAGGGGGTGAAAAAATTTCTTCTTCGTTTCCGTTAGGCCACGCAGGTGAAGCTGCGGGCAGAAGATAGTTTATAATATAAAGTAAATCTCTGTCTAGAGTAAGATAGGTGCACAGACAACGGTGGGGGTAAACGCAACCCTCGGGAATGAAGATCGTGACTTGACCAATATAGTGTAGGACTTTGACTAGTTAGAGCAACTTGTTCCGAGGGTCTGGCAGCCGTTGAATGAGAAGAGGGAGACATGTCTCAGTGATAGACCTTGGGGACTTCTCGCAGACTGATGATTATACACTGAAACTTGACTTTCACAACCGAGCCACAGAATTTTTATGGTTATTTATAAAAATATTAATATTAATAAATATGTGTGGACATTTCACACAGCACCATCTATCTCCAAACTAAGCAAAGCTTGTACTATGGGAACCAGATAACTGATACAATACTTAAATACTTTTTGTTTGTGAATACAAACATAGAATACAATATAACACCCAGACATAGAACAAACATCGATGTTCATTACACAAATGTTTGTCCTGGATGGGAACCGAACTCACAACCCACAGTTCATAAGGCAGGGTTACTACCAACTGAGCTATCGGGCCCGTCAATGAAAAAGAAAGCGATGATGCAGTCTACGTTTAGTTTGCATGTACATCTCGATAGCGTCGTTCCTACTAAAACACATTTTTGGGGTATCTCCTATAGCAGGACTCGAAAACCTTTTTAGCAGGAGGAGTCAAAAATTACAATTTAAAAAAAAATCTTGCCAACAATAGGGTAAACCATCTAATAACTGGCCACTTTAGTGCACTGGCCAGTTCGTTTTAGTTCTGCTAGTTTCCATACGGTAATAATTGTGACCTAATATGAAAGCTTATAGATAAGGTAATGTTAAACCATGATCACAGGTGGCGTTACATGAATGTAAGTCTTATTTCATGCAAATGTAGTGAATAGTGGCCAATTACTAATAGCGGCCGGTTACACCAAGTTTTACCCTAAATAGTAATGTTTTTTTTTAAATAAAATAAATAATATTTGCGTACGGAACTAAAGAGCGACAGTTTCACGTCCAAAGAGCCGCATATGACTTGAGAGCCGCAATTGGCAAACCCCGGTCCTAAAAAGGTAAGAACGAACTTAAGAGCTGTCAAACTTTAGTACAAACGGGAAATAAGCTTTTTTGTATTATGTAACTTATTTCCCCAGTGCTTCCGCACTACTAGTCACAGATTAGACGTAGTTCCTCATGACCCAGCATTTTGAGGTCATGCGGCAGTGCGTCCTCTAGTATTTGTGCAATGATAGAGCGCATTGTGTTGTCGTTAGCTGGCTCATTAGCTACTAGAGACGAGCGTGGTGTGACTAGAAGCGTTTAGTTTATGCTGTGATATTAAATATGTTTATATATCCCTGAATCGCTACTAATCGTATGTATACATGTATTATATCCCGTTACATAATAATTATTAAAAATATCATTTGATCAGTTTTGTATTTTATAACAGGATAATTACTCAATTATTAAGCAACTAGTTGCGCCCCGCGGTTTCAACCGTGGATGAAAAGTATTTTAATTATTTGCTCATCCCACGAGAAATCTTCACTTTTCCGGGATAAAATGTAGCCTGTATGTTAAACCAGTGTATAAGCTATCTTGACACCGAATTTCATCCAAATCCTTTCAGCCGTTTGAGCGTGAAAGAGTAACAAACATACACATACATACACACAATCACACACACATACAAACTTTCGCCTTTATAATATTAGTGTGAAGTGTGATCAATATGATGTAGGTATAGTGTTATTGAGATACGTCAAAAAAATGTTACCTATAGGTATTTTATGAATAGAGGTCTCACCTAATCTAATCACCTACCCTGGCAGCCATCCCGGCCGCCCACCAAACGCCAGCGTCCATTTCGCATTATAACAAACGCCGGGTTCAACGCTTATTACCTCTTTGTGAAATTACTGAAATATGTAAAAGGGTCTTTATTGTTCCGATCATCGTTCGGAAAAGGGAGAATAATTAATTGTTATTGCGGTTTTTATTCGTTGGAGGTTATTGTTGAAATTGTATAATGAAAAGGCAATTTCATTAAAAATTCTTTTTTTTTTATACGGGAGTTTTTTTTTCATTCAATGAGTGTTTTTGTAAAAATGTTTCTCTTTTACGACTTTTTTGCGTCATATTCCATGCAAGTTATTTATCTATACATATGAAATTCAAAGTCCTGACTGACTGACTGACTTATATATTAACGCACAGCCTAAAACCGCTGGTCTTAGAGACTTGAAATTTGGAGGGTATGTTCTTTGTTAAGTGTAGGTATCCACTAAGAAAGGGTTTTTCCAAACAGCCCTGAAAGGGTGAAATGGGTGATTGAATTATCTATAAAAAAATGTTTTCTTTTTTTCCTTCAGGCCACGCGGGCGAAGCCGCGGGCAGAAGCTGGTAATAGTATAACAGGCTACATGATATACTGGTAAGTGGATAAGTATTACTTAAAAACGTTAATGAATAGAATAAATGAAAAATAAACGCTAAAACCTTCCTTTGAACATAACCAAGAAACCTTACAAAAATGATTTACAAACTGAATAATTCCCCTGGCAGCGTAGCGTGGGCCAGCGGCGCGGCGCGGTGGCGTCGGGGCGGCGGCTCGGGCTTGTATGGCAGGAAGCCCTTTGTGCTCCCCTCCACCCGCCACCACTCGAGCTAATTGCTGCTCAGTAGTTGCTACTTAGAATACAGTGCTATTTTCTAAACCTTTCTTAACATTCTAGTGTCATAAATTGAATACAAGACATGGAACAATTTGTTTGAAAGGCTTTAAAATGTTCTTTGTTTACTTTTATAATAGGGAAAACATTGACTGCGCCTTTAATACAACAGATGGTTTATGTACCATATGGTTTATATATAGTCATAGTTGATAACTGAAGGTGAGAATGTTAGTTACTCATTTTATTAAAAATGTCCTGAATATTAATATCATTTTTAAACGGTTAAAGTGCCTTTGTTCTTTTAACTGACTAACTACTACAATATAGCAAAAACTACTAAAAATACTAGCTAGGCCCACTACAAAAAAATTGGACTGTATGCCACAATGTCATATACTCAGTTCAATTGCTCCAGCCCACTACCGATAAGTACCCAACATGCTGGCAGCATTGCCCCGTTGAATTGCAATGTGAGCAGGTCGACTCACAACCCGAAGGCGGCGGGTTCGATTCCCGCGGCAGGACAAATATTTGAGTACAGAAAAAAAGCGTAAATACTTGTTCTAAGTCTGGGTGCTGTGGGACGATGATCCGTAGTTCCTGGGGCCCTAGACACAGGGAATCCTAGTTAGGGTCCAGGATCTATGTATGTGATCGTTGGGCGTTATTATTATTAAAAATTAGAGCAGATGGTATTCCCGACATGATGTAGGTATCCTACTTGATTCATATTTAAAAGACTGAAAACATGGTAATTTTAATTTAACCGTAATTCTGCAGCAGACTGCAGTGAGCCACATAAAATGAATACAAATAATATGTTAACGCAGAGCAGAGACCGCATTCGTCTTGCTGCAGAGGAGTAAATTATTAAAACCCGAGCCAAAAGAAGCTATAAACACGATAGACTCAGTACCGACTGATATTAAACTAAATTATAATACCGGCCGAGCTACTTTTACGATGCCGTAAAGCTGGGCTCCTTCGTCATTAGAAATAACGTTAGTGAGTTTCAATTCGAAGACAATTTTCCGCAATTGTATTATGTCTCCCGTTATATTTTAACCCATATTACTTCGGTGGTGGTTTACAGAAAACTAGCAGCGTATTATGCAAAATATCGTTTCACATTTTTCCGTGTACCTGCCGGATGGGAATGTGGAATGGGGCTCTTCCGTGGACCGCCGCAACAGGAAGAAATATCGCATACATTTACGAACTGCGCGCGAACTGTTTCTTTTTTCGTCTGTGCGGAAGGAATAAAATCGATGGAATGAAATACAGTGCTGCGGCAGACTGGGTTAGAAGTTGAGCCATAATGTATTGTATCAAATGAACCTAGCTTGGTTGTCTTTTTATCGATTTTGAAATTGAATGTTCAATCAAACCAATTATATATGTCCTGCACCTATCCATAAAAATATAAATATATTGTGACAGTATTTGTTGATGAAAATTGCATTTTCCTATTGAAGATGCCAGCTTAGCCACCCTTTTAAACGATTTATAGCCTCACTAAGACAATAATGTGAGCATAAAAATGTAGTTTGATCAAATAAAAGCGATTCGTTCGCGATATGGAGTGCGGAATGTGTCGCGGGCGTCATAAACGCGATACATAAAAAGGCCTATAAAAGACAATAGTGTTTAGTTATTAATAGTTATGGCCTGCCTTAAAATAGCCGTTTTTATGAGGTACATCACAAAAATTCATCAAAATACGTCTCTGTACAACGTATACCTACTTATATAACACTCGCAGTTAGCCCAATCAATTACTCGTTGATAGTAATGGCTTAAAATTTATAATTTAAGCTACTTCTTCTCTTAAACAACTCTGGAACTGTGAATTCAGCAGCCAGCAGTGCTACTTAAAATATTAGTCAGATACAATTTAACTTTTAAAAACACACACACACACACACACATGACCAAAACGCTGGCCTCTACTTCGGCCAAAGATTGAGCATTGCCATTCAACGTGGCAATGCTGCCAGCATAATGGGCACGTTGCCTACTGGTAGTGGTTTGTTTGATTAAGTTCCCTTTTTATTGTTTTAGGTTTATCAAATAATATTATGTTATAAGTTAATAACTAATACTAAACACTACTTTAAAAAATATGAAAATGCTAAATCTGGCCACCCGCCAGAGAGGACATCGTCACGATTACAATAAATAAAGAGTCACGTAGTAAGATACCGTCTCCATATAGTTTACGAAGTAGTAGTATTGTATACGCTACATTTCGCTTACCATCCTCCGTCCATCCATCACACAAAACTGACTCGACAGTTACATAAATCAAAGCGTTCCCAGACATTACTCACCGCTATTTGCAAGGAAAAACAGCTTTAGAATCTGTTTATGTTATGTCGGATAGTTCACGTTGTAAAATCTGATTGTAACTGGAAATGTTGGCATTTCGCTGAATCTCTCCACTCTTATAGTGATGACTGTAAATATTTTTCTAGAAGGTAATGCACGGTATATGTACATGAACAGTATGAAATTGTACAAAAATCCCACATCACATACCTCTATCACTGCTCAATTCAAGATTTGAACATAAATAATATAGAAATATTACCAAATTATATATATTTATATACTAAATATAAATTAAAAAACAATCTTTTGTTGGTACAGCGTTTGACCACTGCCTGATGGTAAACAATAACGTGGCCTAAGATGGGGCATGCTTGCCTAGAATATACCCCAGTTTTGACTTGAAAACTCCCAGGTTATAGTTAACTGGAAACAAGGACGCCGGCAAGCTTTTCATTCATTAGCTATTCGCAATATGAAGTTAGTAGCGAAACGATTCATTTTGAAGGAATTTAAAGATTACTTTGTTTATGGTACCTTGATAGCAACACCATAATAGAATAAGAATAAGAATATTTTTATTGCTCAGAAAAGACAAACAGAACCTTAAATATACGATAGGTAGGTACATTAACAAATCAGATTTTACTGATATTAACAACAGGTAATAACAGCATACCTACCTGATATTTGTCAGGACATACACGTATGAAGTAACTCAGTAGTACGTAGAAACAATAATTACGTTAAAACTTAATGTAACTACCCTCGATTATGATTTAATGAGAACTTCCAATTTTTTACGTATTGTACTAAAAGTTTAAAAAGGCGATCTTAACCCGGCGGCACTCGCTACCGGGTAAAAAATACCACAGGGTACCTAAATTTGGTTGTAGTTTTTTTTCTGAGCTATCTGGTAGCCCACGATTCTAGGTACCTTCGAACCGGTAGTTAGCACACCCGCATACTGCAAGGGCAATCGGTTTGCGCGCGGCGTTTGTTGATGACAGAAGTGTAAAGTGAGAATGGGTGATAAATACCCGGTAGCGACGGTTCTTGTTACATTATTTTTCGGTATGTTTGCAATTATATTTTTCGTATTAGAGCTATAATAAGAGGGATTTTTGACTGAGGAATAGCACAATAGAAGAATTCCTTCAAGAAAAAGACAGCGAAGAAGAAGTTCCTAATTTGTCACCATTTATAAAAATTAAAATATATTTTATGCTCAATACCGACTCGAATGACGAAAATACGTCCACCAACGCCAACTTTCCCAGATCGCGCCCGCCTATATCTGTGTCTCGCTGTGCAGTATGCGAATGGAAGAAGGACTGGAAAATGAAGACAGTTTGCGAATTGTGCTTCAAAAAAATATGCCGCAAGCATACAATCCCAATATGCAGGGTTTGCTATGACAGAGTGAAGTAAGCTTCGTTTTCAGCAAGATATTTAGAACAGAATGTTTGATGTTAATTATCTCGATGTTCGCTTATTATAAATGTGTCATTATTTTTGGTTGTTTTGCTAGTGTATTAAGTTTATTTATGATATTGATCTCAATTTTGCATAATTTGTAAGTAATAAAAAATTTACATGGATTTTTCTAAGATTACTGAAGAAAAATTTAATTTTTTGTTGATTTTCTAGGATATGCTTTCATTTTAAATAAATGAACATCACAACTTGCATTTGTCGTTTCATTTATAGACCATAATGCCAATAATGCAAATGCATTGTCAAACATTGAATTAAAAACTTATTTTCTTAAATAACGCCAATTAAATTCTGTGGTATTTATTACCCAGTAGCGACTATCCATGTTTGTAAATACCTAGCGAGTGCCGCCGGGTTAAGCCTGTAAAACATTTTAATTTTAAGACAGTTATAGCTTAGATTCTAGTGCTAAGTTGTACGTAACATGTGATATTTATTAAAATAAAGAATTTATGAAAATTGAAATGATAATGAATGATATTTGCGGCGTGGTCCCTGTGGTGTGACAATAATCTTATTCTCACCCCATCTATTCCCGCGGACCTCGTAAAAGACGGCTACATCGATACATTCAAATCTTCTGCGATCACCAAGAAACCTGTGGTAGGAATGGGAAACCAGCGCCCTATGATCGGTTTATGGGAGAGGCCTATGTTCAGCAGTGGACTTCTCCTGGCGGATGATGATAATAATAATAATAAATATATAATAAATATCTGTGGACATTTCACACAGCGCCATCGAGTCCCAAACTAAGAAAAGCTTGCACTATGGGAACCGATAACTGATAACTGATACAATACCTATGTGGGCAGGAACGGGTTGTGGGTAGGTTGCAACCTATATAACTATAGGCCTTCAGCATGTCCGCACCGCGCCGTGTCTGGAACAAGAATGATTCGTAGCACACCAATCGATCCCTTTATATAGCCAGATGGATGGGGCAGCGACGACAGTTGCCGGTGTTGCCACTGTAATAAATTTAAATGATGCCACAGGGTAAATTACGGTACTGCCCGCTGCGCGTAGAGTTTATAACTGGACGTAGCCGCCGTCACCTACATACTTTTTGTTTGTAAATACATACATAGAATACAATATAACACCCAGACACAAAACACACATCGATGTTCATCACACAAATGTTTGTTCTGGGTGGGGATCGAACCCACAACCCACAGTCTAGAAGGCAGGGTTCTTACCAACTGAGCTATCGGGCCATGTTCTTTTAAATTTGGAGACACTAGGTAATATCTAATTTATAATAAAGCAATGAAATAGTTAACTTGCGTAATTAGTAGCAGCATTAGAAGCAGTCGTTACGTAACCTTGCGCAGCTCTTACCGAAAGCCTGCGAAAACGAGCCAAGTGCCGGGTAAATAATAAACAGCTAATGTTTGCCGTCGGAACTCAAACATTAGCGCTGGGTTTGTACCCGCTTGGGATGTTTGCTCCATAATAAATAATAGCTTTATTTTGAAAGGGTCTATACAAATTTAGGTACTCTAAATAGACACTAGATGGCTTATGTTGTATGTGTAGGATTGTAATAATATATGATGTGTACACATACCGTTAGATAGTGTAATGGAGTAGGTTAAGTGGGTACGTGTGTTCTGTTTTAACTCGAACGACCGGAGCAGTGGCCAAATCCTGAGTGAGAGATGATTATAATACAATTGAGTTATTTGCTTGAATATGAGTATTACATAGATGTCACATAGATGAGTATTACATAGAGTGAATAATAATAAATATTAAAAACTGATGTATATGTAAGCGCGTCTGCATCTATACGTATACCTGCTATGCTGATTGTCAACTTGTAGATGTTTCTTGTCAGTAATAAAGTGATCGCGTAGCTAACCGGCTGTTTTATCATAATTTATTCAAGAACAAATTATAAGTTTTTAAATAATAAAATTGAAAACTATGCATTAGCAAAACTTAATCTAAGAAGCCGCTACAGGAGGCAACGTGCCCAAAATGCTGGCAGCATTGAATATAATAAATATTGTTAAATTAAATAATAATAGGCACTTCAATATTCCACCATGTCATCATGCAAATTGTAATTACCATCAAGTGTTGTTTAACATGGGAACCGATTCCTTTGAAGTGTCGATTCTTAAAGTTAAGTGACGTCTGGGTCTAACAATTTAAAAATTACGCTTTTTGCCTACTTTTTTCGTTTCAAAGGACAGTATTGTTTTCAGTTTGCATTATCTGTCTAGTGTTTACTTTAAAATATCCAGTCTATATTTTCAAATTACTTGCCTGTAGCTGAAATTCTGTATAATCTGGTTGCGGTGGGGCCAAGGCTGTCCCCGCCCGGGCCCGGTCAATACTGCTCTATCTCGTAGCTACTGCTACGCACTACGGTGCTACGGAAACAGATTTGGTGTCAGTTTGTGCTGAAATAGAATAAGATTCTCTTAGCTTTGTTCAGTAATACCTATGGGTATATCGCTATGACAAAACCGTTTTTGAGCATTTAGAGTGAATGTTTAAGTACCACTAATCAGTATCGAGTTATCACTCTAATTCATTCTAATGTATTTTTTTAGGCTTGCATTTGACCACTGTCACACCTGCTAGTAAGTGACGACGTGTTCGACGATTAAATGCGCTTGCCTAGCTAAACAGTTTAGTGTTCCTAATAGCACGTACTGTATCTATGTTGTGCTATTTTATCACCGTTTTAATCACAAGAAATGTTTTGTAATTTTTTATTTTTTTTATTAAGTTATTAATAAAAGTAATTTTTATTTATAAGAATAGTATATATTATATATTTATTAACTGATTAATATATTATATAAAGATTTTATAACTGACTTTATTACTACTATGTCGTCTTGTACGCCTCTCCCCTACGTACTCTATGACAGTTAGACTACTACATTATTACTAACTACTAACTAATATATACTCAAGTACACTAAATAAACCATCAATGAAGGCCAATGTTTTTCCATTCACATAAGGCAGTGAATGAAATAAATCCCCGTGATTTGTGTCTGCAATTCTGCAAACTAAAGCACAAGCTGTACAGCAGCTGGCGTCACGGGCTGGCCTTGGCCTAGTTACCTGGGAGGGGCCTATCGCGGGCTGGCGCATATAAACTGCATGAAAGTACAATTTTTTTTTAAATAATCAGATCTCTCATATCATTTACTAGATGGTAGGACTTTTCAGCAAAGTTCATCTAGCTAGGTACCACCGCTTTGCCAAAAAATCATGTTTTTTGTATACAGTATAAGGATCAAAGAAATTTAACTGAATTTAAGAACCCGAAAGAACACATATAACTTGTACTTATCTATAAAGTGGGTGAGTAACTAACGCAAACTTGTCACCAACAAATATATGTAATTAATTTAAATATTTAAGTAAAACTTCTTTACGCATGCATTATGTGCGGCGAACGAATGTTAAAGTTGGTTCACGTAGATCTCCATTGTCAACATAACAAAGTTAAAAATTAGTATTATTATGTTGGTATGTCCGATTGGTATGTATGACGGCGGCTACGTCCAGTTATAAACTCTATGCGCAGCGGGCAGTACCGTAATTTACCCTATGGTGACATTTTCAATTTATTACAGTGGCAACATCGGCAACTATCATTGCTCCCCCAACCATCTGGCTATAAAAAGGGACCGCTCGGTGTACTACGGATCATTCTTATTATAGGCTACATTTTATCCCAGAAAAGTGAATTTTTCCCGTGGGATGAGCAAATAATTAAAATGCTTTTCATCCGTGGGTGAAACCGCGGGGCGCAACTAGTAATATCTAAACATAAGTACGATAGCTTTTTGATAATTCTACGCCCTTATTTTCCGTGGCACTTTCACTAGGTACGGAACTAATGCAACATCTGAAGGTTTCGATATGTAATGTAATAAATAATCAATACGGCCTAAACCAAGAAATAATGGCACATGAAACAAAATAGATGTGCCTTGCCAATTTTGAAATATAGCAAACAAGTATTTATTCAATCCCGCTACCTGTACCTAGTGTACATAACTTGCTTGTTTAAGTTAATCTCTTCATCCCTGCCCGATCGTATAAAAGTGACCCTCGTCGCGTTTACATTTGACCGCTGAGCGCAAATTGAAAACGGGGCATTACATCCCATCACATTTACTGATGCCTACAAAGGGTAAACCAATTTGAGCCAGCGCCGAGCGGCTCGCGCGGTGGCGGCCGCGTCGCAGGCGGGCGCGAGCGGTGAGGCATCTTACAGCGTTGGTACTCTGCGACATGTAAGGGCAGCTGATATTATGTGTCAACGTCATTGAAGCTTGAATTAGTGATCAAATAATTTTTCCATATCTGTATCCATCCCAGTTTGTGAGTGTTTAAAAATTTTAAGTTCGAATTAGTAAGAGTATTTTTGTATTTTAGACTTATTTATCTCTGCACGAATTAGCAACGTTCTGTAAGCACAGTGATTAGTTGAACTTGAATAAATAATAATAACGCCAACAGTGACAAACATAGATCCTGGACTAGGATTCCCAGTGTCTAGGGACTCAGGAACTATGAGGGCCATGGTCACACAACACCCAAACTCAAAACAAGTATTTGCGCTTTTTATTTTCTTTGTACAAATCTGTGTATAAATAATAGGTACTTGTCCTGCCGCGGGTATCGAACCCACACCACAGAAAAATAAATAAATAATTAGAAATACATAGTAAGTATAGGGTCTATAAGAATTAAAATGATTGGCGCTACAATAGTGCAATAGTTTTATTATTGTACGTGCAGAGTATCTGTAATACCTCTGTCGATACTCGACCTACCGAGCATACGGTTTCGACACTAATATTTTTCAAATGCATTTAAAGAAGCTAATGCTGGCCATTTTCCTCTTTAAATTAATAATTGAAATTTTTCATAACATTTTTATCCCAACGTTTGATGGACTTGACGTCGTGCGTGCATGACGTGGTTAACGAAATAACGCTCATTTAGAAGAAACTAATAGATAACACTTCGTGATTCGTTTTTTCCACTTTTAACAATTTAGTTGACCTACTGCTTCCTCTCCCCTGTGTCACGCTGCGGCGCACCCCTCCCCGAGAAGAGCGGGAGGCACGCGTCTGCGTCGCGGCTCCGAGAGGGGCCCAGGGGGCTCTGGCCCGACATTGACCCGCACTGCGCCTCTGCACAGGTGCGTCATTCATGACCCCTTCCTAGCCGGCGCCGCGCCCGACCCGTGCACTCCGGATATGGGACCTCGAACGGAAATTGCAGAGCTAGTTATGTAAGATGCAATTGATGGATGCCTGTTCCTGTTCGGGGGGAGGACTTTATTACTGAGCGCAGATGCGGATGCACTTACCACTCGGAAGGTGACTCTGTGTTGTCTGGCGGTGCTGCGGTAGGGTAGGTAGTAAGCTAGGAGCTACCTAAATAAAGTGCAATAAAAATAGATTTGATTTGTTCATGACCGTTCGTTTTTATGACTTTAGCGTAAGTTGGAATAGGCATAAAACGTAATAAGGAAGCGGCAATCATCACGCGATCGGGACATTTAACTACATACCTAATAGGTTCAAGATAAGTAAGTTTCGATGAAATTCATTGAACGCTTCATCCGCATCGTGGGTTCATTTTTCATCTACTATTTTTTTTCCTTTAATTTTGGTTGTGCTGCTTCTCTGTCAGTCCCGTAATAGCTTAGAATTATTATAAACACGGCTTAATCATAATATAACTACAATAGTTGCGCTCCGCGGTTTCACCCGCGGATAACAACTATTTTAATTATTTGCTCATCCCACGGGAACATTTCATTTTTCCGAGTTAAAATGTAGCCTATATCTTAATCCAGTGTATAAGCTATCTTGGTACCGAATTTCATTCAAATCCATTCAACCGTTTGAGCGTGAATGAGTAGCAAACATACACACATATAAACTTTCGCCTTTATAATATTAGTGTGATAAATCACCAACCACAATAAAAATCGTCTTACCGCTTGGATAAAGCACTTTTAAGTTCACCAATAATATTTACAATGTTCAGCCCATATTGGCTAGTTCTTACACGATCTCATCGACTGGTTCCAAATACATTCCACCAGATGATGCACATCTTCCATGACTCCGCAATGTGTCACAATCAGGAGACATACATTACGTAGGAATAAAAAAAAAACTGTTCATACAATTAGATAGATCAACAATTTATTGTACACCGTAAAAAAACAATTATACAAAAAGTACTTACATAATTTACTATTTAGTACTAGTACAATGCAAGTACTACTACAAGGCGCTTACAGCGATCTCTTCCAGACAATCTTTGTATTGGAGGAATCTGTAGCTTAGAGTTTTGGGCTTAAATGTCCTGTACATTAATAAATCAAAATGACAAAACTATTACAATAAGTTGTTCTCTAGTCCGCAGTAGTAAAACAGTTACACAATTTTAGCTGATGGGTTCACATTAGTTGGCGGGGAGGGGTGCGGCCGCCACCGCAGCCGCCCGGTGTCAGCCGGCGATAATCCAAGGATGAGCCGCGACGTCGCCGCCTCACTCCCTTGCTGGCAGTACCTGATCAAGATCATTTACACACGAGCTTCTGCCCGCAGCTTCGCCCGCGGCGTGGCCTAGGACAAAATAATTCAACCACCCATTTCACCCTCTTAAGGGTGGAATTTCGAAATATCCTTTCTTAGCGGATGCCTACGTCATAACATCTATACCTGCATGCCAGATTTCAGCCTGATCCGTCCAGTGGTTTGGGCTGTGCGTTGATAGATCACTATGTCAGTCAGTCAATCGCCTTTGAGTTATATATATTTAGAAGAAGAAGAAAATAGATAGAAGATTGGTGCTGTTGACTAGGATAGCTAGGACGCATAAGTCGTCGGTCCAGGATATTGACGTAAAACAATAGTTGTTAAGCCAAGACCTGAAGTATCTAACACCAGGGCAGGCAAGTGGCCTACACCAGAAAAGGAAGAGTTACTCGTAATATTTTGTTGGTAGTTGGCAGAAATTTTCCTTACCGTATATATAAGTATAAATTCAATTCATACATTTAATTTCGAGTTATTATGGATTTACTTTCGTTTACAGAGAACGTGAAGTTACTGCAGGATTAACGGCTGTTCACTTTAAGATATTTCACTTTTGTTTCTACGGGATACGATCTATAGTATTCCACTCCCAGTACTCATGGTCCATTAGGTCATAGCTGCCGTATATATACTACACAGGATTGTATACTTACCCTTACCATAATCACATCACACTAATATTATAAAGGCGAATGTTTGTATGTGTGTATGTTTGTTACACCTCCACGCTGAAACGGCTGAATGGATTTGGATGAAATTTGGTAACGAGATAGCTTATACACTGGATTAACATAAAGGCTATATTTTATCCCGGAAAAGTGAAATATTCCCGCGGGATGAGTAAATACTTAAAATACATTTTATCCGCGGGTGAAACTGCGGGGCACAACTAGTAATAATCTTTAATTATTGAAGTAAAACATCTTTGCACACGCTAATTACTTGGGGACTTAAGCAGGTGAATGCGTAGCGAGGTGAACGGAAGTTGATTCACGTATATCTCCAATGCCAACATGACAAAAAAAAGTATTATCTTGGCATTCCGGTAAATTGACAGTTTACAATTATTGTCAAGGTGGCGTGTTAGGTTAAGCGTCTTGGTAATTGAGTATGGCAGTGGGTTTTATGGGAAAGGGAAAGCAAACCACTTAATAACAGGCATAGTTCATTTATTTGCGACCGGCACGTCCGCCGTATTTTCCGAGATACATTAGACAACTAACCAAAGATAATGATAGAGATTGCCACAGACAATATAAACTTTATTGCTAACATACATATGAAAACTCTTACATGGCGACATTAACATTAAACAAAGCAAGAACAAAGTTATACCGGCTGATAGATGGAGCTAAACGAATGAAGTTTTACTTCAGTTGTGTAGTCTAAAGCACGCTCTTTTTTTTTTAATCTAAATAGATAAGGATAATAGTAATATTTTAATTCATTCTTACATGTTTGTATTATGTTATGTTATTAGGTATAATTTATTATTCGTAGGGAATTCGTTAGGAAAATGACATGTCGCGCCATCTATCTAATGCAAGATAAAATAAAAGTCGGAACTTGAACTTTTTTTTTGTTTTGGTATTGGTCCACACTTTTGTGGATTTAGCCAGTGTCAAGTAATTGATAATTTTTCGAGTTAAGTAATATATATGTATGTCTAGTCAAGCCATCAAGTCAAGTCCTATGACTTGACTTGACATACATATATATTACTTATGACTTGACTAGACTAGACTATTCTAGTCTAGTCAAGTCATACTCCTAGTAAAGTGGTGGCAACTTTACCAGAAGCTTCTATGGAGTTTTGGAAACCACACGAAAAGATACGTTTCACCATCACTATAGCACTTTCCCTCACTCATGCCTGTAATCCAGCACTTAACGAATAAAATGCCACCAATTTTATGCACTAACACTGAAAATAACACAAGTTTTGGAAAATAATATAATGCGGTAACGCAATCTTTTTCGCTTTCCCGCCATATAACCCCTATGCTCTACTTAGTCTGTGCTCTAATTTTTAAATCTATTGCTGCTGTGGGCATATAAAATATTGAACACTCTGTGGGTAACCGAGCTCTGATTGGCTGGTTGGTTGGTGATGTTGTCCTATGTCATCTGTCAAACAAATCGCAAAAATAAAAAAAGGCTTTGACAGAATTGTGACAACTAGCTACAGAAGCCATAAACCAAGAAAAATAGCCCATCTTCAGTCGCTGTCGCTGATATCAAGTGATTTTGTAATTTAAAGATTTTGCAATGTGAAGTGATTTCTAAAATAAAATCCATGTTGTGACATAGAAGCGCAAGTTCCTGCGTACAGTAAGATGACCTCAAGAAGCAAGAATGCTGTGCGGATCTACGAAACGGAGATCGAGAAAAGTCGGGAGGAGTCAAACTGGAAGAAGGCAGTGGAATTGGCTCAACAGCTGAAGGCCAGGTCACCACAACACGGTGAGTGCTGACCTTCGAACGTAATCTGTGACAAAATCACGATCTGACCCAGATAAACTGACTGTAAACTCGCTGAAACCATGTCATGTTTTCATGTAAAAACCCAAGAGTGCCTTACACGTGAATCATCTGTAAATATTATTATCTAAGCACCTTGCATTTGCGCATTCTTATGTGTCTTTATTTTATTTAAGTGTGTTGATAATGTCCATTCAATTTCAAAACCGATATATGTATGTACCTTAGAAGGTCAATTATAAATTAAATTATGGGAATACACATGTCCTTTACTTTACCTTAATACCTACTTGAAGTTAACACTGGCTGACCTTGCGTTATACAAGACACAATATGTAGGAAATTACCTATCGACAAAGATACTTTGAAATATGTACCTTATTAGTAGGCATGAATAATAGTCATGTTGAAGTATTCAAGTTCAAGGTCTCATAATGACTTCATGTGTCTTGGAAATCTATGGTGTTCAAACTGCAAACTGCTTCCATTTGTTGTATTATCAGTGATCACAAATATTTTGCTGTGTTAATAACTACAGTTGAGCTGATAATAAATATATCAATAAACATACTTACCATATTCTAAACCGAGGAGAATAATTATTTTATGATGATGATGATAATATTTTGGTAGGACTTTAGATTAGCACCTTTCTATTTTTGGAGAAAAAGGGGTGGAGCATTTGGGTAGAAGGGGGAGAACACCCCCCTTAAAGGAAAACTTGCAGGCTGCCCCTCTCAGAGTTATTTGTTTTTAGTTTTGTGGTAAGTCTATAGAGGTCTGGTACCTGAATTGAGTGAAGAAGTGGAGGAAGTACCCCATAGTCTATGAAACAATTAGTTTTTGAGTTGTACTTTGAGGTTAAGTACAAAAAAACTATGAAAAGAATATGAATCTCTAACTCTAATGGTAGGAATCTAATGTTAAGCTGATTTTTCTCTTGATTGTTTGATGATCTGACTGTTGTATAGAAATTATATTAAGCTACTATGCTATACAACATATTGAATAACAACTGAAATGATTTCTCATATTAAAATCATGAACTATAATATTTTTGACCTAATATCCCTGAAAATAACCAATTGTGCCTACTCCCTTATTGTATACCAGTGTGGATTCATTTTGCATATTACAGCTGCAATCATTAGTCTAGTTCAATAATGTTTACCACAAGAAGTATTTTATTGTCTTTCTGATATAAATACAAATGAAGCATTTGCTGAGACAGTATTCAAACAAGAAGAAAATACCAGAATTTGAAATAAAGATTAGTCTCAAACAATTATGAAGATAATCCTAACTTAGGAAAATATTTAATAAGTTCTATTATTCACAGAAAGCCTTGCCCATTTTCTTATCGGAGAAGGAAAGCTTGAGGCCCATCTTGATGAATGGCCACCCCTCAAGGAAAACATCGAGCGAGCCCAGCGTGAGCTCTCCGAGGCCCGAGGTTACCTTACACTGGCTACAGATGAGGCGGGGATTAAAGCCGGAGTGGCCTTGGATGCCCATTTGTTGCTCGGAAAGTTGAACTATGCATGCGGATCTTATGATGAAGCATTGAAGCATTACAAACAAGCTGAATTGAATACTTTGACGGAAAAAGAGTTACCAGTGTAAGTATAAAAAAAAAACTGAACTAGGTGAATCCGGGTCACCTGCAAATAAAAAGTTTCCATATCGAAATTTCATCTAAACTTGCTTGGCAGTTAGCATTAAAAGAGAACAAACACATACACACACAAGCTTTGATCATTGTTATAAAATTTCTGTCAAACTTCTACAATTTCATGTAAAAATTAATTAAAATGGAAGAGCGACATTTATTTATCAAGAAAGTTCAAATGCTAGATCATGCTAAATTCTTGTTGTACAAGCGTGCTAAATAGTTGGCATCCTTTCCAACTGTTCCAAGCAATTACAAGAACCAACCATGTCTGTAATTAATGTACACAGCTGCAATACTGCATATATTATAATTCTTTATTGCACAAACGTTTTTCTACATCCGAAAATGTTGTCTATGTAACTCTAAAATCTATGTATATTCACTCATAGACTCTATTGTCTATCACATGTGCAGATAGCAGAGTGACCTTAATAGAACTTTCAAATACCAGGATAGTCCTAAATGAGCTAAGTATTAAGTGGGGAATTCAGTAGGTTGCTGTTTAACATTATCATCACATTATGCATGGTTCCTAAATCCTGTTTAAAGTTTGTTATCTTTTGTACATGTTCAGCAAAGTATCAAAAAACTGTTGTAACAAAAACGCTACATTTTTAGTCCACTATCTATATGTACTGGGTAGTCCAGTAAATCTCAGCAAATGGCCCGACATCCCGAGCATCTGATGTAAAAGTAGTGATCATACATCATTATGTAGATATAGCAATGTAAACAATAGGCAGAACTTGGCAAGCGAACATGTTTTGTTCACATGCTGACTCACGCTACTCTATGATGTCATCGACGCGTCTGTACCTGATGATCTTTTTATTGAGACTCTACATTACTAACTTATTAACTGGTTATTGAAACTTAATAATAGTTTATGATTATATTTTTAAACGCACCTACAGCTTAGATAATTTCGAACAAAAATGTATGAGTCACATTTAACTGATAATAATAATAAATAATATCTGAAAAAATTTCACATAACGCCATTTAGCCCCAAACTAAGCAAAGCTTGTATTATAATAATAATAATAATGTTTGTCCTGGATGGGAACCGAAACCGCAAACAAGATGAAAACCCATACAATCGTTATTCCTTTAATGAAATTACGATAGCGGTATCGATTTATTTGTTTATATTTATTCGTTTTATTGTAATACGGGCCTATGGCACTCAATATCTCGCTTCTCAATGTTTTCTCAAATCATATAATTTGATTTGACCTTTATAATGTGCAATGCTAGCAATGCGTTCCCCAGTTACTTGAAACCGTAGTCTTTTATATTCCAGACGGAGCCTCCGTATAGTCGCGGAGTCCTACGCGATAAAGGGGCTGTGTCTGGAACAGGACGCCGTGCCCAGTTCCACCAGTAGGTACAAGCAGGCGGAGCGGGAGAACGAGATGGTATGTATATTTCTGTAGTATTGACTTGGCCTGTCCCGTAAATCGGTGTGTTAAGCGTTTCTGTACCGTTAGTTTACATTCTTAACGCAGTTTTAAAACATCGTAAATTTGATTTGCCTGGTGTAAAATATTTGTTGTATAGCCAATAAAATTATCTATTCTATTCCATTTTATTTTATTGCATGTAGTCCATTGAAATGTTACATTTTTTAGGCCTTACCTTGCGTTTTTTAGAGGACGCTGAGGTTAAGCTTCTACTGACCCCCCACACATGTCCCAAAAATAAAACTGCGTCCTCTAATAAATGCAATAATCGGTCATTAAATTGTAACATTTCAATGGACTATCGGAGCGCTGTAAAACCTTAGCTATTGACTTAATCAAAAAATGTTGCCTATAAAAGTTGTTCCTTAAAAAACGATCTACAAAAATATTCTGATATCATTTTTTCGTAAAATGATTTTAAAAAAGTTAAATCGAATAATATATTTTTTTCTCCAATTTCTGAACATTTTCACTTATAACTTCTTTATTTATAGTTCTACGACAAAAGTTACTTGACCAAAGTTATAGAGAATTTAATTTGCAACAAAAAATGTTACCAAATTTTTATTATCAGATAAATAGTTTAAGAGATATATCGTAAAAACCGATTCAACCCCTATTTTCAAGATGGCGGCCGTGGGACAAGGGTGGCAACCCCACAAACTTGATTATAGCTTTACACTTACCCCACCTACACATCAAAAAAATAAAATTGCGTCCTTTAAGAAACGCAACCCCAAATGTAACTTTTCAATGGACTAATGGGTTACCCTTGTAATGCATTTTCACGAGAATTGATCGTTACCAATGTGACGTTACGCGACGCAGTAAAATACAAATTAGCTCGTATGGTGTTACGAGCGTTCGAAAATTATTCTATTCTACTTAATATTATTGTGTTCCACGGGGTACCCTTGTAATATTAGTGTGTTCCACGGGGTACCCTTGTAATATTAGTGTGTTCCACGGGGTACCCTTGTAATATTATTGTGTTCCACGGGGTACCTTTGTAATATTAGTGTGTTCCACGGGGTACCCTTGTAATATTAGTGTGTTCCACGGGGTACCCTTGTAATATTATTGTGTTCCACGGGGTACCTTTGTAATATTAGTGTGTTCCACGGGGTACCCTTGTAATATTAGTGTGTTCCGCGGGGTACCCTTGTAATTTCACGGGTATTAAGAGTTCCGAATGTGGTGCTACGCGAGTGTGGAGTGCGCAGGGCTGTCGTGAGACTGTAAAGGGGAGATCGTGCGGTCGCCAAGCGCTTGTCAAGCGTGGTGATCATGGCGCCCCCGCCCGCGTGATAAACGTCCGTAGTTTCTTGAGGGAGGGTCAGCAGTGGACGTCCGCTTGGTGCATTCCAGGTGCGCAGCTTCGAGGTGTCGTCGGAGCTGGCGCTGCTGTACCTGCAGCGGGCGGGGGCGGGCGGGGGCGCCGGGCCCACGCTGGAGGCGGCCCTGTTCCGCGCGCCCCGAGCGCACGTCCGCGCGCAGCGCCTGCAGGCGGCCCTGGACAGGTACGGTACCGGCGGCGAACGGAACTTCGTTCACGTAGATTTCCATTGTCAACATAACAAAGATAAAAAAATACTTAAATTTGTATTATTATGTTGGTAGGTTCGGTAAAATGACAATTTACAATTATCAATATGGCGACCTTAACACTAAACAAAAAAACAACATTATACCGGCCAACAGATGGAACTAACTATTTATTTGCTTGAATAACTAAGTATTTGCATAAACAATTTAATGTATTTGATGCAAAGTGACGACGCATTCTACGATAGTGCATGCTCGCCTAAAAGTTCACTCTTCACTTGAAACTGCCAGCTTATAGTTGACTGGAAATAAGGACGCCGGTAAGCTGTCCCATTCATTAGCTGTTCGCAATGTAAAATAAGTGACGCTTTGTGCGTGGGGAATTTAAACCGTATGGATGCCGTGCTTTGTGCGCCTTGATGTCCGATGAAAGACGGAGATGGAGAAATAAAACCGAGTATTTTTTTATGTTAGTGAATGTAAGTCGTTTACCTGATGTTAAACGACACGGCTGCCCATAACAGAACAGTGTCACTCGGAACTTCAAAATAAAAAGTTTTGCGTGACACTGCACTGCGCACATCATCCTGAGACATTAGCACAGTTTTCACAAGATTACTCGAATGTGAGATCAGATCATAAACCCAGTAATTTCACTAGCTACAGTGCCCTTCAAACTGGAACAAGAATTCTTTCAATTATGTGTTTAGTTAGTATTTTTAGGTTTGTAATACAGAACGATGCTCAGTCATCGGTCGATGCTCAAGTAGAGATTTTATTCACTAATTGATCACTTTACCAATGAAATCTCTACCGGATCACTAGACGCTCGGCTAAGCGCCATCCTTTCGTGGTCGGAATACCCACCCATTTGTACCAAGCGATTTGATTCCACGTTCATAATTAGAATGGCTAAGGAATGGAATGCCAGCGTCTGTGTTTCCGGCGAAATATGACCCGGGCGCGTTCAAGAGAAGAGTGAATAGGTATTTACTTGGCTAGCATGCTACACCTTCGATCGCATCGTCACTTCCCATCAGGTGAGAGCGTGGTCCAATGCTAGACGATTGAAGTAAAAAAAATGTTCGATGACTGAGCATCGTCCTGTAATGCGGACCTTAGTGCAACAATGATGCCGAGGCATGGTGCAGGTACCGCGCCATGCTGGCGGCGGTGGAGGCGCCGGGCTCGGCGGCCCTGCGGCTGTCGCTGGCGCGCCAGCTGGCCGAGCTGCTGGCGCGGGCCGGCGCCGGGCAGGTACCGGCTATATAGCTGCATGCTGCACGGGGCAGGCCAGATTACACTTCAACTTATTATAATAATAATTATACATGCATTCATTGAAATTGAATATAAATAGTATAAAAATTCTAAACATATGCAATGTGAAAAACGAAACGTGTGAATGAATGTGGTCCAAAAGAATAAACTTTTTTCGTATTTAGTCTATGGTCAATATTTAAACCATGGACTATCTCCGGTATCAGATGGTCTTCGATTAGTCGCCGTTTTGTAATAAAGTCAAGGTCTAACTACGTAGTACCGTTATTAATTAGGACTACTTAGTCCAGGTTAAAACCTCTACTTAGTCTACGTTTAGTAATAAGACCGATAGTCATTGTATCTTTAGCCCATGGTTTAAACTTGAACCGTGTATATTTGCATATCGATTTGGGTTATAATATGTTTTGTAATGACCATGATATTTTATTTATTTATTTGATATAGTAATATGAGTGAAATTATTAATATGCCTTAGATTGAACAGGTTTGAATTTTCACGGTTGTTCGCTATACATTGAATAGTAAAACTAATGAAATTTTTTCCGCGATTAGAAACATTTTTTTTAAATTGTAAAATGGGCATGCGTTTGAAAACAACTCACCTGATGCTAAGTGATGAAGTTGTCTAAGGACGCACGTTTGCCCATGAGATGCCCATTCACTCTTGACTTTAGAAGACCCAGGTTCTCAGGAGGAAACACTGATGCTGGTAGAGCAATCCATTCCTTGGCCGTTCGGAATATAAATCACCCAGAAAAACGCTTAGTCAACTTGGTTAATTCAATGCTGAATGAGTTCCGATATTTCGGCACATTTGCATACACCACGTTCACGGGTAGAGTTAGTCAAACAACTAGACCAAAAGAAATCAAAAAGACCTTGAAGCGAAGATAAAAGTTATCGTTCGTTTCGGAATTGAACCCGTATCCACCCGCGGGAGACCCGGACCGCTTGAGGTCCGTGCGACAGGCGACGGTCACTAGTTGGCCTTCCTCTATCTGTCTCTGTCCGGGCCTGCATATAGACCCTTGTCCTCCGCGGCAGGAGTACAAGGCCCCGAGCGCGGGGCCGGCGCCGGGCTCGCGGCGGCGGGAGGACCCCGCGCCCGAGGGGCCCTGGAAGCCCAAGAAGTACGCGGCCATCAACCAGGTAACGGCCGCCGGCGCAGTCTTACAGCTGCCACACCTTCTCGTCCGTACCACCACGTCTGTAGTTAAACTTCTTTAGCTCCATCTCTTGCTCCTACAGTAATATTCGAAACGTGACTCTTTCTATCTTCACGTAACTTCAACTTCCATTCGCCTCACCAGGTTATCCTCAAGTCAAAAGTGTGTAAAAAAGTTTTATTTAAAAAAAACTTACTGACTGAATACACTTACCAAAAATCTGGCTAACATCGGAACGGAAAGGTTTAATTACACATATACCGAATTAAAGCTATTTCTATTGTTGCTTTGGCCGTTTCAGACTGACAGTAATCTTGAAGTGCATCCATGTTACTTGAATGAACGCGGCAGCGCGCTTGATCCTGTAGGTATCCTACACAGAGAGAGTTGATGAAAGACCGTAAAGCGGTCCACTTGTATCATCATACAACATAGACAACGGAGAATTGCATTGCAACTAATAGAAACGCATACATTTATGGATTTATCAGTTTCAATACGCAGTATATGTGCAAAAATACTACGGAAATTTTCAAATTCGTAATAAAATTCTCCTGTTGTATTGCAATCAAAGTTCCCTGATAACGAGGTTTGTCACAGTTTAATTGTTTTCTTACTTTTGGGGATAGATAGCGCCGTATGAAATGCTTACACTAAATATTTAGGCCACTTGTATTGTGATTATGGATTATTTGTACTACATCGCGGCCGCAGTTCGTCCCCCGCACGCCGCACGAGGAGGTGGTGCTGGTGCTGCTGGTGGGCGAGGCCATGGCGGTGCGCGACGCGGTCCTGTCGCAGAGCGCGGAGTTCGAGGCGGCGCGGGCGCACTCGCTGGCCAACGCCGTGGCCGTCATCGACCTGCTGGCCGTGGTGGCCACGCGCTGGGGCCAGCTGTGCCTGGTGCTGGAGGTGACTACTACTGCCCTACCCACGCTGTGGCCGTCAGCGACCTACCTGTATATACTGCGTTGTTGCGTCCTCTTCTTTACCCAACCACCCTTGACAACTTGCTGACATGTATTTGTTTATTCTTTACTAGAAAACTGAAGTTCTTATTCATATATCCTTAACCAAAATGGATAAGGACGCAGCTATCCTGCGCCGTCTTCTGCAACCAACTGCACGTTCCTAAAAGTGAATCGTTCTTCACCAGTCCCTGGAGCGAGCCATGAAGTTCTCGTTCGGTTCCCGCCACGTGTGGCGCCAGCGGGCGCTCGCCACCGCCGCCGCCGCGCCTGCGCATCACTATCACGAACACGTTAAACCCGGTGAGGGCACTAGCGCGGTGAACGCTCTGGAGGTAACGCGTGAGCGACGAAACGAATGGAAGTGCAGATGTGAGATTATAGAAAGAAACAAAGAAAAAACGTTTAAAAAAGATTTGACGTGGTTGTCCGCGCGGCAGGCACGGGCCCGTGGAGCGCGGGCGTGCGCGCGCGCGGCGTGCTGCGGCACGCGGCGCGGCTGGCGCCCGGCGACGCGCCGCTGCGGCTGCTGGGCGCCAACACCTGCTACCGCTGCGGCTGGGTGAGTCGCCCGTTGCCCTGCGAGCTTTACTCTAACTGTCGTCGCGATTCATCATGCTTTTGTCTAATACTAGTACGATAATTTTTCTTATATAGATATTGGGAATGCTTTTTGTAAAGTTCCATCAATTCTGGATAATGTGCACTGTTTGTTTTTGAAAGAATTTTTCATTATTATAATGTGCGATTGGGCTGTTCTAATACTCCTGATACCAATCACGATACCAAAGATCCTACAGGTTCCTTACATTTTCCTAATGAACTTTACAATACAACAAGATGTTTTATTATTTAGATGATATTATAAAACTTTTTGTCGCCAGGCTCACAAACTCCACACCAACAGATTTCGATAAAGTATAAATGATATTATAATCACTATGGTCACTAAGTCGCCTGCCATGCGCGGTAGTTATGATGATTAAAACTACTTTAACGGAATAGGTATGTCCAGACATTCAGGAAAAATACAAGGATCATTCGGTCAAGGATCTAACTTGTATAATCATCATTGGCCGTTAGGTATAAATCATCCGCGGTCCGTCCTGTCCACATCTGACGCCACATTGTCCACAGATAGAAGAAGGCATCGAATTAGCGGAAGCGGCGTTGGCGATAGAAGAAGAAAGCGAAGGTTTCATGCTGGCCAGGTGCCATCTCTTCACGGGGCTTGGGTACCAGATGAAAGCACAGGTTAAAGATCATTCTTGAATTCAAATCCCCAGTAAAAATTCTTACTTAATACATTAACATGAAACGTTGTCTTGTGTTAACATAAACAAGTTAGTAGCGCCGTTGTAAAGGTAATGAAAAAAATGTTTAGCGCAATTAAGTTCTGTGTAAACCAATAAATATTTCTCTTCTTTTTCAGAAAACCAACTCGAGGATAGACAAGGATGCGGCTAACGATGTTGCGTTGAAGCACCTAACGAAATCTGTACAACTGGACGACAACGATCACTTGGCGTTTTACTACCTCGCGCTACAATACATGCATCTAGGGATGTTGAACGAAGCGATGGTGAGTTGATGGGTGGTATTGAGACGGGACGGATCATTTAACGGATGGGATTTCGGAGTGGAGAGTTAGGATGAGAGTGCACTGGAATGAAAAGGTGATATTGATGGAAACATTTTAACAGTATCAGTTTTTTTCTTATTTGCATGAAATGTGAGTCAACTATAGGCTCTGAGATACGTTTGAAAAGTACATGCACATTTCGCTAATGATTAATTAAGCGGGCAAAATAATAGTTGTGGTACATATCATAATAATATTAAATTCTAAATAAACAATTTTATAATTTCTTGTTATTCTACGGCTACGTTATTTGTCATTTAAATAAATAAAATGTATATATGTTGGTAGATGATTGTAGATCTGCGGTGCTTGTACGTCACCGATGGATGTCAAGCTGTGGCCCTAAAATAGATTTGTGTCGACTTATGTCGGATGCGCGGGTTCTATCGGGAGTGCCTCGGGGGTCTATTGTTGATTCCCTTCCATTCGACTTCTTTAGTAAACTCGGTCTACATTTGGAGTCGGTTCCTCTGGCACGGGGCCCCCCGTCACCTTGTGTGATTCCATCGAAGACCTAAAGTTAATCGCCACATGACAAATAGCATCGTAGCGGTTGACTTCAGGTCGTGCGCCAGGAGGTGCCGGCGAGCGTTGAATGCGACGGATCGCTTGCAGGACGCGACGCGCGCGTGCCTGGCGGCGCGCGCCGAGTGCTCGGGCGGGCTGCGCGTGTGCACGGCGCTGTGGTCGTGCGCCTGCGCCGGGCCGCGCGGCGCGCGCGCGCTGCACGCCGCCCGCCTGGCGCGCGCGCACTACCCGCGCGCGCACTGGCCGCTGGCCGCGCTGGCCGCGCTGCAGGTCGCCTGGGAGGGCGGGGAGGTGGGTGCGGGGGGCGGGCCGCCGTGTGCACGGCGCTGTGGTCGTGCGCCTGCGCCGGGCCGCGCGGCGCGGTAAAACAGCGGTGTAAATGGTGTGTGCTTCACCGCCTTTATCAAGGACCTCCAGAATATCAGTTACATAACCTAAAAGATTAGTGGTGGTAGATCTTTTAGGCAAGAAACCATGTTGATTAATATTTAGTAGCTGTGAGACATGCTAATGAATTTTTTTAACAACCAACGATTCGAGCAGCTCACCCAGCCCTAACAAAATAGACAATTATAATCTTTACCAGCTCTCTCTATATGGGGAATAGATGGCATGGTCCTATTCTCACACCGGGACCACTCGGCTACTAATAGTAGTAGGCAAATAATTTAATGTCTGTTGTAATATACCTTTTTATTTTCAGGCAGCGCTAGCAACTGGTAAAGAACTCCTGTCACTACTAAACAGTGCGGAACTGGAAGAGGAAACGGAACACAACGGATATGTGGAATTAGACGCGTTGTCGGATTCGCAACACGACGACACGCATAGTACGAGAGATGCCGGTGAGTTAACTCTATAAACGTGGACATAAGGTTCTTTTCAGCAGTAATGTGAATTGAGGCAGCTGTCATTTTCAATAGAATTCTATATAAAGGAAAACGAGTGGGATTTTGTAACGGTACAGAAGTTCCGTAACGTCAAAAATATACTAAAGGTTAAATCACACTTCACACTAATATTATAAAGGCGAAAGTTTGTATGTGTGTTTGTGTGTATGTGTGTATGTTTGTTACTCCTTCACGCTCAAACGGCTAAATGAATTTGGAAATACGGTACTAAAATAGCTTATACACTGGATTAAAATATAGGCTACATTTTATCCCGGAAAAGTGAAATTTTGCCGTGAGATGAGCAAATAATTAAAATACTTTTTATGCGCGGGTAAAACCGTGGGGCGCAACTAGTATTAAATAAGAAAACTAAGAAAATCAAGTAAAATAATTCATTGATAAACTCAAGGTCACAAGACGCTAGAAAACTACCACTCCTAAAATATATACAGAACTAATTCACACAGATTTATGAATTTCTACAAATACTAGAATAATTAAATCATTAAGAAATGTATCAAAATAGCTTAATTTAGCTGAACGCTTATTTCATTCAAACAGTTGAGTAATGCATTTAAGTATCCAATTAAATGATATAAGAAACATTAAGTTCCATTCATACAATATTACCGGAACATTAAAGCATCAATTGTATTAAAAACAGAAATTGCGATAGTATACTCATAACAACGCAAAACGACGGCTCAAATACTACCTACTTGTAGTTATAGAATAATAATTATGAATACTCAGTACCAGTACCATACGTCTAAAATATTACGTATACAATCACTATCCTGTAATTTAACTTACTAAAACTATGCATTTAAACGAAATATAGCGAAATCACTAATACATACATAGTAATAATGAAAAGTACTTAAAACCGGCGAATACCTAAAGAAATGTACGTCGCGTAATTTGAATCAGACCTTTGTCGCAATAACTTCCCATCCGTCTGCAAAATACATTCTATGACAAAAAATGTATCGGCTAGAAGTGCAAGCAACACGGAATAAGGAAATGAAGCCGCGACGCGTTGGGTGGAGCGAGAGAGAGGAGCTAGAATCGTAAACGTTAGAAAGGGATGATTAGATTAGTGGGAAAGCAATTTGGACGTTCTTTATAGAAGCGGCTGCAGGGGTCAAGGGTGCGTTTGAGTTCGTCACAGGAGTAGGTCGCATTGAACAAATATTATTTTCGTTTTGCTTGAACTCGATGCGTGGGGTTAATTTGCATAATTTCCATAATTTACGCCAGTGTTTTGTCATTAACTTGAGAAATTTGCGATTTCGTTCGAACATACCGGTAATCGTGCCTTCGTCATAGGAGTAGGTCGCATCAGAGAATATTTTTAGGTTAAGTACTCGGCGCATATGTTAATTTGCATAATTTCCATAATTTACGGAAGTATTTGGTTGTTACCTTGGGAAATTATTTATACTTACATACATAATCCTGGTCACGGCACCAAATTGTAACGTCCTTCCCAAAGAAACCCCTTACTCCGATATAAAACCGGAGACTAAGCTCTGGATGCCTAACTTATTTGATTATAAAGTCCAATATGAAGTTTTACGTTAGAGGTATTAAGCTTGAATATTAACGTTGGAGGTGTTGTAGTAGATTTGATGTAAATATGGCCAAGTGATCGTCTATTAATGTGGTAGGACCGTACGTTGTGATCTTGTAGTAACCCTAGTTCTTTTAAGGTAGTGAGACAATTCCTAAGGCGACCTAGCTAACCAATTTAGTTTATTCGTTTAATATAGGTGAGGAATAGAAGAGGGCTGAGGTGAGATCCTTGAGGAACACCAGAAAAAAACCGGTGCCGCCATAGAACTAAAAACCTTTAGCAACTACTAATTGAGACCGATTCAGTAAATTGATTCAGTGATCTCAGCCATCTTAGAAGAAGAAGCTTAGCTAGTACCGTATCATGATTGACCAAGTCAAAAGCTTTACTGAAGTCGGTGTAAATGGCATGTGCTTCACCGCCTTTATCACGTTGAAATTTAGGCGAAGAGCTTGCAGGTGGTCGGTTGAGATGACGTTCGATGTGTGTGCGCTTGCAGCGTCGATCCGCGCGGAGTCTGCGGGCGTGTACCGGCTGGAGCTGGCGCTGTCGGAGGGCGCCTCCTCCCTGTCGGCGACCCGCGCGCGCCCGCCGCTCGCCGCGCCCCGCGCACAGGCCTGGCTGCTGCTCGCCGCGGCCTGCCTCAGGTAGGGTGGGGGGCGGGGGTGGGGCGGGAATAGGACTATCTCTTTCCGCGGGTGCCGTAAGCCAGGGAGCCGACTAAAGGTATTCCAGGGATCGGGCAGCACCTTTCAATCTCCTGCGACAATCAAGCCGCCTGCTGAGCCTGCTGATTACGGCAATAACGCATAAAAAGCTGCAAAAAGTGACCATTTATAAAATTTGTATGTTGTTGATAATAATGTAACCGCTCGCCCGCAGGCTGGACCGCGTGAGTGCGGCGGCGGGCTGCGTGGCGGAGGCGGCGGCCCTCACGCCCTTCAGCCACCTGGTGCTCTACACGGTGAGGGGCTTGGGATATCTGTATATTACTAGTTGCGCCCGTACCCGTAGTTCGGTTTCATCCGTGAATATAAACTGTTAATACAAAAAAAAAAAAAAAAATACAGCGTACACACACACACACACACAAGGTGCGACAGAATCTTTTGTAGCAGTGTAAAAACGAGGTCCCGCTTCAGAAAACTAACTATTTCATAATAACTCAAAACATATAACTGAAATAAAATGCTATCAAGTATGTTTGCTCTTATTACGCTCTAAAATATTTTCTACGTGCCGTCGTCAACAATAAGTCAGTAATTAAATTTCTGTTCATCGCCGAGTCATGCGTGCACTGGTGACCGTTTCCAGCGCGGCATGGTGCACGCGGCCAGCCTGGAATGGGAGGAAGCCCGCACTTGCTTCCAAAGCGCTCTCGCCATCCACCCGACCCACCTGGACAGCCTGGTGCAGCTGGGCGCCGCGTACTACGGGCTCGGCTGGCTGGGGCTGGCCGAGCGCAGCCTGCGCTCCGCCGTGTCGCTGGACCCGGGGCACGCCGACGCGTGGCGCCGCCTGGCGCTGGTGCTGGCGGCCCGCGGCGACGCCGCCGCCGCCGCCGCCGCCGCCGCCGCCGCGCTGCACCTGCACCCCGCGCAGCCGGTGGCCCCGCTGCCGCTCTGATACTACCCCGCCCGTGCCGATACCGTGCTGCGAGTGACGCCTAGTGCGGTTCGACTGTGTTACCCGCGACGCCATCTAGTTTCGCTAGTTGGAAGCTGAGGTTATTTGTGACGGCGCCATCTAGTTTCTTGTTAAGACAAGATTATTTGTTTGATACTATGTTTTTGCTCCGAGAGAAGACGTGCTGCTGCGTTGCATCCGTACTGACAACGCCATCTACTTTTGTGTTGGAAAATAATGGTTATTTGTAACAGCGCCATCTAGGTATGTGAGTTGAGACTGAGATTGTTTGTGACGGCGCCATCTAGTTTCTTGTTGGGACATTAAGATTATTTGTGAGACCGTCATCCAAATATGTGTGTTGGCTGCGAGAAATGCGGCTGCTGCGCTACTACAACCTTTATGATACATTAACTCTTATTTCGGGTGGACGATGCCAGCTGCGTATAGTTCGTATTGCTGACGACGCCAACACGTTTTGTTAATTGAGACGTTGGCCCTCAATTTTGGAGGGTAGTTATGTTTTGTGTATATAAATGCAAAAGCAAGTAAGCTCTAGATTTCTGAAAAGATACCGATCATTATTAGTGTAGTTCGTTTAATCATTGTTATAACTTAGACTACCTACGAACATATGCCTTGGAATTGAACTCCCCTTTTCTTACAAAATAGCTTATTTTACATTGCGAACCAAAAATATTCTTTGATTAAAATTTTACAGTAATGGCACAGATTTAAATAAGAATGGAATTTCTTATTACTACAAAACTACTCTCAAAAACTGTCACAAACATCTAAAACCGAAATAATAACCAAAGTAAATGTTAGAAGCTGAAAATCGACGCGGAAAAAGTTGGATGAAAGTCACGTCTTGCCTCCAGAAAACTACAACTTCTAGACTTCTTACACCATACACGTCGATGATTCAATAATAAATGATAACGCCCAACGATCACATACATAGATTCTGGACCCTAAGTAAGATTCTCTATAGTTTTGGCGGGAAAGCGAAAAAGATTGCGTCACCGCATTGTATTATTTTCCAAAACTTGTGTTATTTTCAGTGTTAGTGCATAAAATTGGTGGCATTTTATTCGTTAAGTGCTGGATTACAGGCGTGAGTGTGAGAAAATGGCATAATGATGGTGAAACGTTTCTTTTCGTATTGTTTCCAAAACTCCATAGAAGCTTCAAGTAAAGTTGCCACCACTTTACTAGGAGTATGACTTTGACTAGACTGACTTGACTTGATGACTTCGACTGTGACTTGACACATATTTGCGTGAAATATCGATGACTTGATAAATTATCAATTACTTGACACTGGCGAAATACACAAAAGTGTTGAGCCAAAACATAATAAAAAAAAAAAATGATTCTCTATATCTAGGAACCCAGGAACTACGAGATCCATGGTCCCATAATACCCCGACTCAGAACAAGTATTTGCGCTTTTTTTTCTGTGCACAAATACTTGTCCTGCCGCGGGAATCGAACCCGCCGCCTCCGGGTTATGAGCCTCTGTGGGGTGCTCAAGCACCACCTCATCTGTCCAATGAATGTTCTAATAATAGTCACATGATACGTAGTTAAAACGTGGAAAAGATATCTATCTCTCAAACATAACTCTCGCTCATATAATTTATGGTTCCATCGATAATCTTCATGAGCGGTATTCGGATTCGTTACAGATTACTTGCACTTTATTAAACAACTTTGAAATAAATCGAATGATGATATAGCTGCAGACTCTACAAAGGTTATTTGGTCATAATATACGTATAAAAATATCGACTAGAATAGACCCATATTTCGATAAATAATCTACGAATAAATTAAGTACAAATTTATTCGTAAATATTAATATATGCTAGAAACAGTAGCTAGTCTTAAATCAAGTATAACAATGTGGATTAAAATTAAATGTAGTGATGCCCGTCTGTACTAAAGTTTATTAAAATACAACTTAGCTAAGCAATACTTCCCCCCGGGTTCTCATATACGTTTGTTAAATTCGTGTCAACTTGGCAAATACTGAACGCTTATTGGTTGCCTGTTGATTATCGGCTGTCAACCAATGAACGTACAGTATTTGGCATGTTGACTTGACACGAGTTTGGGTCGTTAAAAAGAATACGAAAATGACAGTTGTGAATTTTGTTTTTTTTTTTTTTTCATAACCCGTGTATATTTGAATTTTAATGTGTAATAAGGGTGGATTATTATCCGTTAAGTGTTCGTGAACGTGCACGTGTGTTGGCGAACGGTTCCAAGTTTTCAAACCGTGCCTTTTCGTTTTCTCTTCAAGGTTTGCTAGAGTCTTCAGTAAAATATCCACCATTTTACTGTGGCATTTTGATTGACAAAATAAGACTGACATAAAATAACCGTGCAAAAATTAATAAATAATTTTAAAAAAAAAATTAAATAATTATGCCAATGTCAAGTAAGGTACTTGACATTGGCAGAATTATCTCTAAAAAGCGATAGTAGGCCATTAAACAAAGAAGAAGAAAATGACACGAGTTTGACAAACTTACAAGAAACCGGGGGCTAGGGGATAAGTTCGAACTTAGGAGTTGTCGAACTAGCATCTACACGCTGGCAAAGAAAGCATTTAATTATCTAGCGAATTTGACTAATTTAATTACATGGAGTGATTTCCGGATGCCCTTATAAGTACCGTGTCTTAGATAGTGATGTCTGAATGAATCCGTGACACCTTGCGCTTTGCATTTCTAAGAGACCCGTCCAAAAACTTCACGTTCTTGGTGTTATGAAAGAAAGAAAATACATTCATTCAGGACATCACACAACATTACATTCCTACATACAACATGAAAATAAAACAATAATAGAATAAATAATAGATCGTACAAAATGTAATGATGCGTGACGTCATGATATAGGTCCCAACTCGGCTTGTAATCAAGGTCATAAGACTAATAACAGATTTTCAGTCGGAACCCATCATCATGACGTCACGAACATCAGAACAAGCAATATATAAATAACTACGTACACAAAAAATAATAACAATAATAATTGGAGAAAAAACCATTGCAAAAACTATGAGAACAATAACTTAAAATATAGCTATTATTTATTGAATTTGATCACAACGTTACACCTTTGGTACAGTGTAAATGGAAACAAATGCAGTAAATAAACTTTTGCGACTTCACATGTACATAACTGCGTGGGTCACATTATGACAAATCGGCAAGTTACTTAACTACACCATTTTTTTTAATCAATATTGTCTCGTTCGTCATTCCATTCATATTGGAATAAATCTTGTGTTTATAAGAATTTGTGTGACTGCCCAAACAATCTTATGATTATTTATAGTCAAATGCGGGTGTATGCGTAGATCAGACTCAGCCAAAAGTTTACCTTAAAAAAACATTCAGATGAACATAGTACCTCCTCCTTTTTGAAAGTCGGTTGAACACTAGTGTGTATTTTTAGTGTCTTCCTAAATAATAGCCCATTTTAAATTATGATGTAAATGAAAACGGAAAGGGTTTAGGTTAGTTAGTTAGTTGGTGCGGAGTTTCAGTTTATTCTCTTAGATAGTTACGTTGGTGATTGATCGTGGTGGTGACTAATACCTTACTAATTATTTTAAGACACTTTTCTTATTTATTATCTGTATAGTTAACTATCTTTTGCAACTTTTCTTGTAAGTGAAATGTTTCTGCTCGCAGTGGCGGTACTTATAATTATGGAATTATGTTATATATATATTGTCATGTTACGTGTATAAAAATTTTATTCCAAGCGAGGAGTACAAATACTAAAAAAGGTTTAAAACGTATAAAAAGGTATCCTTAAAGTGTATATTGTGTTGCTATTGTAAAAATGTTTATGCTACAGTCTGCGTCCATTCCAAAATGCGATATAGTTAACGAATATAAATGTTGTAAAGTATTTTAATATATTTATGTGTATAAAAATTATCATAATTGACTTAATAAAGTGATCGCGCGATACATTCGACAAGTTTTTGAAGTAAAACTTCTTTACGCTTGACTTAGGGAATAAGCTGGTGAATGCGAGGCAAACGGAAGTTGATGCTGGTTCCCCTAAACCTCCATTGCCAAAATCACAAATTTAAATTTTTTATTATTATTTTGGTATGTTAACATTAAACAAAGCAAAAACAAAGTTATACCGGCCGATAGATGGAGCTAAACTAAAGAAGTCATACTTCAGTCGTGTGGTCTAAAGCACACTGGTTTTTTTTAACATAAAAACCTGTAAAACCGCGAGGCTTGGTGTAGAACGAGTGAAGTCGCGTGATCACTACAAAAAGATACGAATCAATAGTTATCATTTGAGAATTGTGATTTTCCTCTGGCAATAATTAATGTGAAGTGGTATGTGTGTGTATCCATTGTTGATGTAATTAATTAATTAAATACTTACTGTAAATGTGGTGAATGTTTTATAGTAAATGTATATGTTTAACGTTCGAAAGATGGAAACTTTATGTTAGAAATCGCTATTATAAGTAATTTTCTAGACTCGGGCGTGATCTTGCCTTCCGTGGTGATATTTATTGTATTGAGTCAATTTAACCAATTGATCAATAACTTGCGATATTTATCCTGTTATTTATAAAGATAATAATTAAACAGATAATTTATCCTATACAATTATCGGTCAATTTCTAGTAGAACAGAAGTATCACGCGTTAAAACGAGACAAAAAGTTAAATACAATGTTTGTTTAACCGTAGGTTTTATGCTTGCAGTACATATGATTGTATCGCCGCAAGCTATCTTAAAGTTTTTGCCTTCCAGCACCTTTTGGTGCGATTCAATAAAAGACCTCAACTGAATTCTTTAAAATACAATTTGCACCGTAGCTATTCACTTCCTAGGTCTATAATTGAGTCGCGCTAACTGGTGATAAGGCTTCAAATATTGACTTCGAACGTTATCGTAAACCATTGGGGTTTGTGCCAATGTCTCCTATTATCGTAAGTGTTACCATTACATGTAATTTATGGAAACTTATTTACTAAAGTCATAAGTCACACACGGTTACCTCGTAACAACAAACGACGCGAAATTCTCAAAATGTATTTTATCTATATAATTTTAATTATCATCGAAATAACCTTGTTTTAAACGGTATGTCCATTTGTAAATAAATTAGACTATATATAAGGATGCTATACAGCAATTTATTGTTATTTTTTTATAATAATTGTATCAATATGATCATGCACTCGCCCGTTTTATCGAAAAATATTACGACATTGTTAAGTGGCGCCATCTCTTAGCGCAATACCTCTAAAACGTTTTCATGAAACGAGTGAAAACAAATTTTATAGAAATTAGGTATCCTACGTGTTCGGTAGATTAACTTAAACACTTGTATATTTATACGACCAATGTAGCGTCACTTTTTATAATGTTTATCTTTGCCGCTGACTGATACGCTGCTATCGGATAATAGCACTAATGAATTTTATAGTTCTATTATTATATTTAAAAAAATTATATCAATCCAAATTGCTATAAATTTGTTTTAATTTAGATTGATTTAATTAGGAAATACATGTCGTAAAGAACATATACAATGATATGATGGTATACAAGTTGATTTAGAATGATTTGCAATTCCACTCGTAAATAAATCACATTAAAGTCAAATAATGTACTTAGCAAATGTGTGTCTAGTTTAATTATATATATATATATATATATATATATGATATTTAGTTTAAGTGCTAAATACATTATTAGACAGTAAACATAGCGAAATAAGCCGCTATCGTAAACAAACGTAATGATAAGTTATTTTACGCATTCCGACAATACTTGATTAATTACTACTACTTTCTCCATTGTACCAATGATATTTTAGTATTCGTAGCACAGAATACTTAATAGTACAGCACCGAAGATTTACTCCGATAGCGACTCTTGCTACACAGAACTGAACAGTTGCCTCTCGTTTTATCGCTGTAGCGCTACTCTTCTGATGCGTAACGGTCCGACCCATTTCTAAATCGATTTGTTTGGTGAATAAAAGTAAAAAGTAGGACTTAAATGTCCAAAGTACTCCAAGAAATACCAGGGCAGCATGGATGGCAAGAGGCCTCGCGTGCACGTGCATATTATATTAATAGTAATCTGATCCGCAACGCTTACGGATCAACTCTTCAGTATTTCTACCCCCCTGGTACTTCACAGATACGTAATTAGCTATTGCTCGTATTTAACATAAGTATTATTGCAACTTTACCTCCTCAGTATTCTGGTCTCCTGGTACTCTATACTTTAGAAACAACTAATAAAGTAGTATGTTTCCCATGGAAACGCGATGGGACTAGTGCGTCCGAAATAATAATAATAATAATTTATTGACATAAAACATTTTTTTTTCTTTTAGTCGCAGTTACAATTTTTGTTACTGGTACAAAAGTTACTTATAAATTAAGATATTATGAACAATTTGGACTTTTAAAAATTGCAGTTTAGTCTAATGGCATCTGAGCTAGTAATAAAACTGTGTTACAGATGTCATTGCCCTGCGTATTTTGATGATATTGTCAAATATTTATGTCACTTGTCCCATTGGACTCCTGGGTAAAATAGTAGCAGTTGTCCCACCATGAAACAACACGATGGGACTAGCAAGTTAGTCCCGAATTATAAGCATCAGTCGGTGGCAAAACAAAAGTAGTCCTTTTAGAATATTCTATAACTATTGTAACTGAACACTTGTTGACTTCGTATCGATATATAAAGTATACTACACTTGTGAAGTTGTATAATTGTATAATATAAATGGTTTATAAACTGTTGTGCTCCTGTGTAATTTAATAATGTAGGTGTTGTTCTCGCGTCGGTGTTGTTGTACATAAAACGTTTAAGGATATTAAAATATTATAATTATTATGTTACATAAATTATGTCTTTTTATTCTTATATCCGCGTTGTGTCAGATGTGTTATCCAGAGACAGGTACACAACACTTAACGTAGTAAAAGTCGATAAAAAAAGGATATGAGTTAATTTAAGTTTTCATTAATACAAAAGAATTACAGCTGTGAGTTTAGACGATTCCCCGATTCGCGCGTGTATCTGTCGCGGCGTGTAAAACCGCACTGTTTTGTGGAATAGTAAATTGAATGTGCAGAGTTGCAAATGGTATTGTACTTCGTACACTGACGTATGTGACTTGACACATATAATTATATTTATTAATCAACTGAGAAATTAACAATTACTACTGGCTAAATACACAAAAGTGTGGAGCCAAAACAAAAAAAATGTTAGGTATGTTTAGTTTTATGTGTATTTAGTTTATGAAAAATAGCCCGTGATATATAAGATACCACCCGTGCAGGCTACTTCCTCGTGCCTATAATATAATATAAATAATGAAAAGCCTTCCGTATCAATTTATCGTGCAGTGTAAATATTGTATTCGGCAGATACAGCCGGGTGTGTTCGGTCAGGTTTAGGTACTTGAGCGTCTAGCCATATTGTTATCAACACGATTTGTACCTCACTTCAGTACACGAGCACTTAATTTTTACTAACAGTAGCTATTTACCTAATTAATATAACGTACCTGTTGATATTAATAATGTTTCTATTTCAACAGCCTCAGTGGTGTGGTGGTTGAGCACGTCGGTTCGTAACCCGAAGGTGACGGGTTCAATTCCAGCGGCAAGAAAAATGTAATTACTTGTTCTGAGTGGGTGTTGTGGGACCATGGTCCTCGTAGTTCCTGGGTCCCTAGACACAGGGTACCCTAGTTGCAGGATCTATGTATGTGATAGTTGGGCGTTATTATTATTGTTATATGACCATTTATTAAAAGAGGCGATGATCTCTTTTAATATATCGACATAATCCACAAAATTAGTAAACAGAATTGGCACCCACTGAGATGACCAATGACAATATAACCTTGTTGTGGATGCGGCGATTAATAAATAATAACATTTGAGACTTTTTTAACTCAATAAACTATATTTGCTCTAAAACATTAATATGAAAAAATCCAACCGAAAAATCCTGAAAAAGCAAGTTACATTTTTTCTAGCTTACACATAGAACCTCACAACTCACACCTCAATCAAAGAAGAGCATATACATACAGCCGTGGTGCGAAGGAGGTTGCATGCATGGTGTGTCGTTTACACTTGCTTGTAGAGTTCAATTGTTTTTTATGCATACCTACATATGCATACGTTCTTTTGCATCTCACGATGTGAAGCGACGATGCATGCTTTATGTCTTTAGTGACGCTGTGCCAGAAATGGTGTGTGATTGTGGACAGACGAAGGCAACGCCTGTAAAACTTGCAAGCAATAAATAGTACGGGGTACGGAACTGAAGAAATATAGATAGATAGATGAACTCTTTATTGTACACACCAAATAATAAAAAAAAATACAAAGAAAAAAACAATCAATTATATAAAGTGTAACAATGCGACCTTATCGCTAAAAGCGATCTCTTCCAGGCAACCTTTGGATGGAGAGAATTTGACGAAGTGGTAAAGGACGGGGTGCACATAACTATTTCGCGTTCATATAAAGGATATAATTATAATACTTAACTTCTTAAAATATAGAACTGACTGGCCCGATAGCTCAGTTGGTAGTAACCCTGCCTTCTGAACTGTGGGTTGTGGGTTCGATTCCCACCCAGGACAAACATTTGTGTGATGAACATAGGTGTTTGTTCTGTGTCTGGGTGTTATATTGTATTATATGTATATATTTACAAACAAAAAGTATTTAAGTATTGTATCAGTTATCTGGTACCCATAATACGAGCTTTGCTTAGTTTGGGGCTAGATGGCGTTGTGTGAGATGTCCGCACATATTATTATTATTATTATTATAGAAGATATATATATACATATATTAAAATATACGTAGTACCTAGATACTACCTACCTTTGTACCCAAATTGTTGCCTTCGGCGCGATATAAGTACGTATGTACCTATCGCAGTATACGTCATAGGTATACATACCTACCTACACTTGACTTTGAACAAGCACTTCATGATTTAGGTGAGTGTCATACAAAGTACCTACCTATTCAAATTATTCTTGTAAAAATGTTTACCTGCTCATTCAAGTGTGGCACATCGTTACATTGGTGGTACAACAGTACGAGAAACAACAGTGTTACAAGGGCAGCTGGATGTTAAATTTGTTACGTTTGTACTTTTACTTATTCTGTGACATTGTGTGCGTCGCTACTTCCACTCGCATACTAGCCCAGCCCCCAGGTGACTACTGCAGCGCACGACACGCGCACGCGTCTAATATGGTTTAAACGAGACTGGTGTTAGTTACTTGGGATGAATGGAAAAATTATTTATTTTTGATTTGTGGCGACACTGTGGTGTTTAAAATTTTCTTAGTTAGGTACCCACTGTCAAAATAACGGCGAGTTGCTAGGCGATGACGTGAATCGAATGCAACCAATAGAAACAAATATGTATATGGATTTGACAGTTTCAATACGTAGCTTAGGTGTATAGTTATTATGTATAAAAAATTAGATATGCAATGTCTCCTTTTGCATTGCAATCAAAGCTCCGTGATCACCCCCAAGGGTACTCTTGCAAACGGCGATAATCAAAACAGTTCGATCGAAATACAGTTATTCACAGAATTGTTAAAAAAACGTCCGTCTAAAAATTTTATCGGTATATGGTAACACAGAATAAAGAAAATAAATTTATAATAATGGCTTTTGTGTCTCAACTAACACCGGTCCCGTCTAACTTAAAATTTAAATCGATTTAGGTAGTTGTCCCAAGCTACCCCAATCTATTGTGTATTTTGTGTCACAGTGACTTTTTTATTTTTTGGCCTGCCTTATATAAATAATAATAATAAATATGTGTGGACATTTCACACAGCGCCATCTAGCCCCAAACTAAGCAAAGCTTGTACTATGGGTACCAGATACCTGATACAATACTTAGATACTTTTTTGTTTGTAAATACATACATAGAATACAATATAGCACCCAGACACAGAACAAACATCAATGTTCGTCACACAAATAGTTGTCCTGGGTGGGAATCGAACCCACAACCCACAGTTCAGAAGGCAAGGCTACTACCAACTGAGCTATCGGGCCTGTATTGCCTGGGTAGTAACCAAAAACTCTCAAATCAAACGTCTACTAATGTTATCGTACAGATAAACCATTTTAAAATTATCAAAGTCGGATACTTTTGACCGTGGACCAAAGTTCAGAATTGGTTCAAGTTACCCCAAACGACGATTGCACCCGTCAGGATTAGGTCATAACGTATAGATAACCTAAATAGTTTTCGTAAGAGCAGGGTTAGTTAGGGTTAGTTTCTTACCTATAGTTTTTTAATCCCTCCCAATGTTCAGTGATAACATGGCCGAGGTACCTGGAGGCTGATCACGGAACTTAGGTTGCATTGCAACAAGAGAAACATTCTCAATTTGAAAATTTCCACAATAACTATGCAAATAAGCTGCGTTTTTACGACTGTCAAATCCATACAAATTAGTGTTTCTGTTGGTTGCAATCAAGTTAGGTAATCGCCCAACTGGTGCCTATACCTGTTCCGTTAGTTATCGCCCATTAACTCGAGCAATATAATCTAAGTATAGATTGAGTTGAGCAGCGACCAATACCTAAAATACTACGTTTTTATTACCTGCTAGTTACCCAATGATAAGTGGTTTAGTACCTACCTACTCTAGGTGAGAATTTTGTTAAAAATCGTTTTCCTCAACGATTGTTTTATTTTATCAGACACGTTCATGTGTATCCTTCGCAGAGGCTACCGGAACTAAATCAAGGATGTAAGTATTGCAGGAAAAATGTATCAGACTTTTTTGACTAGCTGACCCGCCCTTGCATCGCGTGATGTAAAACATAGCCGTGGACGGAGGCTTGCATCGTAATCGAATAGTTTAGCTTTCTATCAATGAAAGAGTTTATAGAATCGGATCGGTGAGTTATTGTCTTACATAGTCTTATGGTTTCGCGTCATTGCATCACAGATTATAATAACATTATTTTCGCTGTCTGTTATTCGCCTATACACAAACTTTACCACTTTATATTTGTAGACATATATGACCCACAAAGAACCAGTGGAAAATTATAATCTAGGTACTTAGCAGCGTAAGTAGCTAGCTTTTTTATATACAAGTCCTGTAGTACCTAGGTAGAATCTGTAGACTGCCTATAGCTAATACAAAATACTAAACTCTAATTATTATGTAATTTATGTTACTGTCTGTATCGTTGCAATACACACAAAATAACAGCAAATATTTCAACAGAATACATTATCATTACCGCGAGCGATACTTTTTCGACAAACTCCGCTAATCCGTCGCCGTCAATTGAAAAACAGAGTGGGTTTTAGTGACTGTAAGTTACAGTGGGTAAGTACGTATCTAGACGCGTACCCACAAGTTTATTGTTGATGTTTAGATCACAAATATATCACCAACAAAACAAGTGTCAGTACCCAGAGTGTTGGCAAAGAGTTAGGTACAAACAATTGTGAGATCAACTGTTATCAAATCCCAAATTACTTCAGCTTGCTGATACTGCGAGCGACCGTATGAGAAGCGATAACTGCCGTAAGCAGACGTCTGGCCGCCGCGGTCCGCCCCTGTCGTCCTGTACCTCCCGTGCTCGGTCGCCATGACCAAACCCAAAGAAGATCAAGGTGTTGACTTGGATGCTATCCTGGAGGAACTAGGTTCCTTCGGGAAGTACCAGATCATCATCTACGCCTACATCTCGCTGCCCATCTTATTCAGTGCTATTTACATGTCGCAGTACATCTTCGCTGCAGGTGGTGTCAGTTACAGGTAGGTAACGTCTTTTATTTTGTTTATTAACATTATGTAAAAATATAAATGCTTTCCATCATTTTGGCTTCTCATTGGCCATTCACGCTATCACTTAGATAACCCATGCCGTATATGGTAGTAATACGTAGGTATACTAGGTGGTAGGACTTCGGTAAAGTTCGTCTAAGTAGGTACCACCGCTTTGCCAGTTATTCTACCGCCAAACTGTAGTCCACAAGCACTGCTGAGTTCCGTTTAGGTTAGCTAGTGAGCTACAGTGCCCTTCAAACCGGATCGGATCATAAAGTCTCCTTTGCCCAGTAATTTCACTAAATTACTGGGCAAATGAGACTTTATGACCTGATCTCAAAGTCTAGTAATCTTACTAGATTGTGCTGATGTCTCAGAATGACGTGCGCAGTGCAGTGTCACGCGAAACCGTATACTGATTTCCGAGTGATTCTGCAACTGATATGGGCAGCCGTGTCGCTTAACATCAGGCGAGCGGTTAGATAGTCACGTCATTCCATAACATTAAAAAAAAACCTGTGCTGTAGCATGAGTAGGTAACCGCAAGTGTGTGGATTTTATTGATGTCTCAAAGAACACGAATATTTTAATATCACCAAAACAATAAGTGTCAATACCGAGACTGTTCACAAAGAATTGCAATCAAGTGTGAGATCAATTGTTTACTACACCCACCGAATTACGGCAACACGCTGATGCCTCGAGCCATCGTATTGGAAGCGATAGCCACAGATAAGCAGACGCCTCGCCGCCGCGGCCCGCGCCTGTCGTCTTGTGCCTCCCGAGCTCGGTCGCCATGACGAAGCCCAAAGAAGACGATCAAGGTGTTGACCTGGACGCTATCCTGGAAGAGCTGGGCTCCTTCGGGAAGTACCAGATCATCACGTACGCCTACATCCTGCTGCCCATCTTGTTCGGTGCTATTTACGTATCGCAGTACATCTTCGCTGCAGGTGCAGTCAATTACAGGTAACATCTCTTACTTGTTCATTAACTATTGTTTATTTTCGTCTCAAATAAAAAATATATAATTGCCTTCATTTTCAATGAGTACCTAAAAATAGATTAGGTTACTACTTAGGTTGTACTTATTTAATTATAGCTGAGAATTTCATCGGAACTTTTTGTAAAGTTTTGCATAACTATGTATATTTTTTTATTTTATTAATTTGAATGTTGCGTGTTACCTACTATAAATAAAATTAATATTTTTCGCCATTATTTAAATTTTATTTTGTTCTTATAATCGAAAATTTTAACTGATTTTAGTTAGAAGTGCCTATAGACAGACATAGTTGTGTTATTCAAAATTTTTGTTCTTTCAATTTCAAAGGTATTCAGGATATCATCAATTCACTAATTCATTTAATTGGCTTAATGATTAAATTATCGTGTTCACCAAAATTGCAATAAGTACAATCATTCAAAACCTTGTCAGCTTCATATCTTAATACACGCCTACTTTATTATAAAGACAATTAGACAAGCGTTAATCTTTTCCGTACACAGGTACCTACCTACATTTTATTTCCTAAATATTTCCATCTATCAAATAAGTACCTATTTACCTAAAGGAATCTAAATAGAAAACTAAATAGGTATTTCCAAATATGTAAGTTGGTGGCACCTCAAGATAACTTAATTATGTTATTTGTACGCTTTTTATTATTGATCTAATACTACTTAGAAATAAACGAAATTAATAAATAACAGCTATTGGGAGAGAGATCAGGATCTATGTATGTGATCGTTGGGCGTTATTATTATTATTTAAAATTATTTCTGGACAAAGCAATTGACACCTGTGTCACCAGGATAGAAAGTGACGACGCAGTCTATGATGGATGCATGCTTTACTAGAAGATACATATTCACTCTTGACTTGAAGATCCAGATTGTAGTTAGATGGTGTAATATGTTCTTTATTCTGCGGTAATCGTGACCGACGGCGTTCGTGGCTTACGTATATGTAGAAGAAAGATTATAAAATATAAATACTATTTAGCATTTTTGTCAGAATTTAGATATTTTTTTCTTAAGAAATTGCTTTGACTTCATACTGAGATGTACATCGATGACACATTTGTCCAGTTATATTATATATTCAAAATCAGTTCAGTAGTTCTTTTTTTTATTTATATTAGGTCTTTACCTATGAAATTGCCGTTTTGTTTGAAAAAAGTTAAAGTATTTTTTTTTCGAACTTATTTATTTCTTTTATTCAAAGTAATCACCCTTGCAATCAATGCATCTTTGCCAACGCTGTGGCAGTTCATGGATGCCCTTCTTTAAAAAATCAGCAGGACGGGAGACAACAAACTCTTCAAAGGCGTTTTGTACTGCCTCTCGGGAATTGAATTTTTTTCCCGCTAAAAAGTTGTCCAAATTTTGGAAAAAGTAATAGTCGGTAGGCGCAAGATCTGGTGAGTATGGCGGATGAGGGAGAGCTTCCAAACCCAACTCATGCAGCTTAGAGACGGTCTGTTGTGCAGTATGGGGTCGCGCGTTGTCGTGAAGTAGCAGTGGAGACGACCGATTGACCAAAGCTGGTTGCAGACGTGCGAGTTTCGCCATCATTGTGGTCAGTTCTTCAATGTACACATCTGCAGTAATGCTCTCGCCGTTTTGTAAAAAGCTATGATGAATCACACCAGCACTAGACCACCAAACTGTGACCATCACCTTTCTAGGGGTCATTTTTCGTTTTGCACATTGCTTTGGTACCGAACCAGGATCTAACCAACTAGCTGAGCGCTTTCGATTGTCAAAAAGAATCCATTTTTCGTCGCACGTAACAATTCGGTTCAAAATTCCTTCATTTCTGTGCCTGTTAAGCAGCGCAAGGCAAGTCTCGACGCGTACGTTGCGCTGGCGATCGTTAAGTTCGTGGGGCACCCATCTATCAAGCTTTTTTTATCTTGCCAATCTGTCGCAAATGGACCAATATTGTTTTGATGCTAACATCAAAAGCTGCTGCCAGCTCAGCTGTAGATTGAGATTCATCAGCTTCCACAATCGCCTTTAATTCATCATTGTTGACCAAAGTTTCCGGACGACCACGAGGTTCATTTTTCAAGTCAAAATTCCCAGAACGGAACCGAGCAAACCAATAACGGGTTGTACGTTCGTTTGTACAGTTCTCTCCGTAAACGTCGTTGATGTTACGTGTCGTTTGTGCCGCGTTGGTGCCACGACGGAACTCATATTCCATAATTACACGAAATTTCAAAGTATCCATTATGAGGAAAAATGTTGAAATGTAATGAAAATACAACGCTAATCAATAAACAAAAGACTTATATTGTAAATAGAATGTCATATTTTTAAAACAAAATTAATTTGAATTTAGAATTCATAGCCAATCAAAACTTTTTTTTGTTTGAAAAAGTCTGTACTGCAATACGGCAATTTCATAGGTAAAGACCTATTAAAAAAAAGAACTACTGAACTGATTTTGATGAAATAAACAATGGAAGATCAGCGCTGGTCGTACGACCAGCATTATGCTGAGTTGGGACCGATTCGTGGCAACTGCCGCTTATATTTGTTACGAATACTTAGTAGAGTGTATTAATTTATTTGTTGCCAAGAATAAAAACATTTTGCTTTCTTTTTTTCTTCCTTTAAATATGGCATCAATCTGAAACTATCGATACAAATAAAAACAAATCTAAATTGGTTTAAAAATGTCGGAGTTCCGAGGTAACAAACATTGTTAACAAAAAAAGAACTGAATTGAGCGCCTCCTTTTTTTTAATCGCTTAAAAATTATTCAGTATATTGTGAGTGTGCCATGATGCAACCAACCGCTTTTCTATGTTACGCGTTCTCGTCGCTTCAAGCTCGATTATTGGCAACGATCGGTTTTTCGCGATTGTTGTTGATCGTGATATGATTGCTCTCGAATACACAGACACTCGCACCAATGTTTGTTGTAGTACATTTGACTAGAGGCATCGCGCAGTATCTGATGAGGCCGATACGGGTCCCCCTGCTGGGACACGGGCCCTCTCTCACGGAGTGTAGACCGCAGCCCGACCAGGTGCAGGTTGATTCTACTTTGTGATTCTTGGGTCCGTATTACAGAACGATGCTCAGTCATCGGCCGGTGCTCAAGCGGAGATTTCATTCATAAAGTGACCAATTAGTGAATGAAATCTCTGCTTGCAAACTTTATTTATTTTGTTTACTAGCTGTGCCCCGCGGTTTCACCCGCGTGGTGACAATTTTCCATACTTTCTTAACTTTTTCTTTCATAAGAACCTTCTCCGGACAATAATAAACATAACATAAAAATAATTAGCGAAAATTTTCCATCCGTTCACCCGTGATGCGATGACCAAAGGAAATAGAGATCCACTTTCAACATGGGACATTATTCAAAAAGTTTTAGAATACTTTACGTTACTTTGGTATGCAAATATGTATGCAGTCTCTAAAACCAAATTTACATTTTAAATATTAAAAGGAGCTTATCTATTTTTTGTAATGTCGCTAATTATATAAATGTGTGAAGTCCATTAGCATGTTGAAACAATAAATAAATTTGAATTTGAATTGTCGGATAGTATTAGAAAACATTTAAAACACTTTGAAAAACTACGTTCTGAAGCGAATAGTATTATGTATAAAGTTTCGCGTGACTGCTGATGTTCTAATGTAAAGTTTCGCGTGACTGCTGATGTTCTAATGTAAAGTTTCGCGTGACTGCTGATGTTCTAATGTAAAGTTTCGCGTGACTGCTGATGTTCTAATGTAAAGTTTCGCGTGACTGCTGATGTTCTAATGTTAAGTAAGTGACCGCTTAGGTACTTTACTTCTTGTATACTTACTTTTATTTGTGTGACATTTTTCTCTTGCATCTTGCAAATGGACTATCTGTAGGTATGTTTTCTGGAGACGTATAGTTTTTAGACCCGCATCGGGCCTCACGGGTTCAAAATTCTAAAGCAAAAATCTATTTTTTGTTTTGTGATTAGGCTCCAAAGAAAATATCGGACCGACTTCTCAAAATAACATATCACTAGTTGCGCCCCATGCGGATAAAAAGTATTTTAATTATTTGCTCATCCCATCATCATCAGCTATCTTGGTATCGAATTTCATCCAAATCCTTTCAACCGTTTGAGCGTGAAGGAGTAACAAACATACATACATACACACACACAAACACACATAGGTACACACATACAAACTTTCGCCTTTATAATATTAGTGTGATGTTAAAAGTGTGATGTTGAGGGTTAAAAGAGTCCTACAGGGTAAGCAATGGATTGGTGACACCTCCTCCGGTGTTACAGATGTCCATAGGCTACGGTGACCACTTCCCATCAGGTGGGCCGTATGCTTGTTTGCTCCCTTTAATATAAAAAAAAAAATGTGATAGTGTGATGTGATATCGTTAATTTAGGCCCGGAAGAGCCTGTCTGTTTTATACTGGTACAGTAAATGAATTGTCTAGAGCATGTCGATAACGCTTAGTACTTAAGGTCCTGTTGACGATGGAGTATTTAGCTATATATAACGTAATATATATAACGTAATCGTTATATAAAAATACTAAAACAAACCATAATAACGTCTACCTACTCCTTTTCATTCTTCACAAATATTCAAAATTGTTATATATAGGCAGTAAAGGATTCAGACGGACAAACATGACGCAGTTTCCCTTGAAATTTCTTTTACTACAAAAACCTAAAAATGAGCGTTGGCCATTATCCTTATTAATAGTATGATACATTTCTCATTTTATGTTCGTGACTAAAAATTCAGGTAAGTTGTTAAGTTTTTTATCTATTTATTTATTCAGGTTAATTATGCCCATTCAATAACAGGCATGCAATATGTACTCAAAATAATCACAATTTATTTTAACAATTATAGTATAGTAGTAAGGAACAAACTGTTTGTTGCATTAGGGTTCATTTTAGTCTGATGGGCCGGTGGTAAATAAAAGTGACGTGTTCTCTCGATGAAGGTGTTTACTGCACTAAAGTAAAATAAATTCATACTACAGATATATAGTACTGGACACAAACAAACCCAGAAAACGCACTCTGGCAAACCATGTGGACCGCGGACATTTATTTGATAATTATATTAATAATAATATTTATCTAATAATTATAATTACGAGTAATAATTGTAAAAAAAATAATTATTATTAATTATCAAAATTCTTATTAAAGAGATAGTACCATTGTGAAAGCGACGTTGAAGTATAAGATGGCAATATAATAATATATATTATAGAACCGACCGAGGAGAACAGTGAACAGTTCGTCGGTAAATCATTTTCTGGGGAGCGATCACGAAACTTTAATTGCAATGCAACGAGAGAAATGTCCATACTAACTATGCACATAAACTGCGTATTCAAACTGTCAAATCCACACAAATTTGTGTTAGAGTTGCAATCGAGTTACGTGATCGCCCAGCCGGTCTCCCAAAACGCAGATAAGCCATTAAATATTACTTTACGTTAAAATTTTAAAGACTGAAGACAAATGTTTGACTTCCACCAACAACATGTCGGTGATACGAATTTAATCTTTTCTGCATTGACTTACAGCCACAAGTTTCCTAGGAATTCCAGTTTTTCGCAGCTAACATATTCTTGAACTCAATGTACGTAGACTTTATGCTATGATTATAATCTATGATACAATACATACAATTAGGTAAATATTTAATCAATTTAATAAAAACATGAGGATACCTACTATAATAAGTCGACGTTTTTGACTTACTAAGCCATATGTAAAAAACGAGTGTGCTTTGGACCAAACGACCGAACTAAATTTATTTATTTAGCTCCATCTATCGGCTGGCATAACTTTATGTTATGATAGCTTTGTTTAATGTTAATGTCGCCATCTTGACAATTGTAAATTGGCATTTTATCGGAAATATCAACATAATAATACAAATTTTTAATTTTATTACGTTGACAGTTGAGATCTACGTGAACCGACGTCAACTTCCATTCGCCTCGCATTCACGAGCTTACTCCCCAAGTCAAGTGTGTGTAAAGAACTTCTACTTAAAACTGCTTGGTTACCAATAAATACGTGGCACAAAGTTACCCCCTAGAATTAATAAGGGGTTTGTAATAATCTAGATATTTAATAACCGCTCCTTCAGAATTACAATAAACGCTAATCACACCGATAACGATGTGTGACGTGTCACTGTTACTGACTTTCATCATAAAAATCTGCTGATTAATTATAACATAGATGTGGAAACTCCTTATCTTGTTTAATCCAGGAGATTAAATACTAATCGCGTAGTAATATAAATTATTTATAAATAATATGTACAACAATTTTATGAATCCAGTTTTTAAACACACAACCGGATGTTGCCAAAAATACGTATGAACATATTTTCGAAATAACTGAACGCTGCTGGGAAGCTTTGAAAGAACCCACTAATTTGTAATAGGAATATTTGTATCATATAAAAGATCGTCTCAAAATCTTATAAGATGTACCCGTTACCCACGCCTGCATCATGTCTGTCTGTATTAGGTATATCTTTTATATTAGATACCTAATAAAAGTCTTTGTCCTTAGTGGCTGACTGGCGGACAACGTTTAGCGGCTCAGGCTAAACCGCTGGATCTAGAAACTTGATATTTGGAAGGTATCTTCCTGGTACTCTACCAAGAAAGCATTATTTAAAACTCAATCCTAAAGAGGCTAAAACTGTCTTGGAGTTGTATAAAGAAACGCGAGTGAATCCGGGTGCTGCCACTAATCTAAATATATATAACTCAAAGGTGATTGACTGACTGACTGACTGACATAGTGATCTATAAACGCACAGCCCAAACCACTGGACGGATCGGGCTGAAATTTGGCATGCAGATCTACCTGCATGCCAAATTTCAGCCCGATCCGATTACCGATACCCGATCCGTTATGACGTAGCATCCGCTAAGAAAGGATTTTTCGAAATTCCACCCTTAAGAGGGTGAAATGGGTGTTTGAATTAATTTCTCATAGGCCACGCCGCCGGCGAAGCTGTGGACAGAAGCTGGTTTTTTTATAAGGCTACAAGTACGTTCTCGTTGATAGCAGATTGCCGACGAAGGATTGTTCTCTGAATTTTATTCTGTTTAATGATTCGTTTTTGATTAACTGACTTCAAAATAAGGGATGGCTTTTTATATATACTCATCGATTTTTGTAAGAATTTACGTAATGTTTTTTGTACGGCCTATCATAGGTACACTGTGCGATGATCTCATTTCAATTTGGTGTACATAATTATCAAGGTGTATTAAATTGGATTCGATAGTAAAATTCCGCAGCTACCTGATCGTTAATAATGAAGAATATGATAATCATGTGATCATTATGGAAGTACAGATGGACAGTTTTCAAATCGGTACGGCATGTATGTCACACTTGCAGCTCGTGAATCCAACATAACAACATGATAAGCGTCCTAATATTGGCACATATCTAATCCGTCAGCCCACCGCTGCCTCCTGGCAGACCCCTAATAATGTCTACAATAACACTCGAACCGATCCCGGTAATCCTTGTGGCTTCCATGCAGTGAGATATCGGACCACTCGATAAGTGTATTGTAACTATATTATCTACAGACTAGCTTCTGTTTGCGGCTTCGTGTGGCCTATCGACTAACGTCGGCCTAACGAAGAAGAATTTTTTTCATGCATAATTCAACCACCCATTTCACCCTCTTAGAGGTGGAATTTCGGAAAACCCTTTCTTAGATACCTACACTTTACAAAGAACACACCCTCCAAATTTCAAATCTCTAGGACCAGTGGTTTAGGCTGTGCGTTGATATATAAGTCAGTCTGTCAGGACTTTGAATGTTATACGAGTATGTAGGTATAAATAAATTCTATTCTATTTTATTTTTAGATAGTAAGTCGAGTCGTGGATAACTTAAGGCAAGCCTCAGTTAATACATTGGCCTGCCTATAAGCCTGGTCCTTCCTTTGTCTAATAGCATATCAGTGTTAGCTCTGCCTGGTGAGCCCTGCCTGGTTAATAAAATCACAAATTTTATGCGACATGAAGACTTCGATGCTTTGTCGAATTTATCCGCAAGCGTGTGTGCGGGCGTGCAACACTTGTGTCAACAACTGATTTAAACATTCCTTTAGTGCATTTTTACAATTATTGTGATAATTAAAAAAAAATTATATCGACGATAAAATTGAGTTTATAACTAAATGAAAATAAATAGTGAATATGCAAATTAACATCAACAGAACTATTGCCCGCACTAAAAATGTACATATATTTAAAATTATAAATTATATTTCAAAATACGTTACTATTCAAATGCGCTTAGGTCCCTACACTAATTAATATTACCTACTAGATACTTAGGTTGATATATATAGGTATACCTAAGGACGAATCATGTATGGAGCATCAGGTATAGCTCCCTAATACCTATTACATGTCCTAGCCCTATATTCCAGAACCCCCGGACACATGACGCGTCTTTACAGAAGAATCTTGTCATCACGTGGTCCTCGCCTCGACTCAGAATAATGTAGTCTTATTTAATTCTTGTAGCAGGAAAAAGTGCTTGTAGTGAACATTATTGCTTCTTTGTAGCAAACACAATAAGGAAAACTAAGTAAATAAAGAAATAAGTAACCTAGTTAATAGAGAATACAGATAAGTACGCTATCTAATGATGGCCAGCAGGAAACTAATGTCATGGCCCCACAAGGTCCAAACTGAGTTGAAAACCTTCAGCGAAAACGATTAAATGGCATAGGTAGGGAGAATAAGTTAATTTTAAATTAAGTTTAAGTTTTAAATAAGCAATTAGTTTTGCCGGGAAAACGAAAAAGTTCGCGTCACCGCATAGTATTATTTTCCAAAACTTGTGTTATTTTCAGTGTTAGTGCATAAAATTGGTGGCATTTTATTCGTTAAGTGCTGGATTACAGGCTTGAGTGTGGGAAAGTAGTATAATGATGGTGAAATGTTTATTTTCGTGTTGTTTCCAAAACTACATAGAAGCTTCTAGCTTAGCACATTCTATATTAGCAGTGTTAGGGTCACTCACCACGTACGTATCATCCTCACACTCGCCCATGTATCCGCGAGACTGTCCCGTTAAATGTTTTATAATAATTAACATTTAGAAGATATTTCTTGGACATTATATAAATAATGGTGTATGTAGGGCATAAAAAGCGGTTTGCGAATTTCTTCGCACTCAGGTTCTTGTGCAGGTTATTCGTAACTTGTTGATGAGACCAAGGAGTTTGGCAATCGAGGTCACGATCGCCGGTGAGTTGACGAAACAACCAGATTAAAATGTCATGTGACCTTTTAGCAGAGAGATAGATTTATTTTGCTAACGTCTAGTGCTTTCATCATCACGTCATCGTCATCATCACTATACGTTTCCGTAAAAAAGCAGGTACCTACTCTATGTCAATACTTAATCAGAAAAATCATCTCTTTCGCGAAAGATAGGATATCTTTACCTTATCTCTTTATTAATCTTCTTCTACTGTTCTATCAAACGGTTGCCATTGATTTATTATTTTTTGGTTTTGACAATCTATCCAACCATTCTCTGAACAAGGAAACCTATTTCCTTTTTCAGAGCAACCATTGCTACTGCCAAGTTGCTGCGTTTTTGTTGATATTTACCTACCTTTGATAGTATTTCAATTGTGTCGTTGTTATTTCGCTCTTTTATCTTTCTTTGCAATATTTCATATTTCGTACATGTACTTCAAGGTTTTCAATGCAAAGATTGAGATGAAATCAGCTGACTCTAGAAGGTCATGAAGGTCTGTTGGGTTTTTCTTCAAACCGAGGCTTACATAACCGCGCTTAATTCACGTGCAGTCATCCCGGGCCTGGGTTTAGCCCCCGTAGCTAGTTGGGGGATGTAAAAAAAGATAAATTAAACCTGGACACCGTGCTGGATGAGCTGGGTCATTTCGGGAGGTACTAGAAGCGGATATTCACGTATGTTGTGCTCGCTTGCTTCAACTGTGCTCTACAAAGGAGCCAATATATATTTAATACCGGACAAGTTCGATACAGGTGAGATTAAACTCACAGATTCGGTTACACTTACATCCCATTAAATAGATTTTTTGATACTGATCGACTTAAGCCTATTTCATTGTATGGATAAATAGTAAAGGTAGAAGTTGTTAGCTCAAAGTGTAGTGTGTAGTGTGTAACCCTATAAATAATGTAAGTATGTGTAACAATGAGTTTGTAGATTAGAACTAGTTTATTTAATAAGGTCAAAAACCGTTCATTATGTATCTATCAGTATAATAATTGAGATCATGCAATGTTCTTAAAAGAGACTTTATCATTCAAGTACCTATTGATTAGATATACCTACATTGATAGAAATAGTGTCGAAATGTTTCGCAGCATATGACTCGATCAGGCTTTATTATATTGTTGTTACCAAACCAGATTACAGCTGCGCTCTGCAACCTGCATTGTTTACACGTTGGCATGAACATTTGAATCAATAAAATAAAAAAGGGCAGTCTTCAATTCTCCAGACTAAGGATACAAAACCTAGCTCACAGATTCGCAGTCATAGAATCAGAGGTAACTCACTGGACGCATCTCTCTCAACGCAAAAATAATCAGTTTGAAACAGCCTGCGAATTGGATTATTGTTCTGTGCACAGATTGCCAAGTAGCTAGACACAAAAAGAAATTAATGCGGGTAAAGGAACATTTTAATCACGTGATACAGGATTTAAATCCGCATCCAGTGACGTGTGAATCAAATCCACACATTTTCTTAATCTACCGACACAAGTGATCACGTCCAAATTTTTCCTTTACCTATTGAAATTAATTTACGGAGTGACAGCACTGCCAAGCGTAACATTGATAATTAATGAAATAACAAAAATATTATTTAATATTTGCACACTTGCATGCAGATTGAACACAAAATGTCTAATTATTTTAAGTAACTTATGTTAACATCTCTTGAAAATTGTGTTCTAGCAAATAAACATTTGATTGATTGATATAATTCTAGCCCTTCTGGTTTAGGTACTGCTTTCGTCGGCGAGGTCAAGGTACCTCCCGTAAGTAACTAGAATGTTCACACTTTTCTTTTTTCGAATGCATGATGCACGACCTCGATCCTCTTCTCTCGGCAACGGTCGGCCAGGCTGGCACTCTAGAAGTGCCTTGAGCTAGTTGTCTCCTAATTTAGAGACTGGGCGCATTATACTATGCGATGTGACGCTTTAAAGGTCTGAGGATACCTACAGCACGTTTGTAATATTAATACGATTTGTCACACTAATATAATAAAGGCGAAAGTTTGTATGTGTGTTTGTGTGCATGTGTGTATGTTTATTACTCCTTCATGCTCATTGGGTTTGCTGAATGGATTTGGATGAAATTCGTTACTATGGTAGCTTATAGACTAGATTAACATAATTATAGGCTACATTTTATCCCGGGAAAGTGAAATTTTCCCGTGAGATGAGTAAATAATGAAAATACTTTTTATTCGCGGGTGAAACTGCGGGGCGCAACTAGTTGATAATATTCGAGATTATTTTTGGCACCATTTTTTTTTGTTTACCAAACTACATTTTCTCATAAAATCGCAGATGAAATAAATTAATCAGATTTAGTGTGAAGTATTCATGATTGCTAAAAGTGGCCACAACGAGCGACATCCTGCGACCTACTGCACCAACATCTTACCTACTATATTTTACGCAGAGCAATATTAAAGGCTAAGTCACTAGATCCTGTACATGTATAGGGTTTTGGTATATTATTATAGGATAACAGGTACCTAGTTATATTTACTGACATAATGTCTACATAAGCACTAGTGTGCGTTTCTGGTTTGACTTGTGCAGTAGGTAGGTATAAAACACAGTTTTTCCTTAAACCTACTTTTTGCGTGCTGCTTGTGTATCACATACATATTTTTAAAACTGGTTTCTAGAACTATTTGAATGTCTTGGCACTGGATAATTACAAAATCATTATTTACGAAGCTGCTTAAACGCCCCCAGGCCGTGTAGTCCTGGTTTCCGAATGAGGCCACTCCATCTATTTATGTGGGTGCCATAAGAGCCATCAAAAGGAATGGAAGCAGTATTGCATTAAAATCTGCGATAACCAAACCCGCCTGTAAAGCCTAGTGATTATGGTATGATAACCGTCCAAAGTTGCGTTTTATGGTGAAGGCCTGTGTCCAGCAGTGGGCGTTTTCCAGCTAGTGATGTGTATTTTCCTCAATCAACCATTCTCCACTTATTCAATTATATGAACATTTGGACGGACCATGGCAGGCTATAGATGCCTCTTTTTAGTTTTAGAATAAGGAGAATACATTTTTTATTGTAGACGGGTCAGTATTTAACTACATAGGTAATGACCAGAGTTGAAGGTGGGACACGCTTACTCAGAAGATACCTATTCAATTTTCTCTTGAATACGCCTTGATTATATTAGGTGGAAGAAGCTAGTTCTGTTCCTCAAATTTCCTATCTAATGTGCGGATTATGAGATAATTTCCGAAAAGATTTGCAGTGACGAAGTGGGTAAGAATTGGGTTTGTGCGAATTGATACAAATAATTTTTTTTTCGTATTCCAGATGTGAAGTCCCGGAGTGCGAGTCTTCGCCTCCTGAGTTTGATACAGGTTATTGGGGGTCGTGGGCATTGCCGGAGTCAGGTGCCAGCTGTAACCGGCTTGTACCAATAGGTGACACCTGCGACGCGTCCAGCTTCCATCAAAACCACACCGAAGAATGCACCTCCTGGATCTACGAGGCGGACAACACTATCGTAGCAGAGGTGAGGGGGGAAAAGATCGGACGGAGTAATGGATCATTCGAGTTGACCTGACGAATAAAGATGGGGAAGTAGATAGTTGGTTGGAAATAGCTGAACCATCAACCGCTTGTGATGTTAATCAATAACATTTTTTAAACTTTCGCGACCTGAATTCATATTGCAAAAATAAAACGGGTCTATTTACGCACAAAAATTATCAAAACATTATACTAACCTCGACGTTTCGACCAAGTTACATTGTCCGCGGTCACGAGGGGACTGGAGTAGCGGTTGTCAGCATCGTGCAGGGCGGGCGTCGTCTCCAACTACCCGCATTTGGTCTTGTAAATTTTCACTATCAATGTCCCGGTATACAATACTAACATTATCGGCAGGTTCAAGGTTAGTCCAAATAATGTTTTGATAATTTTGGTGCGCGAATAGACCCGTTTTATCTTTACAGTATGTGTTAATCAATGTCATGCCCTATTTATTTTGTAGTAGTGGACTTCTAGCTTTGATGGTGATTATGACGGCGAGAGTGATGACATTTTAAAATTTAATATTTTTACGGCACATGATTCAAACATCTGAAAAGTGACGGTGCTGTTTGCTTTCCGTCAGGCGGCTCTGTTTTAAAGTTTAGAGTAAATAAATGGCAGAGAAAGAATATTATTATGTACCTAACGAAAGAAAATAAAATATTAATAGGCAATAAGCGAAACTACTTTATTAATTCAATAGAATTATTTAATATATCATTATTTAAACGTTGCAACGCTTTTCTTATTAAATGAATGATAAATTGATAATATCAACTTATTTATATATTAACTGATTTATACACTCACGTCCAGTGCGTAATCTATACATATGAAATTCAAAGTCCTGACTGATTGACTTAATGACTTACACATCAACGCACAGCCTAATCCGCTGGTCTTAAAGAGACTTAAAATTTGGAGGGTGTGTTCTTTGTAAAGTGTAGGTATATAAGAAAGGGTTTTTCGAAATTCCACCCCTAAGAGGGTGAAATAGCTCCCTATTTCACCCTCTTAGGAGTGGAATTTCGTTAAATGATCAATAAAAGAATCTTCTTTTCCTATAGGCCAAGCGGGCAAAGCCGCGGGCAGAAGCTAGTATTAGCATGAAGGCCGAGGGTGTCTCTCCTCGAAAACAGGCTCTTATTGTCAAGTGCTCTTTGGCTCCCCGTCTGTCTGTCTATAACCATAATCTTGATATGTTTCAGTTTGGATTAGCGTGTCAGGAGTGGAAGCGCACCTTGGTGGGCACCATCCACAACGCCGGCGTGTTCGCCGCGCTCGCCATCACCGCGGTCGTCTCCGATACGTGAGTGTACGACTTATTACTGGTTCACATACAAAAAAAAATTATATATACTACCCACCAAAATACTGTATAATGTATTTAAGCGTACTTAGATTCAATTCTAATTAACACAGTTCCATCAATAATCATGGATGTGTGATTTAAAGAGAATGATCGTATGCATATAGAAAGCTCATACTAATAAACGCTGTGTAACAGAGAGATTAGTTATTTGGTGTTTTTTTTATTTCTATTAAGTTTGTAATAAGCAAACATAGACTAAGAGAAAACATTAAGTATTATTCCATTGCAGCGCGGTGTTTAATGTAGTAAAGGGGGCAAGTCTATGTGTCATATACAGCGGCAGCGATTTCTGTTATGCGAAATCTTTTAGTGAGTGAGTCATGAGTAAAATAGCCTTTCATTGCTAAAGAAGACACCTCTTCCTTGCTAATTTCCAATAATTCCAATGCCCGCGGTTCCAGGTTCGGCCGTAAAGAAGACACCTCTTCCTTGCTAATTTCCAATAATTCCAATGCCCGCGGTTCCAGGTTCGGCCGTAAAGAAGACACCTCTTCCTTGCTAATTTCCAATAATTCCAATGCCCGCGGTTCCAGGTTCGGCCGTAAAGAAGACACCTCTTCCTTGCTAATTTCCAATAATTCCAATGCCCGCGGTTCCAGGTTCGGCCGTAAAGAAGACACCTCTTCCTTGCTAATTTCCAATAATTCCAATGCCCGCGGTTCCAGGTTCGGCCGTAAAGAAGACACCTCTTCCTTGCTAATTTCCAATAATTCCAATGCCCGCGGTTCCAGGTTCGGCCGTAAAGCCGCGTTCATAGTGACGGCAGTGTCGGCCAGCTTCGTGGGCTTCGGCCGGTCGTTCACCGACAGCTACACCGTGTACCTGGTGCTGGAGTTCCTGGACGCGGCCGTCGGCGCTGGCGTCTACAGTACGGGCTTTATACTTGGTATGGACATACCATCACTAAGTAACTGCTTATGCAGAGGCATAAGCAGTTACTTAAGACCAGCAGCAAGACAAACTTAGAGCTCAGAGGAGCTATAAGTTTGTCTTGCTGCTGGTCTTACTGTGGAATAATAAACATCATAACGTTAAAATATTTTACCATAGTATCCCGTCAGTAAACAATACTCTAAAAATAATGAAGTTACATATCCAGTTCTTAATTATTTCTGTTTCTAATAAAATTCTTGAAACTTGAAATTGCGTTTAAATTTACCTCCGTTCATTGCCACCGTTATACCTACTTTTCGTAGTAAATTAACAGAAAATGTTCTACATATTTACTTCAATTGAGTTTTGATGATCAACCAGTTTTAGGTCAAACTCTTGATTAAATATTTTTGTTTAGTTTTTTTGACATTTCTATTCCAGCTCTTGAGATGGTTGGCCTCAACTACCGCGTGCTCGGGGGCAACATCATCTCGTGCACGTTTGCCCTGGGGCAGGTAGTGACGGCGCTGCTGGCCTGGGCCTTCCCATACTGGAGGACTCTCACGCGAGTCCTCTACACACCCTCCATCCTCTTCCTCTTGTACTACTTCGTCGTGGAGGAGAGCGTGCGGTGGCTGCTCAGCAAGGGACGGAAGAAAGAAGCTGTCAGAATTATATTCAAGGCAGCAGCTGTGAACAAGAAAAAACTATCTCCGGCTACAATGAAAATGTTAACGGAGGAACCCGAACCGCAGCCTCAACAGTCACAGCAACAGGACAAACAAACAATGGACGAAAACACAGGAGATGAACCGAAAAAACGGTCGGTTTTCATGCAAGTTATCAGATCTAGGACTTTAGTGACGCGAGTGTTCATTGTTTCGTTCTGGTGGATAACTCTGACCTTCATCTACTATGGACTCTCGATCAACTCTGTGACGTTAGCTGGGAACATGTACGTGAACTTCATGCTGACCTCGCTGGTTGAGATCCCAGGATACTTCCTCAGCTTCTTGACCTTGGACCGATTCGGTAGAAAGAGCTCCATCATCGCGGCATTCTTCATCTGTGGCATTGCATTGATTGCACTACCATTCGTTCCTATTGGTAAGTCCTTCTTCATCCGTACCTTATTTTGTAATAGTTTTTGTACCTAAAGATTATTTTTGTTAGAATAGATAAACTAGATGCATAGTGTCGTTTTCATTTACTTACGCAGTAGACTTACAATTAAAACAACAGTCACAACATCAACATTTGGATGCACTTGTCCCCTGGAAGATATGGAACTTCAGTAGAATAGCTTATGATACCATTTGAATCTCCAGTACAGGGGATCGAAATGGATCACCGAGTGCTGTACAGTTCTCTAGAGGACTGGGCTTGGAGATTCAATTCATAAAACAACTTTGTCAAATCTACAGCTTCCATTAACCCATCATCTATTTTACATTTCTCTCCTATTCTAGTCTTAGATTAGATTCATCAGCACACCGTAACCGGCTTGTAGAGAGTAGTGTTTTCCACAGAGCTATCCTGGCTGCAGATCACGCTGAACATGATCGGTAAGCTGTCAATCAGCATGGCCTTCAGCAGCATCTACATCTACACGTCAGAGCTGTTTCCGACGGAGGCACGCCACAGCCTGCTCGGTGCTTGCTCCATGTTCGGACGGATTGGCTCGCTACTGGCGCCACAAACGCCGCTGCTGGTCTGTATCCGTTACGACACTAATATATATATATTATGTGCCTTAATGATAGCCTTGATTCCTTAGCAAGCGATGGGTGGACGTAGGTCATGACTGGATGAACAAGGCACAAGACCGAAAAAGATGGCAGGAAATGGGAGAGATCCATGTCCAGAAATGGACCAAATGGGCTTATGGGGAAGAAAAAGAGAAAAAGATCCTCAGTCCAATGTCAGAAATTATCGATGTGCTCAAAAGTATTGATGCCAAGGATAACCACTTGCCCACACCGAAAAGATAATCATGACATAATTATTATATATTGTATTTTATTATTCTCGAAGCATCTTTTTAAGATCCAGTACCTATATTGGGAACTAGTTTTTATTCATAGGCATGCGGTAAACGTTACAAAGTTTTCTTATATTTCTGGGAGCTTTCAAGGCAAGAGTGAACCGGTATCTTCTAGGCCAGCATGTTCTATCATCGACCGCGTCGTCACTTACCATCAGATGAAACTAGTCAAATTCAAGTAATAATAATAAATATGTGTGAACATTTCACTAGGTGGTAGGACTTTGTTGCAAAGTTCGTCTAGGTACCACCGCTTTGCCAGTTATTCTGCCGCCAAGCAGTAGTGTACACGCACTACTGTGTTCCGGTTTGAAGGGCACTGTAGCTAGTAAAATTACTGGGCAAATGAGACTTTATGATCTGATCTCACAGTCAAGTAATCGTATTACCAGACTGTGCTGATGTCTCAGGATGATGTGCGCAATGCAGTGTCGCTTGAAACTCGTATGTTTTAGGGTTCCGAGTGACACTGTTCTGTTATGGGCGGCCGTGGTGCTTAACATCAGGTGAACGACTAGCTCGTCACATCATTCAATAACATAAAAAAAGCACCATCTAGCCCCAAACTAAGCAAAGCTTGTACCATGAGGACCGGATAACTAATACAATACTTAGATAATTTTTGTTTGCAAATACATACATAGAATACAATATAATCACCAAGTCTATCAAAGATACAAAAAATCTGTAATGATTTCCACATGCGGTCAAAGATTAAAATGAGAGTAAATAGTATTGTTGAAGTAGTTTTTAAAGATAACGCGTCAATAAGTGATAAACGTTCTATAAAACGGTTCCACCAAACGTTAATAACAGCCTGTCAGCGACTGCTTGAAGCCTCCCTCAGGAAAAGATCTCTATAACAGTTCCGTCCTTGTGTTCTCTACGTCCCTATTTGTATATAGACACAGATATATAGAAAACGTAAACTCTGCCAAATACTGAAGCAGTCACAATATGATACAGTGGCATTGGTGATCACGCTGTCCATGATCGGCAAGCTGATGATCAGCATGGTGTTCACCTCTATCTACATCTACACCATCGAGCTGTTCCCGACGTACGCCCGTCACGTGATGCTGAACTTTTGCTCCATGATCGGGCGCTTCGGCTCCATGGCCGCTCCGCAGACGCCGTTGTTGTTTAAAATGAAAATGAAAAATGAAAATGAAAATTTATTGGCAAAAAATAGTCGAAACAATCAACAAAGGGGTGGAGCACCTGTTTCCCGTACTAGGCTCAAGACCCGTGACACAGGAACCAGGACTCTTCCGTCGGAGACATATTATAATAAGTGTAGCATTGATTTATAATAACAAAACTGTTAAATTCACGTTGCCTAATATTTATTCTCTTATAACAGAAGATACTACTTATATAATTAAAAATATGTATGCATAAAAACCCTTACACACCCCTTGGTGTGTAAGGGTTTTATGGTGCAAATATGTGGTGAGTGAGGGTGTGTGGAGTGTAGTGGTATGCTAGGAGTGTGAGGGTGTGTGTGGAGTGTAAGAGTGTGCGCGAAGTGTGAGATGTGTGTGGAGTGTGAGGTGTATGTGAAGTGTGAGAATGTTTATGTGATTTGTGAGAGTGTGCGTGAAGAATTGGGTGTGTACGTGAATATACACCCAATACTTGTCTTATCAGATTTATTATCAATTTATGTAATTTGCGTTATTATGGTTTCCGTTTCTAAGTAATTTAGTTTTGATAAGCTATCAAAGAGTTTCTTTTTGCACTCGTAAGAAGTAAGTGAGACAATTTGCATGGTTTTATTAATTTTGTTATAAGTATAGGGTCCCAAAAACTTTGGAAACTTAGCAGCAAAAGCTGTTTTTGTTCTTGGGACAACACAGACATAGTTCGTAGCTCGTTTATTTGCAAAGGTGTTGGGAACAAATTTTATCAGAGAGTGTTGGTAAAGTACAAGTTGCTGGATATATAGTTGCCTAACCGTTAGAACCTGGCATTCTTTATATAGTTCAACTGTAGGGTATCTATATGGTCGATTGGTACTACATTTGAGTATGCCTCTCTGGGCTCTCTCGAGCGGAAGAAGATAAGTTTTATTGGTGCCCCCCATGAAGTAATGCAGTAGGTGATCAACGATTGGCAAAGAGAAAAGTACAACAATTTAATGACTCTAGAATCCGCACAGTCCCTAATGCTTTTGAATACAGCTGTGAGTCTTCTTACCCGCTGGGTCAGCAGTTTTATATAAGGAGCAAATGACAATTTTTGGTCAATTGTGATCCCAAGATATTTAATAGATTCTACTCTCTGTATAGAATCACAGTCACAAGTTCTAGTTAAAGCATTTTTACAAATTTCAGTTTTATGTCCAAATAGAGAAAAAGCATCGAATGAGTTCGTATTTTTAATCGAAAAAGCTACGTATTTTGTTTTGTCCACGTTCAAAGTCAACATATTGTTTCTCAGCCAAGAAGAGATGATATTAAAAATCTTTTGAGCGGCTTGGAACACTTCATGCCAGCTCTCTCCCTGGACCACAACGGCTGTATCATCAGCATAAGTTAAAATACCACCATTTTTAATTGACATTGAGCACAGCTCGTTTATATAGACCAGGAAGAGAGTAGGCCCTAGTATGCTTCCCTGAGGAACACCACAGCTTACAGGCATAGGACTACTCATGTTTTCGCCTATTCTGACACTTTGGGTTCTTCCCCTCAGATAGTCTTCAAATAATTTGAGTAGTATTCCTCGAATACCGATTTTCTCAAGCTGTTTGGTCCGTCGCTGTAGTTACCTACAACAATCATTTGGTGTAAATACTAATGCTATAATATAGAATTTAGTACCTGCGATGTAGATAGTATTTATCCAACTTTGCTTTTCGTTATTGGTACGTATTAGTCTATCAGTAGCACGTCTAAGTAATTGCGTCTGTGAATATAAATCGAAATCATTATTTTACATGTCCCATCAGCTGTTGTTTAGTGCCTCGATATCCCTTCTACAACTAATGTTTATAATATGGACTAGATGGCGTACATGGAGTCCCTGCCGTACCTGATCTTCGGCATCATGGCAGCTTGCTCCGGCTTCCTGATGCTGCTGACACCGGAGACGCTGCGCATGCGCCTGCCAGACACAGTGGCGCAAGCGGAGAACATCGTGGCCGCGCCGCGGAACAAGAAGCGGACGGACGTTATTGTGGACTAGATGAATCAATTTGAACTGTTTGTGTTTAGACTAGGGGATCTATCTAGTAGTTTACATCGCTAGGAACATTAGGATATCAAATGACATATATAGATAGATAAACTCTTTATTGGAACACCACGTCACTGATTATTAAAACGAAGTGAACAAACTTAGCCAAAGTGTAACAATGGGCGGTCTATTAATAGGTGATTGGAACTTAATAACTTTATCAATTATTGAAAGCTCCGTGCCTCCCCACTGTGTGTATATTGACTACATGTAGGTATATATGCATAAGTTTAGGTCATATTGTGTTGTCTTGGACTGAATGGCAGCACTTATCGAAACAATATACAGTTGTGTTGTTTTGGTGTTTAGATAAAATGACAAATATACCAAAAACTGATAAATTAAGTGTTTTGGAATATAAATATTATATAATTCTTATAATTTAGATAATGTATATAAATGCAAGTATGTATAGTAGCGCATCTATCGACGTGCCTCGATGAGTGCGTCCAATTAAATTTTGAAATAAGTAGGTATATATAATTATTATTATTTATGCAGTAGTGGTGTTATTTATTCTCTGTTTAATTTGAAAATGTATTTAGTGTTGAAACCAAGGGGTGTAGACCAAATATAAACATGTACAATTATATTATAAAACATATTGGTAAGTAATTTAGTACAGTAGCAGATATTTTTAAAGTTACATCGTAAGTTGATTGTTAAGTTGTTTATAATTTAGATAATGTACGAGTCTATTGCCATAGTAATTAATAGTTAATAATAGGTACGCACGTTTATTTCCAATTTGGGAAAAAGCCCGGGAAATGTATAATCTATTTTGCATTCGGCTATTTTAAGGTGTCCTTCCGTTCCTTTAATGAAATAGCCAATTATGACGTAGCACATACAATTTAGTTGCGTCTAGATGAAACTGCTCAGTGGGGTCAAGTCTATTAGGGTTACGTTTCTCGTGAGAGAATGTGGAAGTGGCGAGAATAATATAATATGTAATATTAGAGAATAAAAGATAAAATATAAAACAACCTGGTATATGCTGTAAAGTTTTATATTCAAGTGACATACAAAAGGCAGGTATCAAAAGGACATAGAACATAAATTATTTGAATTTAAATACTATACGAAAAAGGCTTTACTAACACGCCCCCTTAATTTATGCTCTCAAGGCCTAGTCAACATACCCCCTTAAGTTATACATATATTATCTTGAAGCCCTAATCCTATCATGCATTTATAATGTTTACATCTAGGCAAGGCTTTCGTTAATATATCAGCCGTCATATCATTTGTAGAAATGTATCGTAAAGAAATGTCCTTATTATTCTTTAACACATCTCTAATAAAATGGTATCTTATATCTATGTGCTTACAACGAGAATGGAGAACTGGATCCTTAGCTAGCGCAATAGCACCCTGATTGTCTGCATATAAAGTAATTCTAGCATACCTGAGTAACCCAATTTCAGTAAGCAGACTATTCAGATAAACCGCTTCTTTCATACATTGTGATAGGCTCACGTATTCTGACTCACAAGACGAAGTAGAAACACACCTTTGTTTCTGTGATTTCCACGAAACGCACGCACCACCTAAAATGAAAGCATACCCGGAATATGAACGTCGATCTAGTTCACAACTTCCCCAGTCCGAATCTGAGTATCCTACCATTGACTCACCAGTCTTTTTAAACGAAAGACCGTAATTCTGTGTTCTTTTCAAATATCGCAACACACGCTTTGCGAAATTCCAACTCATTTCATTCGGATTTTCATTGAATTGTGCTAACTTTACCACACAATTCATTATATCTGGTCTACTTCCTGTTGCCAAGTACATCAAGCTTCCTATGAGCTCCCTGTATCCATGTGTATCATTCACAACAGGCACATTAATTTCACTTTTAGAGTATATTAATTTTTCATTCGGACAATGGAATTGCAACAGATTCTTTACATTTTTCCATTCCAAAATCTTGTAATAATTTCCAAATATATTTAGTTTGTGACAACGTAATGACACCTTTGTCTCTGACAATGTCAATACCTAGAATATATTCGGCCTGTCCAAAGTGTTTTAGTTCACACTCTTTGGATAGTTCTTTCTTAAAGTCGTCCCTCTCGCACACACGTCACAATCATACAGCTCACGCTCATTTATCCTCTGAGTTTTTATACCAGCTTTGGTCAAAACTCTCAATAAATCCCTTGCATTCAAGTGTCCCATTCGTTCATGCCACAACCACACATTTTCCTCTGATACCACTGATGCAGATTCATACTGTTCCCTAACGTAATATAAATTACTCTTACGATCCGCAACTACGACAATTTCCCCATGGCAATTTTTCACTATGGCCTCATCCTTAGTAAACATTACAGTATAACCTTTATCTGTAATCCTTGCCACTGAAATTAGGTTACATCGCAGATCGGGAACGTACAATGTGTCTGGCAATTGAACATTTGTTTTGGATTCACCTTTACATGCAGACAGCGTGACCATACCTTCACCTTCAACTTTTGTGGTCAAGTTGGAAGCTAAATTTAATTGACTCCATGACGGTAACAAACCCTCCACAAACTTGTTTACGTCCTTACATAGATGTGATGTACACTCGCTATCTAAGATCCAGTTTCCGTTCCCGTTGTACACACCATTACATTGATCTGTAACATAATTAAAAGAATCAAAACTGGTATCAAAAGATGTTTTACATGTATCACTATCAACAACGTACTTTGCAGAATCTTTTTCTTTGTTTTCCGTGCATTTTGATGCTTTATGTCCAATTTTATGGCATTTGAAACATTTAAACTTGAATGTTTCCCGTTGTTTATTAAACTTCTTTTTTCTCAAATTCTCTTTTGCGATCATTGCTTTTTCTTCAGAGTTGTGCCTCGAACAGTATTCTTCAACGATTTTGATCTTTAGAGTTTCAGGATTCGGAATTCCGTCTCGAGACTCTATTGCACATCGGAAATTGTCAAACTCTGTAGGAAGACTATAGAGCAACATTATCGAAAATAGGTCATCATGAATCTCCACATCCATTGCACTCAGTTTATCCTTTGTATCAAAAAATGTTGAAATATCTTCATAAAAGTCGCCAGACTCGATGAATTTCATCATCGTCAACCTTTTCAACAAAGTAGCCTTTTTCGCTGGTCCCTTTGATGCATATATGGATTCTAGCTTTAACCATACCTCTCTAGACGTTTTGCACCCTCTTACATGCCGTAACTCACCAGGAGACATACTCAGGATTAAGTCAGCTCTTGCCTTGGAATCTCCAACGATCCACGCCTGCGCTGCTCTTTCCTCCATTGGTTTTTGTTTACTACCATCCACATACCCAAACGCATCATTCTTGATCAGTAAAGCCTCTGCTTGTACTCGCCAGCTCTCGTAATTTTCTCTGGTTAAAACTTCAATCATTCTTGTTGTAGCCATTTTAACTATTCAATAAAATTACCTCAGCTCTCAATGTTTCCTTCAGCACAATCTTTATATAGAAAATTATTTTTCAGCAATGACACTCACTACAATATTATATATTTCGCCTTCCGTTCTGGGCCCATAACCATTATTAGGGTTACGTTTCTCGTGAGAGAATGTGGAAGTGGCGAGAATAATATAATATGTAATATTAGAGAATAAAAGATAAAATATAAAACAACCTGGTATATGCTGTAAAGTTTTATATTCAAGTGACATACAAAAGGCAGGTATCAAAAGGACATAGAACATAAATTATTTGAATTTAAATACTATACGAAAAAGGCTTTACTAACAAAGTCGTGTGCAGGTTTGTGGAAATTTGTGACTCAACAAAACGACAGAAATAATGGGTTTCTCTTGAATTAAAATTGCAGTTGACATTTGTATAATATGATTGTATTTTGTATGTAACTAAAGTTCCACGCAACTTAAATTTATGCGTTAGATAATTTTCTGCAGTACTTTGTAGTAAGTTATTTAATAAATACAAACTAAATATTCATTGAAGCTTATTTTTTATTACGTGAAAACATAAAAGTATGACATACTTGACAATTGACATGTATCCAATCTTTTTAAACATATTTTTTTAATAAATGTAACGAGGTATATATCAGGGTCTCCACCCCCATTTAATCCTCTCCAGCCTTTCTAACAACTGTGCTTAACATTTGATCAATATGCCTCTTCCAGGTCTGGCCACAGTCCGTTAACACCTCATAGTGTAGATGGCCTATACGTTTTAAAATGGTTCCAAATTCCCATCTTTTGTTGGCATTATAATTTCGGATCTGGACCCTCTGCCCCGATTTAAACGATCTGACGTTTTGCTTATGATCATTAGTTGTCATAGACTGATTAGGCTTTTTCTGTAAAATAGCGTGTAAAAGTGTTCTGACTTTTCGGTTACCGAACATTTGTTCATACGGACTTTTCCCTGATGTTGTACTTGGAGTACGACGTAACTGATATTTAATTTTTAAAATTTTCTCTTGTATAGGTTCTGTCTCTTTATCCATTGCATGTAATGCTTTTTTTACTGTCTGAACAAAACGCTCTGCCTGACCGTTCGTTGCTGGATGATACGGTGCTGAGGTTTTGTGGACCACTCCGTTTTCATTCAAAAATGTCGAGAACTCCTTCGATACAAATTGTCTTCCATTATCTGATACCAAAACATGTGGTAGGCCAAAATCTACAAATAAATCTTTAAGCTTAGAAATACACCAAGAACTTGTCGTTGTTTTGGTAGGAATTATTTCCACCCACTTTGACAAGGAATCAACAATTATAAACAGAAAATATCCGTGTATTGGTCCGGCAAAATCTACGTGTATTCGTTGCCATGGTTCTGTCGGAATTTCCCAATGATGCAATGGAGCCTTGTTTGGTTCATTTTGTTTTAAACGGCATTCACGGCATTTGCTAACTAAGTCTTCAATATCCTTATCTATGTTTCTCCAATACACATAGCTTCTGGCCAGAATTTTCATTTTTAACATTCCTAAATGACCCAAGTGTAGTTCTTCCAGAATTTTGTGTCGTAAGCCGAGGGGAATCATTACTCTAGTCCCTTTTATAAGGCAGTTATCTTCTAGTGTAATTTCATTATCATTGTAGCCAAGGGTTCTTAATGATTGGCCCTTCTTTAACATTTCAACTATCTTAACGTAATCAGTATCCTTCATTGTGTCTTCAGCTATTTTATCGCGGTTTATTGTTAGTGTATTCAATTGATGTTGCTGAAATGCACTGTGCTGGTCCATGTTGTGTTCAGAAACTTTTTCTACTGGAAATCTTGAAAGGTAATCAGCGTTGCTATTATTGGCTGAATTTCTGTACTCAATGTTGTAATCAAATCCTGACAGAAAATGTGCATAATGAAAAAGTCGCATTGTACTCATTGCCGGTAAAGTTTTATGTGGATGGAATATTGTTGTCAAAGGTTTATGATCTGTAATTAGTGTGAATTTTCTTCCGTAACAATAGTGGAAAAATTTTTTTACTCCCCAGTATATGGCAGTCGCCTCTTTGTCAATTTGACTGTACTTTTTTTCGCTCGTCGTAAGTGATCGCGAAGCAAAGGCAATAGGTCTATCAGTACCGTCAGGTAAACGGTGAGATAGAACAGCCCCCAGGCCTGTTGGCGAAGCATCTGTCGCAAGAACCAAAGGCTTGTTTTGATCAAAGTGTAATAAAATTCTGTTGCTTACTATCTCTTTTTTAATTTTATTGTAGCTTTGTTCACACTCGTTTGACCATGTAAATGGAGTATTTTTTTGTAGTAGTTTATTAAGTGGATGAGAAATTGAAGCCAGGTTTGGAATAAATTTGTTGTAATAATTGCTCATACCCAAAAATGTTCGTAACTCATTCGTGTTATTTGGTTTTTCTGTGTCTAAAATTGCTCGAATCTTTTCTTTATTTTTATGTAGACCTTGGCTGTCAATGGTGTGTCCCAAGTAGTTGATACTTTTTTTGAAAAATGTACTTTTGTCTTTGTTAACTTTCAAGTTATTTTCTTGTAATTTCTCAAGTACTTTTTCTAGTCGTTCATGTAATTGTTTTTCCGTAGCGCCTTGGATAATTATGTCATCAAAAAAACATTTGACTCCCTGTATACCCTGTAGGGTTCTGTCCATAAATTTATGCCACAAATTTGGAGCGACCTTCACTCCAAACATTAAGCGGTTTACCTTGAATGTACCTTTATGTGTACTGAGCGCTTGTAACATCGCGCTTTCTTCATCCATTTGCATATTCAAATAAGCTTGACAGATATCTAAAGTGCAATAAAATTCTCCACCGTTCATCTCAGCAAATATGTCCTCAATTATAGGTATAGGGTACTGTTCGTCTTTAATCATTCTGTTCAGTGTTACCTTGTAGTCAGCGCATAAACGAATGCTGCCATTAGGTTTCACGATAGGTACTACCGGCGTTCCCCATTCGGAGTTGTCAATCTTCGTAATAACACCTTCTTGGCATAAACGGTCTATTTCTTTTTCCACCCTATCTTTTAATGCGTATGGAATACGTCGTGGTTTAATGTATATAGGCGTTGCGTCTTCTCGTAATGTTAAATGCCCCTTGTAATTTGGAATACGTCCAAGTTTCCCATCAAAAACAGGTGAAAATTTAGTAATAATTTTGTCTAATTCTGGGTAGATTGGCCTATCGAGTGTCACCGTATTCATGTCCGCAATATTTAATTTCACTTCTCGTATCCATGACCTGCCAAATATGGCATCAACATCTTGTCTGATAATATATAGTTTCCCATGAAATATTTGGTCACGGTACCTGCACTTTACGTAGGCTACTCCAACAGGTGTAATAAGTTCGCCTGTATAAGTTTTCATGCGTAGACCTGTCTTGAAAATTTGGTTTCCAAGTTGTAAGTTTTTGAACTCCTTAAGTGACATGGATGATAGTGCAGCTCCTGTATCAAGTTCCATTTGAACTTTCTTGTCCTTAATAGTGACGTCTATCATAAATTTATCAGTGGAACTGGAGCGAATAGCATTGATGTCACAGATACTGTCATCGTCTACTTCATCGGGTTCTTCGATTTGATTGTTTCTCTTTTGTTTTAAAGCTTGAAGACAAACGCGGGCTAAATGACCCTTCTTGTTACATTTTGAACAGTGCATGTTTATATGTCTACAAACATTTGCTCTGTGATCAGCATCTCCGCAACGGAAACATTTTCCTTGCAAATCCCTGATTGACGTAAGTCGGAATGGTTTAGTGTTAAAATTTTGTCTATTCTGTAGTGAATGTACGGGAACTTCGTGTTGCAGGTCCAGTTTTCCAGCAATAAACGTATTGTCCGCTCTAGCGATTTCAGATGTCGTTGCCAGCTGCACTAGTTCCTTGAAGTTAGTAGTCTGATTATCTTGTAATATTTTTGTACGGATTTCGCTGTCTCGTACTCCTCTAATAAATTGTAAGGCTAAGAAGTTGTCAGCAATTGGCTTTTTACAGCTGTCGCAGGAAAACTCACAGTCATGTGCTAGACGCTTGAGTTCTGTACTGAAATTCGTCACAGATTCATTCTCGCCTTGGGTACGTGTTATGAATTTATGTCGGCGTGCCCACACACTGGGTTTAGGATCGATATACTGTTCTAATAAAGTCACTAAATCCTGAAACTTTAATTTTGTAGGGTCTTCAGGAGCGCATAAGTCACAAGCTCGTTCATGTAGTTCCGGGCTCACAGAACTTAATAAAATGTAAGTCATCATTTTTGAATCTTGACAGTTTGTCATGTATAGGTATGTTTCAAGGCGTTTGATGAAGTTTCTAAAACTTTCTTTTTCTTGAAACGGTTGGAAATGTAATTTAGGTATCTGGTGCACCTGGTTGGTATTTTCGTGTGTAGCGCACTGTATAGTTGATGGTGCGGGTGAAACTTTGGGTAGGCATTTATTATCGACTGGCCCGATAGCTCAGTTGGTAGTAACCCTGCCTTCTGAACTGTGGGTTGTGGGTTCGATTCCCACCCAGGATAAACATTTGTGTGATGAACATAGGTGTTTGTTCTGTGTCTGGGTGTTATATTGTATTATATGTATATATTTACAAACAAAAAGTATTTAAGTATTGTATCAGTTATCTGGTACCCATAATACGAGCTTTGCTTAGTTTGGGGCTAGATGGCGTTGTGTGAGATGTCCACACATATTATTATTATTATTATTATTATGTAACGTCAGTTTGAGCTGTGTAATTTCTTCTTTGATCTCGAAGTGCAAATCGCTTTCCTCCTGCGAATTCGGACAAATCTTTTCAATGCGTTCTTGTATGTTGTCGAACCTCTCTTCATACTTTTGAATAGTCGTAAGACGTGTCGTATGTTCGTATTCAGAAACGTTGACAACATTTTGTAAATGTCTGTAGATTTTTGTAAGCTGGCCTTTAATGTTGCTTCTTGTCCGTTTTAAGTTGAATAATTCTTCGTCCTCCATCGTCGCCATTAATAAATACAAACTAAATATTCATTGAAGCTTATTTTTTATTACGTGAAAACATAAAAGTATGACATACTTGACAATTGACATGTATCCAATCTTTTTAAACATATTTTTTTAATAAATGTAACGAGGTATATATCATTATTTTTTAAAAAGAATGGCGGCACTGTGTCGTGCTTTTGAATGTCTTTGCCAAATACCATTATTATGGAGTATTTATGTACTACTTACCTACCATTCAAATAAGCCATAAGTATCACAATTAGAGTGTTATTATATCACTATAGACACGGAGGTACTCGCACTTTTACTTGTTCATCTATTTTTATACGTAGGTTAAGGTACGAAGGGCTGTAATGGCTTTGGAATTCTTTCATTTTATGAATATTATCTCAAGAGTTCCCAAATTTTAGATTTATTTTTTATAAAAATTAGTATCTTTTGTGAGTATGCAGTGTCGTTTTAGGCCAGCATGGTGAAGCAAGTTGGTTTGCTAGCGTTGTTTTAGTATTCGATTAGTTCATTTGTATTGAACCAATATCTGTATTGTATGTGTATTGAACTTATCAAAATGTGAAAAGTTAAGTTAATTGATTAGGTATTTTACAGTTAAGTGAAAATTATTGGTAGTTTAAAAAAGTCAACGTAACTGTAACGTCACTGCTTATTATTCAGTGTCCCGCCACCCACACAATTTTGAATTCCTAAGTAATTTTCTGTCGCATTTTACGTGTACCCACCTATATCATAGTTACTTGAGAAGACTTTGACTTCCGCCAGTTAATATAACTCCAGGTTCTTAGAGTTGCAAGAACAATTATCTATTTAATATTTAATCAATGACAACCTCTGTGGTGTGGCAGTTGAGTAGGTCAGCTCATAACCCGGAGGCGGCGGGTTCGATTCCCGCGACAGGACAAGTATTTATGCACAGAAAAAAAAAACAAATACTTGTTCTGAATCTGGGTGTTGTGGGACCATTGTCCACGTAGTTCCTGGGTCCCTACACACAGGGAATCCTAGTTAGGGTCCAGAATCTATGTGTGCGATCGTTGGGCGTTAGATTATAATTATTATTAATAATAATAATATCTTGAAACATTCTTTTTATTTTTGTGACATATATATACCTTATTAAATTTGTATCTATTTTACTATAATTTTATTGATCAAATAGACAGAGATAGGTGTTCATTTCTTTCTACTTCCCCCAAGATAGATGTATCATAATTGTAATTTTATAGTACCTGCCTATAGGCCAACATTTTGTGTAGGTATTTTTAGTAATCACGCCATGTCGTCCTCTTTAGTAATGTTGTATTTTTAGTAATCACGCCATGTCGTCCTCATTAGTAATGTTGTATTTTTAGTAATCACGCCATGTCGTCCTCATTAGTAATGTTGTATTTTTAGTAATCACGCCATGTCGTCCTCATTAGTAATGTTGTATTTTTAGTAATCACGCCATGTCGTCCTCATTAGTAATGTTGTATTTTTAGTAATCACGCCATGTCGTCCTCATTAGTAATGTTGTATTTTTAGTAATCACGCCATGTCGTCCTCATTAGTAATGTTGTATTTTTAGTAATCACGCCATGTCGTCCTCATTAGTAATGTTGTATTTTTAGTAATCACGCCATGTCGTCCTCATTAGTAATGTTGTATTTTTAGTAATCACGCCATGTCGTCCTCATTAGTAATGTTGTATTTTTAGTAATCACGCCATGTCGTCCTCATTAGTAATGTTGTATTTTTAGTAATCACGCCATGTCGTCCTCATTAGTAATGTTGTATTTTTAGTAATCACGCCATGTCGTCCTCATTAGTAATGTTGTATTTCTATGATGTATTTATTGTTCTATTTAGTTTTGTGCAATTATGATTTTAATTATTTTAAAAGACTATTAATAAAAGTTACTTAAATTCTCTGGTATTGTTTGTCATTGATTAGTCCATACATGAAGTTGCTGATGAAAATACAAGGTTACTTACTTGAAGCACTGAAAGTTGCAATAATATTCATCACCATCATCCTGATCAGCCTATACGAGTCCACTGCTCGTAAGTCTCTCCCAAGGCACGCCATCGAGCCCGATCTTCAGCACTAATCTTCCAGTTACTGCCAGCTATCTTGCGTATGTCATTGCTCCATCTCGCCGCAGGTCGTCCTACACTACGTCTGCCGATTCGCAGTCTCCCCTCCAGAACACGGCTACCCAACGGTTATCGTTTCTTCGTCAGATATGACCAGCACACTGTGAAAAATGGAGATGCAGAGGGCTCGTGATTAATATAAACAAATTTAATCTTTATTAGATACTTATACAGGTACCACCATTTGTTTCCCGTGGTCCACCCGCTTGGTTCTGCCACCGGGCAGGACCACGGGCAACTTTTGTAGCCCATGGCTCAACCAGCTTGTGGTTCTCACAGCTGCTCTCTTTTTCCTCCATCGTTTTGTTCACACCAGACCCTGAAATTTACCAAAACCCTAAGTTTACCTACTCGATCTAATGTCAAAGATTATAAACTTAATCAATCTCCTGATTTAGATTATAAACTTAATCAATCTCTTGATTAAGATTATAAACTTAATCAATCCCGTGATTAACTTTATAATCTCTGACATTAAGTACAATCAAATGAACTGCTACCTAATAATTATGTACGTAGATAATTGTGTTTTGTAGATTGGTAGATAAGTATTGTGATGGTTTGCTACGTGATAATATATTTAATTCTGCGCAAATTTCAATATCTGCACTAATTTTATTTGTAATTTTATAATGATTTAATCGTGCCCTTCAGAATAATGATATACGAGTATATATCCTTCTATTTTTGGTCAAGGTTTAGATAATTCTTTATATAAGAGAGAAGACAATTATTGTAAAAATAGGCCGAGGGGAGACTTTTTTCGTATGTTGTGCGTGAGCTTTATAAAATATACGGAACTATATGACAGGAAAAGAGAGATTACGACTTTCTAAAGATATATGGGCCATCTCTTGAAGTAAAAGCTTTAATGAGTCTAAGGGACAGACTTTCCAGGCCAATAGGTAGGTCTCACTTCAACAATGAGGTCGCACGAAGAATTCAACTCGGCTGAGCGGAAGCTATCTATTCGTCCAAAATACCGCAGAGCCTGGAAACAATAGTGTTTAAACGGTGTGTGTTGCCAGTAATGACCCATGGTACTGAGACGTGGCCTCTTATTATTGGCCTCATTAGTAAGCTCAAATTTGCGCAACGAGCTATGGAAAGAGCTGTGCTTGATGTTTGCCTGCGAGATATGATCTGAAATGAGATCCACAGAAGAACTAATGCTACCAATATATAAATATATATATACCGATAGAAGCTCCTAGAATTAGCAAATTGAAGTGGTAGTGGGCAGGACATATATATATACATATATAGACGAAGGAAATGAAAGATCTTTAGTGGTGACCACGAAGCGGAAAACGCAGCATATAGGCCGACCCCCGACTAGGCTGACCGTGGACTGACCAGGATCAAAACCGCGGGGAGCCGATGGATTCTGAGGGCCAGCAGCCTTTGTTTCTAGAGGCCTGTGTCCAGCAGTGGAAGCCATCAGGCTAATGATTACGATGAAAACAGATTACACCATGGTGAATGGGCTCAAGAACTGCATGATCTCATTCTCCCATCACCATTCCAATACCGGACTACTAGACGCTCGGCTAAGCGCCATCTTTTCGTGGTCGAAATACCACCCATTCGTACCAAGCGATTTGACTCAACGTTATTAATTAGAACGGCTAAGGAATGAAATACCCTGCCAGCATCTTTGTTTCCAGCGAAATATGACCCGGGCATGTTCAAGAGAAGAGTGAATAGGTATTTACTTGGCTAGCATGCTACACCTTCGATCGCATCGTCACAAAAAAAATCTTGAAATAATAGTTACATTTACAGTATTTTTTTGTAAAATCAGGTGTTCATTATTGCGTGCTCAAGTGTTAGTGTTACTATACCGCTAGACTTGAGGACCTTTAATTGGCTTCCTAATGCATAACATGATTCTACGATGTAAGAAAAAGCTGTTGGTCTTCCCAAAAAATAAATAAATAGATAAAATAAACAATACACATAGTAATATAATTTTTCGGATTAGTACCTATTACCGTCTCGTGATAGTAGCTATATCTATCTGTTACATTAATCAGTGATTGTGTTCAGTGTGATATCACGTGAGATCATAGATACGAATGATAATGCACGCTTTATCTAAAAATAAATTATAATGGTAAAACTAAATAAACGAAATGAAGTACAATGATTCGTAGTGACCATGTCACGTGCAAATATAAAAATTGACCACATCCGTCACAGCCGTAACGTGACCTCAAATCATCAGTTTTAATTTAAGAGCCAACTAATTGGCGAACACAGTAGTGCTTGCATACTACTACTTGGCGGCAGAATAAATGGCAAAGCGTTAGTACCCACCTAGACAAACTTCCAGAAAATTCCTATCAACTAGTGAATAAATGATGTTAGAATAGTTTAGTTTAGTAATAGAACAAAATTAGAATAGTTACCGAAAATATTTAAATTTGTGCTCTAAGATCTAAGCAAATAACATTAAAAATTGCTTAAACTCTAAATGCAACAAGGCTATAATATTGAGTTTGAATAAAATATTCCTTTTCTAAAAGTGCCCGTCTCTATGACTACTGCTGGTAGTCCGGCACGACGCGGTTCATATACACTTAATACTACTATTACGTACCTACACGAAATGTGCGTACTTATAGTAATCATCTGGAGATTCCAATTCTTATCTTATGATTTAAGCCTTTAAAATTATCATCACGTTGCGTCGCATCCTCGACGACATACTTTCAATTAGGAAATTATCTCTATAAAATAGAAAAACAAATTCCAATGGTCTTGTCGTTGCTTTATCAAGAAATTAATTTTAAATTCTGATTATATATAAAATAATCATTAATTAAGGTAATGTTTTAAGTAATGAGGAGTTAGTCGGCTCACTCGGGCCGGGTCCGCCGCGGGAGAGACTCGCCCAGACACGATGGCAGGCGACAGGAAGGGGAGCGCGTCGGAGGGCGGCAGCCGCGAGCCCAGCGCGGCGGAGAGGAAGGGCAGCGTGGCGCCGCCGAAGGCACTAGACCTGGACGACGTGCTGGTCAACGAGCTGGGCCAGTTCGGCCGCTTCCAGCTCTACAACATCCTGCTGGTTGCGATTCCCATCATCATGTCGGCCTTCATGAGCGAGTACATCTTCTCAGCTGCCGCCATCCCTCACAGGTTGGTCATCGATCGCTATTTACATATAATTTCACAGGTTTGATTTCAGCTAAAACTTAATCTCGTTGTTATCATAGCTTAGCACTAACTAAAGTAATTTTATCACATCGCCCCCTACGGTAGAGAGATTGTTACACTTATTGTGCTTACGATATGGTATTCAATCAGAAAAGTTTAATATTTTTGAAGACTGTAGCGCATAACTGTTGGTAACGCGTGATGACTCATACCTTATTATAATAATATCCTTTACAATGGATACATTCGGTAAAACATGTACACATACAGCTCGGAAGTGCAGATAAAACACGGAAACGAAATTATTGTCTTTAATGGTAAAATTATGTTTGATCAGCCAAGTTAATAATAACCCCGAGTGGCGCTTTATCACAAGGTGTAAATACACCTTATAATGAAGAAGTTAAAAAGAAAAACACACTCGGCTAATAATTGCCAAAATATTTTTTTGCACCATGAACTTCTTGAAGTTTTATGTATTTTATTACCGATAAAATATATTTTATGCCAATTTCCGTATGTACCTATGCAAGTGCCAAATGTAGATCATGGGGATACGACTATATATCAAAGATAAAACCACGTACCTAGAGAAAACTACGCCATAGTTTTCTTTTCTCACACTACGTTACTTGCTGAGAGTCATTTCCATTGATATTTAGCAAGATATTTACTCTACACATAGGTTAAGCATAACATTTATTGATCTTTGATGTTAAGTTTTCTGATTTTTTACTTGTAATGTGCTAAGAGTAGCTTGTTTCTAATAAATCATTTAGTTTGAGCTTGAGTTTAAAACAGGCATAGTGATAATGATAAGATCTTATTTACTAAAATTTTGAAGTTGAAAAGTTCATGAGTTTATGCGTTTACTAGGTGGTAGGACTTTGTTGCAAAGTTCGTCTAGGTAGGTACCACCGCTTTGCCAGTTATTCTGCCAAGCAGTAGTGCGCAAGCACTACTGTGTTCCGGTTCGAAAGGCATTGTAGCTAGTGAAATTACTGGGCAATTGAGACTTTATGATCTGATCTCACAGTCGAGTAATCTTATTACCAGACTGTGCTGATGTCTCAGGATGATGTGCGCAGTGCAGTGTTGCTCGAAACTCTATTTTGGGGTTCCGATTGACACTGTTCTGTTATGGGCAGCCGTGGCGCTTTACATCAGGTGAACGGCTAGCACGTCAAATCATTCAGTAACATAAAAAAATTACAAAAAAAATGCGTTTATGTGTAAGTCACTGGAAGTAATAAAAAAAATTTTTCAATTGTGGAAACCTACATTATCTCTGTGGTGTTTGTATGTGGCTATATTTTATTGTGATACAAGCTTCACAAGCAAAGCATTAAACTGAAATTATACTAAAATAAGTTCAATCCTTCACCTTGAATGTTTACATTTTCCAAAGAGCTTGTTGTTTATCAGATGCCAAGTCCCAGAATGTGGTGAATCTACCAACGACCACCTATTTGAACCGGAATGGGTGTTGAGTGCGATCCCAGCTGCATCAGGATCCTCTGGCTTCGTGAGCTGCGAGCGTTTCGCACCCGTCGGTGGTGGTAACGGCAGCCTCGACTACTGTCCGGCTGAACTCTTCACTAGCAACACCGTCGCCTGCGATGGATTCGTTTACGCTAGGGACAATTCTGTAGTCTACGACGTGAGTAGAACCAATTTGATCATAACTTTGTACTAAGATTCACCTCACCAAAACTTTGCCATTTTTTGTGTTCATAGTTCGACTTGGGGTGCCAAGAATGGCTCCGAGTTCTGGCTGGCACCCTGAACAGCGTGGGCACTCTTCTCGTGCTTCCCATCATCGGATTCATCTCGGACCGGTTCGGGCGCAGGCTGGCGCTGGTCATCAGTGTCTTTAACCTGGCTGTCGTGGGACTCATCAGGGCCTTCTCCGTCAACTACCCAATGTACTTAACGCTGCAGATCTTGCAGACAACACTTGGTGCTGGTACCTTCAGTTCTGCTTATATCTTTGGTAAGTAATGCAGATTTTAATTAGCAATGAATTATTGCATTACATTATTGGTTATCTATAGTTTTACCACATTTTATGTGACGTCATTAAGACTGCTTATTTTTTTAAAGCGGCTGAATTGGTGGGTCCTAAGTATCGAGTGGTGACGAGCGCGTTAAGCACATCGATGTTCGCTGTGGGGATGATGGTGCTGGGCGGCGTGGCGTGGCTGGTGCAACCCTGGCGGTATATGATCATGACGCTGCACATCCCCTGCTTTATCATTATCACGTACTACTGGGTGCTGTCAGAGAGCGTGCGCTGGCTGCTCTCCAAGGAAAAGTGGCAAGAAGCCAAGATGGTGCTGGAGAAAGTTGCAAGAATTAATAAGAAGCAGATTAGTGAAAAGTCGCTGGAATCACTTATGAATCCTCCGCCAGCATTTACGGTAAGCTATTATTTAAAAACATACGCTTTTTATAAAGTGAAATTTGTATTTTTACTTATACATAACGAAATATATTGATTTATTTGTTTATATGCCAAAAAGTATGAATTAACTTTTTGGTATAAAATTTCATATCTTTTGCAGGAAGTAGTGCCGGGTCTGATCTCTACCATCTTCAAGTCAAGAGTGTTGCTCCGCCGCGTGTGCACCACCCCGATATGGTGGATCACCACCACGTTCGTGTACTACGGGCTCTCCATCAACTCTACCAGCCTGTCTGACACCATGTACCTGAACTTTATCTTGACCAGCGCCATCGAGATCCCTGGCTTCTTCACGGCTGTCCTGGTGCTGGACAGGGTCGGCCGCAAGCCCACGCTTTCAGTTGGGTTCTTGTTCAGTGCAGCGTGCAACTTTGGCTTTGCTTTTATTTCTAATGGTGAGTAAACATAGTTATCATATAGTATGTCGACTCTTACGTCAGAAAGGCTCTTACACAGACGACAAAGCATTTGATCGTGATAGTTATAATTCCTCTCTCGCACGAAAATAGGTACCTATGCTTTTTATTACAGCACACTACTGCACAGTCAATGAATTCCATGAATGAGCTTTTAGCGAGCAATCAGGAAGAACGTATTCCTAATGTATTTTGTATTTTATTTTATTGTATGTATTTCATGACGTCCAATAGCAAGCGCAGGAACTACGTGCGATGTGCAATGGTGACTTATAGATAAGTCTTCGTTTTTATCACGCGACCTACTATTTTTTATTTTATCTAAAGTATTGAACTCTTCATAGATGTGAACATTTATTATGTTGACCTGTTTATAATATTTACTTGATGATACTCTCGTGTAGATGCTGACTGAGGTCTGAAATATAGTTACAATTGCAATAAAAGATCTTTGTTGTCTTAAGTCTTTTTTGTATGTACATATTTATACATTGCAAATGTAAAATCAATTGCCAAAGAAAGAAAACTGAATATTATACTTACTTATTATACTGACTTATTGCTAAAAACAATCTGTTCCAGTCAACCAGTAGTTTTAATATATTATTATAATCAATAAATCATTATAATCAAGTTTAAGTGTAAACAAAATGCAGGAAACTAATATTATATATTACTTAACTATATAAATCATCGGCATTAAATCAATTAAATTTTTATTATAACATCTTTTATGTTAATAACAGATTTTAATTATTTTATCAAACTCAATGGAATCTTTAGATAACGTCGCCCATCTCGGTTATAACAAAGTTTTTATCATCTGGATAAAAATATTGTTGATTTCTGTGAAATGTCAATATTTAGGTAATTTTTGTGTAATTATAGTAAGTACCTACGAGAATGTATGTCACGTTATTTTGGTAAATCACAAGGCGGAACCAAAATAACGTGACGCGAGACAAGACATTGTTATCAACAACTTTTTAGGCACATTTTCTAAAATTGTCCAAAATACTGCTTCGTTGGGTTATTTTTGAAAAGAAAAACATTCCACATAACATAATCTGAAATGGCTTTTGGACGAAACGAAGATTAAGTAGATTTAGTAGTTATATATTTAGTTTGTTTTGTCGTTTTGTCGACAAAAATAAACTAGCGAACTAGATCACCATTATTGTTCAACTGTACAATGTTCCAGAGCTGACGACGCTGCGGCTCGTGTTGTTCCTGCTGGGCAAGTTCGGCATCTCCGTAGTGTTCACGTCGCTGTACCTGTTCACCTCCGAGCTGTACCCCACGCAGTACCGCCACACGCTGCTCGCCTTCTCCTCCATGATCGGACGGGTCGGCTCCATCACTGCGCCGCTCACGCCCGTGCTCGTGAGCTACTTATACAACTCTTCTTGCTTTACAGCGTCTTTATATTTTGCAATCCATAGTATAGTGTATCAATATACTGAGTATAGTGGAGGGCTCAGAATTTCATATTATTTACAAACACCTATATCAATTAATTTCCTAGTAATTATAATCAACCGATGATCATTGAGTAGATTTGATGGCTGTAAGTTATACTAACACTATTTCTTCATTTATATTAAATAGCTTGATATTATCTTGATTGTGACTGTTGCCAGGTTTGTAGACTTATCCGTACTTATCACGCATATATATAATTAATAGCTCCTGCCCGCGGCTTCGTCCGCGTAGGCTATCCCTCAGAAGCCATTAATTTTTCGGGATAAATTTAACTTAACCCTCTTAAATTAATAAATGGCTGGAATCTCGTGCGTGCATTGATATCTCATAGCGGCATTGTGAGAGGCAGGGTTGAATTTAAAAATCATCACTGACAGCTAGCCAAAACTGGCCTCGTGCAGTGATCTCTCACTGTAAAGGGTATGGAAAGTGTTAAGACCATTGCTAGTGGGTAGCCAACACTGACTGGTGACATCTCGCGGGTAGCGTTGGGAAAGGTAGGGAAAATGTTAAATTCACTGTTGGTGGTAAACTTCTTATATACGTTTAGTGACTTTTGAACTATATTTGTACTAAAATAATTGATCTTTGAACTCAGAACCCTACGAATAATTTACAACGCAAACGCAACGGAAAAGCAATTATTTAAATCTACACATCAACAATTTAAACTTACAATCTAGAAATTTGAGAAAACTCAACTATCAAAAACATCAGAATAGAAATAATTAAATAGTGGTAGTAATTAAGTAGTGGTAGTGGTAGTGGTAGTAGTAATAGGTGAAAATTCTCCACAAATTACGAAGAAAAATCTGGTAACGCAACCACGCCAATCTAGAAGAATATATCTCAAAGAATTTTAAGACACACACAAACTTTAACAACTTTAACTTTTTTTTTAACCCCCGTAAGGATTGAATTTAAAAAGACTAGAAAGTTTAATAGGAGGTACGACTTTTCTGCGAAGTTCGTCTAGGTAGGTACCACAGCTTTGCCAGTTATTCTGCCGCCAAGCAGTAGTGTGCAAGCACTACTGTGCTCCGGTTTGAAGGGCAGTGTAGCTAGTGAAATTACTGTGCAAATGAACTTAATGTACTGATCTCACAGTCTAGTAATCTTAGTACCAGACTGTACTGATGTCTCAGGATGATGATCGCAGTGCAATGTCACGCGAGATTTTATAGTTTGGAGTTTTGAGTGACACCGTTCTGTTATGGGCGTCCGTTTAACATCAGGTAGACGACTTGCTCGTTACATCATACACTAATATAAAAAAGTTCCATTTCTTTTAACTTTATACATGTTTGTATGTGTTAAGTTTCAAAACGATACGTCATGAAATGTACGTTTTTCGTACAAACATTTTTTACCCTTTTCACCCACTTAGGGGTTGAATTTTCAAGAATCCTTTCTTAGCACGCGCTTACGTCATAAAAGGTACCAGCCACCCTCTAAATTTCAAGTCTATACGTCCAGCGGTTTGGGCTGTGCGTTTTCTGTCAGTCAGTCAGGACGAACTTTTTTATATAATAGAAGATATCACCACGTGTATTTATGGCGTTATGACTGGCGTCTTTTTGTAACTTTAAAACCATCTGAAGTGCTTATCCTTTATTTAACGCTTTTCAGAATGATTACCTGGACGGTCTTCCGTCCATGCTGTTCGGTGGCATGGGAGTTCTAGCAGGCTTGCTGGTGCTGACGCAGCCGGAGACGCTGGGCACGAAGATGCCCAACACCCTGGCTGAGGCTGAAGCTCTGGGCACGCCGCAGTCCAAGATAGTCAAGGACAGCTGATCTGACGCTCTCTTTCTATAACACTAAATTTAAGAATAGAGTTATTTTTGGATTTGTTAAGATTTATGACGATTTTTTCTTTTATGATAATAGACAAAAATGTGTATAGTTTAGAAGTAGTTATTGGCTTGGAATAATAAAATTAGAGAAAGCTGTATTGAAAGCTGTAACAACCACACTGTAGTTTTTTGATAAATAATATTTAAATGAAGCAGTGATTTGTTCAGTGATTGATAGTGCCCTAGGTTATGCAAGCCGAGATAGTGATAAATAATATATAATATAATCAGTCATGTACTGATACAATTATTGATATTGAAATTACCGTACGACGTTTTTATTTCTTCGTATTTTTACTGCACATGACCTTCGTAGGATCGACTATTGGTGCATCCGCATGCAAGAAAATAGTAAATGGAATCTACAGATGTCTATAAATATACCACTAAGATTCTCCTTCGCTGTCTAAAGCTTTCATATTCAGTGCAAGTCATTTTGAATTGCTTACTTCTCTTCGTTAGTTGCTAATAAAGCCATACATTTGAGATTGGTTGAATTCAGCATGTTCAGAAAAAATGTCCTTTTCAATTGCCTATGAGTAAAATTATTGTGATATTTTCATTTCAATACTATGTGCCTGTGCCATGTGTGCATGTGACAGTATTATTAAATTTTGATAAATTTGATAATTTAAACCAATAAATAAAAGAAATAAGTATAGCAAATCTAAACAACACCATATTATTTTGTGAGTACCTAAAGTACTTTGTGTAAAGATTCAAAAGACAAATATTTTTTACCAATTTATTTAGCTACGTTACCTATCTGTTTTAATGATAAAAATAATATCACTTGGCCTTGAGATTGTAACGTATTCCTTATCAAATATTTGAGATTATATATGTCCTTTAGTAAAGCAATATGGCAAATATATTAATATAAGTTCAAATAATTTTACAAAATAAAAGTACAGACAGTTGGAGATGTATCTATATACTCTACTAGTGACTCTACTCAGGTATTATAACTACTTATTCATGAAAATTAATATTAATATAAGTTACTAAAAATTACCAGTTTACAAATATTATTTAATACGTTGCAATTGTGGGAAATTGCATGTTGGAATGTCTAGATCCTTTGCCAGCATAGAGAGTGGCGGTTCCACTTTTATCTGGCAGTGACATCAACAAAACATACTATCGAAAATTCTACCCGGTAGATTTTTGTACATACACATATTACATTACATTTTCTCTAGAGCCATTAATTCCCACTAACCCATGACGATGGGTGGTTTTTGTAATCTAGCTACGTACAAAAAACTTCTCACAAAAATTACAACTAGCTGCATGGTCCCTGGAATGTTGACCACAATCATCTGTTTGGTCTTCTTGTAATTTTGTTACGTCTCGATAACTATGTCACTATCAGCTATTTTATTAAGTCTTTTGACGCGGAACGACATCCAAATAAACATCACAATATGACCCCACTAGTCTTTTCTTTCTATAGGTTAGGACCACGAGCTCGGTTTCCTTGTAACTTTGTCTTACATACTCTCGACAGAAGTCATTATCCTCTTCCTGCTATCATTCCCCCCTGATGTGGTGACCACATCCTCTTGTGGCCGGTCCTCCTGTACAGTATCGTCCGGTAACGCGGGCAGCATCTCCGCAGCCGCCACGTCGTCCGGCAGCGCGGCGCGGCTGGTGTCGGGCAGCAGCAGCGCCAGCGCGGCCGGACCCAGCGCTGCCAGACCGAATGCTATGCTTTGCAGAATTGTTTCAGTTAAAGTAGAAGCAAGAACGAAATTCGAATTTTTATTGCGTAAAAATTATTCTAGTTTAAAAGAAAAGGGAGGAAGCGGCAGACCTAGAAGTGCATAATATACAGATCAGATAAAGAAAGTATTGTCTAAACATAAAGAACGATGGTGATTACTCCACTGACAAAAGTAAGGATCTTTAATAAGCAGAGTGAGGTGTGATAAGTACTCACTTAGGTAAATGGTAGGTAATTAGGTAAATGTTATCTAATATAAGCATGTCACTATTGTAAGTAGATCACTAATTAAAACTAGTCTATCGAGAACAGCTGTTTCAATAACAGACAAGAGCTTCTTGTTCTATTTGTTGTTGTTGCCGATGACGATGACAGTAAAGGCCGGATGGACGAGAATATAGAGAATAGGACGAATCGCCTGACAGATTGAATGCTGTGTAGAGTAGTATATGGACGCTCCAGCAGAGGAACCTGCGGCGCGAGCTCGGAGCCGAGGCGGCCGACCGTGTTGGCGAGGTTGGTGAGCGAGTTGCGCGAGGTGGTGCGCCGTAGCTGCTGCACATCTTGTGTTCAAATGCATGTAGCCAAAATAAGAAAAAAGGAAATGAACACAAACATTTTTAGATTAGAAGTTTATTGAAGCTGAGACGGCAACAAAGTGCACTGATAGAAGCAGTACTGGTTAAGTTATTCTTTTAAACTTTGTAGCAATGCTACTAAAATTGACTAAATACTGAGATGACATGCAAAGTGAGTCTAACTTAATAAATATTTGATTTAGTAGCTAACGTTAAAAATACAAAAATCGCTCACAATCCTTAACAATAAGCTCATTCTAAAATGTTCATACTTAGTTCATATTTAGAAGATATTATCGAAATATATTGAAAAACGCAACAATATTTTACTAACACTCGTACCTAGTGTTATTAGCACCGTGCAAATTGTATAGTATACAATTTGCACGGTGCTAATAACATTATTTAAACAAACTTCTCATTTATAGAAATTATCCGATGAATCCGCGTTTCCTATGACTCATGCGAATTTAACTACTGAATATGTAAATAATACATAGCATAATAGGTGCTAATAATAAATAAATAAATAAATTTCATTTTATTACAGATAATTCAATTCAATCCAATTTGTTAGTAACAATAAGACTTACAGCTATATTAGTAAAATCATCATTATTATTGATAAATGTCAAGCAGATCACAAATTATCAATTAAATTATATCTATATTATAATTAAAATTCTTTATAATAAATTACTTGGCATTTCTATGCGTCGGGAACACAAATATCCCCGTCCAATGCTTTTGTATTGGACCATCTACCTAATCATCATTCCATCCCATCATCTAGCTAATGACACAAAAAACCAAAGCTTAACACACTTTGGAATATAACTGGAATGTTTATTAATGCATCATAAGCATCAGGTTCAAATTAATAAATTTTTTTTGACCACCAAAAATACACAAGATACACATCCAGTGCCCGAGCCAGTGGTGACGACGTCCGGATTGAGAGAGAGGCTATGGTTGAGCGCATGAACCTTGCATTGAAAGCCGTGTCCGATTGGGGCGATGCTAACTTGGTTAGGTTCAATGCTGCAAAAACACAGGCGTGTTTATTCACTGCAAAAAAGAGCCCACTCCATGTCGCTCTTTCGTTCCGTAGTGTAGGTATCTGTAAATCTAGGAGACAACCTTGAGCTTTTAGGTGTTGATCTCACGTCAAACCTTAACTTTGAACCCTACATCGAGTCTAAAGCTAAAATAGCTTCAAAAAAAGTCGGCATTTTGTCCAAGGTAAGGCGGTATTCACATTTGGACACCTTCTTAATCTCTATCAAGCACAGGTCCAATCGTGTATGGAGTACTGCTGACCTGTGGAACGGGTCTGCCAAGTACGAGCTTGAGGCTCTGAGGAAGCTCTCCGACATGACACAAGTGCGATCTAACCACCTTAAAATGCACCCCCCGCAACACACTATTCGCAATATCAATAAAAATAATCATAATGAAGCTGTTAATGATGAATAAAACATTCATTTTGTAGTTATGTGCTTTAATGTATTGATTGATTGATTGATTGATTGACTGATTGATTGATTGATTGATTGATTGATTGATTGATTGATTGGTTGATTGATTGATTGATTGATTGATTGATTGATTGATTGATTGATTGATTGATTGATTGATTGATTGATTGATTGATTGATTGATTGATTGATTGATTGATTGATTGGTTGACTGATTGGTTGATTGAGTGATTGATTGATTGATTGATTGATTGATTGATTGATTTATTGATTGATTGATTGATTGTGTTAGTGTCAGAATGTATGATCTTATGTCATTTTAAACTACTTCGGCCCCGGCGTTGTGCCGGAAGATTACAACTATTACACTTCTTCTTAGATTACAATTTTTACACGGCTAACGCTCACGAAATACACCAGTGTCGCCGCAGTCAGTGCCCGAACTATATTGCCCGAACACCGGTCGACTTCTTCGACTGTATTTCGTGAGCGTTAGCCGTGTAATAGTCGTAATTATGAGTACTACTCACGTCAGTTTCTATAACTTCTTTGATTGTAGAAATATTATAATAATTACATCATGTACTTTTTTACATTTAAAGTACATACATTAACTTTATAATGCATATTAGTTTCTGCTCTGCATCCTCCACCTGCAGCCTCCGTAACTAGCTAGTCGTTCACCTGATGTTAAGCGACACGGCCGCCCATAACAAAACAGTGTCACTAAGAATTCTAAAATACAAATCTTCGCGCGACACTTCACTGCGCACATCATCCTGAGACATCAGCACAGTCTGGTAATAAAATTACTCGACCGAGAGATCAGCTGGGATATCACGTAACTCGATTGCAACAAATAAAAACAAAAATTTGTATGGATTTGACAGATTAAGTACGCAGCTTATGTGCATAGTTAGTATGGAAGTTTCTCCTGTTGCATTGCAAACTTTCGTGATCACTCCCCATATCACAAAGCCTCGATTAATTAATTCCCAATCCCAGTAATTTCATTAGCTACAGTGCCCTTCAAACCGGAACACACTACTGCTTGGCGGCAGAATAACTAACAAAAGTAGTACCTACCTAGATGAACTCTACACTGAAAATGTTTAAAATTATGTTTTAAGATAACAATTAACGGGCATTAATGTATTTTAAATAACAAATAACATTGAAAATGTTTGAAGTCAAAATATATAATATAGCATAAGGATGAATAAAAGAAAGTTTCTTTTCTAATAGTACCCATTTCTGTTACTACTGCAAGTATATATCTATATTATATCTATAAATCACGTTGTGCCAGACAACTTCACGCAGGTACCTACATGAAATATGTGCGTACTTATAATAATCGTCTGGAGATTCCACCTCTTATCATTTATTATTTAAACCTTCACAATCATCATCACGTTGCGCCGCATCCTCGACGAAACACTTTCAATTAAGAAATTATCTCCACCTATTTAGAAAACGAAGTCCAATAGACTCGTCGTTGTTTTATCGGGAAATTAATATAAAATTCTGGTTATCTGATATTGAGGTTTTAGGAGGATTAATGTGTTAAGTGATGAGGAATGAGTCGGCTCACTCGGGCCGGGTCCGCCGCGGGAGAGACTCGCCCAGACACGATGGCAGGCGACAGGAAGGGGAGCGCGTCGGAGGGCGGCAGCCGCGAGCCCAGCGCGGCGGAGAGGAAGGGCAGCGTGGCGCCGCCGAAGGCACTAGACCTGGACGACGTGCTGGTCAACGAGCTGGGCCAGTTCGGCCGCTTCCAGCTCTACAACATCCTGCTGGTTGCGATTCCCATCATCATGTCGGCCTTCATGAGCGAGTACATCTTCTCAGCTGCCGCCATCCCTCACAGGTTGGTCATCGATCGCTATTTACATATAATTTCACAGGGATCAGCTACCATAATTCCTTACCCTTTATAAAATACCTACAAGAGATGTGTAAAGCAAATAGTATGTTATATTGTAAAACAGGAAAAGAACACAACACAATGTGAAATAATCTCGTTGTATTGAGGGCTGAGCGCCGACTAAATTAATTTGATGACATCACCCGCTACGTGAATTGTAATAGAGAGACTGTAATAGTTAAATTAAAAAAAGTGTATAAATAAAAAAAAATATATTAGTAGATATATATCAAGTTGTATATTAATTAACAACCAATTAATAACCAATTAACCGTTATATGGTTTATATACGAAAAATAATTTCTAAAATCGATTCAATGTCCCAATTATTTTCCCCTTTCTAAATTCTCTAACCTTACATAAATAATGAACATTTCATTGAAGGTAGTCGAAGAATACAGAAAAAGAAAAAGAAAAAAGAAAGAAAGTTCAGATAAATTACAAAATCAAAATTATTACCTTTTGATGGTGTTTGATTAGCCAAATTGGTTACCCCAAGTGGCGCTTTATCACAAGGCGTAAACACACCTTATCATGAAGCAATTAAAAACACACTTGGCTAATAATTGTTAATTGATATGTTGAATAATCACCTAATTACTCTATTATAATCTTGATGTAACGGTAAATACATGCTTAGTATTCTATTTGCACAGGCACCTTTACTTTTTTAAGTTTTGTGTGTTTAATTACCGAAAAAATACATATAGGTACGTATATACATTTTATGTTAATTTCCGTATGTACCTCTTAAGTGCCAAAAGTAGATCATGCCGATCTGAAAGAGCTCGGACACTACTATATCGGAGATGAAACCATGTAAACTATGCCATGGTTTTTTATTCACACACTACGTTACTTTCTCAAAATGATTGCCATTGATGTTTATCAAGATATTTCCTTTACACATAACTTAAGTATAACACTTGTTAATATTTGATGATGTCCTGATTTTATTGATATTTTAAAAGTAGCCTAGTTCCAATAAATAATTTAGTTTGAGTTTAAAACAGGCATAGTATAATAATGAGATCTTATTTACTCATGATTTATGCGAATATATGTGAGTCACTGGAAGTAATTCAAAAATATTTTTCACTGGTGGAAACATACATTATCTCTATGGTGGATTTGTATGTGACTATGTTTTATTATGATACAAGCTTCATAAGCAAAGCATTAAACTGAAATTATACTAAAATAAGTTCAATCCTTCACCTTGAATGTTTACATTTTATTTATTTATTTATTTATTTATTTATTTGAACACCAACATAACAAACACCAATTCATGCTTCAGTAATTAAATTAATAATAATATATAGCTAAGTGTCGATATAATTATAGGTGAAGACAGCTTGCGAACTTTCTATTAGAAAGAATTTTTTGATGTGAGCGAGTACAAAATCATAGGAAGATAACATAAAATCAATTTCATTAAATTTTTACAATAGACATAGGTGAACATTATAGGCAATATTAACATAAAAAGGCTAAAATTTGCATGCAGATTAGGAATGCCTAAACAAATACATTAACAATCAAAACATAGATAAAAATTTAGGTAAGAATGGTAAAATAATTAAATTGATCTCCATATTAACTAATTTTGACCTGTACAAATAATATAAATTTTTATTATTAATATTAGAAAATTTAGCATAAATATAAAATTAAGTCAACTTTTTAAAACAATAAAATAAATACGAAACTAAGAAATTAACTTATAAAAATATTAAATTAAACACTAAAACATTACATTTCCAATAAAATGAATACCAATATATTGACACAAAAAATCTAGTCATAAATACAAAACATTTATTCAAATAGACAGGGACTTTCTGAAGCTGTGGATGTTGTCGATAAATATGTCGACATTATTAGTTTTAGAAATAGTGTTGTACTGGCGGGCTAACCTATTCAAAGGAGCGTTTTGTCCAAGATTGGAATGAGATCCTGCAACACACAACACGTTGAATCGTGAGACTCTAGGCAATTTAGCTGGCGCAGAAAAGAATAGCTCTGAGAGTAATTTTGGAGTGTCCATAAATCCGTGAATAACTTTAAAAAGAAACATACCGTCCAACGTCACGCTACGGTGTTCAAGCGATAACATTTTAAAATGCTTTAACCTGGCGGTGTAAGTCAGAAGATCTTTGCCAAGAAAGCAAGAATATGTTAAATGCCATAGAAATCTTTTCTGAACACCATTTCCAAAGAGCTTGTTGTTTATCAGATGCCAAGTCCCAGAATGTGGTGAATCTACCAACGACCACCTATTTGAACCGGAGTGGGTGTTGAGTGCGATCCCAGCTGCATCAGGATCCTCTGGCTTCGTGAGCTGCGAGCGTTTCGCACCCGTCGGTGGTGGTAACGGCAGCCTCGACTACTGTCCGGCTGAACTCTTCACTAGCAACACCGTCGCCTGCGATGGATTCGTTTACGCTAGGGACAATTCTGTAGTCTACGACGTGAGTAGAACCAATTTGATCATAACTTTGTACTAAGATTCACCTCACCAAAACTTTGCCATTTTTTGTGTTCATAGTTCGACTTGGGGTGCCAAGAATGGCTCCGAGTTCTGGCTGGCACCCTGAACAGCGTGGGCACTCTTCTCGTGCTTCCCATCATCGGATTCATCTCGGACCGGTTCGGGCGCAGGCTGGCGCTGGTCATCAGTGTCTTTAACCTGGCTGTCGTGGGACTCATCAGGGCCTTCTCCGTCAACTACCCAATGTACTTAACGCTGCAGATCTTGCAGACAACACTTGGTGCTGGTACCTTCAGTTCTGCTTATATCTTTGGTAAGTAATGCAGATTTCAATTAGCAATGTAATTATTATTGATTTACAGCATTGGCTTTCTATACGTCCAATTAATACTACTTATTTTTTACAGCGGCTGAATTGGTGGGTCCTAAGTATCGAGTGGTGACGAGCGCGTTCAGTTCATCGATGTTCGCTGTGGGGCTGATGGTGCTGGGTGGCGTGGCGTGGCTAGTGCAACCCTGGCGGTATATGATTATGACGCTGCACATCCCCTGCTTCATCATCATCATCTACTACTGGGTGCTGTCAGAGAGCGTGCGCTGGCTGCTCTCCAAGGAAAAGTGGCAAGAAGCCAAGATGGTGCTGGAGAAAGTTGCAAGAATTAATAAGAAGCAGATTAGTGAAAAGTCGCTGGAATCACTTATGAATCCTCCGCCAACATCTACGGTAAGCTATTATTTAAAAACATACGCTTTTTGCAAAGTTAAATGTTCTTATTTATTTTACAACGAAATGTATATAACGAAAATGGTTATATGTATATATGACGAAGTTATTGACTTAACTTTTGAATTAACTTTTTGGTATAAAATTTCATATCTTTTGCAGGAAGTAGTGCCGGGTCTGATCTCTACCATCTTCAAGTCAAGAGTGTTGCTCCGCCGCGTGTGCACCACCCCGATATGGTGGATCACCACCACGTTCGTGTACTACGGGCTCTCCATCAACTCTACCAGCCTGTCTGACACCATGTACCTGAACTTTATCTTGACCTGCGCCATCGAGATCCCTGGCTTCTTCACGGCTGTCCTGGTGCTGGACAGGGTCGGCCGCAAGCCCACGCTTTCAGTTGGGTTCTTGTTCAGTGCAGCGTGCAACATTGCATTTGCTTTCATTTCTAATGGTGAGTAACTATCATATCGTATGCCGGCTCTTACGTCAGTGAGGCTTTTACACAGATGACAAAACCAGTTGATCGGGCCACACTACTGCACAGTTCCAGTTTGCGATTAGATGAATTCCATGAAGGAGCTTTAAGCGAGTAATCAGGAAGAACGTATCCCTAATGTATTTCATGACGTCCAATAGCAAGCGCAGGAACTACGTGCGATGTGCAATGGTGACTTGTAGTTTTGTCTTAATTTTTATCACGTGATCTACTATTTTTCTGATCTAAATCTTCATTGATGTTGACATCTATTTTGTTGACCGTTTTATTTTTTACTTGATGTTACTGACTTAGATAAAGATGCTGTCTGAGGTCTGACATAATATAGTTGTCTGTCGATCTGGGGCCTAGTGCCCCAGTTCCAGGACGTCGGTGATGGGATCTGAACGGGCGACGAGTGGGTGATCGTTGCCCGCTTGCATAAGATTCCCAAGCCACACGACGCACGAGTTCTGGAGGAGTTATGGAATCCTTTGATAACATCGGTCATCTGGGTTTCAAAGATTTATCATTTGTATAAGAATGTTGTTGATTTCTGTGGAATGTCAATATTTAGGTCGTTTTTTGTGTAATTATAGTAGGTACCTACGAATGTGTGCGTAATGGTGATATATAGATAAAATGCTGACTTGGAATTTTGATAACTTTTGCTTATCGGTGGATATTAGTTCGTTAATTTATGTTACTGATTATGTATCTTTATTACATGGATAATAGTTATACGTAAATCGCTCAAGCATCACCTACGTGAAACCAATTTAAAAAAGGAGTCCTAATATATAATTAGTATATTATTATAATTGTGTTATTATGTTTTATTGAATCTATCTTATATGTAGTCTTGTTTTCATCGAGAACTTATATCTTATTTTTATCATATTTTTACTTTTATATAAATCACCTGCTGGATAACACTAATATATAAGCTAAGCACTTTTACTCCACTATTATTTAAGTTCGTGTTACTTGTATAATCCTCTTTTGGCCTTTTTGTAAATGTATACCCTTTAAACATATATAAAATGTAACGCTGTAAGATTATCGAAATAAAATAAATAAATAAATATATTAAAACGTTATTTTAGTTAATCACAAGGATGAACCAAAATAACGTGACGCACTTCTACAAGACATTCTTATCAACTACTTTCTAAAAATGTTTTAATTTTCCAAAAATTGGCCATCATTGGGTTATTTGTTGGTAAGGTAAGGTTATTTGTTGCGAAAGGGGGCTAGACGGAAAAAATTAAGACCAAAAGTTGTAACGACACTTTTTGCTATAATTGTAAGCCGTGCGGCGTGTGCGTGTTGCTCTGTTTGTGTGTCTCTCTCTCTCTCTCTCATAGAAAGCAAGCCAGTTATTTTCGTTTCGTCTTTCTATTTCGCATTGAACAGTGTGGTGTTGTGACGTGGTGTGCAAACCCTATTTCGGTAAAATTAAAGAGTAAACTACGCAGAATGTGCCTACATTTAGACCTAATTCGCGGAACGACAAAAATTTTAAAAGACTTAACCTAACGAAACAACCTAAACGAATACTTACTTTTTCATAATAAACGTCAAATTTACAGAAACGGCTCAAAGTGTGCTCCGCCTTGCTCAATACACAACCTCACTCGTCGGGATATGGCTTGTCTTGTGTGGCATTTCGCACCATCGTCGGTGTTATTGATGCGAAAACCGATCTGTTCACGCTGCTCCATCTCGGTAACAGTTGGGCAATCGGAGAAATACACTCCGTCCTTCACATAACCCCACAAAAAGAAGTCCAAGGGTGTGAGGTGCGGAGAACAAGCAGGCCATAGTTAAAAGCCAAAATGACGGAAAAAAAACTCGGAACAACTTGACATTTTTTGAAGCCAGTACTTGAATATAATGACATCCTTGTATTGAGGTAGCAAACGCTTATGAATGAAAAATATTAAAGTAGAGAGTTATTAGGTAAAATAGATACGTAGGCTTTTCTGCTGAATAATCTGGTTACCTGACATGACATGATAATTTAGAAACTACAAAAATAAACTGGCGAACTAGATCGCCATTATTGTTCAACTACACAATGTTCCAGAGCTGACGACGCTGCGGCTCGTGTTGTTCCTGCTGGGCAAGTTCGGCATCTCCGTAGTGTTCACGTCGCTGTACCTGTTCACCTCCGAGCTGTACCCCACGCAGTACCGCCACACGCTGCTCGCCTTCTCCTCCATGATCGGACGGGTCGGCTCCATCACTGCGCCGCTCACGCCCGTGCTCGTGAGCTACTTATACAACTCTTCTTTCTTTACAGCGTCTTTATATTTTGCAATCAATAGTATAACAGTATTATTCGTAGTATTTAGAAAATAAAAGCAATTTACTGTGTTACAGTATTATAACAATATGTTTCATCATCATCGCCACTTTGGACGCCTTTCATAGGGGTTTACTTGGTGATTACAGATTTTAATATACTGAGGATAAAGGAGAGATTAAAAGTTTATAATCTTTACAAACACTTATATCAACTAATTTCCTAGTAGTTATAATCAACCAATAATCATGGAGTAGACATGATGGACGTAGGGTATGCTAGTAATCTCGTCTTCATATGCGTCAAATAGTTTGCTGTTATTTTGATTGATGACTGTTGCCAGGATTATAGATCTATCCGAAGCTTCTTATGACATAACTTATGTCCCATGTATATTCATGGCGTTTTAACTACCTAATAGTCTTTTTGTAACTCAAAAACCATCTGAAGTACTCATGCTTTATTTAACGCTTTTCAGAATGATTACCTGGACGGTCTTCCGTCCATGCTGTTCGGTGGTATGGGAGTTCTAGCAGGCTTGCTGGTGCTGACGCAGCCAGAGACCCTTGGCACGAAGATGCCCGACACCCTGGCTGAGGCTGAAGCTCTGGGCACGCCGCAGTCCAAGATAGTCCAGGACAGCTGATCTGACGCTCTCTTTCTATACACTAGATCTAAGAATACAGATACTCGTTTTGGACTTGTTAAGATTTATTTATTTTAATGAGAATAGATAAAATGTGTATAGTTTAGAAGTGGTCGTTCGGCATAATAATATTAGAGAAAGCTTTATGAAAGCTGTAACAATCACACTGAAGTTGTTTAATAAGGAATAATATGTAATTGAAGCAGTGAATTGTGCCCTAGATTAATTTATGTAAGCAGACATAGTGATAATACATAATCAGTCGTATACAAACAAAATTATTGATATTGAAATTTCCGTACGACGTTTTATTATATTTCCTCGTATTTTTACCGCAAATGACCTTTAAATAATTGACGATTGGTGCATCTGCGTGCAGAAGTATTGAGAATGGATGCCATAAATGTACATAAATATCCTACCAAAGATTCACTTTCGCTGTCTAAATATCACATGTTTTTTTTTCTATTTCAAACTTGTCTAGCATTTGACCACGCTCTCATCTGATGGGAAGTGACGATGCGATCGAAGGTGTAACATGCTAGCCAAGTAAATACCTATTCACTCTTCTCTTGATCACGCCCCGGTAATATTTCGCCGGAAACAAAATAAATAATCTTGTAAATAAAGCTCTAATGCTTTCATATTTAGTGCCAAATATCATTTTTTTAAAAACATGTTTTTAGAGTGGTTGAATTTAGTATGCTCATAAAAATGTCATTTTCTATGAGTAAACTTATTGTTATATTTCCATTTCAATACCACTGTACTATGTTTTGAATGATAATCGGATATCAAGTCGTCAGTATCTTTAAAATTTTGATAATATTGATACCTTAAACCAGTAAACACAAGTAATAATTATAGCAAATCTTAACCTCAGCATATCATTTTTTAGTACCTAAAGTATTTGTATAAGGATTCAAAAGACAAATTATTTTTTACAATTTATTTAGATATGTTACATACCTACCTATCTGTTTTAATGATAACAATAATATCACTTTTCCTTGAGATTGTAACGTATTCCTTATTAACCATTTTGGATTTTTTCCTTTAGTAAGCCAATATGGCAAATAGATTAATCTAAATATATATAACTCAAAGGTGACTGACTGACAAGTAGTGATCTATTAACGCACAGCCCAAACCACTGGACGGATCGGGTTGAAATTTGGCGTGCAGGTAGATGTTATGACGTAGGCATCCGCCAAGAAAGGATTTTTCGAAATTCCACTCTTAAGAGGGTGAAATGTGTGGTTGAATTTTTCCATAGGCCACGCCGCGGGCGAAGCTGCGGTCAGAAGCTCGTATAAGTATAAAACAATTTTACAAAATAAAAGTAAAAATGTGTCATAATAGTCAACTCTACTGTTTTGAATTTACACAGTTTATACTTAGGTATTATAAGTACTTAATGATAAAAATTAATATTAATATAAGTTATTATAAAAATCTATATCAGTTTACAAATATTATTTAATACGTTGCGATTGTCGATATAATTTAGTAGGAAATTATGTATATTAGAATGTCCAGATCCTTTACCAGCATAGAGCGTGTCGATTCTACTTTTGTTTGGCAGGTACAACAAAACATACTGTCCAAAATTCTGCCCGGTAGGTACAATTCGTTAGATACATTCACTCCCACTAGCCCTCGGTGGTGGCGACGACCTCCAGCTGCTGGTTCTTGTAATTTTGTGTACCGAATACTTTTTAAAATTACAACTAGCTGCATGATCCCACTGAAATGTTGACCACAACCTTCTGTTTGGTCTTCTTGTAATTTTGTTACCTCTCGATAACTATTGTCACTATCAGCTATTTTAGTAAGTCTTCTGACGTGGAATGACATCCAAAGAAACACTATATGACACTTTTCTTTCTATTGGTGAGGACCACAACCTGCAACCCTACCGCGTAACTGTTCTGGGAATCGGCTTCGCCTGCCATCCTGCACGCGCGAATTAACAAGCCCATGAGTGCGAGCAAGAGAGAACACGATTACCATCTCCACCAGACTTATGCGGTAAGGCCCCTGGTTGGTTTTCTTGTAACTTTGTCTTACATACTCTCGACAGAAGTCACTATCCTCCTCCTGCTATCATTCCCCCCTAATGTGGTGACCACATCCTCTTGTGGCCGGTCCTCCTGTACAGTATCATCCGGTAACGCGGGCAGCATCTCCGCAGCCGCCACGTCGTCTGGCAGCGCGGCGCGGCTGGTGTCGGGCAGCAGCAGTGCCAGCGCGGCCGGACCCAGCGCTGCAAGACCGAATGCTATGCTTGGCAGACCCGGCATGAACTTCTCCTGAAATAACAAACATATTTTTAATACAAAGTGTATAATACAATAGCTCCTAAGAATTTTAGAAACCAGCGGGTTATTGTTCCCTTTGAACTCATTGGATTAGATGCTCTTCCAAGTAAGTTATAGCTGAATTTCCCAGAAGCTGAGAAGGTATGGTATAATACGTACGTAACTTGTATTGTAATTGTTCATTTATCATTGTACGGCAGCATTGGTCACTAAACTAACATTGAAAATCCTTTTCATGAATATTCAAAAAAAAGCAATTATTATTTATTTACTAACCATATATATTACCAACTATTATTAATTATTAGGTATTAAATGGTTCCAGTAAAAGTGGAAGCAATGACGTCAATTTAAATTTTCTTTCATGAACTGTAGTAGTTTAGGGAAGAGAGGGAAGAGAGAAAGAGGCAGACTTATAAGTGCATAATACACAAATCTAATAAATAAAGAAGATACAGGTCGCGTCGTATTGGGAAGTAAAAGCATAGTCTAAATATAAAGAACGATGGTGATTACCACTGACAAGAGCAGGGATATTAAAAAAGAAGAGTGAAGTGTGGTAGGTACTCACTATGGTAAATAGCAGGTGCTTAGGTCAATCGTATTTAACATAAGTGCATGTTTCTATTGTAAGTAGACCAGTAATTAAAAATAGCCTATCGAGAACCGCTGTTTCAATAACACGATAAGAGGTCCTTATTCTACTTGTAGTTGTTGCCGATGAAGATGACAGCTAAGGCTTCTACACATAATTTAATCCGTCATTAAATTTGTCACCTCAATCTACTGGACTACTATGTGCAAATACTACATGGTGCGCATACTAAGAGTACGCACCAGCAGAGGAGCCTGTGGCGCGAGCACGGAGCCGAGGCGGCCGACCGTGTTGGCGAGGTTGGTGAGCGAGTTGCGCGAGGTGGTGGGGAACACCTCCATGGCCACCACGTACATGCTGAACACGCCGTAGCTGCTGCACATCTTGCCCAGCAGGTACAGCGCCACCGACGCCCACCATACCGCTGTATGACATTTTTAAATACAGATTAGCGTTCTACACCTACTGCTTCGTTGATTTTCAGTGAAATTGTGTTCAAATGCATGTAGCCAAAATAAGAAAAAAGAAAATAATAAGATAAATTTTTCCATCTTTAAATTAGAGATTTATAGATGCCGAGACGGCAGCACGTGTACTGATAGGGGCAGTACTGGTTTACTTGTATTATTATTTAAACCTTTGCTGCAATGCTACTCAAATTGGCTAAATACTGAGGCGAGTACATAAAAAAAAAGGAAAACAAGAAATAAAAGAAAAAAAAAAACAAAAAGAAAGAAGAATTGAAAGAAATGAAAATAAAGATGAAAAGAAAAGAAGAAATTAAAAAAAGAAACAAGATATTAACGAAAAGTGAATTTGACTTAATAAATGTTTGATTTAGTCGCAAACGTCAAACATGCAAAAATCACAAATGCTCTCAATTTTTATCAATATTTCTCTCATTCTAAAACGTTCATACTTAATTCATAATTAGAAAAAAATATTGAAAAATGTATAAAAGTGCAACAACATAAAACTTACATTTAGGTACAAAAGCGGACGTGATAAAGAAGACAGCACATAACACATACGCCACAGAGATCGGCGTCTTTCTTCCAAACCTCGTAAGAGTGTACGCGGTGACTATCCTTGTCGGCACCGACAGGAGCAGCAATGCCGAGAAGTTGATATACTTATTGCCAGCAATACTGGCGGAGTTGATGATGGTGCCGTTGTAGACAAAGGTGCAGCAAATGAAACAAGCAGCAATGATGGTCACGCGAAACAAGATGGCTTTGGAACGCAGCACCGAAAGGATCTCGACGTTATGGCTTGGCTGGATTTGTCCCTCCTGAAATAATACAGAAACATTTGCAGATTCTTACATTTATAATAATGCTGGTTGTTTTATCATCACCAACGACAACAGACAAAGAAAAACAGATAACAAATTAGTTTTAATGAAAAAATGTTGAACAGACAAGCGAGATGTGGAAATTAAAAAAAAATTACCTAAAATTCAAATCAAATATCTCGCCAATCGGCTTCCTAATCGACATAACATTCACCGTGTTGGATTCCAGTATTATCTCACAAGTTACTATTTACTAACACACGTATGGATATTTCACATGTACCTCATCAGGTACAAGTGAAATATAACTACATTTAGTACCAATTGTATCAAAATAAGAAGTTTGTTTAAATAATCGAATCCGCTTTTCCTAGACTCATGCAAATTTAACTACTGAATGTGTAAATAATACGTCGCATAACAGGCGCTAATGACACAGCAAACTAAAGTTTAACACACTTTTGAATATAACTGGAATGGTTATTTATGCATAATTGAAATGAGCATGATTATTGGAAGGAGCTCTTTTTATAATGTAGAGTCACGGATGTAAAGAGATTTTTAACGATAATTTCCGTAATAATATTTTTCCATGCAATATTGAGGAACGTACCTATTATGTAGGAGTAAGACAAATGTATGATTTCGATCGTGATATCTGTCACAAATAGGTTTAGACAATGCAATAAATAAAGTTTAATAATTGAGTTTTGGCGGGAAAGCGAAAAAGATTGTGTCACCGCATTGTATTATTTTCCAAAACTTGTGTTATTTTCAGTGTTAGTGCATAAAATTGGTGGCATTTTATTTGTTAAGTGCTGAATTACAGGCATGAGTGTGGGAAAGTGGTATAATGATGGTGAAACGTTTCTTTTCGTGTTGTTTCCAAAACTCCATAGAAGCTTCTGGTAAAGTTGCCACCACTTTACTAGGAGTATGACTTTGACTAGACTGACTTGACTATGACTTGATTTGATGACTTCGACTGTGACTTGACACATATTGGCGTGAAATATCGATAACTTGATAAATTATCAATTACTTGACACTGGCTAAATACACAAAAGAGTGGAGCCAAAACTTAAAAAAAAAAAGTGTAATAATTAACAAGAGTTAATCGCTAATTGCTTACCTCTTGGGACTTTCTCTCCTCGCTTATGTTATCCAACATGGCCTTGGCCTTGTGTGAGAGCGTAATCTTGTTGATCTTAGCAACTTTATTTAGGATTCGCACCGCCTCGTCTTTCTTGTTGTGAGCCAACAGCCATCTGGAAATAGAAACGCTGCTACAATCTGTTGTTGTAATCTTTCATCTATATTCAGACGTCAATGTCACCGTTCGTCTGCTGAGATTCAGGCTTTTCTTTCAATGAGAATGTATTGTGTTATCCCAAATTATCTAATCATCTGCTTTCCCTTATCTAACTAAGGGAAGTACATGTAGCATGCTATTCTCATTCCCCCATATTTATCTTAGCTGTCATCTCAATTTCTTTCTCATTCTCTCTTTCTCTCTCTCTCCCTCTCTTTTTGTACTAACTCATATCAACTTCAACTTTTCATCTAAAGGATTACTTTACATGAAAATATGTATATAGTGCTTACTCTACCTGACTCCCTCATCCATTAAGAAGATGTAGAAGACTACAACCAGCAGCGGCGCATATATGGCCCGCATCATGTGGCGCCAGTAGGGGACCTTCCACGCGATCAGACCGAAGAACGCGCTGCCGAAGCTCGAGAGAAGGTCCGATATGCAGGAGAAGATCACTCGCCGCTTGTGGCTTACTGTTTCTAGAGCTGGAGTTAAAAGTTTTTAATGGGTAAAGGAAACGCTTTGTTCAAGAATCACAAACAGGTTGTTGTGTACCAACTTGCACTGCCAGGGGGCAGGTTGTGACTTATATTCTAAGGAGAAAGCCAATGTTCCAAATGTAGGATCATAATGTATTTCAGATGCTTAAAAGGCGTTGTCATACGTTTCATGCGTGCGTCCTCGAGGTGTAAGATTTGTTTTTGAAAACTTATTAGTTGCTGCGGCTCTTCTAAATAATTAATTAGAGAGAATATTTCTCAACGATAATTCCTGCCCTTAATGGCTTTATGTGTGCCTTGATCACTAATTAGAGAGACTTATTGTTTGTTCAGCATAAATGATTTGAGCCCTTGACATTAGTTATAAAATTAAGAAAATTAATATAATTGGCATTTTTATCCTTTATGACAGAATTTTGAAGATTACCATAAAGATGGTGTATGATTTGGAAATTGACTTTATTCTGATTTTTTTAAAGCAACAAAAATGCTGTACAAATAAATAAGTTATCGAAATTGGGCCCATATTTACAGGATATTCAATTATAAGTTTGGGGAAAGTTTCTTTGTATATTGTTCGAGAGCTCTAGAGTGCGGACTGCGTGTATAACGTTTTATTAGAAGTACAGAACAATAATACTGATTGCATTAAAATGCAATCATTTTTTTTTTTTTTGAAAAACTTATTTTAAAAAAAATTGGAAATCAGGCAGAAAATATTGTTTAACTTATTAATTTATGGTTGGCTTTAAATTGGCTTCTTCAGTTGATAATGTGCCTAAAAAATTACAGGTGCCCACGATGCGCAGGTGAAATAAAAGTAGACATACATAGCACCATGGAAGCGTTTCCGTATCCGAGCGCGGTCTCCAGGAACTCCAACACCAGCAGCATCCAGTAGTTGACGGAGAAGGACTTCACCAGCCCGGCCGCGCCCACCACCAGCGGCGTCACCACGATCACCACCTTGCGGCCGTACCTGGAACCAAACCGAAACGGTGCATTTATATGACCATGAATTTATATGATCTGTAAAGTGTGCTGATGTGGGTGTAATAAATAATTAGAGCTATAGTCGCCCCGCGGGTATGGAAGTAAATAATAAATCAAACCGAAAGACAGCTCCAATTTCTCCTAACAGTGAAATTTCGTAGCTATCTGTTAAATACTACAATGATTTAATAACTAATACTAAAAACTACCTACTACAACTACTACAAAAAAAAAACATTTCGACTATATACTGGCCGCGATGACCTATAGACAGTGCAAATGTTTGTGTGGCCAGAACAGCTGAGCTGATTAGTCTAAAATTTCGTACATAGATTGTTGACACTACCGAGATCAACATAGAGTACATTTTATTCCGAAAGATTTACGAGTTTCTAAAGAAAAACGGGTGAATTACAGGAGAAGCCTTAGAGCGTAGTGTACAATATTTATGTAGATCTGCAAAAACTTATTCAAGCCGTAGTAAAGCTGACTGATGACAGTTTTGAATACACAAAAAGGCAAAAGAGCCACACTGCAGTGCTTTTATCACGTTGAACAATAAGTGAACGATCAAATGGTAGCGACATATTAACTGTCGCTACCATTTGATCACTCAAATAAGTAAAGTTACCTACATCCCCTCGTGTAGAAGAGTCATCTAAACATGCTAGTGGCTACCGGCTAGTGACATGACACTGTTTTTTTAAATACAAATGTATGTATATTATATATATTTTTATTAGTAAATGTATGTAGTATACCTATTATATATATTTATTATGTTTATGTAGGTTTCTTTATGATATGTATGTAATGTATATTTATATGTATATTACTATATACTGCGTTAATTCTTTCCGTGCAAGGTTGTCTGGAAGAGATTGCTCTGAGCGATAAGACCGCCCATTGTTACAAATTGGTTAGGTTTGTTCATTTTTTTAAATTATTTAAGATGTGGTGTTTCAATACAGAGTTTATCTATCTACGAATGTTCTATCCATATCTATTACACCTAGATATGCTGAGGTAGACCTGATTTGATTTCCTACTTGATTAATAAGATAGGAAACGAGAAATCTGGATATTATAGTAATATATCTATCTAATGATTCCTTTTTTTTAAGAGTCCTACCGAATTCAATCCCACCGCATTTGTTTTGAAAACATCAGCAATGAAGTTGAAGTCGAAATACACATTATTAAGGATACCTCAAAAACTACCGTCAGATCTTGATCAAGTTGAAATAGGATCACACGGGAAGCAGCTGCTTTCAAATAAAAAAAAATCACAAAAATCGGTTCGCCCAGTCCAAAGTTATGAGGTAACAAACATATAAAAAACAGTCGAATTGAGAAGAAGGCGTTTCTTCTTATTTTAAGTCATTTGAAAAAACAAAGTCGGTTTTTTGGCGGAAAAACGAAAAAGATCGCGTCACTGCATTGTATTATTTCCCAAAATGTGTGTTATTTTCAGTGTTAGTGCATAAAATTGGTGGCATTTTAATTCGTTAAGTGATGGATTAAATGCATGAGTGTAGAAAATGGTATAATTATAGTGAAACGTTTCTATTTGTGTTGTTTCCAAAACTTAAAAGCTTCTGGTAAAGTTGCCACCACTTTACTAGGAGTATGACTTGACTAGATTAGACTATGACTTGACTTGATGGCTTGGACTGTGACTTGAGTTGGTTTGACACTATGATAATATTAATTAATTTGAAAAATTATCAATTACTTGACACTGGCTAAATAAACAAAAGTGTGGAGCCAAAACAAAAAAAAACGAATACAGGAGATAATTAAGTAGGTGGTCAAAGTGATGATAATGATTACGTGACTGAAATCAGCACATGGAGTAGCGGTAATGGCTAGTTTATAATACAACTTATTGTGTCCGTAGAGGTGACAATGGACCGAAATCAAAACACTTGGCGACCGTTTACAGAGCGTTTACACAGGGGTCGCTAATCTATCAAACTGTTGTAAAGTGTCCATTTAATCGAGGTTTGGCCTCGACATTGTGACAATACAGACAATTGCTATGTACTCAAGCAATTATGGTCACTCACAGCATGCTGCTGTACGCGCTACTGAGAAATGGAAATAGCCAATAGAGGATCAGCTGTGAGTTAGCGATTGGAGACATTGTTGCAACAAATAACACAATGCAAAGAGATTTATGACCGAAAATGTAAGAGAAACTGCTTATGGAACATGATATATTTTGTAAGATAAATAACGGCTAAACTCGCGTCAATTAAACAGTAACATTATTCGTCGTTAGTGATTTTATATTATTTGGTACAATCTGTCACGTTCCTTGGCATAACTATAGACTCTAAATTACAGTGGGGTCCTCACATATCAAACATTGCTGGTAGATTGAGCTCTGCTGCATATGCTGTGCGTAAAATCAGACAGTTTACTGATGAAGCCACTGCAAGATTAGTATACTTTAGTTACTTCCACAGTATTATGTCATACGGCATCTTACTGTGGGGTAAAGCCGCGGACATACAATCAATTTTTGTCTTACAGAAAAGAGCAATTCGTTCCATTTATAACATGAAATCCCGCGACTCTCTCAGGGAACGATTTAAGGAGATAAATATTCTTACAGTGGCTTGTCAATACATTTACGACAATTTGATGTACACTCGCAAAAACATTAGCTCTTTTCCCAGATATTGCGACATTCATAACTTTAATACTAGGAACAAAAATAAATTGAAAGTTCCAAGATTCAGACTGCAGAAAGTTAATGGTTCATTTATGGGAAACTGTATACGCTTTTATAACAAGTTGCCCGACGGTATCGAACAATTGTCAATGCGTAAATTTAAATTATTCATAAAGGCAAACTTAATGAAAAAAGCCTATTACACAATAAATGATTATGTGTCGGACAAAAAAGCTTGGCCTGAATATCCCAAGCTTAACGGTATGAAAGCTTAGGTACTTTGCCTATTGCCTATTCCTATCTATAAATTCAGTTTCTATTTGTAATGTTTATAATAAGATAATCACGGTATTTTTCTTGCACCGGTGTGACGTGGTGGTTATTTTTGTAACATATTCATTATCTCAACTGTAATGAATTATATACATTGTAAAAGACAGTAGAAAGAAGACAAAAAAAAATACATCACTGTAAAGTTTCTTGTAGCTTCTTCTTTACAGTTGTAATCGAAGCTTCGGATCAAAGTTTTTAATTCTGCATTGTGCCGGATTGCTTGCACCAGTAGTGAGAAAGAGAACTGCTTTTTTTTCAAACTCATATATTGTAATGGGCTTGCTATATTATTTGACAATAAGCACTTTGTAATTTTATATGCTTAGTGAAATAACTTAATTTTAAGTACCTAGTATAATTTTGACTTGTAAAAGTGCTAAAATTAGCCTATTTGCAATAAATCTTTTGACTTTGACTTTGACTTTGACTTTGATTAAATGTCAAATGTTGCGCTAGACATAAAAAAGCTAAATTCGTGGTTTTTGAATACAATATTTTTTAAAACAAATTTCTATCAGGTTTATCGTTGTCTCGGGTCTCAAGGGACCCCAGAGGTAGCATATACTTTGCTCAGAAGATGAATCTTCTTATTCACCGAGATTCTGCCAGTATTCTGGTAACATACGGTGGCGAGTTGGATGGCGCTATGTTTTGTAAATTATGTTTTTTCATATAATTTTCTATGTCTCTATTAATTTTGTTAATTTACGCTTATGTACTTTCTTTTGAATATTGTACAAAATATTTGATTATTTAACCACGTGGTATACTCACTTATCGGATATGAATCCGGACATCACGAAGGAAAACACGAGTCCGAGGTTGTGGACGGTGCCGATCATAGTGCGCTTCCACGGCTCGCAGCCCAGGTCGAACTGGATACATGCAATATATTTTATAAGTTTTGTTTATAGTTTACTAGTTGCGCCCCATGGTTTCACCCGCGGATAAAAAAGTATTTTAATTATTTACTCATCCCACAGGAAAATGTCACTTTTCCGGGATAAAATGTAGCATATATGTTAATCTAGTGTATAAGCTATCTTAGTGCCGAATTTCATTCAAATCCATTTAGCCATTTGAGCGTGAAGGAGTAACAAACATACACACATACAAACTTTCGCTTTTATAATATTAGTGCGATTTTAATAATATTTTTAGTAGATGGTAAAATTCTTAACTAGAAAAATGTGAAATCGTATGTAAAAATGTTATACTTAATTTACAAACGCTGAAATCAAGTTTACAAAATTTGACCAAAATGTATACAACCATATACATTTTGGTCAAATTTTGTAAACTTCATTCATTGTCAGTAAATGACAACCTTCAGTCACAAGTTAACAAAGCATCAATCTCTACAGATCTACCAAGATAGTTATATACGAACACTTTCAGAACAGTCACGTTGTCCACACTCGCCAATCACCATGAGATGTGATCGCTCGCCGACAACAGTAATCACCTCACCGTCACGTTTGGCATTAACCGCCATCATCCACTTGTCTACAGTACTAATACTAGTCTACACTAGCTGGACTTAATTAAACCTTTGAACACCGTTCACCGTGAACTTGGGATGACAATGACCATCATTTTTGACATCACGCACATTGTATGTTCATCGACCGTGACAATAGATGTAAATGTTTAACTACGGCATTGTAGCCGATGATGCCGTCAGCTGATGACAGTTTATAATTGTAAACGTTATGTAATTGATTACCTCAGCGACGATGCTGTTATAGTCATCGTAGACGATCCTTTCGCATGGCGTCGTCTTGTTTTGGGAGAAGTGTTCCGGCGAACAAGTGTTCCGCGCTGGGAGCCACGTGTGGTTGTCTAACGTGAAGTTGAGGTGTGTGTCATTGAGAGGCGCCATTCGGAAACATTTCTCCTTGCCGTTTGACAGAGTGAAGTTCGCCCAGGAGGTGTTGTATCCGATAGATTCACATTCGGGCACGTAACATCTGCAACAAAAATGCTATGGTTATTGTTAGAGTTCAATGAACGCAGTTAACAGTTGTCAAATTTAATGTAAAACGTCAAACTCGGATCATGGTGTCGTGGCCTGTCAGCTGAAAGAAAAATATGTATTACTTCCGGACCACGAGTACTGCTATCAACGAACCTACACGTCACAGCCAACGCTCCTGCGTATCTATTCTATTAGTATTCATGATAACCGCGGATGGTATTAAGAAAAATTTCAAAACATTTCACCGGCGACATTTTCCAAAATATACGCATTTTTTTTATCGTTCTTTACGTTTATTTTATTGCTATTACGTTACGCACGTGAAGCATGTTGCATAAAAGAACAATAAATATTTTATGTGTAAGATTGCGAATGACCAGAGTTCTTGAGTTGGAGTGTGCCGAGGAATAGAAACACATTGATTCAAGGTCGATGGATGGTGTACCAGGTACCTCATGCCTGCTTTAATTTACTAAACCACCTATAACACCTATTAAATTGGTACTTGGTTAACGTTATATTATAAGATGAGGTTAGATTTAATCGTTTCAGTTTGCACTAAAATTGTCTACATGTACCTATCAGATAGAACCAGGACAGAAAAAGTATCTTAACCTCAGCTAAAAGTTCAGTCGCTCCAAGATATTATACTAGCTACCAGCCAAACTGACCAACAACTATTGTCTGTCTCACGCACCTGTATCCAACTTCAGCAGCTGCGAATACGTAGTTAAAGTTGCACATGGCAAGGAAGGAGTCGCGGAACGCCAGTAGAAACAAAAGCACCAACTGGTACTTCCCAAAGCTGCCCAGTTCACTCAGTATGCCCTCCAAGTTGAACTGGCTCTCCTCTTTGGAATCCTCGGATATCTGGCAATAATGAACAGTGTTAGCAAAGAAATCCGATAACCGTTGAGACGTCTACTCCACTGTACTGGAGTGGAGACTAAGGAAAGATGGAGTGAAAATACGCAAGGTAGCTGTCAGCAGCTGGAAGAGTAGAAGCGAAGGCTAGGTTTAGAGACGTGCCTCGGGAGAGTCCAGCAGTGGAGTAGTGGCAGGTGATGATGAGTAGATATATTTAATAGTTTAAAAGAGAGTATAAAGTCCTTCCTCTAGTCCATTTAAAAAGCGCCATAATTTTCAACCCGTACAGGGGTTATCCGATTTCAATGTTTTTTTATATATTGTCCACATAATTTTTTGAGATTTCACAACATTTTCGTAGTTATAGTCACCTAAAGTGTCTATGTTATAGTCACTTAATGATTTTTCATCAAAATTGCTATAATGAAGAAATTTATTTGTAATTACAATACAAAATATATTTTCAAAATATCAACAGGCTCTATTTAAGTGACCAACTTCAAAACCAAAAGGTTCTGTTATGATTTAGAAGGTGAAAACCATGAAAACGCTAAAATTTATACTAATAATGGGCTCTATATATTGTCTCTATCACACGCGCAGACAGCAGAGCGACGGCAATAACATTTTAAAACACCAGAATGGTCCTTTTAACTTTCAACTGCATTCAATCTCGTAAAACTCTACAGTTATCTCCATTCTACTACTACTCCCTCACTAAAGTTGCTCCGTGGTTTCATATCATTTCACGAACGGAACAAGTGTTCAATTTCTGTAATAGATAGAGATAATGAAATTTTATTACATACTTTGTTGTTATTTATATATTTATTTATTTATATAATAGTTGGTGTCGACCAGCATCGTCACTATTGCAAAATTAGCACTCCATTATAATTAATGGTTCCATTGTGCTTCTGATACATTCAAATTTTGCTAATACAATGAAATTATTCAATTCAACAGATGGAAACAGAGAAGAGGAAATTGACAAAGAGAAGAGGAAGAAAAAGGAAGGGAAGAAGTTTTCCCCGGGAGAAAACATGACTCAAGAAGGTTGTATAATAATATGATTTTACAATAGTATCGCATTTGCTCCACCTTCTCCGAAATCATCCCATTAGGTAAAAAATTAACTATTCCGTGCGAATCCGGGGAAGGTCAGTCAGTAAGAAAAGAAGTATAAAACTCACTTTAACGCTGGATTCCTTTGACATCTTGCTGTTGTGGTGTATCGTTTGCTATGACAAAACTGTGCGGTCACCTCCGGGCACTCTCATCGTCGCTGGAACGGAATTCAATACGTTACAATCATTTACGCTACGCCCGGTTTGTACTATTATTTATTCTGTAGTCAGGATTGCAATTTTAGATTATGATTACTTTAACCACTATTGTGTCGACGTCGCTAAATAATTATCGCAACAATATCACGCGAGCGCACAGGTTGTAATCATGAGTTCACGGGTAAAGCGTTCAGCTCCCCTATATTTCTCGTACCAAACTTTTTTCTTAAAAATACTGATTCCAATATTAGGTCCACACCTTGACCCAAAACGAATTAGAAACACCGTTTCTCAATACTTTTCATAAAAGTATGACTGAGTAATATAATAATGATTACGAAGTTCATTCAAATGACCACACTTTGTTTACTGAATAACTAACTGAAACCTCAAAAGCATTTCTCAAAGTATATATAGTGAGGGGTGATCGGGTGGACACTTGTATTGGAGCATTACAATAAACGTAGTTAGCTGGCGATTAATCACCAGTTACATAAGATCATTGTGTTCCATTCATTACCCTTTTACACCATAAAATATGCAAACAATCCACATTACGTGTTATTTACTTCAACGTAGAGTATTATAGGAGTATAAAAATCTATCCATGGACGTATTTTTACGTTTCTAAACAGCAATTCCTATCTTCAGTAGCTATTTATCCTTAGGAGGGGTTACTGAGGGCCTAGCCAAATTACAAACGTTTCGTATCTATTCTATTTCTACAATCGCTAACGTCTTAGCATAAGTGATTGTAGAAAACGATAGAATTCCCATACAAATGGTAGTCAAGTTACACTTTTGACAAGCGCTTACGAAACGTTGTCGCAGTTTCTGTACGATATCTAAGCGAACGCCAAGACCCTGTAGAAAACGCCACGACAACGCTACAAAATGGCGAACGTGGAGTCAGCTGTTCGGAAGTGCTTTGTTTAATTCATTCTTTTGCTTTGTTTTTGTTAGATTATTTACGTTTGAGTATTGAAAATGCATTCTTTAAAATATGTATTCATAATGATATGAAGAAGTGTAGCTAAAACGCTGGAAACGACATTTATGTCGTGAGTGCATTGAAGAAATTGAAAAAATTTAAGACAATTGTTTATATTATAACGCGATTTCGGTTCGATAAAGTGATTTTCAAAGGCCTCGTGGAAGAACTACGGTAGAAAACTTTCCATAAAAAGATCAAATAAGATTCCATTCTGGAAGTTAAGGTAAGAAGCATAAAATTCGGCACTTACCGGCACCTATTCTACTTCTTTGATAGAAAGTGCCTAATTATCAGACTATTGATAAGGTATAAAGGTAACTAGAAAATGATTTCATTATTGTCTTTAATTGCAGGTGCTGTGTGCTCTTAGTTTCTTGGCAACGGGCTCATACCAACGGATCGTTGGTATCAGTCACCATCATGTTCAACGCGCAGCTAGTCGCTGCATCAGACAAGTCATTGATGTATTTGAAGATTTAATAATCCTGCTATCATGGCACGATGGATTGTATTTCTATATTATATATATCTATATTATCTATTTTATTGTTATTGTTATTATATCTATAGCTAGTTAATAAAAAATACAGTACATTGCGCGTGTTTCATAAATAGGTATCTAGACAGTTAAAAGTCAAGTGGCATGACTCGCTGCATCATTGTTTATGCTTTAAGTTACTGAATATGAGAACGATTCAAACAAAGAAGGAAGATTTTTAAGTAATAATTTATAATGTTCGTACCTTTCCATGAATTCTAATAAAGCCGCAAACTGTTCCGGGCTTGCTCGGGATCTAGGTTCCATCCCATAAACGCAATTGCATTAATTGAGGTATATCTATCTAATTAATTTAAAAAACAAATCAAATTGAGGTAATTAATACCACATTTCACTCACTTTCACGAATATTTTACGTATAAAACAATTTGAAACTTTTATTTTACCCGCGCACCCTACTCGAACTTCACAAGACAACCTGTGACCACAGAATATTATCCTGTGACTGACCTACTTTTGACGTGTAAGAGCGCTAACTATAAACAATTAAAAATATGTTTTCTCTCGTCGTAGTAGAATCAGCGTGACATCGTGACTGGAGAATAGAAACGTGCGATATGGCTAGCAACTGTTTCGTTTACTCTGACCACGTGACATAACGACAAAGATATGTCATTCCCATACATTTAAAGCGTTTTCTCTAGCGTTAGCGATCATCGATTGTCAACTTGGCTAGGCCCTCTGATAACCAATGATAGTTTTTTTGTAGGAAATGGCACTTAGGGAGTATGCTGGTGAATGCGAGGCGAACGAAAGTAGAAGTTGGTTCACGTAAATCTTCATTGTTAATATAGCAAAGTTATAAAAATGTATAATTAATTTGTACAATTATGTTGGTATGTTCGATAAAACGACAATTTACATTTGAAGGGGTGAGAACAAAAAGGGTTTAACTGATTTTTTTCACAAAATGACTTATGGGTATCGTTGGATTCAGCTTGAAATTATCAACAATAATACATCCTCAAAATACCAAAATGAGGCTTAAATCTCGAGATTTTGAGTCTAAAAACGGTTTATCTATCATAGGAATACAGTTCGCTTAGCATATTATTATATTTATTTTATTATATTATATTTTTACAGTAATTGTATGAATTAGTACTATATTTAGTATTTTAAAATAGAATTTATACATTTTCAAGCAACTGAAACTTACATAAACTTTTTCTATAACCTTATAAGCACTCTACATTAAAATGAAGCCGTTGAAGTTTAAAGTCAATTTTCTCGAAACTATCAATTTGACAGTTAAACCCTTTTTATTCTCAACCCTTCAATTGTCAAGATGGTGACAGTAATATTAAACAACGGCCGATAGATGGAGCTACACTAAAGTAGTTTTACTTCAATGGTGTGGTCTAAAGCACACTCTTTCTTTTTTATTTTATGTTTCTTCTTCGTGATGCAACAACTCTGGTCCTCAAATAAATGTGTCAATCCTAACAAATGTCGGTCTAACGTAATCGGCAGCTCCCGCCAACTTGCTGAGATGAACCTTGTATCTCTTCCTTCACTCTCCTACAACGGCTGTGTCATTTCTTTCACTTCCATAGTAAAGGGTTCGTGTGTCATTATTGACTCCAATTTTTGTTGGTCAGACCATATAAAATATATTTCTCGTAAGGCTGTTTGATTGTGCAATTCATTGCCTAAAGAATTAAAAAGGTCACGAAAAAGCGTTTAAAAAGTTTGCAACTACTATAAATTATTATTTTCATGAACAACTTTCCTAATAAACTATTAATTACCCTGGTACTCGTACTTATTAGTTGTCATAGAATGCCCGCTTTATTCCCGACGATATATTAATATTATAATTTTGTAAGTATATTGTATTAAATTCATAAATAAATCTATGTAATATTTTCATTTTTTACAATAGAATACGTATTTCCTATGCTTAACAATATTTTTACTGTACCGCTACCATTTTTTCTCGGACATCCATGTTGACTGGTAGATAATTATAACTTCATAGCATGAAGTCCTCCTTGTACATTATTTTGTGCTAAAGAATAATTAAAACATCATATCGTCTTCTACAGTTTACATACATTTTAAAGATGAATTAAAACCGACGTTATAGAGAGGAGCCGCGGAGAGCGAACGCATGCCAAATTTTTAAAAGTCTGTTTGATGTTTAGTCCCAGCAACAGGTGACAAAAATGCTGGCCTCTCCACCACCATTCAACGTGTAATGTTGCCATAATTTTGACTTTTTTCTTGATTTTGACTACACTAGAAGACAAGATAAAAGCAAGCAATAAAATGAGTAAAATGACTAAAACTAAAATACTGAACCCGCCAAGACAAGATTGGATAAATAAAACCATAATAAATAAAATAAATAGCCGAAACATTCTGTAGACGATGGGATGAGGATGCGGTCACGAAGAGGCGGAAAGTAGGTGCAAATGAAAAATAATAAATTAATATTATGAGGCGCCCGTACGTCAGTCGAAGCTATATAGAACTGTTGTTGTTTTAAAGGTGACGTACGGACGCCAAGCTTTATTTAAAAGAATATATAAAAAGGTAGGTTGCACTTGTCCTGAAGGTCTGTAGTCAACACTCCGCCCAGTATCCCAGTATCAGGGATACTCTACTGGTTTAGAACAAGTGCCAGCCGTGTAGTTAGGTCCTGTGAGCTTTTATTCACCTGTACCTGTAGGTTGGGCTGAAATCGCCACCTCCATCAAAAACTAGTGTTTTATAATCTTTATGTAGTTGAAGTTTGCGAGCATAATTATGGTTAAACAAACGGTATACTCGAACTGGTTTATGGTATGTAGAATCATATTTCGAAATGCTAGATGTTTTCTTATTTCTGTCTTCAATCTTCTGCTGCCGACGGAAGGAATCACAATGGGAATCTGCCATCTGAGCGTTTCTATCCTTCCATGGTAAGCCAACGAATGACTTTTTCACTAATTCGTGCATCTTTTCGTTTCGAAGTTCCGTGTAAATCGCATGGTCTTGAATGAACCACCACCACGTAGTATGTGCATGAGTAAGTATAGATTTAGGTAGCATATTGGTGCTGAGCTCGCGTGCGTCTGTGTGCGTAGCTCCTGGCGTGAAAGCTGTTGCAGCAATGCAGGTGCGGTGCGGCTCGCTGTGCGCCAAGGAAGGGCGCTGTACCACTGAAATCTTCAACTGTGTAGCATCATACGGTGAATAAGTGCATAGCTCGCGTGCGTCTGTGTGCGTAGCTCTTGAAGCGTGAGCTGTTGCAACAATGCAGGCGCGGTGCGGCTCGCTGTGCGCCAACTTAGGGCGCTGTACCGCTGATGCTGTCGTCGTTGTGCACTCCCATGAACAATTATTGGTATGACGTCGTGCTGGGCAGACGCCATGGATGCACCATCCTAATGGTGTTAAAGTTGCGCACGGTTCATTTTCGTTCAGAACGATAGTTTTTATTGGTGCAATTAAATGGTATTTGTCCTGTCCGATCAATAATTTTAGTTTTACATTTTCAACGGCAATAAATTTTTCAATTGATTGATGTGTTCAAAATTCCGAATGTCAATATCTGTCAACTTTTGAATAGGTCGATTTAGTTCGCAGAGTTTTCGTGCACTGAGTTTGTATGGCTCGTTGTTTGATTGGGTGATCTCAAAGTTGATGATCATTGTTGAGTCATTATTGTTTTGCTGGTTTATTTGCTCGGATGCATGACCTTTTTCAAGACACTGCTGTACTTTTGCTGCTGAACTGACTTCGGATCTCTTAGATCTGCGATGACTTTTGGCTGATCGACTTTCCAAATGTGCTAGTTTAGCGGCAAGTCGCATTGCGATAAGTTGACTTTCCAAATGTGCTAGTTTAGCGGCAAGTCGCATTGCGATAAGTTCTCTGTCTATATTGGCCTGAGCTTCAGCGGCTTCTAACTCTAAACGCCTCCTTTGAGCTTCTCTAGATTTAGTGAAACGTTGAGAATTTTGGCTTATCGACAATTCCAAATTTACAGTTTTTTCCAAAATTTTGGTGGCGGAAATCGATACATTTGGTTTTTGTGGTTCTAATACCTCGGATTGTACCTGTGGCGCAGAGTCATTCATTACTTGGCTTTCCAGTTGTTTCCTCCTGGTGCTACGTGTTTCCATTTTGGTGCTATCGGCAAAATGGCGGTGCGGCGGTGGAGTAACAAACATTTAATTAACTCTTCCGTGATGATCGATCCGGCTCGAAGGAAATTTGTAGACGATGGGATGAGGATGCGGTCACGAAGAGGCGGAAAGTAGGTGCAAATGAAAAATAATAAATTAATATTATGAGGCGCCCGTACGTCAGTCGAAGCTATATAGAACTGTTGTTGTTTTAAAGGTGACGTACGGACGCCAAGCTTTATTTAAAAGAATATATAAAAAGGTAGGTTGCACTTGTCCTGAAGGTCTGTAGTCAACACATTCTATGGAATAAACATAAGCAAAACCCAAACGATAAAACTACAGAAGAACACTTTTTGAAGGAAATAAATAAAGTATCTGAGCATATACAAGAGACGAAGTCTAAATATTATAAGAAGGCATTTGGTGATTGCAAGAAACACCCATCAAAATGTGGAAACTTATCAATAATCTGTCATGTAATAAAATTTCGGAGAAGAATGTTCCGAACAAATTAAAAACACTCGATGGCATCACCAGAAACAAAAAGGAGATTCGTAAAGTATTTAATGATTTCTTTGTAAATATTGGTTCGATACTGGCAAAACAAATACCCAAAACTAGCTGCTAACCAAACATTTTTTTTTTTTTTTTACTTCAAACTTGTCTAGCATTTGACCACGCTCTCACCTGATGGGAAGTGACGATGTGATCGAAGGTGTAACATGCTAGTCAAGTAAATACCTATTCACTCTTCTCTTGAACACGCCCGGGTCATATTTCGCCGGAAACACAGACGCTGGCAGGACATTCCATTCCTTAGCCGTTTTAATTAAGAACGTTGAGTCAAATCGCTTGGTACGAATGGGTGGTATTTCGAGCACGAAAGGATGGCGCTTAGCTGAGCGTCTAGTAGTCCGGTAGTGGAATGGTGATGGGAGAATGAGATCATGCAGTTCTTGAGCGCATTCGCCGTGGTGTATTCTGTAAAAGACCGACAGACTTGCCACCTTACGTCGATATGCAAGGCTCAGGAGCCTTTTACCAACCAAAGTGTCGTCGTCAATGAGCCTTTTGGCCACCGTTCAATCGAGTCCAGAGCCTGCACCAGCATTTATTTCTTAAATTGTTGACATAGGTTGACAAATAGTAAAGTGCCCTCGAGCCACTTCCAAGTACGTTTGATCTATGTAAGCAACTTGCTTATCGCTGTGTGCTAGCCGGTAACCAGTATCGAACAATATCACACGTAAAATGACCAGTTTTCTTTAACTACCCTACTAGTAAAATATAACTTATATTTAAGAATATCTGTTTTGTACGACAACAATAATTATTTTGTACGTTATGTTACATAGTTCTCATGTAAGTGAAATATTTTCTTATGAGAAATAAATATCTTTAACCACAATTTTGGGCATGTTTCCCTGTGGGAGTGGTTGGTTACAGTATGGTTGTTTTATTTTGTACAGTTTATAGTTTTAATTTACTTCTGATTATTATTTAACATATTTCAAAAGGTATTCTGCGCCGTGTAGATATCATATCAGTGGTGGAGAATAGAACCCCATCTCTTCCTGCGGGTACCGTGAGAACCGGCTGAGGGAATATACAGGGAATGGGCAGCAGCATTCTCTTCGGTACATTTAACTCTTCTGCTATCATTAAGACGTCTGCCAAGTAGTAGTAGTAGTGGTTATGGTAAACGCCCTTAGGATAAGCATCCAAAGTGTCGTTTCATAAGGAAGGCCTGATGTGGGAAATTTATTCAATAAAAATAAGGGGTAATTTGGAATTTAATGTTTTTTATCATAACGAGCCTAAAGGACTTAGATAAAGTGCAGCCGGTGATGATGAAGATATAACGGTGAGTTATACTTGGCTGCAGTGTCTTCGAGTACAGTTTTGATTTGAGCCGTGGTTCTCATTATTAAAGTCAATATATTCCGCGATGGATGTATTTAAGTATACCACTCCTCGTTAGATAGCATGAACATTGATGAGCAATGTTTTAAAACAAAGGTAAAGTGACAGTGTCCTAGCAATGTCTCTTTTCTGACAATGCCTTTAGTTGCCCGCTTAACACACACAGGTACATCCACCGTTCCAGTGTTGAGGAAGGATAAACCATTCATATAAATGAAACAATATGTGGATACAAACGAAGGATTACTGGAAGCTACTGACTCATGGACAGTTTTGAGTTACTCAAGAGGTTATGTTAGGTATCATTAATTTGTTTATATTTTTTATTTATTTGGTTTGAAAAGGCACCTTCGAAGCAGCGTCTCTGTTACAAATTTTTATATTAAATAAGCTTTTGTTCGATAACGCATTAATTTACATGTTTATAATTATCCTATTTTATCCCTTGTGTATATACATTTTCTGAAAATTTTATGGTTGTCATAGTAATATATAATATGATTTATAATTCATATAATTCCTAGTAGGTAGTAGGGTACTTAGTCAGTAATAAAAGCAAAATGCAGCACAACGGAAGAAGTCATGCATTCAGGCAGACAAAAATTAAAACAAAATATTTAATAATTGAAAAATGCATGAAAAACGCAATTAGTCTCGCTTTAGAATTATAAAAAAAAGTGAAATTTCCGTCTATGCGTCACGTAACTGGTGAAACAATTAATTATTGAACTCCTTTGTTTGTTTCGAAGAATTAAAGGACTAACTTTTAGCCCTTCCTATTGTCTTTCACGACGACCGTAAGGAGAAACCACTAAAATCGTCATAAACACGTCATTGGTAAAAGAAGAAGCCGATGATGCATACAACGAGATAGGTCTAGGACAAGAATGACGTGGTTTGGCGGTAAAACTTAATTTAGAGATTCCCAGAGTAAGGAAATCAGTCTTCTATCTGCCGCTGTGACAGTGGTACCCAATTTAACGACTATATTTTCCTATTTGATTTTTCTTTGTTTTAAAAGCTTATGACTCGAGTCGAGAAGTGTGTATATTGAAATTTTGGTGTAAAGTAGTAGTAGTAAAGTAAAGTAAGTGTAAAAATTCTGATTTTTAAGAATGTAGTTTGTAGATGAGATGATCCTCCATTACAAACATAGATTTCCGCAGCAGTAAGTACATACATAGAAGCAAATAGTAAATTTGGTTTAATGTTTTCCATATTTTTTATGGGCTACATTTAAGTATTCAAACGGTAACCTTGAATTTCAACCTCTTCAAATCTTTATTTTATTTCATAAAGTAAGTAACGAAATAAACTTACAAAGCCAATTTGATAAAGTCAATCAGCATTGCAATTCAACGGGGCAATGCCAGCATGTTTTTAGTGTTTAGAGTTTAGCACGGTCAGCGTACAGTCCTAATATGTTATGTAGTAGGTAGGTAGTAGGTAGGTAGATTTAAGTAGTATGGTTGCGTTACTCACATTAAAGAAAAAAACGAGTGTACTTTACACCACACGATTGAAGTAAAACTTCATTAGCTGCATCTATCGGCCGGTATAACTTTGTTTTTGCTTTGTTTATTGCTAATGTCACCATCTTGACAATTATAAATTGTCATTTTACCGAACATACCAACATAATAATAAAAATTTTAGGAATCAACTTTGTTATGTTTACAATGGAGATCTATGTTAACCAACAACTTTCGACTTCCGTTCGCCTCGCATTCACCAGCTTACTTCCCAAGTCAAGCGTACGTAAAGAAGTTTTACTTCAAATTCAAATCATTTATTTTGTGATACACAGGTCATAAAACAGAGACAAAAAATTATAATCTGTCACAACTAAATATGAAAATATATAAGCACTTGCAATAGCCTAAAATAAAATGATAACTATAAGTAACACTTTTCATTTATTTTGTGCATCATCTAGCTCTTAGTCCCAGAGAGAACGTTTTTTTTCTTTTTCTAATTCCGAGCTAGTTAGACACTCTCAAAACTTGTACATTGCAATGTGACAACACTCTGTTTATGTTACAATCTAGCCAACTATCTGACTAATGAGAAATTTGAATTTAACCTAAACTTTTACAATCGAATTATCTAAGCATGTTCAATAACACATTTCTTATTATCTCTTTTAATGCGTAAAATGTAAAAATGAGAAGAAATGAGAGTAAAATATGTATAGGTTCAACGTAACCTGTTTAATGAAGACACAATCAGTGTAATGCAAGTGCAAGGATACGTCGGTATGGAGGGCGCGCGGCCGTTATCGAGTGTTTGTAAACACGCCGACTGTGTCCGCCGCCGACCGTAACGTTGTACACTCAATCTACTACTGCCTTGATAGGTGTACTTAGCTAAACATAGCTATAATCTAGAGCTAGTAACAATTTCTATTTTTAACAGGTAATGAAAAAACTTTTTTTCTCTAAATAACTACTACTAAATACTAGTAGTTACACTACCTACTACAAAACCATTTGAACTATATACTAGCCGCGATGACCTATACACAGTCCAAATGCTCTAACCCATTACCGGTGAGTAACGTACCCAACATGCTGGTAGCACTGCCCCGTTGAATTGCCATTTTGACAGCCTCTGTGGTATGGTAGTTAAGCAGGTCGGCTCATAACCCAGAGGCGGTGGGTTTGATTCCCGCGGCAGGACAAGTATTCGTGCACAGAAAAAAAAGCGCAAATACTTGTTCTGAGTCTGGGTGTTGTGGGACCATGGTCCTCGTAGTTCGTGGGTTCCTAGACACAGGAAATCCTAGTTAGGGTCTAGGATCTATGTATGTAATCGTTGAGCGTTATTATTATATTATTATTTATTATTGATTAAATAGCTCTCTACTATCTGCCACAGTCGTTTAGATTAGCTAATGTACAAGTCCTGACTCCTAGTAAACTGCCTGAAGTCCTCTAACGTGGCTTGACGACTGTTTTTTAACGACAAAAACCGAGACCGAAGCTGACTACCTATACTTTGGTGCTCACTTGTAAATAAATATATAAATACTAAATATGTTGAAGTAAACAACACGATTGCTAGTTCCAGACTGCCTTTATTTATATCTCTTGCCTACCCTACACATACAAATAATCATAACACCAGTACATCTCTCCCTTAATAATAATATTTCAAATAACATAAAGAAACATGCATGCAAGTATTTTTATGTATGAATAATTATACAATTTAATATTTTTCCTTCCGGAATAAAGAAAAAAAAAGTATGAATATAGTTATAGTAAAAATTGTTTTAAGGTAAGTATTGCAATAACTAAGATAATTAATCCAACTGGTAACTTAAACATATAAAAATTATGTGATTATTAATTAAAATTTAAATCATGCTGTATTAAACTAGGAATATTTAATTGGTAGGTAGGTATTATCATTACACAGGTAAGTACTCTGTACAACAAGGATGTACTAACTCAATGCTTGACACAACTACTGGACGGCAATAGTTATGAAAACATCTAAATAAGTACAATAATAATTATAAAAGGTTGAAACTAGAAATTGTTGATACTTAAGTTATTATCAATTACAGTGAAAAACAAATATAATTTATTGCCTAACAAAACTATCAATACAATAGTTATGTAGACCACAATAATATACAAAGAATAAATATATATTTTCTATGTTATTCATGTAATAACATTATAACAAGATTGTGATATTTTTATCAATAGAATTTATACATTTTATTTTATGTTATATTAATTTAGATTTAGTGATCAATGTATGAATAATAATAATTTATATCAATAAGAGTAACTTAGGGAAACAAGCTTCATTTATATTTTATTATTAATCTAGTAATGTATTTGTTTTAACTTTTGTCTAGCTTTTCTTGCAGCAACCCTTTTAGATTGTTGGTGTGAGATATTCGGTGATTCATCCGGTGAGTAATCAGCCTGGTCCACGTCATCGTCAGTGTCCTACACATGAACCATAGAATTCTAATGGCTCATCGGATAAGTCTCCAGCACTGCAATCTTCTTCACGCATCGTCTGGTCCAACGACGTCGCGGGAAGTGTGGGATCTGGAAGTTTAATGAGATGCCTCCTATTCCTACGCAAGATCCTACCCGAGTAGTCGGTGACGAAGTAGGAGCGCGGTTCTGGTGCGCGCGAGGTGACGCGCGCATGCCGGCGCCGCGCGCCGTCTGCCGTCACGACCTCGTCGCCGGGCTGCAGCTGCGGGAGCGCTCGAGCACGGCTGTCGTACTGACGACGGCTTCTCTCTCGATTACGCAAGATGTTTTGAAGGTCACTCGTGTTGTCCCTGTCCGGTTTTAATTTCTCGGGGTGCGAGGTTTAGCCTTCGACCCATGAGTAGTTGAGCCGGACTCGCTAAGCCATCTCTCGAGGCCGACCTATAATTCAGAAGAGCTAGGTAGAAATCTTCATTAGAGTTTATGCATTTTTTCATCAATTCTTTCACAGTACGCACTGCTCGCTCGCTTTGCCCATTTGACTGAGGATAGTTAGGAGATGAAGTAGTGTGTTTAAAACCCCAGGCCTGCGCGAAGCTTCTAAATTCTTTGGATGCGTACCCTGGGCCGTTGTCTGTGACCAGCTCCTCGGGGATCCCGTGCCTGGCGAACTAATCTTTCATCGCTAAAACCACCTGCTTTGATGTGATATCTTTGAGCGGACATACTTCTACATAGTTCGTAAGATAATCAACAATTATTAAATAATATATTTTGGAGTATTCAAAAATATCAGATCCCAGCTTCGTCCAGGGTAAATTGGGAATCGCGTGAGGCTCCATGGGTTCACGCATGGGGCGTGCTGCATGCTCTGCACACACGCGGCACCGGCGCACCGCGAGCTCGACGTCGCGCGCCATGCCCGCCCAGAACATGACGTCACGCGCCCGCCGCTTGCACCTGTCGATGCCGAGGTGTCCCTCATGCACACGCGATACCATTTCACTGCGCAGCTCTCGAGGAATAAATACCAAGTTGTTACAAAATATTACTCCATCAATATATTCGAAGCATTCCTTGTAGCTCCAGTACTGTCGCACGCACTCTTCTGTTAGATGCTTATTTATAGGCCAGCCGTGTAAAATATAATTTTTTAAAATCTTTGACTCACTGTCATTACTTGTGTGTTCCCTTATGGACTTTAACCGCTCATCACTGACCCTGACATTCTGCAATAGGAAACATGTCTGATCTTCTATCTCTTCGGACACTTTGGTGTGAAAATGCTCCGGGAGTGGCGCTCTCGACAATGTATCTGCAACGTACATATATTTACCAGGTTTATATGCTACCTTAAAATCATAACGTTGAACACGGAGCATCATGCGCTGCAATCTAGCCGGAACTGAGTCTAGTGACTTTTTGAAAAGCGCTTCTAGTGGCTTGTGGTCCGTTTCTACGGTAACGTCATTTTTACCAAATACGTATTGGTGAAATCTCTCCAAAGCAAACACAATGGCAAGCATTTCCTTTTCGATCTGAGCGTATCGCTGCTGCGTGTCGGTGAGCGTGAGCGACGCGAACTCCACCGGCCGGCCGCCCTGCAGCAGCACGGCGCCGAGCGCGCGCGCGCTGGCGTCCACCGACAGCAGAGCGGGCTCGCGAGGCTCGAACAACGCCAGAACCGGCGCGCTGCACAGCGCACTCTTCAGAGAGCTCACCACGCGCTCCTCGCACTCATCCCAAGCACCACTGGCTGTCCTTCTTAAGCAGGTTGCGCAATGGACTCACTTTATCAGAATAATTAGGCATAAATTTACTTACATAGTTCATCATGCCGAGAAATCGCTCGAGAGCTGGCCGGTCACTAGGGCTAGGCATCTCCATGATAGCTCTCAGCTTTGCTCGATCTATCTTCATGCCCTCAGCACTGAAGGTGTGTCCTAGATAGGTGACCTCTGTCACGCAGAATTCGCACTTGTCGCGGTTAAACTTTATGCCAACGGATCGCGCCCTATCAAGGAGACTAGTTAAACGTCTGTCGTGTTCCTCGAATCCGTGAATCGACTCCATCTAGGTCTTCGAGCAGCTGCCGAACCTTTGCATGGAAAATTTCTGATGCTGAAGTTATACCATATGGTAGACGCAGATATTGATATCGGCCAAATGGTGTTCCGAATGTGCACAGGTCTGCGCTCTCGTCATCCAGCTGCAACATCCAAAATCCTGATTTTGCATCCAGCTTGCTGAAATACCGCGCACCCTGTAACTTAGTTGCTATTTCAGTAAGCGTCGGTAAAGGGAAGTGCTGTCGCCTAATTACTTTATTTAGTGGACGTGGATCCAAACACACCCGCAAACTAGCATCTTTCTTCGCGACTATGACAATGCCGTTGACCCAAGATGTTGGGTGTGTCACCCTTCTAATGACCCCCAACTCCTCCATACGGGCCAACTCTTTTTGCAACTGGTCTCTCACTCCAACAGGTATTTTTCTAACAGGGCATATGCAAGGGCTAGCATTACTTTCTAACGGTATTTTATAGTTTCCCGGTAACTTGCCTAACCCTTTAAACAAATCAACATATTTATCTAAATTAATTGTGTAAATTCTTTGTATTAATCCTAATGTCTCTAAAGCATGCTTTCCTAAAATACTCTGACAGGCTTCACTAGATATAACAAATTTCAACTGATGTTGACGTTGTTTATGTTCGACATTAATCGTAGTTGTACCCACAATAGGTAGGTAATTACCACAGAACGATCGAGCGCGAATGTTTTCATTATTAAGCTGAGACAAAGAAAACCCTAGTTTTACATAATTATCTTGTGACATAACATTTACATCGGACCCAGTGTCTAACTTGTATTCGTGTGTAGATATTGTCTCGGGTAAAAACAATTTTTCATGCCATTTATCGTCAGTCTTTGAAATAGAATCAACACACTCAATTGTAGATATATAGTACAACTCACCGTCATCTTCACTTACTTCATATACCTTGTTGTATTTTCTTACCGGACAAAAAACCTTAAAGTGACCCTTCTCACCACATGCAAAACATTTCACTCTTTTAGCCGCACACCGGTCCCCTCCATCACAACGAGAACTACCACAGGCACCGCACACGCTAGTGCGCCCTGTCTGTGAAATCATGCCACCAGCGCTGCCGCTTCCGCGGCTGGCCCCGCTCATCCAGCTCGCACCCGTGCGCATATTCCGTTCGCTGCCGCCGCTGTAACCACCGCCGCCACGGGCCCTACCCGGCCCGGCGTATGATTTAGCTCCACGCTGAATCGTTTTGGACTTCCATAACACATCCACGGATGCGGGTTTTATCTCACTTTTAACCTCCTCGATCTGACGGTTTTCGTGCAAAGAAATCTCATTAGCTTGACATATCTTCACTGCTTTTTCAAGCGTTAAGTCATCCGCCCTTAGCAATCGGTCTCGCACGCCACTGTCGGCGACTCCACAGACGATCCTGTCCCGAATTAAGCTGTCTTCCAGTTGTTCAAACGCGCACTGTTGACTAAGGAGTTTCAAAGCTGTGACGTACTCGTCTATATTTTCACCGACCTCTTGAATTCGAGTAAAAAATTTAAAACGCACCATTATAATATTAGTTTTTGTTCCAAAGTAACCATTGAAAGCTTCGATTAACAATTTTATGTCTTCGCGATCGGTCTCGTTCTTAAACTTCAATGTTGAATAAATATCATATCCTTCGGGACCGATCAGATTTATCAATAGACTGGCTTGTACGTCACTGTTTTCTTTGTATACTCCCGATGCTTTAATAAAAACCTCAAATTGCCTTAGCCACCTCCGCCACGCGTCGGCGCGACTCGCCGGTCCTCCCTCCAAGGCTAACTGCGCTGGAGGCCTAGCGTGCTCCATTATTTTACGATTTGTTACTATTTTTTAACTTTATTTACACACTTCACTAAGATTTTTGTGCAAATCCACTGCAATTTAACTATTAATTTTGATTTACCGCTGTCACCATGAAGTAAACAACACGATTGCTAGTTCCAGACTGCCTTTATTTATATCTCTTGCCTACCCTACACATACAAATAATCATAACACCAGTACATATGTTACCATTAATCAAACGACGACACTTCCGAAATATTCGTAGCAATGCGTAGACCCTCTACGCACAACGCGTAGGAAAAGAAAACATGACAACAAAGTAGTAATACCATGCAAGTATGTATATGGTAGGTGGTGAGGTACTCATAGATTACGTTTTTAAATTGCAAACTCATTAGTGTTCCATGAATAGGTAATACAATGTTACTTAAATAATTATGTGCAGCAATAAAAAATAATTGAATTATGCGATAAATGAAATGAAAGAGATGATGGAAGGTGTGCTTGTACATCGCAATGTGAACTCATACACACTTACGTACACTTTCATTAAAGCAAAACAATACCATATAATATGATATCAATTAGGTATTAACAAAACATTATGATAATAGTAAGGATATAATATAATACTAACTAGGATTCCCCGTGTCTAGAGAACCAGGAACTAGGAGGACCATGGTCCCACAACACCAGACTCAGAACGAGTATTTGCGCTTTTTTTATGCACAAATATTTGTCCTGCCGCGGAAATCAAACCCGCCGCCTCCGGGATATGAGCCGACCTGCTCAACCACCACACCACAAAGGCTGTAAAATACTGTAGAATAAAAATTTATAGTATAATTTGTAAAAATACTTATGATATTCTATGGGAAGCTACATAATAAAATTGTATTGTTATGTAAAGAACGTGTTACAATGTCCACTGATTGATATCTATTTATTCATTTCTTAAACAAATAAATCGATATCGACAAATGTTCATGGGCAATTCATTTTCATTTCGACCGTCACCAGAGGATAAACACAATAAAGTTTTAAATAAACAGTTTGAGGAGTATTCATGAAGCTTGTATCTGTGATTGATTAATGTAACGGACAGCAGAATGAGTCATCTCACTAACTCGTTTAATAACTTCAGAATTATTTATTATCCGAGAAAGTTTTTTCTTTAAACAAAACTTGTACTATGTATTATTGTAAAGTTTATCATTTATTACCTTGTGACTGTATCATCCCTAAAAAACGGTAGATACATCGTATTCTTAGGAATGCAGGAGTGATCATAAAACAGTATCGTTTATTTACATATGTTTAATTTGACGGAAAGCGAAGCTGATCGGAGTAATTTCGACTTTTGATTGAAGTTTAGACGCCAGATTTTTCAATGCTATTATTGAGCGATACAAAATTCACCATATATGATGACAGACTCTGTGGTGCGGTGATTGAGCAGGTCGGCTCATAGCCCGGAGGTGGCGGGTTCGATTCCCGTGGCAAGACTAGTATTTGTACACAGTAAAAAAGTGCAAATACTTGTCTTGAGTCTGGGCGTTGTGGGACCATGTTCCTCGTAGTTCCTGGGTCCCTAGACACAGGGAATCCTAGTTAGGGTCCAGGATCTATGTAGGATCGTTGGGCGTTATTATTATTGTTATATATTGTTTTTTATTATTATAGAAAGATATTATTGAAGTTTCTAAGGTTGACACAGACCAAGCTAGCTTGTTGTTTACTTAACTTTTCTTTGTTATTTATTATGAGAAATCAGTCTGTGTGATTAGTAGTGCGCGGCATGAATTCGTTTATCTCGAGACAAACGGTCTATTGAACTATGCGGGAATAATGACTGCTAAAGAATGTACTCCAAGCTTGTTCTCACATAAGAATATCTGTGACTACCAACCACTGTTCTGAAAAGACCTGTTTATAATCAGCGTTAGTCGTTTTATGAAAACTAGAGTGGACTCATAGCAGATAAGGTATTGTCGACGACTCTTCATTTATGGGAGAACTTTTGCGCTGGAAGTTATTAATCTACAGACACATCAGACTCACGTGCTTGTGGTCGTGACCCGAGAAACGTGTTGGGCGATCCGGATAATCCAATACAAAATAGCAAAAAAGCAAAATCTTCGAACCAGTGGCTCAGGTACCGCTTTTCACACCGGTATAGGATAACTATTTCATTGTGTTATGCTACCAGAGTACCACAATGAGACTGAATTCACTGACGAGATCAACGTACCTCCTCAGACGTTTCAATGAACATTATCAGATCTTCTCCTGGTGACGACCGTCCAAGCATCCCCACAGCCCACAGATGCCCTTGACCCAGTAGCTTCCCTTTTTTAGCGGAGAACCGACTCTCTTCCTGTGATGTTGTAAAGGTTCATAGAGACCAATGGCATTAGTCCCTCCGAAAATTCTGATGAGTCTTCTTGTAGTAAATCATTAGGATAAACAACAATGGATGTAAACTCTTTTCTTTGTCGACGGAGTAAGTACTCAGTCTGTAAATATTGCAGTCAACTGTATCCGTCCCACATAATATTATCACTATATTGACCAGTAAATCCGAACCACTAACAATCATGGATTAAACACATGCTGGCATTTAGGGCAGAACCTAGATAACCTAGTGACCTGGCCTGATACTACCCATCTTCTTTGTAGAAGTTATATGATTGTGTTATTTATTACCGCCCGTTCGTTCTTGCTATCTCTCGTTGGATTAGTCGAGTTGTTGGATGATTGCTTTGAAAACTCACCTCTTGCATAGAACATCTCGTGTTTGTGAGTGTGGCTTACACCGCGTGCGATTTTAAACCCTACGCACCATGCTTGTTCAAATGACGTTCGGCCAATGACAGTTTGTACAGATTTTGGACTCTCGAAAGGGTAAAGCAAAAAAAGCGCATGAGAAAAGGGTATGTTCAAGAATGGTAAAATTTTAAGATAGTGCGCTAGCTTAGCCAGCAGGTGGAATATGAAATCGCTCCTTCTGAGAGTTCAATGAATTAGACTAATGATGGCGTGTATATCGTTTTAATTGTGCTTAGTAGTAGTGCTAGTTATATTAACGCGAACTTGAGATGTTTCTGCTACTTTCTGATCTACACTGGAAGTCATAAGTTAGATTTAAGTTTACTTAAGTGCAATTTTATATGTCTACTCTAATAAACAGTAATAAACTACCCTACATTTAGGAAGAAACTGAATCTCACGACACAGGTCGTCCTAGTGTGGGATTCAGGGTTCAGCATTATTTTTGTTATTAGCTTCTTTAGTCCATAATATTCCTAGATGCATAATTCTGTGTGCTTTATTTTATGTGAATAAATAAATTTATTATTATTATTATTAGTCTACCGTCCACTACTTAAATTTAATAAAAGTCTTTATCTTGAATGACTAACCGACACACAACGTAGAGCCCAAGCCGCTGGACATATGGTCGTCTGCACTAAAGTTAGAAAGCTCTTAAATTCGCACTTATCCCTCTGTGACATACCTACTGCAATGCATTTGAGTCTTATCACGGAGGAATAAGTGCGAACTTGGGAGCTGCCAATTCTTAGTACGACGGGCATGAATAGCGGGCTATTTCACTGTTATACAGTATTTTATAGTCAGGGGGTTAAAGTTTGGAGGTTGTCTTTCTTTTGTAGCCTTAAGGTCCGATAATTGAAGATTATGAAAAAAATACTGGAGAATTCACGGACTGCCTCTAAAGTAATGATAAAACATTGCATGAATTACTTAATGAAGTTGAGATAATAATACATATAGCAGTCATTGCTCTCAGCTTTGAAGTTGGGGTCAAAGGGTGGCTCGGCTGTGTGAGGTACTTAAGATAAACTCAATTGCTATTTCGTTATCAACACTGCCGAGGACAGACGGACCTCAAGGCGTGAACTTTTTGTAAAAGTGGGGGGGTGTATTGTAAACAACACTTGTGTGTGCGCCGATGACGTGCTGGTGAACTCACCGCCCCGGTCAGGTGGTGTTTGTTCGCACTGCAGCTTATAGATTCAGCGCATTTAAGTAATGCATTGCCTATTTGTATAGAGAAACCGCATAAAATAATTATATTTTACCTTAAATCACCCCTCTTCTCCACTGTATTTCACGTTTCTACTATTTCTTTCACTCCTGTTACCTTCCTTTCACTTTTCTTTCTTATAAGAAAAATCCTAAAAGTATGAAACTCTTATGTCAAGACAAATTTGAAAGTAAGATAAAACTTGTATAATATCTTGGATAAGTTTGATGCGTAACTACTCCACTTTACGGATAACTAGTTGCGCCCCGCGGTTTCACCCGCGGATAAAAAGTATTATCATTTACTCATCCCCCGGGAAAATTTCACTTTTTCACGTTCACGTTAATCTAGCGTATAAGCTATCTTGATACCGAATTTCATCCAAATCCATTCAGCTGTTTGAACGTGAAGGAGTAAGAAACATATACACATACAAACTTTCGCCTTTATAATATTAGTGTGATTAGTGTGATGTGATGTGATTATTTATCCGATAAGACTCTGTACAGATTGAAACGCTTAGTTCACGAGTTCTTAATTTTTTCCTCTCCTCTTATTTCTTACCACTCGTGAGGACTTTAGTGTTAAATTTTTGCTAAGTCTCATTTTAAATATTAAATCAAATAATATTATAATATTAAATCTGTATAAATTTATGTGCAAAAAACTTTCAAACCGATCTCCAGTTGGCAGTTTATAATTTACACAAAATCTTTATTTCATTTTAATTATCTTTAGTCAATCTAGAATTGATCATATTCTTCATTTTGATGATAGAAGTAACGACGTGGGTGGTCTCCGTGATGGGACCGCGTTAGGCTAATGGCGAAACTGAGTGGAGTCGAATATTGTGAAGATCAGATTTATAACACTTTTGAATGTAACTAATCTAATTTTTATGGTGATTACGTGGTACCCCAATGATTTATGCTGAAATAACCTATAAAAGTAAATAACTAGAGGTACATTTAATTATTTATTTTTAACTAAACGTTTGTTTAATTATGTTATCTTAGTGATCTAGAAACGTCAATTTTTCATCAAATTATATTCCTAGATCATTTGCCACAATTTTGCGTTCTTATGTTTCTCTTTTTAGTTTATAATTAAACAAAAGTGTTATAGGGTCGAGTTCAGATTTTGTTATCAACCGTCATGGCAGCAACAGTGTGTTCAGGTACCCTCATCTCCAGCGCGAGTGTGGCAACACCTGCGAGCACATCGCCGTAGCTCAATCTGCCGTAGATAAGATAACATAAAATACAAAAATCATCATTTATAGGGAAAATCGAGTTGTCTGTGAACTAATCCCGGAGAATGGTCGTTACAAAAATTGTGGGAGTCCTAGTACCTGAACTGTACTATGAAGAGTTCTGTGGTCCCGCAATCATAGACACGTTAATATAGGCACTATATAGGCACTCTAAAGTTTATTGTAAAAGAAAAGAGAGTTTGGTTTTCGTTTTTTTCTTTTAGTTCGGATCAAAGATTTCTATTCTGCCTCGTACCGGATCGAGAAAGAGTTCTTAACTTCTTTTTTTTTTCAAATTCACATATTGTACCTAATGGGATTGCTAGGTATTTAATATTTTACATTAAGCATGAATACAATAACTTAATTTTTAGTACCTAATATAATATTGTCTTGTAAAAGTGTTAAAAATAGCCTATTTGCAATAAAATCCTTTGACTTTGACTTGAAGTTTAAATAAATGTACTACGTTCGGGTATTATTATTCGAGTATTATCGGGGTTTGCTATAGTTTTTATCAACATTATGTTTCATAGTTTGTAAAATAGCTTCCGTGATTCATACGAGTAGTTCTCGAGAAATATTTGGCAGGAATCTATTAGGACTATCGACTTTAATGACTTAATTAATTATACAGTGGTGATTAATAACAAGTGATTAAAAGCTTTAAAAGTGATTCCACGTGTGGCGCAAAATTATTTTATTATAAAATCTATTCACAACCTAGAGACTCACCGAGAGTTTTAACACCTTGGGAACAGCTATTCAGAAATTATTATAACAAAACGTATGTACATATAGAGCAGAATACGTTGCCATTTTATTAACTTAAAACTTATACACTGTAATCTCTCACACGTATAATATTATAAGAAAAATAAAAAATAAATAATGATTATTTCTATTTGCCAAAACTTACGTTATTTTTAAGACCAACCGCAAAACAAAACAACACGTGAACAAACAAACACTACATAGCACCTCACTGATTTTCACGCGCCTAAATTTCTTAAAACAAAAGTTATATTAAATTCAATTTTTTTTTTTAATTCACTGTCAACATTTTTAACACGGAGTTCTTTTATTTGTTTCTCTTTTTATAGCGGAGGTTTTAGTTGATCGTGCGTGTGTCACAAGCGTGTGCGAGTCGCAGCCGGCAGCGCACGCGCAGGCGAGGCGGTCGCACGCGGGTTCTAGCGCGCACTGAGAGCCACCTACGCGCTACGCGTACCTACTTTATGTAATACTAATACATTACTGGGACCAAGTCTTTAAGTGAGTTTTTATAAATTAGGTGAAGGAATGCACATGACTTTACGTTGAAAAGCTAATTTACAAACTGCAAGCGATCTCGAAAAAGTTGGAAGGTATGGTTGAAATTTAGTGGTGAGTCCAAATTATTTATGTAAGGAATTCATAGTTTTGTTTTGTACGACACGTCCTCCAAGATTCCACCCTCGTCGGAGTTTTCAGATAGGTGACGATAAAGTAGTCACCGTGAATACTTGCTCGACGGATAGGTAGGTACGTAAGCTGTATCAAGGAGTGCAGTATAATAATAATAATAAATCTTTATTGCAGACACTGAGATCCATATTTTAAAAATAATTAGATACATAGACACACACAGAACACATAATAATACATAGAGCCTTTTAGGTGGCAATAGCCACCCAACGTTTATACGTGGCAGTCAGCAGCAGTCTGTCCACCAGACTTCTAACGATTGCATTATTACACCTATATAGGATTTATACGACTTGGAGCTGCTCAGACTGTCACAAGGTTCCGTCCTAGGGCTGTACTTGTTGGCATTCATATATTTTCACTTTTATGTTTTTTTTTTTTTTTTTTTAGGATTTGGCTCCACACCTTTGTGTATTTAGACTTTTATGTTATTTCTGCGTATATTTTTTCTAGTACCTGTGATGTGAGAACAGTACTAGGGTATTAAAGTCTTGAAGGAAACGTGTGCTAGCAACTGTAGAAAGAGCGCTAACTCGGTAAGTACTAAACCAAACAATTTAGCAGAGTATACATTGTAAGCAGGGTTACTGTTATGATTTTTCATGTCTATAGATAGTATTGTAATGTTACGAATGCACAAATATTTGGAATTGATTAACTATACATATAAAAAGAAACAGTTATTTTTTTATTCTTCTGCAGTATCCTCGATCAAACGTTTAAAGTTGTTTTTTTTTTAAGTTACATATGTCGGCGGCAACGTCTAGTTATAAACTCTATGCGCAGCGGGCTGTACCGTAATTTACTCTGTGGCAGCATTTAAATTTATTACAGTGGCAACACCGGCATTTGTCATCGCTTCCCTACCCATCTGGCTATATAAAGGAGTGCTCGGTGTACTACGGATCATTCTTGTTCCAGACACGGCGCGGTGTGGACATGCTGAAGGCCTATAGTTATATAGGTTGCAACCTACCCACAACCCTTTCTGCTTACATATATTTACAGGCTCAAGGGGTTATGCGTGAGTAATAGTGCAACCTGTATAAATATACGCCTTCAGCATGCGCACGGTGCCGTGTCCGGAGCAAGAATGATCCGTAGCACACCGAGCGCTCCCTTTATATAGCCAGATGGGTGGGGCAGCGATGACAGTTGCCGGTGGTGCCACTGTAATAAATTTAAATGCTGCCACTGGGTAAATTACGGTACTGCCCGCTGCGCATAGAGTTTATAATTGGACTTTGCCGCCGTCATATTCAATACTAGCTGCTCCTACATTTTCATCAGGATATTGGACAACGTTAGTGTGATTCATGTATTGGAACAATGCGTTTATCGGAAACATCGGGCTACCCTGCTGGTGGTCATTTACACAGTGATTCACCTATTTATGACTCACCAATTTATTAGAAATACAAATAATCTAGGCATATTGTTGAAAATAAAAAGCATAATTTATTATTGTTGATTTAGCTTTGTTTGTATAATCTGTCGATCAGAATATGTTAAAATTAGGAATTTACTAGGTGGTAGGACTTTTCTGCAAAGTTCGTATAGGTAGGTACCATCGCTTTGCCAGCTATTCTGCCGCCAAGCAGTAGTGCGCAAGCACTAATGTGTTCCGGTTTGAAGGGCACTGTAGCTAGTGAAATTACTGGGCAAATGAGAGATTATGAGAGAATTTATGACTCTGACACAGTCTAGTAATGAGATTACTATGTCTCAGGATGACGTGCGCAGTGCGGGGTCACGCGAAACTTTATAATTTACAGTTCCGAATAACCCTGCTACTGATATGGGCAGCCGTGCCGCTTAACATCAGGCGAACGGTTAGCTAGTCACGGCATTTATTAACATAAAAAAGAGATGGCCGGTCCGTCACGCTTGCCAAGCGGTGGACGGCGCAATATGACCTCGAATATCTCCATCCCTCCTTCTTTCTCGTGTGAAGAATTGTTTAGGTCAAAATTTCAAGCTACCCAAACGCTTCCGACTGTTATCTTACGATGACAGCTGGAATAAACCACGGTAGCGTTTCGTTGAAATACCACTTTTGGTGATCATATATTATTACCCCAAGTGATAATTAATACAATACATGTTGAACATTTCGCTTACGTATAAATCCTAAAAACGATCAAAGTTGCAAATCATCAAGTATATGTTTGTTTCGGAAGCTCGGGCGCTGAAATAAAACAGCCTCTGTGGTGTAGTGGTTGAGCAGGTCGGCTCATTACCTGGAGATGGCGGGTTCGATTCCCGCGGCAGGACAATTGTTTGTGCACATAAAAAAAAGCGCAAATATTTGTTCTGAGTCTGAGTGTTGTGGGATTGTCCTCGTAGTTCCTGGGTCCCTAGACACAGGGAATCCTAGTTAGGGTCCAGGATCTATGTATGTGATCGTTGTGTGGTATTATTATTATTATTAGCCGGTGACTAATTTCGTATTCTTTAACTTCATTGTTAGTGTAACTTCTGTCATATATCTGACATACAGCTAGTTACGAAGCTTTAGTACAAGCATTATGTTTTTAGATTAAGAATAAACACAACGAGCAACCAAATGGTGCTAGGTGTAGATATAAAAACGCAAACTAAGCGAGCCGTACGGTGGCAGTAAGCAGCAAGAACTGCGAATTTAACTGATCAACCGCGCAAACGCTCGCTCGGCAGCAGTGGAAGGTGATGTAACTAATCGAAATATATGCCATGCAAGAACTTCTATCTGTGTTCCTATTTATTGTTATCAATTCCTAAATTTTCAGCTTCTTCCATGGTGTCAGGCAGCTTGGTGCCGCGCGTCTCCGGCGTGAAGAACAGCAGGCACCCGGAGACCAGCGCGAGAGAGCCGAACAACACGAATGGAAAGCTCTTGAATGTTGATGCACCCTGGGGATACAGGTCATTTTTAACTGATTTACTAACACGTCGTTCTTTATCGCAAATCAATATTTTAATTTTACAGTTTCTAGATTATTTAATAATAATGGTCCCATCGCCCAAAATAAGATTATCAACGAAGCTACACCAAAAATGCAATGCTTTGTTGTTTGAATAGGAATAATATGAATATTTACAATACGCCTAAAAGTGTAACAAAAATATCAATGTCCGAGAATCTTTTTTTCTATTTTTAACTTTAAAAAATGAAAATAAACTTTTTTTAAACTAAATTATAATAACCCGTGTAAACTGCACCGGCAACATAACGTACTGTTCAATGTACGACTGGTGCCATCAAGGTTGTATACCAACTTGTAGTGGAGCAGTTCCGATGAATTTATTTATTAAGATTCATTAACCTTCTCAACCAAGTAAAGAGTAACTCATAATGAAGTTAAACAACCACAAATACTTACAATAGCTGGCGTCAGCGGCGCGATCATGGACCCAATCCTGCCGATCATGGAGGAGCACGCGAACAGGTTGTGTCGGTGCTTGGTGGGGTACAGCTCGGTGGTGTACACGTAGATGGCGGTCACCACCGAGCAGATGGCGCACTTCCCCACCAGGTAGATGAACAAGGTGAGCGCGTACATATCTAGAGACATCCAGTTATACTTGGAGATACCACTGTAACAGGTGCTCTAGTAGGCGCAGGGGAAAGTAAAAAGTAAAAAAACTCAAAGGCAGTTCAATATTTGGTTGATGGATTTACACATCATATCATCATCCGGAAGATGTTCACTGCTGAACATAGACACCTCTCAATGCCATTTTGGAAGCTTAGAGTGCCGTAATCACCACGCTTGCCAGGTGATCACAGTTAATTATAATGCAGACCAAGGAGAATAGGTATTTCTGCCCATTCCCTGCATATATTCCCTTAGCCAGCTCCTACGGCATCCATGGGAAGAGATAGGGTGGATTACACGGTACATAGTTGATGGATTACGATTGTGATAAATACTGGAATGACTGATTTACATTTTGGAACAATTAAAAGGTTTATCTGATGCTTACTTGTTGGAAGAAATACGTATATGAACTGACAAGCGGCACATAGCCAGTAAGCTCCCAAGAGCACTGGCTTTCTCCCAGTCCTGCCGAGTAGAAACGCTGATATCCAGTACCCGGGGATCTCTACTGCTGACACTGCAATGTAGTTCACGTACTGATTGCCGGACATGTTAACAGCATTGATAGATAGACCGTAGTAGGCCGACAGCATTGTGAGCCACATCACGGGCAACACTATGCACCTTATCAAGATCTGCTTGTGCCTGAACACGAGCACGATCAACCAGGGCTCTTTTCTCTTTTCCTGCTCATCAATAATCTTTCTTTTCTTTTCATTTTCAGATGTTATTCTCAAAAGGTCAAGATACTTTTGTGACAACTGTTTTTGGTTTATTCGAGCAGCTTTTTTCAATTGTGCTTCGGACTCCTCGTAGCGACCCTTGCTCATGTACCAGCGGACAGATTCGGAGATACACCAGAAGTACCCGATGGTGATGAGCATGGGTAGGTAGATGACGAGGGTGAGAGGTCTCCAGTAGGGCACCGCCCAGGCTATCAGGCCCATGATAATGTCGCCAAGTGCGAAACAGGACAACAGGATGCCACCGGCGATCACACGATATTTTGGACCCACGAGTTCTAGCACTGATAAACATAGGTATTAATTAACATGACGTATTAAATCAGATTAAGCATTAAATTTCCAACGTAAAAAATGAGTTTATGAAACAAGTTCTGTCTGAAAAAAATAATAATAATACCATTACAGAAATTGATTTGTTTATGTGTTAATGAGTCACGGTCACGGAACAGTTATAAGTAAACAAATAGAACATTTACAAGACAAAATATAATATTAGACAAATTTTTGTATCACCAACCAAACCAAACCTGAGAGAAATTGAATATAAAGATGTAATGAATACCTAACTATTATCTTACCCAAAATGTAAGTAGCGGTGAAAATGCCCGCTCCAAATAAAGTCTCCGCGAAGTCTGAGATCAAGAAGCCGGTGTAAGTGGTCACCCAGTACCGCGTGCTACCGAGCCAGGCCGAGTTGAAGCAGTTGAGAGCCAGCGCCGTGCGCCGCCCCCACCGGTCGGAGATGTACCCCGTGAGGGGCAGCGCGAGGGACATGCCCAGGACGTGCACGAACCCGATAACGCTGCGCCGCCATTCACTACATCCGAGGTCAAACTGAAAACAAATTCTATTTTTTTTTAATGATTTAGATAATTAAGCCACTTACAAGTATTCATAACAGGCAACTTAGGCTAGCCTCCCCATTAAATAGACCTGGTGTATTGTATTGTAATGTATTTAATTCATAAACAACATACACTGTGTGTGAACTACATCACCTCATAGCGCAATTCAATTGAATATCTAAAGCGAACCGTAGAAGCAATTCATTTTAGATCTTCATTTGGTTTGCGCTCAGTCGGTGAGGTATCTGGTCAAAATCTCGTGGAGCTGCTTATCTTATCTGCATTGTAATTTTAATCAATTAAATCATAAAAATCAATTTAAATTAAAATCAATATAGATATTATATCAATCTATATACAATTGTTCATCACATTTTTTTTACTAAGGTTTTATACAGCCAACAGGCATTCTTTTAATCCATATCGTTTATGTTTGCTGTCCAGTACAGTACACAGTCCTCATCGCGCGATGAGAACTGTACTGAACAGTGGAACAGATATCGTCTATCTATTCTACTCACCTCTGTGTTTTACATTACACTTACTCCTCAGTTAGGAGTTCTAAGGCGCTTATCACACGGCACCGCGTACCGCCGCGGCAGGCGGTGAGGCGGATTTCAGGTTGCATTTGTCTCTTAGTAATCCGTTGATGCCTAACACACGTACACCGCCCGATCGCGCGTTCGAGCGGTGCTCTCGCTGCCACCGCTCCTCCGCGCAGACGGGCGGCGCATCACACACGGGGTGCCGCGTAACCGCACGGAACATAGTGGGAGAAGGACAGACTACAGTTAGAAAAAAATGGGTGTATCGATGTCGAAAACTTAAATCGCTGACATGCGCGTAAACTGGCTCACCGCGCGGCGCACCGCTACGAAATCCGCTTAACCGCCTCCGCAAACCGCGGCGGCGCGCGGTGCCGTGTGATAACCGCTCAATTAGTGATGAAAATAAAATCATCTATTGAAATAAAAAAAAAAAGTGTTTGGAACTAAACTTATCAAGAAGCGATTCTTGAATATGACATAGTTTATAGTAATTTATTCATGAAATCAGGATTTAAATGTCAAAAACCAATACCTATAACCTAGATATGTTTACACACGTGTTTCTACACATTGTAGGTATGCGAACAGTTTCATGCGACAGTCAATATTGATACAGATTCAATTCCACTACTACTACTATACTATTGAAGACACCGACTTACATCGTAAACCACCGTCTGCGTGTGCTCGTAGACGCGGGTCTCGCAGGCTCGCGTGGTGTTCCCGTCGAACAGCGTCGCGGGGCAGGCGTCCCCCCGCCCGCTGGTGGAGGAGGTGGCGTCCCCCCGCCCGCTGGTGGAGGAGGTGGCGACCCCCGCCCGCTGGTGGAGGAGGTGGCGTCCCCCCGCCTGCTAGTGGAGGAGGCGCCGTCCCTTCGCGCGCTGGTGTAGGAGGCGGCGTTCCCGAATCTCTCGCAGCTGGCAAACGAACCGTCACTCGAGGGCACGGCGTTGTGTATCCAAAGTGGAGCAAACACTGTTGGTGTCGCATTTTCACATTCTGGGATTAAACATCTGAAAAATAAATTAAAATATATAATTATTAGAAACATAGTTGTTCACTTATCAAAGCTTGTTTACAATGAAGGTAAATGGGTAGCTCCATCAAGTGTGGTATCGCCTGCTGGAGACTGCCGGTCTCTCGGTTGTATCCAGGTGGTACCACTTCACGGTTGTCGGAGTGACCGCCGCACACCCCGCGGTGCACTCGCGGGTATACATTCTCTTTGCAGTTTTTTTTGCTTTTGTTTTGGCTCCACACTTTTGTTATTTAGCCAGTGTCAAGTAATTGATATTTCTCAAGTTAATTGATATATGCTATATGTGTCAACTGTCAAGTTAAGTCACGGTCCAAGTCATCAAGTCAAGTCATGGTCTAGTTTTGTCAAATCATACTCCTAGTAAATTGGTGGCAAATTTACTAGAAGCTTCTATGGAGTTTTGGAAACAACACGAAAAGAAACGTTTCACCATCATTATACAACTTTCCCGCACTCACGCCAGTAATCCAGCACTTAACCAATAAAATGCCACCAATTTTATGCACTAACACTGAAAATAATACGATGCGGTGACGCGATCTTTTTCATTTTCCCGCCAAAACTCTCCTCTCTGCAGTTTTATTCAATTTCTGTTATCTTTATCTGACCTACCTCACTGTCTTTCATGAATATTGGTGCAGTTGTATTCTCGTGAAAACGTACAAAACGTGCTTTGAATTCATTAATGTAAATGCTGTAATTACAGATACCATTAAAACATCATCAAACTACAACCAAATTCTGCCGATGCATTTCAAACCTCACGACAACAAAAGTTAATTGGTAATGAGCAAATTGTTAGTGAAATTACTGGGCAAATGAGACTATGACCTAATCTCGCAGTGTAGTAATCTTACAATCTCTAAGACAGCTTCTGTAAAGTGGTGGTTGAGCAGGTCGGCTCATGGCCGGAGGCGGCGGCTTCGATTCCCGCGGCAGGACAAGTATTTGTGCACAGAAAAAGAAGCGCAAATACTTGTTCTGAGTCTGGGTGTTGTGGGATGGTCCTCGTAGTTCCTGGGTCCCTAGACACAGGGAATCCTAGTTAGGGTCCAGGATCTATGTATGTGATCTTTGGGCGTTATTATTATTATTATTAGTAGACTGTTCTGATGTCTCAAGATGACGTGTGCAGAGCAGTGTCACGCGAAACTATATATTTTAGAGTTCCGAGTGATATTTTAACTGATACGGGCAGCCGTGTCGCAGGTCTAGCTGTTTACGTTTTTCCTTATCTTTAAAAAGAAACTGGAAAAAACATTATTGGAGGGAATAAAAGAAACTTGTAATATCGCTTATTGAATCTTCAACAGGTAAGTTTTAAAAGGTGAGACCAAAGCTGACCTTGTGTTGATCCTGGCCGCTGTGAATAGATACAGCTCGGCTTGTATCGCAGAGAACACGATAGCGAAGGACACCAGCGCCAGGGTTCTCAGCTGGTACTTCCCGAACTCTCCTATTTCATTTGTCAGCATCGTGTCCAAATCCATCTTGACCCGCAGCAGCTCCTTGGCCTCCTCCTCTTGTACTTGACACATTTTGACACTGGGCTTATTATAATTGTAGATACTTAGCAATGGCAGTTGTTGCCAGCAACAACTTGCGATTTTTATGTATAGGTCAGTTACTGTTTCTATGTGTGTGATTGTGGGCGTTATTATTATTATTAATATTATTTGACAAAATAAGGTTTTGAAAACGATTTGATGTTCTGTTTGTCTGCTTCACGGCACGACTGAAATATGACACAAAATATTTTGAATGTTTTACAATAAATGTTTTGTGCTAGTTATAGTGTTATGTTAATAGGTATCTAGATGTGGCAAATTATGCTAATGAGGAGACCGTATTTAATTCGTTTTGTACGTTTTAAGTCAAGAACCCGTCTCGTCTATACAATCGACTTTTCTTCGGTGATATATTAAAACAAGTATATTATTGCTAGTTGCGCCCCGCGGTTACACCCGCGGACAAAAAGTATTTTAATTATTTGCTCATCCCACGGGATAATTTCATTTTTCCGGGATAAAATATAGCCTATATTATGTTAATCCAGTGTATAAGCTATCTCGTTACCAAATTTCATCCAAATCCATTCAGCCGTTTGCGCGTGAAGAAGTAACAAACATACACACATACACAGAAACACACATACACACATACAAACTTTCGCTTTTATAATATTAGTTTGAAGTGTGATTCAGTTGCGAAATTTCAATGGCATATATAGCATTAAATAACATTATCCAATGTTACAAACAAACAACTTTTTTATTTTATTTGGATAACCAACTGGTAAATCTATTTATAATCTGACTAAAATAAAAGTACCATTATTACTGTAGTGTTCACTATATTTTTTTTTTGACTGTGTTATGTTTTATCCAATGTATAGCTTATATCTGGTTATTTGAAAACCGCGCCTAAATAAACTAAATTTAGAGCAAAAATAATGCTAAGTAGGTAAAATGCCTGGGTTGGCCTCGATGTAACCTGAGCGAGCGTCCGGAGCTCGAACCGGCAGGTAAAATATGCAATTCAGCAATCTACACTCAGCAGTTGCATAAACATCGCGGCCAGACCGCCAGGAAAACCGGCACGGTCTTGAAATCAAAAATTCGAGAACGTACGACTACCAACCTGGAGTTTTGACATTTTTGGAGTTGTCTATGAGTCTATTATACGGTAGTTCGAACTTTTATTATAGTGGCTACACCGGTCACATTTCTACCAACAATTGTAAAACCAGACAAAAGTCATGCAATTCAAAAACCATTTATGTTTAGCAGACTACCGATTTTAGCCACAATTACAATTGAATGACAATTGAATGGTGTACGAGCCAATACAGCACGTACAGCAATTTTGTATACGCTTAAGTAAACTATAAATGTCCGTACATTCTTTACTAAAGCGAGTCGTTACTTAACCACCGTCGCGCGCTAATGTGTCCATTCTAACTAGTGCGGCTCAGACACCGAATTGCGCGTAGACTTTCTTTTAACAAATACAACTACTATTAGAACAGTGCAGTGGTTTGGATTTACAACTACCACCGGGCCGCAGTCTACGACGAAAGGCCCAAACATCCTTTTGGTCCTTCGAGCCATTATTTACAACTACGACCAAAAGCATCCTTTTGGTCCTTCGAGCCATTATTTACAACTACGACCAAAAGCATCCTTTTGGTCCTTCGAGGTTTTTAATGAAAGTGCTTAGTGTGGTATATATCTCAATTACGTTAGCAAATCGGTGCTGTTGGCCTCCCACAAGCGGGTCTCACCAGCAGCATTGAGAAGGTGCACATAGCGTAAGGAGAGAGTGCCGCACTGAGTGCCATCCAACAACGAACCAGAGCGGAGACAACGTCTACTGCATCTACCTACAACTACAAAACTATTAACGAACGGGCAGGGACAACGTCCACTGTTTTAACAATTAAATTACCGGCGAGGATTACGTCTTCCGCCACAACATTAACTTACCAGCGGGGATAACGTCTACTGCTGCAACAAATACTTAACGATCCAAATCTCACACTGTTCTATTAACAATGTCTACAGAAGACTACATGTTCCACGAACTAATAAAGGAACAACAAACGGCCTACGATAAAATCAAAACACTTCAAACAAACTACAAAAAGGATTCTGTGACTAGAAAATCCATAGAATACCTCAACACTCGTATCGAAGCTTTGCAATCGCACTGGGAGGAGTTTCGAGCGAATCACGAAATCCTGAAGAAGTATGAGTCAACGAAAAAAGACCATGACTACTTTAAGGAGAACACATATAACACAACGAAAACAATTTTCGACGAAATGATGACTTCGATGACTCAACTAAAAGATGAGTTGTCAAACAAACCGGGATTTTCGGGAATAACTAATCCGAAAATACCGGAAACCCGCGGACCACCGCGACTACAATCACTTGGTACAACTGAAGTACTCCAGCCTACGGCAGATGGGACGGATCACTTATCAGTCCTTTTCCGAAATCAGATGTGTAACTTCAACGCCTTGATGCGAGCAGTCTCCAAAATAAATCAAGATGACCTGAAGGAGAAGTGGCACCTTCAAGATCAACTTAACATCCTACAATCAAAGTGGGAATCAATCGACAAGATCCACTGGGAACTAAGCTACTTACTAAAAGGTAGTGACAGGAATTATGAAGAAAAGTTTGAGCATTGGGAGCAAGTCTACGACGGCCTCAAAAAAGATTTGAACAGAAGAATCTTCGAAACATCTCATTACGAAAAAACAACACCAAGAATAGAGTTACCAGAGTTCAATGGAGCTTACAACAACTGGATCTCTTTTAGAGATTTATTCTTCGAGATGATTCATAATAATCCAACGTTAAACAAAACACAGAAAATGAAATTCCTGAAATCGAAATTGAGGGGTGAAGCGGAAAAGCTGATTAAACATCTTCCAGTGAGCGCTGAAAACTATGACTCATGTCTGGACATAATTCAGCATCGCTACGATAACAAGCGATTGCTTTTCACCTCGTACATAGAAAATCTTCTCAATCAACCGTCGATTGATAAACTGAACTCAGCAAATTTAAAAAGAATGCACGACACTACAAAAGAGTATTTAAACGCATTGGAAAACATTAAGATCGACGTCCCTGTATGGGGTCCTATCATTGTGCATTTACTATCATCAAAACTGGATGACATCACCTACGGAGAATACATACAACACTTGAAACATCCACGAGAACTACCAGACTTAAACGAGTTTTTAAAATTCCTGGAACTAAAGTTTATAGCATCAGAAACAGCGAGAAGCAAAAAGGGCGGTCAGAAACAAAATGTTCCAACAAATAACAATGTTCAATACAAGAATTATAACAATCAGAGGTCAACGAACTATAACAACGCAGAAAAGTGGATAAAAACCTACCATGCTGCAATCCGAATCTGCCCGCATTGCAAAAATAATCATGCGCTAATGCAATGTACATCATTTTTAAACATGGATGTCGCAACGCGAAACTTAACAGTAAATAAAATGAATATTTGCAAAAACAAAACTGCTTATACAGCCATGGCGAAAGCAAATGCTACTCTAAGAAACGGTGTCACACGTGTAACCTACAACATCATTCTCTTCTTCATGATGACAACTTGAAGAAAGGACAACAATCAAGACCATCTTTCTCAACAGCGGCTGAGCGAACCGCTAATCACATCAACGGTGAACGAGAGATACTCCTCACAACTCTTCAACTTAGAGTCGAAAACAAAGAAGGGGACTACGTCATCCTTCGGGCGCTTCTGGATCAGGGATCTCAAATAACTTTGATATCAGAAAACGCAGCTCAAAGATTAAACTTACCACGAAACAAGACGAACGCTGCGGTTACTGGAGTTGGCACCATAATGGGCACAAGTAAAGGGATGATTAAACTGAAATGTAAATCGATTCACTCTGATTATACATTCAAAACGGAAGCATTAGTTATGCGTAAATTAGTTAACAACTTGCCTAACTCCACAATTAACACCGAAAGCTGGACGCATCTCGAAAACATCAAGCTAGCTGATCCAGACTTTAACATCTCCGGGCCCATTGATCTCCTGCTAGGAGCGGACATTTATTCCGAAGTGATTCTAGAAGGAATCCTTAAACACAACAACAACTTCCCAGTAGCACAACAGACAAAACTGGGCTGGATACTGTGCGGCACTACAAAACACTTTAACTGTCTAGTCACCCTAACGGACCTGGACAACTTATCAAAGTTCTGGGAGACAGAAGAAATCCCTAAGGAACCCGAATGTACTGCAAACGATGTATACTGCGAAAAATATTACACAGAAACAACTCAACGCCTAGATAACGGGCGTTATATGGTGAAGATGCCAATGAAAGAGAACTACCATCAAAATCTTGGCAATTCGAAGCCTCAAGCCATCGCACAATTTCTTCATTTAGAAAAGAAAATGTCGAGACAAGAACACTTCGGTAAACTATACAAACAATTTATACGTGACTACATCGACTTAGGTCACATGAAACCAGTGACAGAAGCCGAGCGTCAAGTACAAGCCTACCTACCACACCATGGCGTGTTAAGAGAAAGCTCATCAACCACCAAACTGAGGGCTGTTTTTAATGCGTCAATGAAAATACAGACAACCGGGTTCAGCCTTAACGACCTGATGGAAAAAGGACCTAACCTACAAAAGGATATTTTCTCGCTGATAATTAAATGGCGGAGCTATAAATATGTTCTTACGGCGGACATCGAGAAAATGTATCGACAAATCTTAATCCATCAAGATCAACAACACCTTCAAAGAATCATTTGGAGAGAATCCGTGAGAGAACCTCTCCGGGAAATGCAGCTGTGCACACTGACCTACGGTACCAAGTGCGCATCATTCCTCGCTATACGCACGCTCCATAAACTAGCTAAGGATGAAGGCAACGCTTTTCCGCTAGCACAGAAAGCACTACAAAACGAGTGTTATATGGATGACGTCATAACAGGCCACCATACTATTGAGACAACGAAGCAACTGCAAAAGCAGCTCTACAAATTACTCAAGAAGGGTGGATTTCACTTACGAAAATGGGCATCTAACGAGCCATTAATTCTTCAAGAACTGCATGAGAAAGAGAAAAGCCACACTAACGACTTCAACTTCAAGCAGCAAGAATTCAGCAAAACCCTCGGCCTCGCATGGGATGACACAAGTGACACATTCCATTTCACTTGCGAGTCATCCACCTACAACAACGACGCACCATACACTAAACGCAGACTGTTATCTGAGATAAGCAAGTTATATGATCCTCTTGGTTGGCTGTCTCCTATAATCCTCCAAACGAAACTTATCTTCCAAAAACTATGGAATGAAGACTACCAAAACATTGGTTGGGACGAAACTGTTCCCGAAAACATAGCAGAAGAGTGGATTAAAATAAAATCCGATCTCCCTAACATAAACAATATTAGTTTACCACGATGGTTAAAAAACACAAACAATGAAACGATCGAGTTACAAGCCTTCTGTGACGCGAGTCAACAAGCTTACGCATGCGTCATCTACAGCAGGACTACGTCACTGACCGGCGCTTACGACACAACTTTACTCGCTGCAAAAACTAAGGTAGCACCGCTGAAAAATAAAACTACAATACCGAGGTTGGAACTGAGCGCAGCCGTTTTGCTAGCCAAGGTCCTTGAAAGGATAATTAAGGTCCTTGCAGAGTACAACCTACGAATATCCTGTTGGACAGACTCGAAAGTAGTCTTAGCATGGCTTCAGGGAAGTCAAACAAAATATGAAACATACATAACAAATAGAACTAAACAAATAACAAAAATCGTGCCTGCGATAAACTGGGGTTACGTAAAGAGCAATGAAAACCCGGCCGACTGTGCTTCAAGAGGACTTTCACCATCCAAACTCGTCAACTTCTCTTTGTGGTGGGAAGGACCTCAGTGGCTCAAGGAACTGGGAAAACAAGATCTAACAACAACCGAAACTTATACTACGAACGAGGGCATTCAAACAAACTGCTACACGATTAACACGACGGAACCTCGGTCGAACAAAAATGAATTAATTGAATCATTACTTGAACGACATAGCGACATAGCTCATATTACAAGAATACTCGCCTGGGTTTTACGTTTCACCGATTTATCACGAAACAAAAGTAGGTCAAGTGAAGGCAATGAACTCACTTTGATTGAAATTAAAAATGCATCGCGACAGATTATAAAATCTATACAAGGGAATTATTTTGAAAACGAGGTAAAATCCCTCAACTTAAGAAGAGGGCTACCCAACGGGAGCACTATTTTGAAACTCAACCCCTTTTTGGACTCGGATGGGATTCTACGCGTCGGAGGGCGATTAAAAAATGCGTACCTGCCAGAAGAAACTAAACACCCCATTCTAGTCCCAAAAGAGGGAAGGCTGACCCAATTAATCATTGAAAACTCGCACAAAAGCACACTACATGGTGGAGCAAGACTAACGCTAGCTCACACTAGAAACAACTACTGGATCGTCAGCGGCAATCGAACCGTCAAAAAGATACTTCGGCAATGCATGCAATGCCGCCGTTACGCATCAACACGCACTGAACAACTGATGGGAAACCTTCCCAAAGAAAGAATCACTCCATGCAGACCATTCCTGCACACAGGAGTTGATTTTACGGGTCACGTTGAAGTTAAAATAAACAAAGGCCGTGGGATAAAAACATGCAAAGACTATATAGCTATATTCATATGTATGAGCACTAAGGCAGTACATATTGAACTTGTTTCGGACTTGTCAACGCAAACTTTTATCGCAGCATTAAAGCGAATGAGCGCTAGAAGAGGAACACCTAAACATATCTATTCTGACAACGGAACTAACTTTGTGGGGGCTGAGAGATTATTAAAAGAAGAGTTCGAACAATACAAAACAATGCTATCTTCAGAATTCTTCAAGGAGATCAACAACCTGCAAATTGAGTGGCATTTTAACGCCCCTTCCTGGCCCTCAGCAGGAGGCTTATGGGAAGCAGCCGTGCGATCGATGAAAAACCATCTGAAACGAGTAATCGGACAACAGAAACTAACTTACGAGCAATTTTCAACGCTTCTTACTCAGATCGAAGCGTGCATGAACAGTAGGCCACTGAGTCCGCTATCAGAAGATGTGGAAGACCTGGATTACCTTACGCCTGGTCACTTCCTCACGGGAAGTCCGACGCTCTCACTACCACTCAATGACCCTGATAACCTAAAATCTATAGATCTCAGGAACAACTGGAAACTCATTGAACTCATGCGCCGACACTACTGGGACCGCTGGTCAAAAGAGTATCTTCATTTACTACAAAACCGAAACAAGTGGCAACAAACTAAAGAAAACATACGAAAAGGGCAATTGGTACTCATAAAAGAAAATAGTTTACCCCCTGGCAAGTGGGCTACGGGCCGGGTACTAGAGTTACACCCCGGCAGCGACAACTTAGTTCGAGTAGTCTCTCTAAAGACACAGAACGGAGTACTAAAAAGACCCATAATTAAGATAACGCCGCTACCTATCATCGACACACGCGAGAGTACTGATTCATCAAAACGAAGTCCTGAAACTCAGACTCCCCAGAACAACACAAAACTAATTAAAACAAAGAAGATTAACGCTCCCTATTAAAAACAATGAAGGAGCAAACATTCAAAACATATACAAACTTATTTATGTTAAAGCCCGGCTAACCGAACAATACCTACTCTTCGAATTACATATACCGCTACTGAGCGATGACGAATATGCGTTGTATCAAACTATACCTATACTTCAACAGCACGTGCCCAACCAGTGTCAGATGATCGTAACTACTACTAAGTATATAGGAGTGAACTTCGTAAAGAATACCTACATACAGATGGAAGAAGCTGATCTGCAACAATGCACTCTGATAGAAAACGGCTACATTTGCCACGCCTACACTCCGATCAACAACTTACATGGAGCTACAGCATCTTGCGAGGCAAAAATGCTGAGTCAAAATACAAACATAACTTGTGATTGGAGACAACACCAATGTAACAACCAATGGCTAAAACTACAGAGACCAAACATATGGCTGTATAACTGCATCGACGAATGCTCGACTCGTATTATATGCGAGAGTCAAATTACAACTACAAAAATAACTATGGCGGGTCTTCTTGCCCTAGGTCAGAGCTGTGTAATGAAACACAAGGACGCTACGTTGTATGCACATAACATCTTCAGTAGTAAAATCAACATTGGAATAATACTGTAAGTACCTTCCATTGAATCACCAAATGACATGGTGAATGCCTACAAACCAACGAAAATAGAGCTATCTGAACTAGGACCTATCTAAAGAACACGGAATGTTAGATCACCAGATAGCTCAACAAAAAGGACTTGAGAACCTGCCTAACACTATAACGACACACAACATCGGCAACTACGCACTAAGCAGTGCTGGTGGGAGGAATTGTTGTCACAATCATCGTGTGGAGACTAAAAAGATATCTTCCTGAATGCAAACGGAGCAATACAACTAATAAAACGTCACCAAAGAATCGAGAAAGAACTGAAAACATAGAAATAGAAGAAATCGCTGCCCATACGTATGCTGAAATCGAAGACCGACAGTCGGAGAACATTCCTCAGCCGAAACCAGCATCAGAACACGGAACAAGATTTAACCTTTGATTTATTTTTATATATTTTAGAAACGAGTTTTTATAACTTTGTATTTTGCTTATTGTGGTTGCTTTTTATTTACTTTTATATTTTAACTTGTAACGCAAATTTGGTGATCTTTGCACGCACTTTTCCCTCGGGAGTATGTACGAGCCAATACAGCACGTACAGCAATTTTGTATACGCTTAAGTAAACTATAAATGTCCGTACATTCTTTACTAAAGCGAGTCGTTACTTAACCACCGTCGCGCGCTAATGTGTCCATTCTAACTAGTGCGGCTCAGACACCGAATTGCGCGTAGACTTTCTTTTAACAAATACAACTACTATTAGAACAGTGCAGTGGTTTGGATTTACAACTACCACCGGGCCGCAGTCTACGACGAAAGGCCCAAACAAATGGTTTTTAAATGGCAATGGTTCGTCAAATAGCAGACTCGGCCCCATGCTCTTGGCTAGCGTGGTGGACCACAGTGTGTGTGGGCCCGTGTCCCAGCAGTGGGGACGCTTGAGCGGATGACGAGAGATACAGTGGCGAGCTGATAGTGTAGGCGTAATGCGTGAGTAATTCGAATTACTGGGTATTATAATAAATGTATTGAAAAATTCAAAATAACTTGACAAAAGTGATTGGCGTACAGAATCCAGAGACTATTTAGCATGAAATACAATTGTTAAATGCTTATTCATTAGTGCGATTGTGTTTGAAATTCGGTACGACACTGATTGCTGATAGGCTGATCGCAGGCGCCGAGTGAAAACCCGACTGAAGCGAATTTTTCATTGTCAGCCCGTGGCGTGTGGCGTGAGCACTGCCCAACTATTGGGATATACCTCGAATATTACTATCTTGGGGCTCAATTCTTTATTCAAAGTCAAAATCAAAAGATTTATTCCTAACAGGCTATTTTTAGCACATTTACAAGTCAAAATTATGTTTAGTACTTTAAATTAAGTTATTGTACAAAGTGCTTTTTTTATTTATTGAAGTAAAACTTCTTTACCCATGCTTGACTTGGGGAGTAAGCTGGTGAATGCGTGACGAGGGCGTTACGAAATTGTAGTTGAGAGGGAGATATAAGTTAGTGATGATAGAAAGAGAGAGAGCTACGTTTCGTATAGAAGTTTTACTTGGCATGTAGTCTAAAAGTCTAAAGAACATTCGATTTTTTTTTTATACTATTGCAAAATATCGGTACAGTGCCACCAACTTATCTGTAGAACGGCCAAAAGCGGAACTACTGACGCCATTTTGACAACATCATATTGTTGTTGTTAGTCGATGATGTTTGTGCTGTTTAATCGCTTTACTTTTCGATCGTGGCGCCATCGCTACATTCTGCAGATAAGTTGGTGGCACTATAAACTCATATAAGTTAACTATAACTTTGTGAATCATTTCTAACACTAAAAGTAAAACCAAAAAAAGATTAACTAAAACTAAACGGTAATATTGTTCGAGGAACTATGACTAGCAGTATCTCAGGCTTAAGCCTATTTCTTAAGAATTAAATACATTTATATGAGAAAAAAAAAATATTTTTGTGAATTACCGTACGCTACCATAAAATATTGATATTATGTATAGGTAAGTATATAAAATAGTTTTGGCGGGAAAACGAGAAAGATCGCGTCACCGCATTGTATTATTTTCCAAAACTTGTGACATTTTATTTTACAAGGTGGTAGGACTTTTCTGCAAAGTTCGTCTAGGTAGGTACCACCGCATTGCCAGTTATTATGCCGCCAAGCAGTAGTGTGCAAGCACTACTGCGTTCCGGTTCGAAGTGCACTGTAGCTAGTGAAATTACTGGGCAAATGAGACTTTATGACCTGATCGCACAGTCTAGTAATGTTATTACTAGATTGTGCTGATGTCTCAGGATGACGTGCGCAGTGCAGTGTCACGCGAAACTCTATACTTTAGAGTTCCGAGTGATACTGCAACTGATATGGGCAGCCGTGTCACTTAACATCAGGCGAACGGTTAGCTCATCATGTCATTCCTTAACTAAAAAAAATTTTTCTTAGTGTTAGTGCATAAACCTTGGTGGCGTTTTATTCGTTAAGTGCTGGATTACAGGCATGAGTAAAAGTGGTATAATGAAGGTAAAACGTTTTCTTTCGGGCTGTTTCCAAAACTCCATTATAGCTTCTAGTTAAGTTGCCACCACTTTACTAGGAGTATGACTTAGACTATGACTTGGCTGATGACTTGGACTGTGACTAGGTGAAATAATAACTTGTAAAATTATCAATTACTTGACACTGACTAAATACACGAAATTTCGGAGCCAAAAGAAACAAAAAAAGTATATAAAGTTGTCTCCTGATATCTGGAAATGTAGGTAGAATTAAATAATTTTGCGCGGTATCGAGTCTGCCCACCGGCCGTGCAAGTTATACACTCACAAATTAATCGCATTTTGAAGTATGTCAATGAGAAAACTTTTTGATTAATTTCGTTGTTAATTTTATAGCCAGCCATGTGTAGTTTCATTATGATTATAAAAATATATTAGTTCAATATATGTATTATTTATTAAGTTTTTAAACTAGAATCACCAAATGAATGTGAAGGCTCTTAATGTGATTTGGGCTGAGTGGTTTTCCAAAGAGTTTTTTGTCTTTTACGTATTGGGATCGGCGGCGCGAGTCCACCGCGCTTCCTCCCCCCCTCATGTCTGGTAAGTATCCGAGTGTAAGGTTACCGCGCGATGTATCGCTCAAACAATAAAAAGATAAATTTGCATACGAGCAGACCAAATGAAAACCGGCGGGGACTTTAACCTGCAAACTGATAAAAGATAATATTACCTTAAATACTACTTATGCTCATAAATTATTCAACGATAGCGGACCGCCTAGATGTAGTTTATTTGTGATCGTGTAAAGAGCAAGAAGCGCCATGCCTGCTCCAACAAAAGAAAACTCCGCCGCCGATGGCAAGCCCAGTGAAGAGTCAAAGAGGAGAGTGGACTTGGACTCCATCCAGAAGGAGCTCGGCGAGTTTGGCGCGTTCCAGTTGATGCTAGTGATGAAGTGTGCTGTTGTGGCCATCTTCGCGGCGTGGTCAGCTTCGGAGTACCTGTTCACCACGGCCAGGATCAGCACCCGGTGAATCTATACATATAAAATTCAAAGTCCTGACTGAATGACTTATATATCAACGCACAGCCTAAACCGCTGACCCTAATAGAGACATGAAATTTGGGGGTTGTGTTCTTTGTAAAGTGTAGGTATTCACTAAAAAAGGGTTTCTAGAAATTCCACCCCTAAGAGGGTGAAAGGGGTGGTTGAATTATTTTCCTATACACCACGCGGGTGAAGCCGCTGGCAGAAGCTAGTGTCATCATATCTTATTCACAAGTACAATTCAGGTTTCACATATAATTATGATATGATGTATACGTAATAAGTCAACAAATTAACTTATGGGGAGTACACGCTACGACTCTTTATTTTGTAAATACTTTTATATAAGTTAGTTAATAATATGTATAGATAGCTTGCTCGACTACCTTGTCCATCACTAAGCTCGGGCGCGTCACTAGGCCTCGCCAAGCGCGTATGGAGGAGGCCGTAGGTTCAGCAGTGAACATCTTCCGACTGATGATAATGATGAGCGTACCTAAAGTAATCCCAACGCAGCAAAAGAGCCCAACAACGCCCAAAGAGCAACCAAACTAAAAACGGATACTTATGCTCTCCTATACTCATCTTAGTTTAAAGTTGTACAATTACATATTCGTACATAATAGTTATTTTATAATACAGCAATCATCCTACATCATAATTATAATATCTCACTCCAGGTGCTTGATCCCCGAGTGCGAGTCCGGCAGCAGCCCGGAGTGGTACCCCCCGTGGGTGTACAACGCCGTCCCCGCCGCCCCCGGGGGCGGCGCGCCCGACAGCTGCCAGCGCTTCGCCGGGAACTCCTCGCGGCCCGCCGCGGACCACGCCTGCCCCGCCACGCTCTTTGATCAGAACACTGTCCAAGACTGCGACGACTACGTCTATGAGAACACTAATACAGTTGTTTATGATGTGAGTCCTTATTCCTGCATGATATCTTTACAACCTTCTCGCGAGCTAATATTTATCTATTGGATATCGAACTAAACAAGATGCCTCAGTATTCACAGGTATTTTCAATTGAATTTCAAAACTTTAAAGGTGCATTGTATGAAAATATGGCTTCGCTTTATCGTAACTTTCATCTTTTTTTTTTATTGTTTTGGCTCCACACCTCCGTGTATTTAACCAGTGTCAAGTAATTGATAATGTATCAAGTTAATGATATTTCACGCAAATATGTGTTAAGTCACAGTCGAAGTCATCAATTCAAGTTATAGTCTAGTCAAAGTCATACTCCTAGTAAAGTGGTGGCAACTTTACTTAAAGCTTCTATGGAGTTTTGGAAACAACACGAAAAGAAACGTTTCACCATCATTATACCATTTTCCCACACTCACGCCTGTAATCCAGCACTTAACGAATAAAATGCCACCAATTTTATGCATTAACACCGAAAATAACACAAGTTTTGGAAAATAATACAATGCGGTGACGCAATCGTTTTCGCGTTCCCGCCAAAACTCAACTTTCATCTTTTAGTATGGTCTAGCGTGTGATGAGTGGCGACGTACGTTGATCGGGTCGCTCCGCACTGTCGGCAACCTGGTGGCGCTGCCGATCATGGGGCACATCTCGGACCACTGGGGCCGGCGCACTGCGCTCATCATCAGCGCCTTCAACAGCGCCTGGCTAGGCGCCACGCGCTACTGGGCAGACACATACATCGGCTTTGTCACCTCTGAAGTCGTAGAGTCTATCATAGGCTCCGGGGTATACACAAGTGCTTATGTTCTACGTAAGTTTTCATGAACTTATAGCATAAAATGAATTACACTCACAAAAAGTGCCATGTGTAATTTTAAAATGATAAGTTATATAATGGATATCCTAAGCGTAATTATTATTGTTACAGTAATAGAAGTCATGGGTACTAAATACAGAACAGCTGCTGCTGCCATGTTATCATCTTTTTGGGCTGTGGGTCAAATGACCCTGGGTCTCCTTGCTTGGGGGGTTCCTTACTGGAAACAGCTCACCTTAACCCTTTACATACCGCAGTTCTTGGCTGTTACATATTTCTGGTTAATGCCAGAGTCTCCGCGATGGTACATGAGCAAAGGAAAGTACGAACAGTCGGAAGCAGTGCTGTCTGAAATTGCCCATGTGAATGGAAAGCAGCTATCGCCAAGAACATTGCAATTATTGAGACAGACGGCCGAGGAGGAAAAACAGAAGCGAGAGTTAGTGAAAGAGCGAAATGACAATGAACCGTGGTTGATAGTGCTTGTATTCAGACATAAAAGTATACTGTTAAGGTGTATAGTGGCTCCCGTGTGGTGGATCACGAATACCTTTATCTACTATGGCCTATCGATCAACTCTGTAAACATTTTGTCTGGGAACCGTTATCTGAACTATGTGGTGGTGTCTGCTGTGGAGATTCCTGGGTTCTGGACTGCAATGCTCTTGATAGGCAGAATTGGCAGAAAACCAGTTCTTACTGGAGCTTTTTGGGTCTGCGCTGCTTGTCAAATGGCTTACATATTCATACCGAATGGTAAGAAAAAGCGAATAATGCTAGCTTACTTGTTGTGAGGTTTTCGAAATAGCACTTATCTCATCGTCTCCCTCACAGATTACTTCGGCTTGTCTTTGACATTCTACCTGATAGGGAAGTACGCTATCGCCAACGTCGCCTTATCGCTGTACGTGTACACGGCCGAGCTGTACCCCACCAAGTACCGACACAGCCTGTTCGCGTTCACGTCTATGGTGGGCAGGATAGGTGCCATTGTTGCTCCGCTGACGCCAGCTTTTGTGAGTATATAAATAGCAACAATTTTATTTTTTATGCGACAGAGATTGTAGAAGCTGAACTGAATTGAAGGGGTGAGAATAAAAAGAGCTTAAATGATTTTTTTTCAGAAAATGACTTATGGGTATCGTTGGATTCAGCGTGAAATTATCTACAATAATACATTCTCAAAATACCGAAACGAGGCTTAAATCTCGAGATTTTGAGTCTAAAAACGGTTTATCTGTCACAGGAATACAGTTCGCTTAGCATAAAAACATTATTATATTTATTTTATTTTATTATATTTTTACAGTAATTGTATGAATTAGTACTATATTTAGTATTTTAAAATAGAATTAAAACATTCATGCAACTGAAACTTACATAAACCTCTTCGATTACCTTATAAGCACTCTACATTAAAATGAAGCCGTTGAAGTTTAAGGTCAATTTTATCGAAACTGTCAATTCGACGGTTAAACCCTTTTTATTCTCAACCCTTCAATTGTAATAGCGTCACCATTTACACAAGAATATGAATATCACAAAATCAATATTATAACTACACAATTTTTTTAAATTTCTTATTCGTTATTAGGAAAACTAACGGCTAGACACTAGCATAGATAACTAGACAAATTAAAGAAAGTCAATCAGAAATTTCAAATGTAAATCTTGAGAAAATAAAACCAGAATATCTAATCATATTCTGTTTCAGCACTTAGATTGGTACAACAATATAATACTGATGTCTGTAATCTGATGCTGCAATCGTACTTTCAAGAGTTTTTCAAAGTTGTGAATTGGAGCTATTCAGTTATTACGGCGTTTTATATTGCTCCAGTGAAATTAAGTTACAGTAAGAAGAAATATCATCAACTGCAACAAGGAACGGTCCTGTGTTTGGTTTCAGGGTGAAGCAACGTTCGAGAGCTTTCCATTCGTGTTGTTCGGGTCGTTCGCGCTGGTCTCCGGGATCCTGCTGCTCCTCACGCCGGAGACGCTCGGCACCAAGCTGCCTGACACCATGGAGGAGGCGGAGAACCTCTACAAGAGGAACAATTAAAACTGGAATCATGTACACTGATAATTAACTTGTTTGTGAAAATTATATATTAATTATATATAATTATAGGTAGGTAATAATATAATAATAATAATAGTCCCTAAGAGTTGGAAGCTAGCCAATGTACAACCTGTACCTAAGAAGGGCAGTCGTGCTGATCCTGCCAACTACCGACCCATCTCAATTACCTCCATACTCTGTAAGAGTATGGAGCGTATAATCAACAACAAGCTCTTGGCACACCTTGAAGTCAATGATCTCCTCAGTGACCGGCAATACGGATTTCGCCGAAACCGGTCAACTGGGGATCTTCTCGCATACGCCACGCACATATTGAGCGAAGCCTTGGAGATGCATGGAGAGGCACTTGCTGTATCTCTAGACGTCTCTAAGGCATTTGATCGGGTCTGGCACGACGGTCTTCTGAATAAGCTTCCATCTTACGGACTACCTGCTGGTTTGTGCACTTGGATATCAGACTTTTTGAGGGAACGATCGCTTAGAGTGGTTCTTGATGGCTGCTCTTCCGATCAATTAGCTATTAATGCTGGTGTACCTCAGGGGTCAGTTCTTTCAGCAACACTATTCTTACTCCACATCAATGATTTGCTAAAGCCCGGTACCTTTGGGTATGCAGATGATAGTACTGTTGTTGAAAGATACACATCCAGTGCCCGAGCCAGTGGTGACGATGTCCGGATTGAGAGAGAGGCTATGGTTGAGCGCATGAACCTGGCTTTGAAAGCCGTGTCCGATTGGGGCGATGCTAACTTGGTTAGGTTCAATGCTGCAAAAACACAGGCGTGTTTATTCACTGCTAAAAAGAGCCCACTCCGTCTGGCTCCTTCATTCCGTGGTGTATCTGTAAGTTTAGGAAACCATCTTGAGCTTTTGGGTGTTGATCTCACGTCAAACCTAAACTTTGGATCCTACATCGAGTCCAAAGCCAAAGTAGCTTCAAAAAAACTCGGCATATTGTCCAAGGTAAGGCGGTACTTCACACCTGGACAGCTTCTAAATCTGTATCAAGCACAAGTCCGATCGTGTATGGAGTACTGCTGCCACCTGTGGGACGGGTCTGCCAAGTACCAGCTTGAGGCTCTGGACTCGATTGAACGGCGTGCCAAAAGGCTCATTGACGACGACACTTTGGTTGGTGAAAGGCTCCAGAGCCTTGCACATCGACGTAGGGTGGCAAGTCTGTCGGTCTTCTACAGATTACACCACGGTGAATGCGCTCAAGAACTGCATGATCTCATTCTCCCATCACCATTCCACTACCGGACTACTAGACGCTCGGCTAAGCGCCATCCTTTCGTGGTCGAAATACCACCCATTCGTACCAAGCGATTTGACTCAACGTTTTTAATTAGAACGGCTAAGGAATGGAATGCCCTGCCAGCGTCTGTGTTTCCGGCGAAATATGACCCGGGCGTGTTCAAGAGAAGAGTGAATAGGTATTTACTTGGCTAGCATGCTACATCTTCGATCGCATCGTCACTTCCCATCAGGTGAGAGCGCGGTCAAATGCTAGACAAGTTTGAAGTAAAAAAAAAAAAAAAAAAAAAAAAGGTAAGTAATTAAGAAAAAATTGATAATTACAATTTTTGATGTCTTTATTTTGTTTGTACTTTATTATATGCATGTACCCGAGTTTTACTCATGGTAAAATAGTTATACTTAAAACTTAATCTCAATTATTACTTTACATTTAATGAAAAATATAAATAAAATCACTTCAAGAAACCATATAAATTATAATTCGTTTTACTATAAAATAAAGTCTATAATTATTCAACTAAAATATTAAATATTAATAATACTAATAATTAAATACTAATAATAATCAACAACTGTGAGTGGAGCCACTACAAAAGGCCTTTTAATGGGGGCAAGTCATTAACTACCCTAAAATATTTGATAATTACGATGCGACAAATTGGCATGTGCCGTTATCTCATTCCATAAACCAATAGCATAATCTATTAAAAATTCACCACAATAGCTTTCATATTCCACAAAATAGTTTTTAATATGCTGGCATAGTAGACATTGTCCCTGGGGCTCGCTGGAATGCGATGCCATCGACGCCAGGTCCAGGGATAGTGTGACCGTGTTATAGTTCGTATTATATATAATTTATTTGCTTAGTAAAATAACTTAATTTTAAGTACCTAATATAATGTTGACTTGTAAAAGTGCTAAAAATAGCCAATTAGCAATAAATCTTTTACTTTAACTCTGACTTATATATAATGGGGCTTTTTAGTGTTAGCTTTGGCCCCACCAATGCCTCCTATGGGAGGCAAATTTGAAATTCTCGAGACTAGCTCGGATACATATATCCGAGCTAGTCTCGAGAATTTCAATGGATAAAAAGAAATAAGCAATTAAATTTAATAAACTGACAGACACTGGTATTGCTCGCGAATGATGAAGCAGTTAGTTCCAACGAGAGCAATAATATTATTTTTTAATTCCAAGTTCGAACACTCTGTCAAAAACGTAGAGTAGTAGTAGAACACTAGGTGGTAGGACTTTACTGCAAAGTTCGTCTAGGTAGGTACCACCGCTTTGCCAGTTATTCTGCCGCCAAGCAGTAGTGCGCAAGCACTGCTGTGTTCCAGTTTGAAGGGCACTGTAGCTAGTGAAATTACTGGGCAAATGAGACTTTATGATCTGATCTCACAGTTTAGTAATCTTATTACTAGATTGTGCTGATGTCTCTGGATGACGTGCGCAGTGCAGTGTCACGCGAACCTCTATACTTTAAAGTTCCGAGTGACACTGCAGCTGGTATGGGCAGCCGTGTCGTTTAACATCAGGCGAACGGCTAGCTCGTCACGTCATTCCTCAACATAAAAAAAAAAGATATATTGATTCCATTATCATAATCATCAACATTATCAATATCACCACTATCATCATCAACAGCCAGAAAACGGCCACTGTTGGAAGAAAGTCCCCCCACAGAGCGCCACTTTGAGCGACTGCTTGCTTCCTGCATCTTTCGGCTCCTCAGGGTCTCGAACAATGAAATAATTAGGAATTAAATATCTATTCTTCTATTTGTAGCGTAGCATTTCGAAGCTTAATATGCAGATGTTTCATATATATATCTCAGTCTCTCTTATCCTTATTTTAGACGCTACATTATTCACTATGATGCAGTCTTCGCCTTCTTTTGAAGGTTCTCCGCCTGCTCCATGGTATCAGGGAGCGTGGTGCCGAGGGTCTCAGGCGTTAAGAACATGAGGATCCCAGACAGAAACGCGAATGAAGCGAATAGTACGAACGGAAAGTCTTCGAACGTCGCATCACCCTGAAACCAAGTGACACACAAATATGTCAATGATCCACTTGAATATAGATTAGTAGTCGCACTTATATTAACACATATAGATTATTCTAGGTCTGTGGGTCGCACTACTCGTATGCTACTACAGTCGTTAAAACAAGTCAAAGGCCTTTAGGTGGCTTAATATTTCTGACACCTGATAGAACAAGCCGCGCAAAAAGGAAAGGAAGGACTACTCTGCACAGAAACCATTCACAGATTTTGTCACTAAATATAATTTTTGAAGAATCAAATGATTTAAATGATCAGTTAAGATTTGAAAAATTGTTGAGTATTAGGTAACCCAATAGGTTCTCGATAGCACATGATTGAGATTCTTCTTAATACATAAAACAACCGTTAACAATCGCAAGTAGCAGTAGGTACTTACAAAAGCTGGGGTAAGCGGAGCGATGATGGCCCCGATCCTGCCCACCATCGAGGAGAACGCGAACAGGCTGTGTCGGTACTTGGTGGGGTACAGCTCGGCCGTGTACACGTACACTGACGTCATCACGATGGCGATGCAGTATTTGCCGATTAGGTAGAAGGTCAGCGACAGGCCGTAGTATCCTGAGAAATACAAAGCAATACATTGGGTACTTATAATCTAGCGCTTGTGGTGAAGATGAGATTCCGAAATTATTTATAGCTTAATCATCTGCATCAGTTGAACGAAAATCAAATACTATTTTGTATCTTGCAGTGACGACAGCTTAGTCGGTAATGACGATGACTTGTGATCTGTGAGTCTTGGGTTCGTATTCTGCAATGAGCTCGAATGTTCGAGAATTAAATTGATTTCGTTTTCTGAAAATTTAAGTGGTGTGGTTGTCCACAGCGTGGTAGCAGGGCTAGTCGTCTGGCTAGCCCAAGTTACAAATTTATTACCAAGTTCCTAACGGTGTGGTTTGGTAGCTTCACTAGAAAGCCAGCGCGGCTTTACCTTTGGTCATGTTGTCACGTAACATCAAGCGAAATGTCGTCAAACACTACCTTGTTTTGCATAAAAACAGTCAAAAGTCAAATAATAGTCCCGTCAGTCTGGACCATTGTGTGACCGTTCAAACTTATAGGTACTTACCAACGGGTAAAAAGATGTACGCCACCTGACATGCACCGCAGAACCAAAAGGCTCCGATCAACACTGGCTTCCTCCCGATCTTGCCCATCAGGTACACCGCCGTCCAATACCCGGGGATGTCTGCAGCTGCGACCGCTACATAGTTCAAGTAACGGTTCCCCGACATATTCACAGAATTAATAGAAAGGCCGTAGAAGATGAAGGTGTTCGTGATCCACCAAATAGGAGAAACTATACATCTCAGCAATATCTTCTTATGTCTGAATACAAGCACTATTAACGAAGGTTCATTCTCTTTTTCCTGCTTTGCGAGTTGTTGCTTTTTCTTTTCCTCCTCAGCTGACCATCTCAACGCTTCCAGTAACCGTAAAGATAGAGTTTTTCCATTCACATCGGCAATCTTCTGTAGGACTGCCTCTGACTCTTCATATCTCCCTTTGCTCATGTACCAGCGTACGGACTCCGTCATGATCCAAAAGTATGTGATGGTGATAAACTGCGGGATGTAGAGAGTAAGGGTGAGCAGCCTCCAGTTTGGAACCCCCCACGCGATCAGGCCCATGGTGATCTGCCCTACTGAGAAGAACGTGTTTATGGTGGCTCCGGCGGCTACTCTGTACTGAGAACCCACGACTTCCATCACTGTAAAATAATTTTTCCAAGGTTAAATTTGTCATTTCAAATTTAATACTGTTCGATACACTAAGTACATAATTTATTACTGTTATCCATGAGAATTACTATTTCCTCGTAAAGTCAGCATGTTATCGATGAAATTTTATTGATTTTTTAATTTTACTTTGTTTAGATTTGAATGCCGCCTACAGTTTTGTTTCGTAATCTTCACAATCTCAAAAATATTCATAACAATAAGCCAGACACTATTTTTCACATAGATAATTAAATAACCATTTGCTATGCAATCTGACTAGCATACACCTAAGTAGGTAAGTGTCAACATGAGTGCGTGTACCTACTGCGCGTGTGTTTTGATGTAAGTCTTTATTCATGTGCTTACATTCGTTTGAAATTATCAATGTGTCCATATGAATAGAATTCAAATATATGTTTCGACATCAAAACGCGCCGTCGCAGTCAACCAGTTTGTTTCTTCCACCAAATTGATCTCGGTTTGTGAGATACTTACACATAATATAAACGCTTGTAAAACCGCCAGAGCCGAAGGTGGCTTCAACGACTTCCGAAATGATAAACCCGATGAGAGTGTCGGCCCAGTAGCGCGTGACGCCGAGCCAGGCCGTGTTGACGGCGTTGATGGCGAGCGCCGTGCGCCGCCCCCACCGGTCCGAGATGTACCCGGTGATGGGCAGCGCCAGCAGCACGCCCACCGTGCGGCAAGACCCGATCAGCGTCCGCCGCCATTCGTCGCATGCTAGATCGAACTGAAAATAACGCAAAATACTTTGTTTTGCTTATTTCAGTGACTTGTTCTAGTTACACGATATGGTTAGAAGCCCGTGTCTGGTATAGGCGAGGTCGTTTATTCTCATTGTACTGATTATTTGCGACTCGAGTTTTAATAGTGGCTTTACACACGATTTGCTGTCTTGCCAATGCCAATATATTGATGTTAGCTTCGACGAGGTGGTCAAATTTATATTTATAACTAGTTGCGCCCGGCGGTTTCACCTGCGGTAAAAAAGTATTTTAACTATTGGCTCATCCCACGGGAAAGTTTCACTTTTCCGGGATAAAATATAGCCTATATTTTAATCCAGTGTATAAGCTATCGTGGTACCGAATTTCATTCAAATCGGTCCAGTACTTTTTGAGCCAATTTGTTACAAAAACATACTTACATACAAATCTTTCCTCTTTATAATATTAGTATAGACTATAGATTAACTTTTACACCAGTTACACGAGGTCTGCTTTCCACAGCAGCGTATCTTTTCATGACTTTTAGTGTTCTATTCTTGGCATTTAATGACTTCACATTATTATTTACATCACTGTTGCAAATAAATTCTACACCAATAAAGTTTATTTTGATTCTGATCTACTACTAACGTGGCAAAAGCAATACTCATTTGTGCTAATGACTAAAAACAAGGTACAATTGGATTGGAGTTACTCACATCATAAACAACTGTATTAGTGTTCTCATAGACGTAGTCGTCGCAGTCTTGGACTGTGTTCTGATCAAAGAGCGTGGCGGGGCAGGCGTGGTCCGCGGCGGGCCGCGAGGAGTTCCCGGCGAAGCGCTGGCAGCCGTCGGGCGCGCCGCCCCCGGGGGCGGCGGGGACGGCGTTGTACACCCACGGGGGGCACCACTCCGGGCTGCTGCCGGACTCGCACTCGGGGATCAAGCACCTGGAAAATTAAAAAAACATTAGTGATAAATATATTGACCCTAAACTCAGTCGATACATAAATGAGGTTTGTCAACTATAGGAGTGTATAAATTATGATCAAAGGGTGATGACGCTCAGCGTTGAATTTACACTGGAGGTGAAAATTTAATATACAAAGCAGATATAACAGTTGACTATTCAATTTTATTTTTTTTTGACAGCCTCAATGGTGTGGTGGTTGAGCAGGTCGGCTCATAAACCGGAGGCGGCGAGTTCGATTCCCGCGGCAGGACAAGTATTTGTGCACAGAAAAAAGCGCAAATACTTGTTCAGAGTCTGGGTGTTGTGGGTCCATGGTCCTCGTAGATTCTGGGTCCCTAGACAATCCTAGTTAGGGACCAGGATGTGTGTGATCGTTGGGCGTTATTACTATTATTAAAAAAAAAAGCTTTAACTATAATATAATGCACACCCGCTACTCCTTTGAAGCGTGATGCCTATATACCAGGCGTTGATCCTGGTTGTCACGATGCCTACCGTGTGTTGATCCTGGCTGTCGTGATGCCTACCGTGTGTTGATCCTGGCTGTCGTGATGCCTACCGTGTGTTGATCCTGGCTGTCGTGATGCCTACCGTGTGTTGATCCTGGCTGTCGTGATGCCTACCGTGTGTTGATCCTGGCTGTCGTGATGCCTACCGTGTGTTGATCCTGGCTGTCGTGATGCCTACCGTGTGTTGATCCTGGCTGTCGTGAACACGTACTCCGAGGCGCTCCATGCTGCGAAAATGGCAATAATAACGGCCAAAATTAGTACTCGGAGTTGGAACCATCCAAACTGGCCGATTTCTTCCACCAGGATCTTGTCTAAATCCACTTCGTTCGTTGTCTTCTCTCCAGCCGCTTTCTCTGGGAAAGGATCTTCTTCGACCGATGCAGCCATGGAGGTTCAGTGCTTCTAGCTCAGCCGACTGCCTTGAAACTAAATCAATAAGACTTCCGCTATTACTTATAAACCATACATTAATATCTTATACATAACTCCGATAAACAGTCCACCGGCTTTGTCTAGAAACATAAATTACACTTAATTACTTTATATGAGTTTTGTATGCGACTGATAAATTGGTATTTATGTATGACTTGCACTAATAGTGGGTCAATCTACGCGGACGTCGCGTTGCGTTGAAAAAGAAAATAGATGCGTTCAATAACTAAAATTAAAAGAGTTTTACGTATGGTATATTTTTCATTCCCAAAGAATTAATTACGATTTATTATTTGACTGTCCTAAAACATGAAAATTAGCGCACGATATTGTAGTCAACTTATTAGGTACAAAAGCTTTAATAAAATAAATCCAATAATGAATTTTCAAATGTAATAATGACGTGTTATTTCTCTTGATTGGTCCTGTATTTTCTTTAAGTTGAGTAGTTTGACAGAAGACTGATTATACATTCCATCATTATCAGCTTAAATATGAGATTGATTTACACAATCCATTATAATCAACTTAAATTAAGCTGATTATAATGGATTGTGTAAATCAATCTTCTGTCAAACTTACTGTAGACATAAGCCTCTCATGGAACCTAGTTGTGGGCTTTTGAGCTGTTATGGGTTCGATTCCCGCCCAGGGCAAACATTTGTGTGATGAACATCGATCTTTGTTTTGTGTTGGGTGTTATATTGTATTCTATGTATGTATTTACAAACAGCATCTAAGTATTCTACTAGTATCAGCTATCTGGTTTCCATAGTACACTTTGCTTACGTACGCTTTGCTTAGTTTGGGGCTAGATGGCGCCGTGTGAAATATCCGCACATATTTATTTATGTTATTTTTTCATTCAATCGCTGCCAGACCAACTCGTTTCACCTGGAGCTATCTACTCCTACTCTACGTATACAGGACGTTAACAAAGTCTTGATTTCCACCCAAAAACGCACCTACCCAGCTGAAGTACTTTATAGATTTTGCAGCTAATATTTTCAGCTCACCGCTAAGTCAGTTTTTATTTATTTTTTATTTGTGTAGACTTTTCACACAGCGCCACCTAGCCCCAAACTAAGCAAAGCTTGTAGTACTATGGGAACCAGAGAACTGATATAGCTCAGCTCGATAGCTCAACTGGTAGTAACCCTGCCTTCTGAACTGTGGGTTGTGGGGTTAAATGCTTAGTGAAATAACTTAATTTTAAGTACCTAATATAATTTTGACTTGTAAAAGTGCTAAAATTAGCCTATTTGCAATAAATCTTTTGACTTTGACTTTGGGTTCGATCCCCACCCAGGACAAACATTTGTGTGATGACCAAAGGTGTTCGTTCCGTGTCTGGGTGTTATATTGTATTCTATGTATGTATTTACAAACAAGAAGTATCTAAGTATTGTGTCAGTTATCTGGTTCCCATAGTACAAGCTTTGCTTAGTTTGGGGCTAGATGGCGCTGTGTGAGATGTCTTAGTATTATTATTCCACTGCCATCTTGGAGCGATATTATATATATTTTAGCTGTAATTTTTTAATTATTTTTCCTTGTTTATATTCTATTCTGTGTTGTTCGTCAATTTTCATCTGTAATCTCTGGAATTCCTTTAATTAAATATCTATTTTATGAGTCGACTACACCAATAATTTGTTCTTAAAATATTACATAATTTGATGTTGCTACTTTACGCTTCCCATGCCCGTGTAATGGTTGCCGTTCTACAACCTTTCTTCCGCAATGACTGTCACAATGGTTAGATCATATCTTTTACATCTGTGCAGTACTTCTCAAACTCAAAAACTGATATAATGTGGAATTGTTGATAGGTACGTCATAATTATACCTACTTACGGTCGAACTTATACATGTAGGTGTAGAACTTAAGGCTGACACCTAACGGAAGAAGACGGAAGCTCAATAGTCCGATGATAATTTTAGATATGTGATAAATAAAATATTTCAAGACTAAGCAACGATTGGTCACTAAACAAAAAACTCAACAATAACTCAGCAACTCGAATCAAATAACTAACAAATAATATCGTATATCGTTATATTAGGTCTTTACCTATGAAATTGCCGTTTTGTTTGAAAAAAGTTAAAGTTTTTTTTTTCGAACTTATTTATTTCTTTTATTCAAAGTAATCACCCCTGCAATCAATGCATCTTTGCCAACGCTGTGGCAGTTTATGGATGCCCTTCTTGAAAAAAATCAGCAGGACGGGAGACAACAAACTCTTCAAAGGCGTTTTGTACTGCCTCTCGGGAATTGAATTTTTTTCCCGCAAAAAAGTTGTCCAAATTTTGGAAAAAGTAATAGTCGGTAGGCGCAAGATCTGGTGAGTATGGCGGATGAGGGAGAGCTTCCAAACCCAACTCATGCAGCTTAGAGACGGTCTGTTGTGCAGTATGGGGTCGCGCGTTGTCGTGAAGTAGCAGTGGAGACGACCGATTGACCAAAGCTGGTTGCAGACGTGCGAGTTTCGCCATCATTGTGGTCAGTTCTTCAATGTACACATCTGCAGTAATGCTCTCGCCGTTTTGTAAAAAGCTATGATGAATCACACCAGCACTAGACCACCAAACTGTGACCATCACCTCTCTAGGGGTCATTTTTCGTTTTGCACATTGCTTTACCGAACCAGGATCTAACCAACTTGCTGAGCGCTTTCGATTGTCAAAAAGAATCCATTTTTCGTCGCACGTAAGAATTCGGTTCAAAATTCCTTCATTTCTGTGACTGTTAAGCAGCGCAAGGCAAGTCTCGACGCGTACGTTGCGCTGGCGATCGTTAAGTTCGTGGGGCACCCATCTATCAAGCTTTTTTATCTTGCCAATCTGTCGCAAATGGACCAATATTGTTTTGATGCTAACATCAAAAGCTGCTGCCAGCTCAGCTGTAGATTGAGATTCATCAGCTTCCACAATCGCCTTTAATTCATCATTGTTGACCAAAGTTTCCGGACGACCACGAGGTTAATTTTTCAAGTCAAAATTCCCAGAACGGAACCGAGCAAACCAATAACGGGTTGTACGTTCGTTTGTACAGTTCTCTCCGTAAACATCGTTGATGTTACGTGTCGTTTGTGCCGCGTTGCTGCCACGACGGAACTCATATTCCACAATTACACGAAATTTCAAAGTATCCATTATGAGGAAAAATGTTGAAATGTAATGAAAATACAACGCTAATCAATAAACAAAAGACTTATATTGTAAATAGAATGTCATATTTTTAAAACAAAATTAATTTGAATTTAGAATTCATAGCCAATCAAAACTTTTTTTTGTTTGAAAAAGTCTGTACTGCAATACGGCAATTTCATAGGTAAAGACCTATTATTACAAATCTAAATATAACTCAATACATTTGGGTACGGGGCATGATGATTGAAAACAAAATGATAACAGAATATATGACATCAACGGGTAATTTTTAATTAATTTTATTCCAATTTTATTAAACTCGTAATATTTATCGAATGGATGTCCGATTTTAATAAACTAATAATATGAGGTGGAGACACTAGGCTAGTCCTCACCAGTTAAAGGATACCAAAGCAAGGCAGCAAATTGGACTTTGGTGAAAGAGGGTTCGTGTACTGGCTAGTGGCGATGTAAGCAGGGCAACAAACACAAGGAATGGAGCAACACTTGTCACTGGTGCACAAAGCTTATATATATCACTAAAAGTTTACGGTCCACTGTTGTCCAGAAGATGTCCGCAGGTTACTCCATGCGGACCTTCGGTAGCAGCCAGGGTTCCTTTCTAGCTTCTTTGCCTGCACTTGTGCGGTTGGCCGCTGGCTGTCCGACTCGTAGGGTGGCCGTACGGGCCGGGGCAAGTTGCTAGTCAAGGGCCTATTCGACACTGACTGCTCTTTGTGATAATGTAGCATTCAAATGGTGAAATAATTTTTAAAATCGGTCCAGTACTTTTTGACCCAATTCGTTACAAACATACTTACATACAAATCTTTCTTACTTATTATATTACTAGCTTCTGCCCGCGGCTTCGCCCGCGTGGGCTGTCCCTCAGAAATCATTATTTTTGGGATAAAATTAACTTAACTCGCTTAAATTAATAAATGGCTAGAATCTCGTGCGTGCACTGATCTCTCATAGCGGCATTGTTAGACCTAGTATTATATGACAATATCGCAAATTCTTGCCAACTAGCTACTAAATAACTGACAATTTCTTTACGGACGTCCTTTGCCCGTTCTTGAGTCCCATACATTAAATAGGACAGGGATCGCAAGAGGCAAGTCCCATCACATACGATTGGTATAATGGTATGACTTACCATTTCACAATTAACGTTTAGTTTACTCTTGAACCATATTTGTACTAAAATATTTAAAAGTAAATGACCAACTATCTTTGACCTGGAAACTCTATCGAAAAATTTACAGCAGAAAAAAATTACAAATACACACACAGATCTTACAATCTAGAAATTTGAGAAAACACAACTATTAAAAACCTCAGAATAAAAATAAATAAATTGTGTAAAATTCTGTACAAATTACGAAAAAAATCTAGAAACACAACCACGCCAATCTAGAAAATTCAAAAAACTTAACTTTCAAAAACCTAAGAATATCAATAATACACAATGTTAATTAATCAAATCTATGATCATGAATATTTCAAGGAGTTTTAAGTCGCCAAAAGATAAGAGAAAAGAAGATGAAAACCAATTTTAATTTAATTTTTCAATAATATAAAGGTACCATACTCTTGAATGATCTAACATAATAATTGATATGTATTTGTCATTAAGATAAATAAATGGATTTGCTAAAGAATCCTTAGTTTTATAATTTGAACATATTTATTTTATAACTTTTTAAACTTCCATGGTCACGTACACCAACAACCAACTGCTGGGCGATCACGGAAATTGATTTCAACAGATAGAAACACAAATTTGTATGCATTCGACAGTTTGAATACGCAGTTTATGTGCATAGTTAGTATATAAATTTCTCCTGTTGCATTGCAATCAAAGTTTCGTGATCCCCCCTGCTCAACTACCAAAAACGCCAACTCAAAACAAATAAATTACATGGTAAATATTCCGTTAACACATACCAACCTTATATTTTGGTAAGTAATATATATTTTATTTTGAAACATACATCATATAAATTTAATAATAACTAAATATTAAATTTATATGTTGTTAATAGAAAATAATTGTGTTCACAAACCATCCTATTTTTCGAAATTCCACCCTTAAGAGGGTGATATGGGTGGTTGAATATTAGGCGGGCAGTCAGCCTATGGAAAATGAAACAACAGTTGGTTCCTAAGACATGTATTTGAGATCACTTGGATTGCGGTTCCTTGCCGAGCATTTCAGCGTCCTCGATGGTGTCGGGCAGCTTGGTGCCCAGCGTCTCCGGCGTCGTGAAGATCAGCAGCCCCGACAGCAGCGCGAACGTACCGAACAGCACCGACGGGAACGGAGCCCACACTTCCAACGCCTGGAATGAATACAATGAACCTTTAGATATACCTACTGACAGAAGTTTTAGAATATTATACCGTAAGGACGTGAGACAGACTGTAAATTGTCAAATCGAATAGCGAGAAAGAATGAAATCAAAAATGTATTACGAGATGTAAATCACACAAAATACACCTGGATAACATCAATATATTTTCCGACAATGGTAAAGTAATTCCTGTAATTGGTCCTGTACCGTCTCCTGTGGCATGTTGTACGACTGGTCGTAATGACAACATCTAGTATTAGAGGACGCGTGAAATGGGAATGTTATTGTAAATCTTTAAAACAGAAAGCATATATACAGTTGAGAAGATCAAGAAATGCCAATTGCTACCATCATCAAAAGACACAGGAGCGACACGTCATAATAAATAAGACGCATTAGGATATTGTCTCTCAGTACATACCTAAAGTGACTTTTAGCTTTATGATTTTATTACTTTAAATTCAGACAATCTTATTACCAGTGCAGGCGTGAGCGGCGCCGTGATAGAGCCAAGGCGGCCCACCATGGAGGAGAACGCGAACAGGTTGTGTCGGTACTTGGTGGGGTACAGCTCGGCCGTGTACACGTACACTGACGTCATCACGATGGCGATGCAGTACTTGCCAAAAAGGTACAGGGTCAGGGACAGGGCGTAGTAACCTGGAGAAACAATAAGTCAAAAATAGTCAGCAAGTCACAAAGCAACATGGTGAGGGTATGTATTATATTGTGATATAGGAGCGAGATACACCTTTAGTGTGAGTATCAGATTAAAAAAGAGCTTATCTAATTCGTCACGTGAATGATTTCGAGGACGATTGAAACTCGTTTTATATATGTATTTTCCTGCGCTAATTTGATGATATTGATAATTTTCATCAACATGGACCTGATTAGTGAATCAAACAAGCGACTAGCTGATGCACCCACCGTCTGGTAAGAAAGCGAATCCAAACTGGCAAGCAGCGCAAAGCCAGTACGCGCAGATGAGCACCGGCTTCCTGCCGACTCGGTCCAGCAGTAAAATGGCCGTCCAGTAGCCGGGGATCTCGATCGCAGCTACCGCCACGTAGTTCAAGTACCGGTTCCCTGACATGTTTACGGAGTTGATTCCCATGCCGTAGTACACCAGCGTGTTGGTGACCCACCAGATTGGGGAGACCAAGCATCGCGACAGGATCGTCTTCGATCTCAGCACGAGCACGATTAGCCACGGCTCCTTTGGCTTTTCAATCAGCTTCTCCGCCTCGGCGGTGTCTCTCAATGCTTGCAACGACTCCGGAGAAAGCTGTTTCTTATTGGTCTTGGCGACTTTTTGGAGGATTATTTCAGATTCTTCGTATTTTCCTTTGCTCATAAGCCAGCGCACGGATTCCGAGAGGATCCAGAAGTAGCAAATGACTAGCAGTTGCGGCGCGTATAGGACCTGTGTGAGAGGTCTCCAGGCGGGCACGCCCCACGCAATCAGCCCGAGGAACACCTGGCCCAGCGCGAACAGGGTGGAGATGGTAGCGCCGGCCACCACGCGGTACTTCGGGCCCACCAGCTCCGTCACTAGAATGTGCAGGTAAAAATTTATTATTGATCAAAATACTATATTTTTAGTTTATTTTATAACCATTAGAGTAGTTTAATAAGACATTGAGTCGGACTATAAAAGTAACAAGATAATGAATTTAAAAAAAAACCCGACTAAAAAAAATCCCATAATATATTAGTAAGAATTGGATCATTCTCTGTAGCTCCATTATGGGCATTATGGACCCTGCCGCTTTGCTACGCAGCTGCGCGTTGCGATTAGTATTGAATAAGGCAACTACAAACTACATATTTTTCTATGTAATTTAAACGAATAGTGCAGTAAATAATTATGATAAGTGGATTGGATTGGAGAGAACATATATACATAGGCTGTGAAAATCAGATTACTCATGTTCAGAAGTTGGGTAATCTATTGGTTAATTTAATATTATGTGTATTGATGCATATCGCAAAATTCCTAAATAAACCTACCTACTTGGGAAAAATCCACTATTTTGATAATCAAAGCCTTACATTTTTTTGTTTTTAGAATGCTTATCAACTGATCCAAGCTGCCGATTGTACTATTTATTTGTTTTTGAGCCAAATTCTAGCTTCCACAACATAGATTTTAAAGGAATTTCAGGGTTTCATTTAAGACAAATCACCCATCGCATTTCTACTAATTTTATTAACGTAAATTTCTGGGTTCTCGCAACTCTGTTCAACAAGTTCTGTGTTTTTTGAGTGAACCGCTCACCTAGAATATAGCAGGAGGAGTAAGCCCCGGCGCCCACGGAAGACTCGATCACCTCGAGCGCCAGGAACCACTCGTACGAGTTGACGAAGGAGCGCACCAGCCCGATCCAGCCGGTGTTGAAGGCGTTGATGACGAGCGCCACGCGCCGCCCCCACCTGTCGGATATGTACCCAGTGATGGGCAGCACTAGGAGTGTCCCTATTGTTCTGATGGAGCCGATTTGGGAGCGCCGCCACTCGTCACACGCCATTCCAAACTGGAACATTAAGAAATATCCTTTCAACTAAGGAGCTAAACTGACTTCAATTACTCCTCAAGCATTTAGACTTAGTACATAATACTTAGATACTTTTTTGTTTGGAAATACATACATAGAATACAATATGACACCCAGACAAAGACAAACACCTATGTTCATCACACAAAATGTTTGTCTGAGTGGGAATCGAACCCACAACCCACAGTTCAGAAGGCAGGGCTACTACCAACTGAGCTATCGGGCCAGTCATATATTATACAGGAGGTACCTAATCAAGAAGTCGGATGAGATCGTCAGCCATTGCTTCTCATTTAACGCTCTTTTTTATGTTTTGGCTACACAATTTTGTGTATTTAGCCAATGTTCAGTAATTGATAATTTATCAAGTCAATGATAATTCACGCAAATATGTGTCAAATCACAGTCGAAGTCATCAAGTCAAGTTATAGTCAAGTCATAGTCTAGTCAAAGTCATACTTCTAGTAAAGTGGAGGCAACTTTACTTGAAGCTTTTATGGATGCAAAGAAACGTTTCACCATCATTAAACAATTTCCCACACTCACGCCGGTAATCCAGCACTTAAACGAATAAAATGCCACCAATTTTATGCACTAACACTGAAAATAACACAAGTTTTAGAAAATAATACAATGCGGTAACGCAATCTTTTTCGCATTCCCGCCAAAACTCCATTTAACGCTCTTATTGGTACAGAATAAATGATACTAAGGTCCGTATTACAGAACGATGCTCAGTCATCGATCGGTCCTCAAGCAGAGATTTAATTCATAACGTGATCTTGGTGAATGAAATCTCTGCTTGAGCAGGGATCGATGACTGAGCCTCGTTCTGTAATACGGACCTAAGTAAGTAGGTTACCTAATATACCTGAGTAAAGGATAACTAAAAATTCAATAATAAACTTTTATGCGGGTTACAAACAAACTGACGTACATCATAAAACATTACAAAATATTATCTATTGATATTATATAAATGAATCACATATGTACGTAAAACTTTACATTGATCCCTGATTACCAATATAAAGATAATCCTTTTTTTAATCGCGGAATAGGATACCTTATGTTTAAATGATAAGTACCTTTTTGTATTATTATTATCTTATCCACACGTGATTCCTGATAGCTACTGATATGTAATCATTTATATACAGCGCGGGTGGAGCTATCTAATCTCTGGGATAGCGCCATAAATACCATCAATTGTTGTTCATCAAAATGTTAGGATATTTAAATAATAGTCTCTAATTACCACTATTGTGTTTATGATAAACATTAAAATTCTACTACCCTACTAATATTATAAATGCGAAAACTTGTGAGTATGGATGTATGGATGAATGTTTGTTAATGTTTGTTTGTTCTTTCACGCAATAACAACTGAACGGATTTGGATGAAAATTGAAACATAGATAGTTTATGACCTGGATTAACACATAGGATACTTTTTATTCCAATAGTATGTTCCCGTGGGATAATTATCGAACACCACGAGGGCGACGCCGCGAACTTTAACACAAAATCTACTGAATGGATTTGGATAAAATTGAGAACACAGATAGTTTATGACCTGGATTAGCACATAGGATACTTTTTGTCCCAATAACATGTTCCCGTGGAACAATCATTGAACACAACGAGGGCGACGCCGCGGGCTTTTGTCATTTTTTTTATGTCTAGGTAAACCATTAACGCCTAAATAATGAACCATAAATAAATTAAAAATTGACAATTTATATCCAACTAGCTGGTGCCCGCGACCCGAATATTCAATGTTATTATTATGTTAAGCAAATGGCTACGAAACTTTTTTTCAGGCTGGTTCTACGCATAAATAAAACCAAAAAAAGCTACTTTTTATCCGCAGGAGAAACCGCGGGGCGCAGCTAGTAAATAATAATACGGAGTCTTCCCGAGTAAATACGAACTGCCCGTACAGTTAGGTCGCAGCCTAGATTGATGCGCTGGTTAAAGAGTATAATAGAATAATCTTGTTGAGCTTTCTGAGAAGGTAGATATATCGTTATGAAACTGGAGCTTATTGGTGATACAATATCTGGCCTTTTTATCCAGGTGTACCTTTCACCTTAATAAAAAATGAGTAGGCCTTAGACCAGACGACTCAAGTAAAACTTCTTTAGGGTTTTTGGCGGGAAAACGAAAAAGATCGCGTTACCTCATTGTATTATTTTCCAAAACTTGTGTTTCCAAATTTTCAACATACCAACATAATAATACAATTTTTTATTGTTATGTTGACAATGGAGATCTACGTTAACCAACAACATTCAAATCCCGTTCGCCTCGCCAGCTTACTCCCCAAGTCAAGCGTGCGTAAAAAAGTTTTACTCCAAAAAGGTAAAGAAAAGCTTGAAGGTGTAATGAAGTCACTTTTCTATTCGCGCTATGTAGCGTCATGTATCTTCACTTAACATTTCGTTACCGCTCGAGCAACTGCAGTGAGGAGACTACCCGGTACCACTGTAGTCGGGGCAGTACTGGCTGGAGTGACGTATGACCCGCGGGCTAAAGTTATATGTTCATTATAAACATGCATTTAGCTCCACCAGGTGGTAGGACTTTACTGCAAAGTTCGTCTAGGTAGGTACCACCGCTTTGCCAGTTATTCTGCCGCCAAGCAGTAGTGCGCAAGCACTGCTGTGTTCCGGTTTGAAGGGCACTGTAGCTAGTGAAATTACTGGGCAAATAAGACTTTATGATCTGATATCACAGTTTAGTAATCTTATTACTAGATTGTGCTGATGTCTCAGGATGACGTGCGCAGTGCAGTGTCACGCTAAACTTTAGAGTTCCGAGTAACACTGTAGCTGATATGGGCAGCCGTGTCGTTTAACATCAGGCGAACGGCTAGCTCGTCACGTCATTCCTTAACATAAAAAAAACCACCTGCAACACCTGCTCCTTCCGGTATGAGCTGAAGGACTTACATCGTAAACAACACTGAGCTGGTTTTCGTACACGTATTCGTCACACTCCCTCGTGGCCGCCCGATTGAACAGCTCGGCCGGACAGGTGCCGGGCGGCGCCGGGGGCGCGGGCGCCGTGCTGTTGGTGCTCTCGAACTTCTCGCAGTTCTCGAACGAGCTCACTGACTCGCCAGGGATTGCGTTTAGAATCCACTGCGGTGCAAACTCAGGGTCCGCGTTGTCACATTGTGGGATCAGACATCTGAGGACCGTTATCACGTGATCAATAAGGTGCAGATTGAAATAAACCTGATATTAATTAATATTACCAATACTATTATTCGTGAGAACCTGATGCTTCCACCAAACGTTTGGCCAAGTCCCTATATGTTGCCATAGCAGCCGGCCCCAATTTTGAGAACCTATAATTGGCTTTCTACGGTTAAATTGATGTATATGTTGTTAAGATAAGCTGTTGGTTTTCCTATGAATAAATAAATAAGTATCGTTTTTGAAGGTGTCTATATCAGTCAGATGGAATTCCTTAGTGCTTTAGATATTATACATTAATCTAGCCTATTAAAGATATTAATAACATGTGTTTTAATGTTTATCATCAAGATGAACCAGCCATTACAGCTAGATAAGTAGCGTGTAAATTAGCCCATTTTCAAATTACATGATATTCGCCCGTTATCGTTGTTCGATAACATAAATTGCGCTTGTCAATTGTTTTCTCATTAGCGACTGTCCATATTGTTTTGTTTCTCATGGGCATTTCGGTAATATTATCAAAATTAAGTGCCTAGTTTGGTTTCACGAAAATAACTAAGCGTTATCTATTTCCATAGACTGGATCTATTAGCAGTGCCCTTCCTTACACACTAAACACGATACCTGGTAGGTATCCTGGCGGTGGTGAAGATGTACTCTCCCGCAGCGAAGGCAGAGAACATGATGGGCAGCGAGGCGAGCGCCAGCGTGATCAGCTGGTACCGCCCGAACTGCCCAACTTCATTCTCTAGGATGTTATCCAAGTCCACGCCATGTTTCGCTCTCTTCTCTCCCGTTTCACCTTTCTCCTCCTTCTGTGGGTTCGACATCTTGTCCACTCGTACAGAGCCGGCCTCCACCGCGGCTAGAAGCCACTTAAAGAATACCTAATTTTGTATCCGTACCTGTAGATTACCTATCTGTATTCATTTATTAACCTTGATAATTGGCTGTACTTAATATGTATGTTATACCTACCTATATATTATAAATAGATAGTATTTGCCAACGACGTGGTGGAATTAAAAGTAGTTATTAGGCTTCCTCTCTCATAGAAATGTATGATCTCCACTCTACGCGGCCCTTGCCAAAGATTTCTCGTGACTCGGGCGAGGTGAGGTTCACCAAGAACCGGATATTTGACGAAAATCTGAGGAACCTTGGTAATCGCCAGCTGGATAACGGTAGGGCTGCGCCAAAATTCCTTGCTCTAATGCAGCGCCAACAAAGGAGTCGTTATATGCACTAAGTCACAGAGCAGTAAATACCCACGCCTGCATAATGATCGCCTGTTCATGTAGGTACAATATGGATGACCTCGTAGAAGATGACATCCATGACTGGTAGGTTGTTACGGATGGGGACTAGCCAAACAAAAGTAAAATGGGTTTTTGGCGGGAAAACGAAAAAGATCGCGTCACCGCATTGTATTATTTTCCAAAACTTGTGTTATTTTCAGTGTTAGTAGGTACATAAAATTGGTTGCATTTCGTTAAGTGCTGGATTACAAGCATGAGTGTGGTAACGTGGCATAATGATAATGAAACGTATCTTTTCGTGTTGTTTCCAAAACTTCATAAGAGGGAAACGAAATAAAAAATGATGAATGGATGGGACGGTGAAGGAAAGCCGCCTGCCTCTCTTCTATAATTGGCGCCTCATATATTCATCCTTTTTCTCCCTTCCTTTTCTCTTCCCTTCGACAGTATCAGTACAGTGGCTTCATCTTCGTTGCCCGCCGTTTTATCGCAGCGTGTGGATCACGTCACGTAGTTACCTATATCTACACAGCTCTGCACTGTGGAGGCCGGCCGTATTATTTTATACCGTGAAAATGACGCAAGAATTAAATTACTTCTTAATTATTTTTATATGATTTTATATGAAAAAAAACCATCCAAGTCATGGGTTTGATATTTTATTAATGTTCATATTTACTTACCAATTTGTATACTCGTTCTATTACAATAATTACTAATTATGACTTCATCAACTGATGATCATCTCAACAAAGTTCGCACGTCACTGCTGGTGGCAGATACATAACGTATCGAGCCCTGTAATAATTTTACTATTTAACATTATCATGTCATCATAAAAAAAATATAGTAGTAATAAAACGGTATTTAACAATCACAGGCGGCACGTTCACTCTTTTATCTAGTTCTTACGGACGGTTTAATTTGTAGTTGCTTCCCTTCCAGTTGTTAACGCCGAGGCGTTTTGAATTTACCTTCATTGTTAAATATTAACTACGTTTTCTATTTTACGTTGGGACTCAATCGGTAGACTCGACGACAACGCGATCTGCATCTGCGGTGTAGCGGAACGCAGGTCTTGGTCAGGCACAAACACACAACGTATGGGCCGTCAAAGTGGTTGTGGCGTTACGTGATTCGAATTCACGGTTCCTACGTTCAAGGTGCTATTCTGAACAACGAAATAATTGAAGTCTATCTAATGTTAGTTAAGTGTTGGGTTTTATATGAAAGGTCTCGCTAATTAATATAAAATAAAGCGGCCTCGATAATTATGAACATTTTGGGATTTTAGGGATTGTTCGCATAAACTGTATGATAATATTTAAATGATAGTAGACACTTAAAAGTGTATACATTTAAATTATTTAATTAATGGTAAAAATTGGATTAATGTCTTTAAAACAAAAAAGGGAGATGGAGGAATCTACAAGGATTGTTAAAAAAATAAAATTTAAACCAAATCTTTGTCGCATGTTCTTTTTAATTGACAAGGTGTTATCGTATGTATTAAATAAATGAACTACAGTGTTCGATCGTAATGTTAATTGAATAAATCAAAGTCATCGATAATATTATATGTAAATGTATTGTTGCAATAGACACAGGAATACTTCGGTAACCCGGTATGCGAAATACACTCAGAATCTTTAAATTTAACAAAGTTGTATTAAATGGTTCATTTGTTTTATTAAAATATGTTAACAACGCTAATTAATTTTATTTTTGGCCCCTTTTTTATTAAAAATATCTTGTATTCAAAGATATTATATAGCCTGCATCACTCGCGGGAACCATAACCTGTAGTACCAGTAGGTACTTTATATGGTATTCGTTTATCACAGCGTAGTACATAATGTAGGTACAACTACATAACAACTCTTACGTGAAGTAATATGATAGAGAACATGAACAATGTTTCAAAAATAATACGAAAAAGAATAAATCGAACATTAAAAATAATACTTAGGTATACAAAGAGTACACAAACGTGATTTAACCACCGTTATCTTTACAAAACATTAGAATATTTTTTTTAGTTTGGCTCCACACTTTTGTGTATTTAGCCAGTGTCAAGTACTTAATTGATAATTTTTCAAGTAAATTGATGTATATATCAAGTCAAGTCATAATCTAGTCTAGTCAAGTCATAGTCCTAGTAAAGTGGTAGTAACTTTACCAGAAGCTTATTGCAGTTTTGGAAATAACACGAAAAGAAACGTTTCACCATCATTATACCACTTTCCCACACTCACGCCTGTAATCTGATGTAAATAATCCTCTTACTCCGCGTCTGGTGTTATGGTACCGTCCACTGAACTTGTGATCATTGGCATGATTATGAACATTGTACGCAGCTTCCCATCCTCAGTATTGTATTGTGTAGTACAGCATCACTCGGTGTCGCTCCCGAGAGTAGCCGGTGGCTGCTCCCGCTCCGCCGCTGCAAGCCGCCTCTCCTTCCATTTTAGAGCATTAAGAAGCTTCATCACTCGTATCCTGAACACGAACTTGTCATCGTCGGACAGGCTCTTAACAGTCGGAGTGATGGATTTAAAAAACGCTCTATCTTCATCCTCTTCTTTCTCTATAAGATTGACAAGGACCGATAAAATATTATCCTCGCTTTCGAGAACTTCTTTCACTTGATTGTATTCCGTTTTGATCTTCTTAGAGGCAACTGGCAGCGGCACGTCAGAAGTCTCCATGTCGACGTAGACCTCGCTGAGCCAATCTTCCGGTTCTTCCGTATCTGGTTCCCCAGTAGAGTCCTTGGTCTCGTAGCGTTTCCGTTTCCGGGTAGTGATTTCCTTGGAAGCGTACATGTCGTCGAGGAACTTGAGGTGGTCGGCGTACAGGTAGGGCCGCCCGCTGACGTTGACACGGGATGTGCCGTTTCTGAACTTCTTGTAGCAGTCTCGGATGTTGTACCATTTGCGGTTGATCACTGTGCCTGGAAGGGAATAATTCACGTGTAAGGTTTAACAACGAAACATTTATACAAGCTTTAAACTAGTGTTAAACTGCTGTCTTGTATCGGTTGTCGTCTGTCTAATCCTTTATATATAACTAGTTTCGCCCCGCGGTTTCACCCGCGGAATTAAAGTATTTTATATATTTGCTCATCCCACGCGAAAATTTCACTTTTCCGGAATAAAATGTAGCCTATATGTTAATTTAGTGTATAATCTATCTTGGTACCTAAATTCATTCAAATCCATTCAGCCGTTTGAGCGTGAAGGAGTAACAAGCATAACACATACACACATACAAACTTTCGCCTTTATAATATTAGTATGATAATAATAATAATCACACTATTGATGACGTTGATTAATTACACTTTGTCTATTGTTGTGAATACCGAGCACCGTTTAAGCGGCGCGCGACATCGGCTACGTTTCCGGAGCGCACGCTACAGACGAACGCACCACCTGTTTATATATTGGTTCGTCCACTTCCGTTTTGGAAATTTAAATATTAATAATAAATTTCATTTTATTACAGATAATTCAATCCAATTTGTTAGTAACAATAAGACTATATTAGTAGAATCTATATTAATAATTTAAAAATATAAAAAAAAATTACGATAACTCATTTCACAAAAAGGCAATTTCGTGCATAGGTAAAGACGTATTAATATTACAATCCAAGTGAAGTGTGGACCCTTTCCGATGCGAGTAGGTGCAGCAAATTTTTCAAGTATTACCTAGTTACAGTTATGTCTATTGTCTACATTGTAAAGTCAAACTCAAGTTTTTATTAAATATTATGATAGTACAGTCCGCAAAAACTCTTTAATTCGTAATTCAGAAGGCCAAGAACATAGTGGCCCAACAACCAATGTATATTTTAAGTTAGGTGCGATCCTGCAGGTCACCGCGGTCCTGTATTGACCGGACACGTAAGGTCCGGTATTGACCGGTACATTTAAAATAGCAAAAGTATATTCAAAGAATGTATCAAATGGTGTGCGCACTCACTGAACTCGTGCTGCTGCGTGCGCGACATGTCCTCGTACCCGGGCTCCAGGGTGCGGTAGATCTCCGCCCAGGCGCGGTCCTTCTCCAGCCGGTTGCGGTACGTGGGGTCCCGCCGGTCCCACAGGCACGGCCGCAGCCGCACCAGGCTGATCAGGTCTGCCGTGTCCATGTGCCATGTCTTCTTTGATGAACTAAGTTACATATATACAAAAAACATCAATATTGTCTATACACATACACAAATATAATAGTATATTAGTAAATAACCATTAGTTATATTTTGTACGTATGAAAAGTCAAAATCAAAGTCAAAAGATTTATTGCAAATAGACTAATTTTAGCAATTTTATAAGTCAAAATTATATTAGGTACTTAAAATTAAGTTATTTCACTAAGCATATAAAATTACAAAGTGCTTATTGTCAATTAATATATAGCAAGCCCATTACAATATATGAGTTTGAAAAAAAAAGCAGTTCTCTTTCTCACTACTGGTTCAAGCAATCCGGCACAATGCAGAATAGAAAACTTTGATCCGAAGCTTCGGTTACAACTGTAAAGAAGAAGCTACAAGAAACTTTACAGTGATGTATTAGTAATAAACAATTAAAATAATTACTTAATATCACCTTTATAGCGTAGTAGACTTTAGTCAAACGAATTATTATGCTTTAGACTTTATATGAAGGGGGAACTGCCTCCTGGGCCACAGCTAACGCTCTTCCAGGAGACAGGGTTACATTAAAACTACATAATGTACATTGAGGTCAAATAAACATTGTAGTGTCGTTGTAGTGTGTTGTTGTTTACTTGGCTAGCATGCTACACCTTCGACCGCATCGTCACTTCCCATCAGGTGAGAGCGTACTCAAATGCTAGACAAGTTATAAGTACAAAAATAAATAAAAAAACGGTATTTCATTTCATTTTAATTTTTCATAGAATTAATTCCTTCATCACATGCCACATTCGATTAGACCTATCGTGATATAATAAGCAATTCTAGTCCTACGGCTTATCATGTCTGCCCAAGAAGTGTGTGAAATGTTTGTGTGGAGACGATCTATCGAAGTGGTAAATGACTAATAGGATATGTGTTAAATCATTGTGTTAGATGTTGATGAGTGGGTGTCAGTGGAGACTCTTATTTGAAAGACCAGCGATATAAACACTTAAGACCTCTTAAATAATAAAAATTAGTGCTTTAGACCACACGACTGAACTGAAGTGAAAATTCTTTAGCTCCATCTTTCTTGCTCCTACAGTAATGTACGTGGTATTTACTAGGTGGTAGGACTTTGTTGCAAAGTTCGTCTAGGTAGGTACCACCGCTTTGCCAGTTATTCTGCCGCCAAGCAGTAGTGTGCAAGCACTACTGAGTTCCGGCTTGAAGGGCACTGTAGCTAGTGAAATTACTGGGCAATTGAGACTTTACGATCTGATCTCACAGTCGAGTAATCTTATTACCAGACTGTGCTGATGTCTCAAGATGATGTGCGCAGTGCAGTGTTGCTCGAAACTCTATTTTGGGGTTCCGATTGACACTGTTCTGTTATGGGCAGCCGTGGCGCTTAACATCAGGTGAACGGCTAGCTCGTCAAATCATTCAGTAACATAAAAAAAAATAAAAAAAACGCTACGTAACTCTTTGTTTCTATCTTCACGTAGAGAGGGAGATATAATATCCATATCCGTGCACCTCACCTGCTCACCCCCAGCCCCCAATTCAAGCGTGCGTAAAGAAGTTTTACTTCAATAATTTAAATTATTTTAAAATACTACTGCATCACATCATAATTTACAAACATCATCAAAAAAATCATAAGACATTAATTCCCTAAAAATAAACTAGATGGCATTAGCTCGCTACATTGTCTAGTTTCCGATTAAACTAATGAAATACGGTAGCTCTCGGTTTGAACTCACGCCTACTGAAATCACAATGATGCATAACGTTTCACGTTGCGTGTGATCTTATGTTGCTCTTATAATTTATTAGGCAGCATTTTTTTTACTCCAACCTTTTCTAGAATTTGAGCATCCTCTCATAATATGATGGAAAGGGAAGATCTTCGTTCGTCAGCACACAGATATTGCAATGTTTTGTACTTCCTAAGTCTGGTGTATTTCCGAAACTCTATATAGACTTTCTGACACTGAACAATAAGCTTGGCAAAACTTAAACGTAAATATCAAGTATATACCTATTACCTCGCATTCGCGAAACCACAGAATATGTAACAATACCGACTACGTACCTACTAAGTACGCGCCGCGCCGGTGACACTGATAAGTATGAGTAGATTGCATAGAACAGATAAACACATTGTAATAATAATAATAATATACTATAATATGTGCGGACATCTCACACAACGCCATCTAGCCCAAAACTAAGCAAAGCTCGTATTATGGGTACCAGATAACTGATACAATACTTAAATACTTTTTGTTTGTAAATATATACATATAATAATACAATATAACACCCAGACACAGAACAAACACCTATGTTCATCACACAAATGTTTGTCCTGGGTGGGAATCGAACCCACGACCCACAGTTCAGAAGGCAGGGCTACTACCAACTGAGTTATCGGGCCAGTCAATACAAAGTGTAAGAAATACATCTTCATTTTATCATTCTATTTTATTCCTTTTCTGTCCGGATTAAGGCGGTAGTAGCCGCGACCGACCAGCCGGCGGGGGCGGGAGGATGGTCTGGATACCCATCCCTCGAACGTCGTTCCAAAGGTATCCTCGTAGATCGGATAATAGTGTTGTTATTGTTGTTAAAAGAGTGACTGCCGCACGAGGACTTACATCACTTGACAAATGATGTATATATCTACATGTAGTAGGTATATACAAATATAAATAGTAGGTTAGTAAGGATCATATTCATACCGCTTTTATAAGTGATCGGATTTACTACAAAGTAAGCAACTTTAGTAAAATTACACAAGTCTCGGAAACACACTTTCATAATTATTTATAAGTAGAAAGTAGTAGTAAGCAGCAAAACAAGAAATTTTATAACGCCTCAATTCACAACGAATATTATAAATTTTAGTAAGAACAATAAATTTATAGGTAGGAAGCGTAATCGCATCTGCGACAACGCCCTTTTTATTCTGATAAAATATAGCTGCTTTTAGGAATTATCACACAAATATTATAAAGGCGTAAGTTTGTATGTGTGTTTGTGTGTATGTGTGTATGTTGTTACTCCTTCACGCTCAAACGGCTGAATAGATTTGGGTGAAATTCGGTACCAAGATAGCTTCAACACCGGATTAACATATAGGCTACATTTTATCCCGGAAAAGTTTTTTTTCCGTGGGATATGCAAATAATTAAATTACTTTTTATCCGCGGGTGAAACCGCGGGGCGCAACTAGTATTTGAATAAAATAATGTTTTTGTTAAAAACGAATACCCACTATGTACTACCTAGGCTTTGATTATCCACAGTCCACCGAACGTGGCTGATCCAAGTTTTATAGGTAGGTAGGTAGGTATATGAGTGACTCACCTCTCCTTGTCCGACATTTTCTTTCTCCAAAACTGAACCGATCCGGTTTGAAAAGGGCGCGAATCCTTCACATTTAACAAACTAAAATCTTCAATAGTGACAAGTTTGGTTATTTGAGAAGAAAAAAATTAGTTTGCTCAAATTTAGAACGTTTTCAATGCAGTTTTGTAATAAAAGTGAATGTTAATAACGGCGTATATTCCCCGTGCCGGTTTACGAAACACTGCCGGGGCCGGGGCCGGGCGGCGAGGCCGTGCGAGGGGCGCGGGGCGGGCGCGCCGAGCGGCGAGCCGGCAGCGCCGCGCCCGGACGCTCGCTATCCGGTCGGCGCGGCGGAACGGCAACGCCGCACGCCGGCGGCGGCGGCGCGCGGCGCGGCGCCCGGCTCCTCTCGAGGACTCGGGGAACAGTTGCACACATAGATAATATAATACCTCCCTACAATTGTACAGATGAAATCGTTGAAGATAGGACTCAATTATACTAGGCATCCAAGAGCACAGAATAATTAATACTAGCAACAATGACGAAAAAGGAATAGCACAACAACACAATAATTGTAGTCTCATTTCGATCCATGTTTGTACATTTGTATAGGTACTTAATCTTATAGGAAGGGTTATATTATTTCTGTGTGTAATTACTTAATTGAATTTAAGAAACCTTAGGTTTCTAAAATGGAATATTAGTATTTTACATTAACTATTGACATAATGAAAGGTCTTTTTTTCTCTCACGGGGATTATTTAGTTTTACTCCTATCTATGCATGTGCTTCCGTTTGAGATTCAACATTTTTGCTTTACCTTAAAATTAATCTGTATCTTACGCTAAAAATCATAAATCTTAGGTAATATTAAAAATCTTTATTCACGTGGTATAAAAATATATTTCCATAGCGCACGCACAAGGCATCTAGTTATTAATGTTCCATTCAAATTGTATCCTGTAGTGATCGTGGCGTCAGAAGTGGGAAAATGAGATTCCCCGCACGGTCACTGGCGGTGGTTACAAACAAGAAGTAGATCAAGCACCGAGACAGGCGTGTCGCGGTGTACGAGCCGAGCACAATAGGCTATTTGACTACTATATTTTTATTACATACATAAATAATATACCTCAAAAAATAGATAACTGTGAAAACAAAACTTGAATATCTCAAAAAATGACTAAGTTACAGGCATTTTAAAATACAGAAATAGAAAGAGACAACTCAAACACGCAGTGACGTCAGTTACCAGTCCTCACAGTAACTCATTACTAAGCTGTGGTAGCTCTACATACAATATTTTTGGCATGTGACGTCACAAGTCATGCCTTCATAGTAGCTGTGAGGAAGCTCAACACGATCTCTGTTTTGCGAGAAAGGGACAGGCGATGAAACTTTAAAAGCGTACTTCTCCGTGATTAATTTACCGATTTTACTTATTTTTACAATGATTACATTCATTTTTACCTACTTTATGAAAATAATATTTACTTGTTCATTTTTAATAGTAGTCAAATAGCCTATTATTATTATTTATTTATTTATCGCGCATTGTTTGGCAGGTAGCATCGCGCATAGTTTGGCAGGTAGCATCGCACATTGTTTGGCAGGTAGCATCGCGCATTGTTTGGCAGGTAGCATCGCGCATTGTTTGGCAGGTAGCATCGCACATTGTTTGGCAGGTAGCATCGCGCATTGTTTGGCAGGTAGCATCGCGCATTGTTTGGCAGGTAGCATCGCGCATTGTTTGGCAGGTAGCATCGCGCATTGTTTGGCAGGTAGCATCGCGCATGGCTTTAAGCTCTATTTAGGTTGGATCATCATCAGTCCAAGGCGGGAAATTCACCAGGAATCAAGAGCTGTCAGTAATCACTGTCAGAGTCTCGGCGCGCACTATCGCGTGCCTTGATGATTCCCAGCTTGGTGGCGAGCGAGGCGACGTTAGCGCGCACCTCCTCCTGCACCAGATTGAACGACATCGCCAGCAAAGCGATCCCAAACAGAAGGTACAGTGAGCACAGTGCTATCGAATGCACTGCCGCAGTGGGGTCATCGACCCGCTGGCCCTGTGGACAAACAAGACAACCTTTGCAGCTCGTAGCGTAGATGATCAATACTGCACTTCTCTAAGTGACCATACAACAGATCCATAAACAAAACGGCCTAGCTACTTGTGCCATATTGTGATAGATTATAATTATGGCCCAAGCTACGCTATACTTACATTTAACTTCTACGGATAATATTATAATTTAATGGCCATTTCCGGTAGGCCAGTAAAAAGGAATAGGTAGAAACTCGTCCTGTATGTGATAGTGGACTTTTTGTGTCGAGATCATGCAAATCCTTCACCAAGTCAAGAAAGGCAACTACGTGGTCCTGCGCTATTTGAGAGCCATCAGTAGATGAGTACCTGCGCCGGCACGAAGTCTCCGAACCCGATGGTGGTGAGCGTGATGAAGCAGAAGTATGCTGCGTCGAGGTAGGCCCAGTTCTCCCAACGCTTGAATAGGAACGTCCCCGCTACAATGTAGGACGCTACCAGAAACACGCACAGCCATATTGGTACTGGTTTAATCTGCAAGAGAAGTACCCTTTTTACCAACAGATTCAAGAGATGACCAATGTACCGGAACAGTTCGTACCTCTTCTTTAGGCGTCTCTGAAGAAGGATACAATTCCGACTGCCGAGATCCCCATGCTGCAATACAATATCACTATTAATCTGCCTAATTTTGACAGCCTCTGTGGTGTGGTGGTTGTGCAGGTCGGCTCATAGCCTGGAGGCGGTGGGTTTGATTCCCGCGACAGGACAAGTATCTGTACACATAAAAAAAAGCCCAAACACTTGTTGTGTGTCTGGGTGTTGTGGAACCATGGTCCTCGTAGTTCCTAGATCCCTAGACACAGCGAATTCTAGTTAGGGTCCAGGATATATGTATGTGATCGTTGGGCGTTTATTATTTATTATTATTAAGTCCAGTCTTAATTCGTAATCATAAGTCAAGATACAATTATTTCTGTAATGTGTTGGTAATTGATTTCATACCTTGTGGAGGCCTACTTCGTCTCGGAACTACAGCTACTTCGTCACTCCAATCATCTCTTTCCGGTGATGGACTCTGCACAAAATGTAATAACTTACTTATGGATTCGAACAACAACCTATCAGATCCCTGTCTAAACGTACAACTTACGTATCTATATGGCATTCGGCTATCATCAACCGTGTGCAGCCTTCGCAGCCGTCGTCCCCTGCCTGCTTCGACATCCACTCTCTCGACTCGGTCCACCCTGTCCATCCGGCGATCATCTCTGTCGCCGTCCCAGCGGCTCTCATAGTCATAGATGGCGCTCTTGGCGCGCCGGTGTCGTCTGTCATAGCCGTAGTCTTCTCGATCTCGTTCGTAAAATTCTGAACGTCCTCGATCAGATCTGTAAAAAAGCATTTTAATAATAATACAAAATGTTTTATGGTACACATAATTACGTCTTTGTAACGTACCTCCATTCACAACGTTGTTTCCTTCTTCTCGGAGAATCAAACTCAAAGTCATCATCTTCAGGATCATATCCTCTATCTCTATAGCCGTAGTCTTCTCTATCGTTCTTCCTTTCTTTTTCCAACGCTTTCCTTTCTTTATAGTTCTCATAATCAACATCGTGCAAGTCATGCATCTCAAACATATCAATTTGCTCGTCCGGTTCAATGTACCTGTGGTCATCGAAGTCTCTTCTAGGACCATAATCTGGCTTAGCTTTTGCAGGACGTGGCAAGGACTTGCTTCGCAGTTCTGACTTAGAAGCTCTGGTAACGTGATGGTTTTCCAAATCCTTCAATGCTGCTGCCAAGTCTTGCAGTGGAAGAGATATTTTTGGAAAATCATCTGAAAAGTTATGGCATTCACTATTTCTGTTATGATTGAATATAAATTATTACTTGTGTAATTCAACATTATTTTTTTTATTAATGCATGAAAAAGAAAATGTTCAGGTACCTTCTTCTTCTTCATATTGTTCTGGCGCTCGTCCATACTTGTCAAAACGAACTGGAGACCGATCTTCTGGGTCGTAGTCTATAGAACCTGAAATATCCCATTTCGTAAACAGGCCAATACATAGGTGAGCTCATTTAAAATAAAATAGAATGAGTTACATACTTTGTCGTTTGATCTGAGGAGGCTGCGATCTCGTCCTTGGAAGAGACGTGGCGAGAGCCGGGGGCGGTGCCGCGGGGGGCTGTCGAGACCGCTTCGTGCGTCCGCTGCTGTACCCACTGTCTCGATACCTGCGCACACATGCATACCACTACAATACTATAAAAAAAATTGTGTGTTTAGACCATACGACTGAAGTAAAACTGCTTCAATTTAGCTCCATCTATCGGCCGGTATAACTTTGCTCTGTTTAATATTAAATCGCCATCTTGACAATTATAAATGGTCATTTTACCAGACATACCAACATATATAATACATAATACAAATTTTTAACTTTGTTATGTTGACAATGCAGATCTACGTGAAGTACGTAACTTCAACTTCCGTTCGCATCGCATTCACCAGCTTACTCCAAGTCAAGCTTGCGTGAAGAAATTTTACTTCAACAATCCTTGAAGAAATTCCTTTTAAGTTCATGCTAAATTACTTAGTGCAATCGTAAGCCAGTTGGTTGTGGTGTTAGTTGCGTTTACCTGCAGTCAGTGTCCGAATGCGCCCGTTCGATAGGCCGAGGTTTCTTGCGCGTGGAGCCGCGCCCGCTGCCGCCGCGCACGGAGCGCCTGCCGGGAATATTACACGATTTATATCGTACACAGTTCGATATTACGCTACTGTTTTAGTATAAATTTAATGCTCAAAAGGCAATCGTGCTTCTGTAAACTTAAAGTATGGTGGTACTCTTCTCAAAAAAAAGAAAATTAAAAATAATGCAATATATTTTAATTTTGTATGCCTTAGCTTTAAAGAACGTGAGACATAATCGTACCCAATAGATACGTGTCAATTATTATAAATATATATGGACTGGACCCTAACTAGGATTCCCTCTGTCTAGAGACCCAGGAACTACGAGGACCATGGTCCACAACAGCCAGACTCAGAGCAAGTACATGTGCTTTTTTGTGCTTATCAAGGGAGTTGAACCCACCACCTTGAGTTTATGAGCTGACCTGCTCAACCACTGCACCACAGAGACATAGACATAGAAAGACAATTATTAAATACTTGCCTAAAATTAAAGTACATAAACAAGTTACATCAATACATAATATTTACAAAACGAATAAAAAACAAGTGTTGAATGGGCGTCGGCTCAGCATATTGTTGGTCGGAGACATCCAGCGCCGATTGTCAGCCTATTCAGAGAGGATGTCGTTATAATAGGTCTTTACCTATGAAATTGCCGTATTGCAGTACAGACTTTTTCAAACAAAAAAAAGTTTTGATTGGCTATGAATTCTAAATTCAAATTAATTTTGTTTTAAAAATATGACATTCTATTTACAATATAAGTCTTTTGTTTATTGATTAGCGTTGTATTTTCATTACATTTCAACATTTCACCTCATAATGGATACTTTGAAATTTCGTGTAATTATGGAATATGAGTTTCGTCGTGGCACCAGCGCGGCACAAACGACACGTAACATCAACGACGTTTACGGAGAGAACTGTACAAACGAACGTACAACCCGTTATTGGTTTGCTCGGTTCCGTTCTGGGAATTTTGACTTGAAAAATGAACCTCGTGGTCGTCCGGAAACTTTGGTCAACAATGATGAATTAAAGGCGATTGTGGAAGCTGATGAATCTCAATCTACAGCTGAGCTGGCAGCAGCTTTTGATGTTAGCATCAAAACAATATTGGTCCATTTGCGACAGATTGGCAAGATAAAAAAGCTTGATAGATGGGTGCCCCACGAATTTAATGATCGCCAGCGCAACGTACACGTCGAGACTTGCCTTGCGCTGCTTAACAGGCACAGAAATGAAGGAATTTTGAACCGAATTGTTACGTGCGACGAAAAATGGATTCTTTTTGACAATCGAAAGCGCTCAGCAAGTTGGTTAGATCCTGGTTCGGTACCAAAGCAATGTGCAAAACGAAAAATGACCCCTAGAAAGGTGATGGTCACAGTTTGGTGATCTAGTGCTGGTGTGATTCATCATAGCTTTTTACAAAACGGCGAGAGCATTACTGCAGATGTGTACATTGAAGAACTGACCACAATGATGGTGAAACTCGCACGTCTGCAACCAGCTTTGGTCAATCGGTCGTCTCCACTGCTACTTCACGACAACGCGCGACCCCATACTGCACAACAGACCGTCTCTAAGCTGCATGAATTGGGTTTGGAAGCTCTCCCTCATCCGCCATACTCACCAGATCTTGCGCCTACCGACTATTACTTTTTCCAAAATTTGGACAACTTTTTAGCGGGAAAAAAATTCAATTCCCGAGAGGCAGTACAAAACGCCTTTGAAGAGTTTGTTGTCTCCCGTCCTGCTGATTTTTTCAAGAAGGGCATCCATAAACTGCCACAGCGTTGGCAAAGATGCATTGATTGCAGGGGTGATTACTTTGAATAAAAGAAATAAATAAGTTCGAAAAAAAAATACTTTAACTTTTTTCAAACAAAACGGCAATTTCATAGGTAAAGACCTAATATATTGAATGATCATAGATCTCCCACCGCGTGGAGTGGTGGTGGTGCCGATGTCGCCGTTTCGGCGGCCGGGTGCAAACGTAGCAGCACACGCGCCAGTACAGGAACCTGGAACAACCGGGATTTAGATCGCACATGAATCTATGCCAGGTAGATGAGTAGGTACATAAAAATAAAGCTGTAGAATTTGTGAGTCTGTCATTCACTACAGGAGTTGTTTATATCGCAGTAACAACATTAATTAAGACTGAACTTAGCTAAATAAAGGATCTTGGTGCCATAGGCAGGGTTAGGTATGCTAAGAAAAGCGCCTGCTCAAACTAAACAAGCATTAAGTACTGCAATGTTTATATGTATCTATATTCATTGCTAATATTTTAATTCTATGTTTAATTTTACTAGGTGGTAGGACTTTTCTGCAAAGTTCGTCTAGGTGCCACCGTTTTCGGGGGGCGAGTTGGCTGGACTGCAGTCGCGACCCCTTCTCGCCCCCGGTACGGCGGACGAGGGCTCGCGGGGGGTTTTAGTGGGTTCGAGTCCCACATAGTAGGGAAACGCTCTCGCACTTCCCTGCCACCACCCCCCGTAGAGCAGGTAGAGTTCCGAGTGACACTGCAGCTGATATGGGCAGCCGTGTCGCTTAACATCAGGCAGACGGTTAGCTCGTCACGTCATTCCTTAACATAAAAAAAAATTAATGATCGGCCCGTAGTTTACTTGATCGCAGTCATTGACCCTAACCTGAAGGAAGAAGCCATGACGTCACCGATGTTGGAGAGACAGAGCAGCATCAGCGGGATGCCGAGGATGGCGTAGAATATGGTCACCACTTTGCCGGTCTGTGTCTTCGGCGCGATATGTCCGTAGCCTGCCGACAAACATAAACGTTATTTATTTATTTTGCTCCACACTTTTGTGTATTCAGCCAGTGCCAAGTAATTGATAATTTATCAAGTTAATGATATTTCACGCAGATATGTGTCAAGTCACAGTCCAAGTCATAATCTAGTTGATAAGTCATACTATACTCCTAGTGAAGTGGTTGGCGCCACCTTTACTACAAGCTTTTTCTATGGAGTTTTGGAAACAATACGAAAAGAAACGTTTCACCATCATTCCCACACTCATGCCTGTAATCCGCCTGTCATCAGCACTTAACGAATAAAACACCACTAAAATTATGCACTAACACTGAAAATATCACAAGTTTTGGAAAAGTAATACAATACGGTGAAGCGATCTTTCTCGTTTTCCCGCCAAAACACCTAAACGTGTCTTATTTTGCCTCTCGCCATAGTTTAGTTATTTGGTTAACCTATTTCTAAACAGAACTGCATAAAAAAGTTATCACGACGAGACAGCTGCGCAAACGATTGTGATGGTGACGTCATTGTGACGTGCAGATGAGTATTCAATAGTGGTTTATAATTTAGTCCGGGTCAAACAAGCATCGATGGTTCAGTGGTAGAATGCTCGCCTGCCACGCGGGCGGCCCGGGTTCGATTCCCGGTCGATGCAATATAATTTTGCTTCTATGTGTTTTAATTTTGTTTCTTTACACACAAATTCATGCAGAAAAATAAGATAAGTTTTAATTTTATGATAAATGTCCATTGAGTAGAGAATAAAAAATAAATGTTTGTTTTTTATTATCCACTCTAATTTATGTCGACATATTATTTCCTCGGTATTCATAATTTCAGCAAAAAACTTAAATTAAATGAGCTATATAAACGGTTTCCTCTGTGAATTGGCACTGGAAAAAACTTACTCGAATTAATCTAACAGCTTGGTAATTATGGCGGAGGCACCCAGCCCACAGATTAGACGGCACCGGCCCAAGCGCCCATAACTATGGCAGAATAAAGTTCTGTACAAGGTTACATTGAATCTTCAAACGTCTGTGGAAATAACAACTAATTTAATCTGTGGTTTAACCTTTACAACCGCCATTATATATTCTGTGCCACTGCACCATATTTATCTCATTTATTATGTTTTTGCGAAATCGAAGCGATTTCCGTCGTGTTATTTGAAACGGATACCACCGAGGTCGGCTTCTTGCGACCTCTTGTATGAATATATCGTCCAATTACGGTGTTACAATGGGGTACCGCATAGTACCGGCTAATGACAGGATCTGAGCTCCAATAGAAGGCTGGACCTCAGCGATCAGGGTGAAAGATAGCAGGAACAATAGATCGAGGGTGGGAGAGATGTTGCTTCTACAAGGTGGCGTGAAGTGACAAAACCCACCCCGCTTTCTCTTTTTAATCTATACATATAAAATTCAGTCCTGACTGACCGACTGAATGACTGACTTATATATAAGCGCACAGCCTAAACCGCTGGTCCTATAGACTTGAAAATTTGGAGGGTGTGTTCTTTGTAAAGTGTAGGTGTCCACTGAGAAAAGGTTCTTCGAAATTCCACCCCAAGGGGGTGAAATGTGTGGTTGAATTATTTTCCTATAGGCCACGCGGGCGAAGCCGCAGGCAGAAGCTAGTTCCATATGATTAAAATAAAATTGTATTGTACGGAGCGCGTATGTATTTTACCAGCGTTAGTGTTTCCTGACAAATAGATATAAATTTTACCCTTTTAAATTGTATTAGATCGGTAGAGTTGATGCTTTCAGCTCTTTTGCCTTTGAACCGAGCGTAACCTGACGAGGAAAGGAGTATGTACGGCTGGAGAAGGATATCAAATCTTATTATACAAACAATTTTCTACGTCACTACATATGTAATTTAGTCATTATTACAACGAACGAAAGTAAATCGCTGCGAAGGCACCCGCTGCACTCTTGCGTCACCGCCGCCGCCGCCGACCCCGGCCTCCGTGTTTCCCCACGCAACACTTGTCGCTCCACTACTCCCGGCTTTTGGTCGGTAGCCTTCGATCTATTTTGACAGCCTCTGTGTTGGTGTGGTGAGAAGGTTGGCTCAAAACCCGGAGGCGGGGGGTTCGATTCCCGCGGCAGTGCAAGTAATTCTGCGCAGAAAAAAAAGTGCAAGTACTTGTTCTGAGTCTGGGTGTTGTGGGACCATGGTCCTTGGCGTTCATGGGCACAGGGAATTTTAGTAAGGAAGTCTCAAAAAGGTGTATCTTAATAAAATTACTTTACGGGGCTTCCCTTTTATTTAAGATTGGTCATAATCCGTTTGAAACTAGATGTAGGCCTGAGCTGAGCTGTTGATTTGATGATAATATGATTATGATATGATTTAATTATTTGGCCAAATGGATACGACAAGTAATAAACTTACCGTATAAGTACCTACTTGAACACATGCTTCTTACAATAAAATATTATGACACTGTTACAGTACATAATTATACTGACGAGTTTTCAAATGTCATGTCATCCGGCTAATAAGTTATCAACACAAACCAATGGCATTATTTATCAGCTTTAGGTTTATTAAATTTACTTGTATGGTTTAAATATATATACACTGCTTTTACCGATAAAAATTAAAAACTTGTGATTTGAATCCAATAATAGCGTTCGTAAATTCAGTCCAAGAGCTATAATAGAATTGGTATTTTCAGAGACGTTTATTCCGTTAATCAATTTCACACGAGTCCATAGAGGAGATTTTATCTTTACAACGGATGCTTATGCCAATGCCAAATAATAAAAAAACGAGTATGCTTTAGACCACACGACTGAAGTAAAAGTTTTTTAGTTTAGCTCCATCTATCGGCCGGTATAACTTTATTTAACGTTAATGTCGCCAACTTGACAATTGTAAATGTCATTTTACCGGACATACCAACATAAAAATATTTTTTTTAACTTTGTTATGTTGACAACGGTGATCTACGTTAACCATCAACCTTAAATTTCCGTTCATCGCCAGCTTACTCCCCAAGACAAGCGTGCATAAAGAAATTTTACTTTAATAAATGTATAAATCACACCAAAATTAAAGGTAATAAGCGAGGGACTTATAATAGACTCTCTCCTCAGGAAACGGTCAAATATTACAGAAAGCGTTGCTTCAGTCAGACCGAGCATACCTCATAAAGTAAGCTGCAATATTTCAGTGTTTTCATTGTGTTCAGCTGGGCTATCACGTAACTCGATTGCAACAAGTAGAAACACAAATTTGTATGGATTTGACGGTTTGAATACCCAGTTTATGTGCATAGTTAGTATGGAAATTTCTCCTGTTGCATTGTAATCAAAGTTTCGTGATCCCCCTGCTGCCGCCGGCTCTGACTGAGCTTATGTGGTAGCTACTACCCATTCTGTGTCGAGTGCCCCTCTAGGCGGGAGCTGAAGGCTCGCGGGCCAGTGACGTGTCCCGCGGGCTGCAGCCGGCCACAGCTCACTTACATTACAGAGGGCGCGCTGGACGCTCGTACAGTGATTTATTAGTTTGACTTGTGGTGAACAGTTTTTCGAACGGAATACTTGGAAGACAATATGAATTTTGGTTTGTTTTTTTTTATATTTTATTTCAGTAATTCATTCATTTCATTAATTCATTGAATATTACCTTTTCTCCAAAAATGAAATATAGTTTAGTTTTTATAGGAATGAATGAGACAGCATTATTGTATCTTCAAGTAAGTTAATAATTATATATAGTAATTCATTAAGCGATATTACAATAATAAAACAAATTATTTAATTCTATAATTAATTTCTTAAAATTAATCATAAATTGGTCGATGGTTTTAAAATGCATGCAGTTTGTCGAGGAGGTACCCACTTTGGTTAGGTACGTTAAGTTCTTTGGTTGTGTTTACGAAATTTAATAAAAAATGTAATTTTTATTCTACCTTAAACTTAGTTAGTGTAACTGTCAAATTATAATTTTTATTGCGTATATTGCAAAGTTCTTTATCCTTAAAAGGTTTCACTGCCTAATACAATATTCCTCGAGGTTGCGTTTGCGCAACCCCGCCCGCCCACGGCTCGCGCCTAACGCTCGAACTGACGAAACATAAAACAAAATAGCGTTAGCGTAATACTTTAACAAACATCGAAGGAAACGTACTCAACGGTTTAAAGGTAGCAGTTCTGATAAGGTATTGTATGTTTACCGCCGCGCGATAAAGAATGTTATAATGTTTTTCATTTTAGGCATAACATTCAGCTTTTTCTTTTTTCATGTTGGTATTTCAGCCAGTACAAATGCTAGAGAATCCTTTTCATAAAAATCTTAATATCTTTGATTCCCTATATTTATAGTTAAAGCAGTTTCAAAAGCTAACAACCGGAAAATTTTGGCGAAGAGATTCAATTAAGTAATTATTATGATGCAGTTTCTAAACGCATGTGGCTACACGAGACTGTTTAGAAACTGCATTTGTCCTCCATATTTGACGGAACTACATAATTTCGATATCCTTCGGTACCTGTATTTATAAACAACACTGAAACTATTCGAAACTAGAGCCCCGTGCGCGTGCGCATGCGGCGCGATGCAGCGATGACTCAATAAGATGTTGTACCATGACTTCAGGGCTAGGGCTCGTTTACAACAGACAATAGCAAGCTGTGGCGGCGGTAATGATGGGTAGATGCTGTAATATGTAGATATTGACCTCAACAACGTACGTAATACTTGACAATTATACAGGATGAGTAATAGATGTCTTCAGAGATAGCACGCGATCGCAAAACTACTGATGCGTCGCTAACATGAAGGTTATAATAATAATACAAACATCCTGGACCCTAACTAGGATTCCCTGTGTCTAGGGACCCAGGAACTACGAGGACCCACAGTTCCTGGGTCCCTAGACAGACAGACTCAGAACAGGTATGTGCATTTTTTTTCTGTGCATAAATGCTTGTTCTACCGTGGGAATCGAATCGGCTGCTTCCGGGTTATGAGTCGACCTGCTCAACCACCACACCACAGAGGCTGTCTTTGGTTCGTTAGATGGTTAAAATAAAAGTGCTTATTGTCAACGAAAAGAAAGGCTTCACTTTATAACGAATATTATTACTTTATTTCTTTCTATGACAAATTTTCTCTAGATTAAAAAAAGTGGAGCTTGGATTAAGTACTTACCTAGAATACTTTGAGAGCTTTTAAAATAATAAAACAAATGTTACGTAATCTGTGTCGGCGTTTATAATCTCTAAAAATTTTGTTACTTCTAAAGTTGCTAGTAGGACCGTATATATTTAGTTATAAGGTTGTCTTTGAAACTTGTAGACTGCAACACTGCAAGACTTTTTGCCAAAGTACCTCTAGGTAGGTACCACCGCTTTGCCAGTTATTCTGCCGCCAAGCAGGATTGTGCAAGCACTACTGTATTCCGTTTTGAAATGCACTGTGAAATTAGTGGGCTAATAAGACTTTCTGACCTGATCTCACAGACTAGTAAGCTATTATGAGACAGTGCTGATGTAGACTTTCTGACCTGATCTCACAGACTAGTAAGCTATTATGAGACAGTGCTGATGTTTCAGGATGATGTGCGTAGTTCATTGTGACGCGAAACTTTATATTTTAGAGTTCCGAGTGGCACTGCATCTGGTATGGGCAGTCGTGACACTTAACATCAGGCGAACGACTAGCTCGTCACGTCATTCATTAGTAAAAAAACCTACATGTTTTTTAAACCAGGGAAGGGTATATATTCATAACTGAGCCCAATGCCGCATTGTAACACATACAAACTCAACATTTTTATACATATTTGAATAACAATTCACTTCGCAAGGAAAATCCTTGTCCCGTGAGTTATTTTGATTGTTTGTCCTTTTAAACCTCCCACGAAATATATTTTGAATATTTAATGTTTCTTAGAAAACACGTAAACGAATAGATACGGGAAATCCTTTAATAAAAATAACTTTATATTTTACGAGTGTATAAGTCCTATAGTACCTGCACACCACAGAACTACTCAACAATAACATAAGATCTAGTATTTTTTAAACAATGACATATCAGGGATAGGTACATTGTTTTATACGGAAGCCTTAAAGTAACTATTATTGAGTGTTATTACAATAATTCTATTCATTCGCACAAAGTAAGAAATATAATAACGCCCAACGATTACATAGAAATAAGAAAACATCCTGGACTGTAACAGGATTCCTTGGATATTGGGACCCAGGATCTACGAGGGTCATGATCTCACAACATGCAGACACAAAAAAGCACAAGTGCTTGTTTTGCCGCGGGAATCGAATATCTCTTGGATATGAACCGATGTCCTCAAACACACCACAGCGGCGTTACAGCCTCACCATTCCATCAATGGCATGTTGTCTCTGTCGCATTCACAATATATAAGTAGGTACCTTTATCATCTGCCCTCGCGACCAACTCTGCGCTTTTTAATCAATTATATACTTATTCATAGCAATGACACGCCATGTAGAAAGAAATACACGAAATAGTCACGCAATATGACTTATTTATTTATTTATTTATTTCGATTACCAACATAATGTACACCGTAGCCAGATCCGATAACACAATTAAAAAGGAAACATTGCTAAGTGTCATCGCAGTTACAGGTAAAGACTGCATGCACAATAAAAGAGAGTATAATAATAATAACAGCTGTTCGAAAAATCGATAAAACACTAGGAATACACAGTCATAATAGTTAATATTGATTGAATGAATTAAAAATAAAAATAATATAAAATGTAAAGATTAAAAAATTGATAATTGGATTAGAATATACATTACAATATCACAGATCTTCAATACTCTTCTTAAACTTGTGAATGTTATCCGCAAATAGGTCAATAGTGACATTATTTCGGATCCTGTTAAATTCTCGTACCAATCTGTTTATAGGTGCGTTTTGGCCAAGATTAGATTTGAAATGAATATCTTTGAGTAATTTAAATCTAGATGCTCTTGGTAACCTTGATGGGGACGAGAAATTTAATAATGATAGAAGCTCAGGTGCATCAAATAAACCATTGGCAAGCTTAAAAAGAAAAGAGAGGTCTAGCATTCGTCTTCGATCCGAAAGTGAACTAATTTTAAAATGCACCAATCTATCAGGGTAGCTTCGAATACTTTTGGCAAGATTGCACGAGTAAGTAAGATGCCATAAAAAACGCTTTTGCACAGATTCAAGCCTTTTGGTATAAATATCATAAAAAGGATTCCAGGCAACACTACAGTACTCCAAGCCACTGCGGACAAGTGAAATATAAATTAAAATTTTGGTTTTGGGAGACTTGAAATCTTTACAATTGCGAAGAACGAAGCCGAGGCACTTGAATGCTTTTGAACATACATTGTCGATATGAACATTAAACCTCAGCTTGTTGTCTAATATTATACCCAAATCTCTAATACAGTCAACTTCTAATAAAACATCGTTTATTATCTTGTATTTAAAATTAAAATCTTTCACTTTTTTTCTCGAAAAACGTATTGAGAAACATTTGGAAGCATTAAGATCCATTCCATTTAATTGACACCATACTGCAAGTCGATCCAGATCCTCCTGAATCAGTTCAGCATCAGAAGTGCTATCTACAACCCTAAATATTTTTAAATCGTCCGCAAACAAGTAATGGTTACAATGATGAAAACAGCTTCCGATGTCATTAATGAAAATATTGAAAAGTAAAGGGCCTAAATGAGAACCTTGTGGGACTCCTGAATGAACTGAAAATGGATCTGATAAGTACCCATTTGCTACCACCACGGATTTCCTATCTGACAAGTATGATGTGCACCAGCTCAACAAAGGCTCGGCGATACCACACTCTGAAAGTTTACAAACAAGCATTTGATGATTAACCCGATCGAAAGCCTTGCTGAAATCAGTGTAAACCGCATCAACAGACGAGCGCCTGTCCAGCTCAAGCGAAATGGCATTTATAAAAGAAACCAAATTAGTAGCAGTTGATCTGGCTTTCATGAAACCATGCTGATGCGTGTTCATTAGTTGTTTGAAATGCCATGATAATATTGGGTGTAATAACTGCTCAAAAACCATAGCAAACACTGGCAGGATAGAAATTGGCCTGTAGTTTTTGACAAGGTCTCTGGGACCATTTTTATGCAAGGGGACAACCAGAGCAACTTTCCATTCTGCAGGGAATATGCCAATACTCAGCGAGTTGTTATAAATTAGACGCAGGGGATGCGCCAACGAAGCAGCACACTTTGAAACAAAGACTGACGGGAGACCATCAGAACCGGCGCCTTTATTAACGTCAAGTCTTTTTAATATCTTAATCACTTGATCATCTTTAAATCGGATTGACGTAAGATAACCGCTTGTCAACATGGCAACGCGATCATCAGTGCTCATAGGAGGGTTAAAAGCTGGGTTGCTATAAGCTGCGGAAAAATTAAGGGCAAAAAGGTTGCAGATATCAGTTCCATTAGTTGCGGTGTTGTTTTGAAATGACATATGTGCCGGGTAATGACTTTGGCTTTTTTTCTTATTCTTAATGTAAGACCAAAAAATCTTAGGATTTGAGCTCAGACTAGATTCTAAGCGAGCAATATAATTGTTGTAACATTTGGTCATTAGATGCTCAGACCTCTTCTTGGCTAATTCATATGATAGTAGGTCTAAGGGGTTGTTATTAAACTTGCGTGACTTATTTCTATATTTGAGCTTTTCTCTCAAACGGTTAATTAGATCCCGAGAAAACCAAATAGGATACTTATGTGACTTTGGCAGTGTTTTTGGTACATACTTCACAATAGCAGAGCGAATATGATTGTAAAATACCGCGAGCATGCCATCGATTGAGACGCATTTTTCAAACTCTTCGTCCCAACATATGTCATTAATATAGTTATTTATATTTGCATAGTCGCCCTTATAGAAGCAAAAATGATAACAACTATTAGGACGAAGTCCATTATCAGCACAAAAAGAAACACTAAAATTGAAAGGGGGGTGAAGAGGATCAACAATAGAAAGTGGATTATTATTTATATTCAAATGTGAAATTTTTTTATTGCTCAGAACCAAATCCAAAATTTTGCCTTTCGTGTTAACAATATGGTTGTATTGTTTTAAATCGTCTAGCGAAGCAAAATCTAATAGCATAGTAATGAATAAACTGTTGTTGGTGGTATTACTTAGAGACTGGGAGTTATCATCAAAATTCCAAGATACTGCAGGAAGATTAAAATCGCCGAGAAACATGATGTTTTCAATATTATTTTGTTCTAACACTTGATTACTGTTCGTTATAAACTCATCGAGTATGTGATGTTGAATAGGTGGTGGCAGGTAAGCTGTACACAAATACAGCTGCTCAATAGTACCCTTATCATTGTGGAACTCAATTTGTACCCAAAGGTCCTCACATTTCGACTCAAAGCTCTGAAGGCGTTTGGAAAGGTACCGCTTCAAGACCGCGATAAGTACGCCACCGCCGTTCTTTTTACTATGGAAACCGCTAGATTCCCTATCTCGTCTGTATACAACATAACGGCTATCAAAAAGTTCAGAATCGAAGACGCTGCTATTCAACCAGGTTTCACTTAAAATAATAGCATCGTAATTGTTACAAACAATGTTGTTGAAAAATTGTATAGTTTTTGATCGCAAACCTCTTACGTTTTGATAATAAAATTGAATCATATGAAAAATAGAACAGTATCAAAAACCTATTATAAAAATTGTATACAAAATAATTGAATTAAAATATTAAATGAATGAAAAATATAAAAGTAAATAAAAATACTTAGAATGATATTGTTTTAATATTAGGTACTATATATATTTTTTTTTGTAAAATAAATTTCGAAAACCAAAAATAATATAATTTAAAAAATACAGTAAAATATAATATAAAATTTGAAGCTATATAAGCAGATTAGTTATGAGTTCCTAATTAATTTTGAATTCCTGTACGTATAAACTGATTGATTTTAAAACAAAATAACCCAAATTGAAATTAAAATTGATTACAGTAAATAATCAATCAATAAAATAAAAAATAAAAAACATGCAATTGACTATGATAGATTATTTAACACGCCCAGGTCTTTTACAAAAACAAAATTTGAATTTTCTGTTTTCCGCACAAAAACTTTTCCGTCGCGCACCCAAACAAATCTGTAGCTGAGCTCTTTTGCCTTCCTGCGGGCTGCAGCATGCAACGCTTTAATTTCCGGGGTTAGGTGTTCTGAGACAAACACCGCGCTCTTCTTATTCCCACCGTAGCCCAGATGACTGGTGTTCAGCTTGTCACCGGGATTAATCCTATTAAACTTGATTACTCCGGCCAAGAAGGTATCGCGTAGCCGACGGCTGCTAAACTTAACCAAGATTGATCGAGGACGGGGGCTCGTAGCGTTGAGCTTGGCTATACGACTGCAATATTGCAGATCAGATTCAGTTACTGGGCACTTGATGGTATTGCCAAGCTGCCGCACCGTGCTGTACAGGTTTTCGTTGCTGTTCTCAGGAACGCACTGTATCTCGATATTATTTGTACGAGATAGCTGCTCCACCTGGTGCAGGCGGTGAGTGAGGTCACGAGTGATTGTTTTCAACTCTTCGTTTTCAACCTTCAGCTGAGCTATCTGCGCTTTTTTATGCTCACTTTCACGATTAAGTTTTTCGTGCTCTGAATCAGTAAACGCCAGTGATTCCTCGAAAGTTGCCAGTTTTGTCTGAATGTTCTTAATGTCGTTGTTAAATTTTCTGTCCAGTTCTTCTCGAATTATTTCCCGGATTAGTTCCGCCGATAAGCAGCCGCAGTTCCCGGAACCGCGAGGCTTAGTACGCAGAGTAACGTTATCGTACTGTTGCTGTGGCTCAGTCTCGCTTGTGTACTTACGTACAGACGTTGTGGCTGTAGCTGGAGAGCTGCGTATCGGCGTATTGGAATTATCGCCGCGCTTAGGTTCACTACAGCGACAAGACGGACAAACCCAAGTATCCTTGTAATCTTTATTGAACCCCTGGAAGTCCTCTTTGCTGAAGTTCATGCAAGTGTAGTGATATTTTTCCGGGCACCGGGAACAGTGTAGAAAAGTAATCCCTTTTAAAGTATTTGGACAGGCAGAACACTTTTGATCACTCATTGCGTTATGTTTGTATTAACTCGTAACCGTAGGTACCGTGCACTTAATATGTTTTGATCCACCGGTGTCACGCCAAGAAGAGCTTAAGCGCCATGCAAGATATGTCAACTGTTCTTATCACTGATTTACGTTTAAGGATTGAGCCAAACACTTCACTAATTGGATAACCAACTTAACTTTGAACTTTACACGAACGAATAACACAATTCTTTGAAAAAAACGACCTTTTAACGTAAAATATGCGGAGCAAAATTAAACAGCTGTTACTCTCTTGCCGGTTGAGGGTAGAAAAATCTACTTGTGAAAAATGACATAAACCTTCTTTTCTCGGACGTAAGACATAATACGGATGGTTCCAGGAGTGTGGTGGTGCGTGCTGGCGGCGGCGGCGGTGGGCGCCGAGACGTGGCAGTGGCCGGAGCAGGCGGCGTCGGTCAGGATCGACACGAAGGTGCGGTTCGTCGAGCAGCCGGGACAGGACGAGTGAGTCGACGCTATATCTCTTGTTATTTTACCAAGAAACGTCTATCATCATCATTATCATTATCATTATCCACTGCTGAACCTGCTGCTAGGCCTCCCCTTCAGCTTCATGCATCCAACGACACCCCGAAGTTATGGTCAGGTCGGACTTGGACTACCTCTCAAAAGACCGGCCTACACGGGTTTCGTACCCAATAGCTGCGTCTTCCGGTGCGTGATCGCCACTCGGGAACCTTTCTTCCCCATGGGTGGTAGGTTCTATGATCAATGTGGTCTGCTCTCGATTACAAGCTGCTTTAGTGAAGCTTCTTCTATCAGTCTGTACTAATGTTTGACAGCCTAAGTTCACGCTTATTCCTGTGTGACATACCTAAATAAATTGCAGTAGATGTGTTATAAAGGGACAAAAGAGAACTTTCAAAGGAAGGTACTGTCAAAGTTTAATGTAAATGGTTATTATTATTCTGTGCTAATTATAAGTACTCGCTAACTGTTTACTACCAAGTAGGCTGTTCTCTTGGTTAGGTATTCCATGTAACACAGATCAAATTAAGGTGTGTACACACTAAAACGAAGAATTCCATTTGTTTTGTTGTTGTAGTTTTTGGTTATTTAGCTTTTATACTAGGTAATCGCGGAACGAAGATTATTCTTTATAGTGTCGTAAAAATATTTAACAATAATGTTCCTGTTTTCATGTATTGGTTACAAAACTGTTTTAATTGTAAAAAAAGGTTGTAGGAACAAATATATGAAACCAGGTTGTGGTTGCGGCATGCAACGGACGTGTGCATCAGCTGGCGGCGCGCTGCATTCAGCAGTGGAGGCATCGCCGACTCAGGTGCGGTTGCGATCGCCGTATGTTCAGACTCGACTCGCTCGTTGTCTTCGCCGAGTATGTAGGCAGGCTTCCGTCGATCGAACGTATCGATCGATTGTCCATTATTGATTATTTCTATTATAAATATGATGTATCGAGTAATGTCCTCTACCCGCGCTTGTAATTAACAGACCCAGTGTTATCAGGGCTAGCTACAAAAGTAAATAAACTGTCACAATGTTGAATTGCCCGCTTCAGAGTGGACCGGTCTAAAACTAATGTCAGCATAGCCTGAATGTCAAACTTTGACAGTTTACACAGCGTGATGGCATGATGTGTTGCTTCCTCCAAGTTCAGTCATTTTAATAAAGCTTATGTATGCATCGTGTAACGTGTTCTCGCGTCACCTTGACTTTGGCCCACTTGGCGCAGCCTTCGGAGCTTTATCTCAATTTTATTTTGGTTGCATAAGCTGCGAGCTGTTTATGACGTCACTCGGCTCGATCTTGACTGCACCAATATGGTGTAACAGCGGTTGTAGCGTTATTATACGTTATTATGTTTTTTATAACAAAATAGTATTATGGTATCTGAAACGTCAGCTTACTTTTATAAGAACTTGAGAAGCTTTTGGTTAGACGTGTAAGTTTCATTTGTTTTTTTTTTCAAAGTTCCACTATTTCGCGTTATTTACGTTTAGAAGTTTTTCTTGTTATTACATAATCCCGATCATTAAAATATCTTTTGAAATGCCTCGTTCCAGTTGACTCCACATCTCCTTGGCCATTTAGCGGTATGACCACATATTGTTCAAGCGCCGTACCATGCAGCATTCTCCCACATCATTCCGACGCTGACTCTAGAATAGGGCCCGCTTGCGTCACTTCGAACCATTTAGTACGGCGGTACTACTACTACTAAAGCTGACATTATTCTGTAACCTAATTTAGCAATTTGATATCATCGTTTTATCATTGTGTCTCCGCAGTTATCTGGTTCTTATTGTTCTCAATGAAGCGGATATCTATTAGATAGATGTATAATTAGGTACATAAATTATTACCAATTGCGTGTTCATAATTTTGTAATAGCTCAGCCACCAATTGTACCTATGTAATCGTGACTGACGGTTTCCTTTTTGATCAAGTTTCTAAATAATGAGTCATAATATCCCGATTACAAATAACCGGACCACAAAAACTATAGTCAATTATCTAATGAATCTAAATATATATATAACTCAAAGGTGACTGACTGATTGACTGACTGACATAGTGATCTATCAACGCACAGCCCAAACCACTGGACGGATCGGGCTGAAATTTGGCATGCAAGTAGATGTTATGACGTAGGCATCCGCTAAGAAAGGATTTTTCGACATTCCACCCTTAAGAGTGAAATGGGTGGTTGAATAATTTTCCCATAGGCCACGCCGCGGGCGAAGCTGCGGGCAGAAGCTCGTTATTCATAAAATTACGCACTTGGGCGGTAGGTATGTATAAGGAATCAATTTAGTAAGTACCTATCTATGGAAACCATATTAAAAATGTTGACGAAAAAATTATTATGTTCGAGTCTCGCACACCACACTCAACTCAAAGTAAACGGCTGAGATATGAAAATGTGAGCTTCCCATACGTAGGTAGAGTCACGCACACTTATTTCATACCTATTGACTGGCCCGATAGCTCAGTTAGTAGTTATCCTGCCTTCACAACTGCAGGTTGTGGGTTCAACTCCCACCCAGGACAAACGTTTGTATGATGAACATCGTTGTTTGTTCTTTGTCTGAGTTATATTGTATTCTATGCACAAATACTTGTCCTGCCGTGGGAATCGAACCCGCCGCCTCCGGGTTATGAGCCGACCTGCTCAACCACCACACCACACAGGTTGTCCAATTTATTATATCATCGTTGTATCAACAATAAGTATTTTATTATCTAAATATGCAAGTAAACTATTATCATGAGACTTACTTTCATTCATTTCAATGTATTGAAGTTGAGTCGCTATTGTTAGGCAGCCATTCAAATGGTAGCGCAATAATATTAGATAGGTACTTGTAAGTTTTGTAAGCAATGTTTGGTAACGGACACTGATCGCTTATGTTGTAAAAGTGTAACTTCACAGCCGTTAGTTAAAACTATTTCATTTACGAAACATTAAGAATGTCCGGCTCTAAGTGGTCAACATTGAACGCAAGAATTACCAGCACCCAACTATTTAGCAATAACCTTTAGATCTATTATTAAGATCAGAATTGACAGCCTCTGTGGTGTGGTAGTTGAGCAGGTCGGCTCATAACCCGGAGGCAGCGAGTTCATTTCCCGCGGCAGGACAAGTATTTGTGCACAGAAAAGAAAAGCGCAAATACTTGTTCTGAGTCTGGGTGTTGTGGGACCATGGTCCTCGTAGTTCCTGGGTTTCTAGACACTGGGCATCCTAGTTAGGCTCCAGGATCTATGTATGTGATCGTTGGGCGTTATTATTATTATTATTATTAAGGTCGATTACGGTAAAACTGAAATTCAATTCAATTGAATTAAAATTAAATTGTACAACTTACGCCATTGAAAAAGCGGTTCTGAAAAGAAGAAAATATGGTTTTCTCAGCAATATTTTTCAGCTCTCTACCATAGTAATAATAAATAACGGTGTGTGGTGTTGGTTCCAGTGAGCGGGACCGGGACCGGGACCGGGACCGTGCGCCGGTGCAGGCGGACGAGCTGCCGTTCCTCGAGGCGACGCAGACGGACGGCTTCTACAACCGGCCCGGCGCGGCCGGCCGGTACCCCGTGCGGGCCGAGCCTCCCCCGCACCGGTTCGACCTCCCTCCACCTACTTGCCTGACTACTCGCCGCATGCCTCGCAGCTTGCTCCACCAACTGTTCCCTTTAAGCTTTAGTGATACGGAGACCTCTTGAAGCCAGTTGGAGAGAATTTCACAAATTTTCAAATTGACAAATATTGTTGCTGTTGACGCCTTTGAATGATGATGTACACATACATACACATACACACCCACAAACACCCGCTTATACATTTACACAGATACACATATACACATACATACATACACATACATTATAGTTATACACACACGCACACACACATATACACCCTTTTCGTTGATACCGATGAGTGTATATTTGTATACAGTTTTTAAACTATTATTGTTTATGTTAATGAATGATGTGATGCCAAGCGACACGACCGCCCGTAACAGAACAGTCGGAACTCTAAAATATAAAGTTTCGCGTGACACTGCGCTGCGCACATCATCCTATCAGCACAGTCTGGTAATAAGATTACTCGACTGTGAGATCAGATTATAAAGTCTCATTTGCCCAGTTATTTCACTAGCTACAGCGCCCTTTAAACCGGAACACAGTAGTGCTTGCACACTACTGCTTGGCGGCAGAATAACTGCCAAAGCGGTGGTACCTACCTAGACGAACTTTGCAGAAAAGTCCTACCACCTAGTAGTATCTACTAGTAGTAGATTCATTGAAGTAATGTAATAATATTTACGTCAGTAAACATTTTGTATTCGATATATTATTTGATGACTGATGATTATTGTTATGTTACAGAAGCAAGGCGTACACTTCCGATGGAACCGTAGATTCCCTGCAGTACTGCAAGTGCGAACCGACGGCCGAGTGCAACCCGCGCGAGGACTCCGCGGTGAGCACGCACCCAGCTGTGGACCTCAAGCTGTTGACTACTGATTCTAATAAGTACTGGTTATGTTTGCAGCGAGCTTGCGGCGCGGGCAAGTTCCTCTGCTGCTACAAGCGGCCCAATAAAGTTACACCACAGAACACAGGTACGTTCCCACGATAGATAACGAAACTTTGTTTGCAATGCAATAGGAGAAACTTCCATACTAACTCTGCACATAAACTGCGTATTGAAACTGTCAAATCCTAAAAGGGTGGGTGTTATATTGTCACACTAATATTATAAAGGCGAAAGATTGTATGTGTGTATGTTTGTTACTTCTTCACGCTCAAACGGCTGAATGGAATGGATGAAATTCTGTACCAAGCTTATACACTGGATTAACATATAGGCTACATTTTGTCCCGGAAAAGTGAAATTTTCCCGTGGAATGAGCAAATATATACAATTTTTTTTATCCGCGGGTGAAACCGCGGGGCGCTACTAGCATTCTGTATATTTATTTACAAACAAAAATAATCTAAGCATTGTATCAGTTATCTGGTTCCCATAGTACAGCTTTGCTTAGTTTGGGACTAGATGGCAATGTGTGAAATGTCCACAAATATTTATTTATTCATTTATTCAACAAAAGTGATGATAATTATATGTTTATTGTAGAATACTTCAACGAAATCGACGACGAGCGACCGTCCCTATTGCCGGGGAGGGAAAAGTTCGCGCACCTGTTCCCGGCACCCGGCCCGGCGGGGGCGCAGGGACCGTTCGCGGCTGGATACGCGCACGAAGCGGGCCTGGAGGGGGCACGCAGCGTACTGGTCGGACCGGGCGGGCCCGCCGGCCGCGCGGGCCTGCTCGTCGGCCCCGGCGGGCCCAGCGGCGTCATAGGCCCACAAGGACCCAGCGGGGTCGCTCGACCGCTGAAGAGTACCCCGGACGTTCTAGTCGGTCCAGAAGGCCCCACTGGCGTAATCGGCCCAGCACCGGCTGGACACAATCAGGGCGTTCTGGTCGGTCCTAATGGCCCCCGAGATGTCGGATCGAGCGAAACAGCACAGCGAGGCATTCTAGTAGGACCAGGCGGCCCCACTGGATTCATCGGACCTAGAGGATATGGTCAGCGTCCGTACCTAGTTGGCCCTGGTGGTCCCACCGGGATCATTGGGCCTCGCATGACGAACGGTTACTTCAACCAGTTCTATGGCAGAATGCGGAGGCCAGGAGTGCTCGTGGGGCCAGGCGGGCCCACGGGGGTGATCGGACCGAGCCGGCAGCTGCTCGTGGGCCCCGGGGGACCCACCGGACAAATTGGTCCCCAAAATTACTTTGTTTAAGACTGGTGCGTACAGTGCGTGTGCGGGATGACTAACGGACCTAATGTACTGTGCGGCGTGTGTTTATGCGCGCGGCGGCTGGAGTTGCTAATGTAAATATTTTGGCTGTCCGTAACGAATGGACGCGATTGTGATGGCTGCTATAAATCGTCCGCTACGAATGTACGGTTACCATTGAATTTGTTTACGTAGAATTAGTAAAACATTATATTTAAGATAGTTATGTAAGCATATTTGCCATTGTATCCAAAACAATGATTACTTGTAATAAATCAAATCACCCAAATGAAAATTATAAAAATACGTAGATACAGAGAAAATAGAAATAAAATACATTTCACAGTTGTATTATAACCAACTTACACCAAAATAAAATTTTTAAACATTTAGAAATAAACTACAATAATTTTAGTTCTACTCTCGTTTTACATTCCTCCAACGAATCGCAAGCTCGCATAAATCATGGTAATTAAACGTAGGTAATAAAACCGGCGATCCATCTCGCGGCGGATGAAAAATGTACATCATCCGACAGCCGACATCCATCGCCGGCTGTCGGACCTATCCGCCTAGAGAGCGGTTTTACACTGTACGACACGATATCGGCATCATTCATGCAACGTGATGAAAATATCATCTTGTTCAGACAACGGGACATCACTAGATAATTAAATATAAAATAAATTTAAAAGTCAATAAAAAAAATGGGTTCAACCTTCTTGGGCTCCCAATTGTCTGCAATGGACCTACCGAATTTATATAGATCCGTATCGGACTATATGGAAAATGCTCGAAGGACCAAATTTTAATCATATTTGGAAATAGTATAAGTATTTTAAAAAATACTATGTTCTATATTCAAACAGAATCTACTCGAAAATATTCTAGGTCTATAGTTCATGCATCACTGATTAGTAGTGAAACGGAGGCTTCGGTTTTCAGAATCTTCTAATTATTATTTGTTGCATTATTTATTTAGTTTTGGTGTAATAAAAACAATACTTTTCATAGGAAAATCGTTTCGATACGTTTATTTTTGACGTTTCAAAAAATATAGGTTATACATAAATTTTTTTTTTTTCTTCTTCGCCGTGGCTCGTTGCGCACGGCTGCTTTACTGTTTATCCGTCTACATCTGCGACGAGCGGCGACATGCCCCCGGCCTTGGAAGCGCCGGCTTCCAACGATGATGCTTCAGGTGGTTGAGTATCCTCAGGTTGCAACGGTAGCGGGCATATTTTTGAGAATGCCCTCCTAGTAGTTCCAGTAGTAGTATGTATATCCGCAACACGTGATACGCCGTCTCTTCCAGGAAAAACTTGAATTATGCGACCTAGGCGCCATTTCAGGGGTGGCAGGTTGTCGTCTTTGATGAGAACCAAGGTGCCCAATGCGAGGTCGTCTTTTCTTGATTTCCATTTCGTCCTCTGTTGGAGCTCTGATATGTATTCGCGGGACCACCTCTGCCAGAACTGCTGTCGTAACTGCTCGACTCGATGGTAGCGGGTTAGACGAGACGTTGCTATATCAGCTACATATTCGCACGGCGGAGCAGTCAATGGTCGGCCAATAAGGAAGTGGCCAGGCGTGAGCGGCATCAAGTCAGAAGGATCAGTGGATAATGGTGACATAGGTCGGGAGTTAAGGACGGCCTCAATTTGGGTTAAAACTGTGCTTAGTTCTTCATATGTTAATTTAGCATTACGTACGATACGTCTAAGATGATACTTGCACGACTTTACACCACTCTCCCAAAGGCCTCCGAAATGAGGTGAATATGGGGGAATGAATTGAAATTTAATGCCATCGTTTTCTGAAAATTCGAGTATTTTATTTGAATTATCTAGTAAGAACAAAGAAAGTTCCTTTGCTGCACCTACAAAACATTTGCCGTTATCAGAGAATATCATTTCCGGTCTGCCTCGTCGGCTTATAAAACGTTTAAGAGATAAAATAAAATCTGCTGTAGACAGACTGGTGACAAGCTCTAAATGAACAGCTCGAGTTAAAAAACAAACGAATAAGCATATATAACATTTCTCTAGCCGAGCACCCCTGCCCCTTCTATTGAGAATCAGTATTGGTCCAGCATAATCCATACCAGTTCTTAAAAACGGAAATCCCGCGTTCAAACGTGCTGATGGTAAGTTTCCCATGATTGGAGTTAAAGTTTTGCCTCGAAGTCTGGTGCAAATAACACACTGGCGTACTATTTTCCTAATTAAATTTCTTGCTCCTAACAACCACCAGATTTCACGTAAGCTAGACAACATTAACTGTGGACCAGCATGAAGCAATCGGCTATGTTCCTGGTTTACTAGGAGAACGGATAACTTGTGTTTGCTACACAAAAGTATCGGATGTTTTTTGTTATAGTCGAAATCTGTAGAGTTACTAAGTCTACCTCCTACTCGAATTAGACGTTGATCATCTAAAAAAAACATTCAACCCTAAAACACGATTTCTTGTTTTGATTGGTAAATTCTTTTCTAGGCATTCGTACACCTCAGCGAACGATTGTTTCTGCGCGCATCGTACTAACATGCGCTGAGATGCATTTAACTCATCAGTACTTAATGCACCAGTTTTTCGTATTGACATATCATTGCGATCCGTAACTCTACTACGAATGTTGCTTATAAAGCGCAATACGTATGCCCAGACGCGTTTCAGCTTGTTGAATGAGGAATACTTATCGAATTGTATCAATTCATGTGAATCAACACAAAAAAAATTGGACGCTTGAGATCGTAGCTCTGGTAAATTACTAGTGTCAATGACATCGTTACGAACCTTCTCAGTATCAAACCCATCGCATTGATAATTTCGCAAATAGGATGGACCGTTCCACCATAACTCACAATTAATTAAAGAATCGAGAGCAAGTCCCCTGGACAAAAGATCGGCTGGATTATCCTTGCTAGCAACATGCAGCCAACCGGAATTACCTGTAAGTTCATTGATTTCGGTAACCCGGTTTTGTACAAACGGTTTTAGTAAATGTGGTGACATATTTACCCAACCAATGACAATTGTTGAATCAGTCCAGAAGTTGACTTTGGTGAAAGTCAATCGTAATGAGTCAATTATCTTTTTATAGAGTCTCGCGCCCACCAGCGCGCCGCAAAGTTCCAGCTTCGGAATACTAATCGATTTTAAAGGCGCTACTTTACTTTTAGCACACAGTAGTTTGACCGTAACTTCCGAATCATCATTATAAGTACATATGTAGGCACAGGCCCCATAGGCATTTTGAGAGGCGTCAGTGAAAATATTGAGTGTTCTGTGTTGCACTGAATCACTCATGACGTGACGCGGAATCCTCAATTCACTTAAACATTTTAATGTCCTGATAAAGTTCTGCCACGTTATAGCAATATCGCGGGTCACTGGAGTATCCCAATCAATTTTGCTAAGCCACAGCTTTTGCAGCAATATTTTTGAGATAATGACCGATGGAGAAAGCATTCCTAAAGGGTCATAAATTTGCGAAATGGTGGATAACATCACGCGCTTAGTTAACTTCGATATATCCGGATAATCATCGACCTTTGTAGCGTAGTAGAGCTCATCACTATCGTTATACCAGCCTATGCCCAGCGTTTTGTTCTGTGTATGTTCGCCTACAAACAGGTGATCGAGTGCACTACGAGAAATATCTGAGTTGAACGTCCACTTACGAAGTGGAAAACAGCCCGATCGCAAAACCGTTGACGTTTTATCACAAATTTCTAATAAGTGTTGAAAATCATCACTTCCCGTGATCAAATCATCTACGAATATGTCTTCCGTGATAACACGTGCTATTTCGTCATTGTCACATTCTAAAGCCAGTTGCCTAATGCAGCGCATGCTTAGATATGAAGCACAGGCCATTCCATACGTCACCCTGTTCAAGCAATAAATATTCAAAGGATCAACAGATTTGTCGCGCCAGAGCACGAGCTGCAATGACCTTTGATCCGGTTGGATCAAAACTTGCCGGAACATTTTCTCAACGTCAGCGCATGCTACGAATTTATATTGCCTAAATCGTAAAAGTATTGCGAAAATATCGTTTTGAAGCGCTGGACCCGGCAACTGGATATCATTTAACGATATTTTGGTTGAGGTGGCAGCACTAGCATTGAACACGACTCTTAGTTTAGTAGTAGTACTGCTCTCCCTCAGCACACCATGATGCGGAAGAAAATAGTTAGGGGTGTCAACACTATGTACAAGACTCATGTGTCCCAAATCCCTATATTCATTCATAAACTCACAGTACATACGCTTGTAATCAAGTGAACGTTCAAGCTTACGTTCCAACGAGAGAAACTTATTTTTTGCTGAATTGTACGAATCGCCTAAAACCGCCGGCGATTCCTTTAGGGGTATACGTACAGAAAATCTACCTTTGCAGTCACGAGTTGTCGTTTTGTTAAATAGTTCTTCACAAACCTTCTCATCATAAGTAAGAACATTGTGTGCTGTAGGTACATTCTCTATCTCCCAGAACCGTTTAAGCTGTTCATCTATGCATTGAGTGAAATTACACTGAACCTGACTCAATTTAGTCTGTGTAATATTCTTGGTTGTATATAATGGGCCAGACAATAACCATCCAAACTTTGAGTTTTGAAGATATGGCCCATTCGACAATCGGATACGATTGTCATCTATGATTTCCCAAAAGAGGTCCGCACCTATCAGCAAATCAATTTCTGCAGGTATATGAAAGGTGGGATCTGCCAACTGTATGTTGTTAGGAATACGTATAAGATCAGTGTTTATTTTTGTCGAGGGCAAACTGGATGTTATGCGCTGCAAGACAAAGCATTTAACTGTTTTCTTAAAATTGTTTAGTATAGAACGTATAACAATTTCACGTGACTGATGTGACTGCGTCACCGAGTGTGCGACACCTGTAATATTGATAGTGGACTGTATTGAAGGCGTATTTAAACGTTTACTTAATTTCTCTGAGATAAAACAATGTTGACTCCCATTGTCTAACAGCGCTCGGGCTGTATATACTTGATTATCTTTATCTACTACTTCCACAATTGCTGTACATAATAACACCGGTTGTAATGACCGAGTACACATTGACAAACCATCAGTACTGTCTAATGTATGGTAAGCATCCATAGATAAGGAATGAAGTGCAGTTGTTGGGTTGACTTGTTGAGTTGAACTACCATCAGCTGTTTGGTCCCTATGCACAGATAAATCGTTTCTGTTTGATATATCATTTATATGAAGTAAGGTATTATGTTTACTTTGACATTGTTTGCAAGGGCCAAATAGACACTCAGCAAATGGATGCCCAGGACGTAGACAGTTGCGACACAATTGTTTTTCACCAACAAATTTGATTCTATCCCGAACAGACAGATTAAGAAAATTAAAACATGAATAAAGTGCGTGATTTCCATTACAAGATGGACAACTAACTGACCGTTTAGTGTTGGAGGATTTGGCCTTTGAATTATTATTATTTGTTGATACATAGCTATGCACCTGTGTACTGTTTTTATTTTGAGAAACTTTATTTTCATTTATTAAGCTAATTTGTTTATTTTGTGTTTTATTATGACTTGCATTAATCATGTCCAGCATGTCTGCTTTGTTTCTAAGAAATGAGAGCAAATCTTCCAACACTATCTTCCTGCTGGACTCAATGAAAACAGAACCTTTATGATTTTCCCAGTCGCGTTCTGTGGCTGAATCCAATTTAGATACAATTAAATAAATAATCAATGTGTCCCACGCATCTGTTGGCTCATCTAAAGATTTAAGAGCCCGTAGGTTTCTCAATACTGTATCTATCAACTTTCTTATCTGTGTGTGTGATTCTTGTTTCAAGCCAGGAATAGAAAATAATGATTTTAAATGATTATGCACCAGAAGCCGTGGGTTATGAAATCTGTTGTCTAATAAATCCCATGCATGTATGTAGTTACTAGGTGTGAATTCTAATGCACTAATCACTTGCAATGCACTTCCCTTAAGTGAAGACCGCAAGTAATGGAACTTCTGGATTTCATCTAAATCAGAACGCTTATCAATCATTGTATTAAATGAGTTTTTGTATTCAAGCCATAGATCAAATGACCCATCAAAGGAAGGCAGTATTATCTCGGGTAGCTTAATGTTAGTTCTAGATAAATGACTACATCTTTCATTCCTAAGGCTTACATTCAAGCTGTCACCAGCCTCTCCACTTTCAATTATACTCTCTGCAATTGCTAGAACACTAAAATAAAGGGACTCAAATGCTTCTACATATTCAAAGTTTGAAGAACTTTCAGACTCCGGTATCAGCAATTCAATTTGACTCTCTATTTCATTAAAAGTTTTATATAGTTCTATAACTGCTTGCATTCTGAATTTTATTTCTTTAATTTGAAGTTGAGAAGGAATTGTATCTTGAAACGAATTAATGTATTTTTTAAATTGAGTCATTCTGCCTTTCAAATTACCTCTGTGTTTTTTGAGATCAGAGAGGTCACCAGCTCTTCTGGAGGGAGAAAGTGATGAAGCAGTGGCGGGCACCGATATTTTATCTTCGCCACCCATTTTGGAGGGCTGTAGGATGGGTATTTATGCAAGTACGCGTTCTACTTACGATATACAAATAGGTACACAAGCACAGTTTTAACACCAAACGTATAGACGGATAGGAGAAGACGGGTTCGAAGACCTGGCCGTTGCATCTATTGCGATCTGCGATGTGTTGAAGGCTGTTTCGAATGAATTGAAGACTGGGTGGTCCGATGCGACGACTCGCAGTTGCATCCAATTTCTTCCGGCCGTAGGACCAAATAGTAGTGAAACGGAGGCTTCGGTTTTCAGAATCTTCTAATTATTATTTGTTGCATTATTTATTTAGTTTTGGTGTAATAAAAACAATACTTTTCATAGGAAAATCGTTTCAATACGTTTATTTTTGACGTTTCAAAAAATATAGGTTATACATAATTTTTTTTTTTTTCTTCTTCGCCGTGGCTCGTTGCGCACGGCTCCTTTACTGTTTATCCGTCTACATCTGCGACGAGCGGCGACACTGATACTAAAGAACAAAATCATGAACGGAAATATTTCAACACAGTCTATGGTCAGACTAAATAAAAATTAGTACAAACCTCGCAAGCTCACTAGGTGGTAGGACTTTTCTGCGCAGTTCGTCTAGGTAGGTACCACCGCTTTGCCAGTTATTCTGCCAACAAGCAGTAGTGCGCAAGCACTGCTGTGTTCCGGTTTGAAGGGCACTGTAGCTAGTGAAATTACTGGACATATGAGACTTCATGACCTGATCTCACAATCTAGTAATCTTACTTATCTTAGAAAATAAAGGCAATTTGCCGTTAAAAAAGTAATCTTACTAGATTGTGGTGATGTCTGAGGATGACATGCGCAGTGCAGTGTCACTCGAAACTCTATACTTTATAGTTCCGAGTGACACTGCAACTGATATGGGCAGACGTGTCGCTTAACATCAGGCGAACGGTTAGCTCGTCACGTCATTCCATTACATAAAAAAAAAAGCTTTGAACTGATAATATCGTCATATTTATCAAACCTGACCAAAATAAAATTTACGCCAAACCGAAATCAGCAGTAGTGTGGAAATTCTTTATTGTAAAAATAAAGCGGCCACTGGTGGAGTAAAAAATGGAAGAACGGCCGAGTTTGGCAACGTCCCAGCTCGCCCACGCGGGTCCCTCCTGGTGTCGCGAGTTGCAGCCGGGATCCAGCGCTTCATCACAGACGGAACAATGTCATTGACCGAGATGGAAGTGGACTTTTAAGTCAATTTTCACCATAGATCAAATATTTACTGTTATTAAATCCTGAGCTTTTTGAAACTTATTTGACTTTATTATTTTACAGTCTTATTACTTTTATTGTGTACGTGTATTTATCATGAAACAATATGACAGAACAAGAAGCGGTTTTACCCACTGTTTCACCGTTTTCCCGTTAATCATACCTATTCCGTAGGGGTACATTAGTAGACTCAACTTAACAACTTAACAAAAAAAAGTACAATAGTGATCGAGAGAAATATATACGCAGAACAAATGTGTTTGAATACGAACAACGGTCATCAGACAAATTTGAATTTATTAGTAGTGATAAAGCAGATGAACTTAGATACATATAACTGATCTAGTAAGGTCTATAATAGACATGGCGGAAACATAATTATCCTATGAAAATAGCATAATAGGTAGCATAAGTTTCAGTTTGGCAGATGTCTCCAGGGTATGCTTCGACGGTGGTGACGACTTACCGATGGTGGTGATGACAATAATGGAGTAGAAGAGCGCGCCGGTGAAAGTCCACTGGATGTGGTCGGCGCTCTCGTTGCCGTCCCACCCGCGGATCTTCATCTCCGTGAGGATCGCGTTCTCGAAGTCCTGGGAGGGGATACTACTCATGAATAGTTTGTTAACCTGGTCGGTCGTTATTTTTCATCTCTATGTGGTATTGTTCTATGGCAACACTTGTTTATCTACCTATAATAGTAACTGATTCAAGATTTTAAATTGACCCAATCTAGGAAAAGAGTGTAATATCATGGCCATGGTTTGTGTTTCCAGAAAATTAGAAAAGGTGTTCAACTCAAGTCAAATACTCAGTTATATAAGTAATAAACAAAGAAGCCTTTTACCCCCTCGCAGCGACGGCAGCGCGCTCTGCCGGCGGGATGGTGGTCAAGTTCATCTCTAATCATATTTAAACAAACCTGATTAAATAGAACATGAGTTCATTTTGAAGTAAAACTTCTTGACTTGGGGAGTAAGTTGGTGAATACGACGCGACCGGAAGTTGAAGTTGGTTCACGTCGATCTCCATTGTCAACACAACAACGTTAAAAATTTGTATTATTATCTTGGTGGTAAAATGACAATTATTTACAATTGTCATGATGGCGACATAATATTAAACAAAGCAAGAACTAAGTTATACCGGCCGATAGATGGAGCTAAACTAAAGAAGTTTTACTTCAGTCGTGTGGTCTAAATCACACTTGTTTTTGTTTTTTATTTTAGTACTTCCACACCATGTCCTATCCCCACCAAACGTGTCTGTAGTGTCTGTGTACATATTCCCCCCTACCCACGCGCACTCAACTAACGTCTCGTGGAATTCTCACAACAATTTACGAGCCATATTTATTGCACGAATCTAACACACGCAGTTCCGATACTTACGATACATCACATTGTTTTTATATTGGGAGTACTAAATTATCATGGGTTGAATGAATAACAAGAGAAAACAAACTTTGAGAAACGACACGGAATCTGAAATATAGTCTATTTATATATAAGTATATTTCTACCGATCTCGATCTTTACTTGTCCTTATTTTATTATTTCCCTTTATTTATTTAAGCTTATTTTGTCATAAACTATTGGCTAACCAATGATATTTTAAAGATTATCAATATATATTATAATTTGCATTGTGCAGCGCGCATTGACTTCGCTTTGCTTCTTTATAATGACTGTGTACCGTTTGACCACATGGCTGATGGTAGCACCACACGACGTCCAGGTCTAAGTGTGGTAGCCATATCACAACTATAAAATACCTTTCCCTCAAAGCTACACATCCTTGCACCTCAGACATGACCAGCTCAAGAGGCATTCAGTTACCTTAAGCATATCCACAACCTCCGAGGTCCAGTTACTTTGGTTGAGGAGCCGCACGTGCTTCGTCATGAGCCAGATGCTCTGCGTCGTGTTGCTGCGGATCTGGGAGATGTTCATCTTCACCTGGAGCCAGGGATTGTTACAATGAAATAATGGTAGCAGTTCGTATAAGCTGGCCGCGAGAGATGAAGACTGAGTTCAGTTGCAACATATGAATTGGAAACTCTTGGTGAACAAGTAAGTAGGGGGCTGATGATGATGATGATGATGATAGCTAAGTTCATATACCAATTATAATGCATATATCACAAAGTTAATATCTGTTATACATAAAGTCATAATGCATATTAGAATTTAATGCAGCGTGTTGGGTGAACAAAATAAGATGTTCTATAACATATTAATGTTCTAGCTCAAGGTGTATTATAGTAGAAAAGCTCCACCTTCGCGAGAGAATACTCTACAAGTTGGGAAGTGATCCGCTAATGCACAACTGACAGCTCTATAATTACGCGCTGAAAGCGGCTTTCAGCAAAACAGAGATCAGACGGACTGACACGCTCCACCAAGACTCTATCGACACTTTAACCACTAACCTATTCTACGAATCTGGTGGTCGAATTTTTGCACCTTTGATTACACAGATCTATTTTAGTTGAGGAATTGGAGATAGCTTCATTTTTAGTTGTGTTTAGTTAATTTGCTGGTGTTCGCGTTTGTAAGTCCTGTGTTGAAATAGTACAAATTCTTGGAGAGCATTCTATGAATAGCTGCAATTGGGTTAGCTGTAATAAATGGTCTTGCGCGTGCTGTTTAGTGCCCACTGGTTTGGTTAAAGTGCTAACTACAACAATATTTTCATCAATAAATATCCTTTGAGTGAAATTAACACAAATCCATTCGATAAAAAATTCTGGAAACATTATTATAGAATTATATGAGTAGGTTCCTATACAACAGAAAAAGGTGATGGGTAAATGATAATCTGTGTGCTCATTCAAAAGATATTCGTTCACTTTAGCTGTCTTTGGGATTAGACGTGGTTATGGGCAAATCACGTCATTTCAATTCATGAGAGAAAACTTTATATTGTCAAAATAATTTATACAGATACATTTTTACCTTAATGTTATAATGGTGGCATATGGGCATCAAATAAGTTGTATAATTTTTTAAATGTATACAAAACATCAATGATGTTTACATCTTATGATTTACAAAAATTACGAATGGCTATAACTTCACGTATAATAAACGATTGTAAATAGCCTCCATAGAGATTTAAATGATAGTAGTATATGTATAAGCTGATTCGTGCATCTATTCAAGGAAGCCATAAATAGGTGTTAATAAAGAAAGTTCAGTGAGGAAGGTGTAGCGAGGTGCGCCTACTTCCCGCTCGTGCTGCGCCTCGAGCTGCTCGAAGGTGGCGGCGCCAAGGATGCAGTAGGCCACCACCAGGCTGATCATCACGAAGTGGGAGAACACCACCGAGCACAGCTTCCACGTGTAGTACAGGAACTAACAGCATAATAACAAAACTGAGAGACAATGTGAAAAGGTATCAAAGGCTTCAAATGCTAAACGATGCTGTCGAGCATCGGTCTAAAGGAGTCGTCACGAGTCCGTTGGTTCACAATCGACGCAGCATGGGACGCGGCGTTAGTCCACGGCTTGCTCAAGCCTCGTTTATTACTGTTACAGATAGTTACTTTACCATCACAGGTCCATTTTGTATTTTTCTAGTAACAACACCTGTAACTAAATACCTCTAAATGGCTGGTAAACGTGTGAAATTCGTGCACGCCATTCTCTTTTGCATAAAGTGGAAATTCTTTTAGGTATAAATATTAATTTAATTTAAGTAGGGACCTAAATTTGTAAGAAGGCTTTCATTATTGAAGCCTTCACTCTTACTTCAGTGTGTTTTGTTCCGGTCACAGATGCAGGGCGTTACGATACTGACGTTACTTACTAACGTTACGTGTTACTTACTTTGGCACATTTGCTGGGAGGCGGCAGTGGGTACTCCCCACCATCGCGCCCCTCTCGCCGCGACATCTCACCTCACAGAATCACCCTGTACGCTATCACTACACTCATCCATCCTTCACTCCCCGCAGTTTATCAAATCTTTACATTAACTCTCTGATAATCTTATAAACTCGATATGTTTACAAAACACCACATAACACTCACTCAAAAACGTCTGTACAATTAATGTTATTCATCTGTAATCCGCAGATAGATGTTATGATGCGATGGTCGGCCGGCGCAAATATTTACGTGGTCGCGGCGCAGGTATCGACGCCGGCGCCGGCCGCTGGAGCCCGACTAGCGGCCGCAGGAGCGAGCGCCGCGCCCGCCCGGGATATATCGGGCGCCGATCGCGCGCGGTTTACGATCAGGCGGCTATTATTTGGGGCGACATTGCATAAATCCATTCACTGCTCATACGTGGAACAGGTTATAGGTATTCAAATTTCATTTCATTCAGTTTATTTTTGTTTCACCGAAGTCAGGTGAAACATCTCTTTTGTGAGTCTGTTAACGTTTACTACCGTCGCCAGATGTCATCCTGCTGCCGACAGTACACTGCGAATATTGATTAGATGTACAGAACGCACCGCCACGTGCACTGTGGTTGCTGTGCATATATCAATACCTATATACATGTTTATACCACCACTAGGAGAATGTATCATTTACTTCATACACTGCTCGTGGACAATGATTGTTCATCCATGACAATATCACAAGGTCTGATATAGTCAGGAAACCAACAAAATTTTGCATAACTATAAAATTAAAGATCATTTGCTACAGAGGAAAGCAGTCGTACGAGATTTAGGAGTATATTTTGACGAAAAACTTTCTTTCCGAGACCATTATGATTATATCGTTACCAGAAGTACCCAACTTTTGCACACACAATAAACATTTTTTTTGTTATTTTGTTGGTTATATTCTGTTTTGTGTGCCAAATGAATAAATAAATAAAGACACATACAGACGCACACATTGTTATAATAATTGTCGTTTTCTTTTCATAATTAGTGGTTTTTTTAGTTGTAGACACTGTATCACTATGTGGTAGAGAATGAAAAAATGGTAAATAGGAAATTTGTCAATTTATTATACGAGGCATATAGATACCTACTTAATATTATTTACATGTCTATTTAGATGTATAAGTTTAAATAAAAGTATTGTAAATTTATCGTATAAAAGCATAAGGTACATGGAACATTACAAATAACACAGAATTCAGAAATGTTTCCGGTGAAAATATAGTCATTTCACATAAAATTATTAGTATCGGAACTAACCCTGTTCAAGTATTTATATTATGCTACGAGATAGTAATTAATTTAATAAATAGCTTGTCTTAAAATTAGTTAATACGAGGTGCTATATTATAGTACTTATGAGGAAATATTTCATTTTGAGCTATCTCCTACCACGGAGCTAGAATTTTCTACGACAAGTGGTAGTTTAGATTCAAGAAAGTGTCCGACGGTCGCGTGAACATAAAGTGTACAAATTATCACAGGATATTTTGCAATAGCAAAACGGCACTGAATAGGTAATATTCTATATAACTAATACACATTTACTAGAAGGAAATATTATTTTATTTGCTATCTTCATCCGGAAAGTTATGTACAATTGTACATACCTGTCATATATAATTATTTTGACTCACTATAAAACCATCCCGAACTTTTGTCAGTGCAGATATAATCAGCTCGACACTTTGAACGTTCAAAGATAGTGGGAATAAAGCAAAATCTAAAAACCGAGGGGTTTTCTTCAGGAAAGTTATCGTGTTTAGTCGGTAAACCAATGACTTTCATCAACAGTTATCACAAATAATTATGAAAAACTACGACAGTTCTTACTTTTTACTTTCAAGCCCATCGTATATATGAAATTGAATAGTTAGGTGTGTCTTTTGTAAAAGACCTGGGAGGTCATCACGGAATTTTGATTGCAATGCAATAGGCGAAATTTCAATTCGAATTTGATGATTTCCATAGTAACTATGCGAATAAACTGTGTATTGAAACTGTAAAATCCATATATTTATGTGTTTCTTTTGGTCGCAATCAAGTTACATAGTCGCCTAGCCGATAGTATCTAGAAGCATCAAAAAAGAGCAATTCACGTACATAGCTTCTTATTTTAAAAAATATCAATATTCTCTCTGGGCTTATTGTCCACAGCCTTCAAACATCTCCGCTGCCAATATCTTCGACAAAAGCTCACTTTTACCTTAAATAACAAATGTCAAATTTGACCTTGAAAATTGGTGAGTAAAAATTACTCGCCTAGCCATTTCAAAGTACTATGATTATTTCGAAAGAATTGCTCTCCTTATGATGCTGCAGCAGCTTCTCTTCACCCACACACCAGCTTAATTATTAGGACACTTAATTAAGTTCAAAACTTGGAGACGCTCATCGGAATGTCTTCCCTGGCGTTGTTGGAGATCTGCTCCGCCTCCTCGATGGTGTCGGGGAGCCGCGTGTTGAGGGTCTCCGGCGTGGTCAGCATCAGCCCGCCGGCCACCAGTGCCGTGGCGCCGAACAGCACCGATGGCAGCCACTCCACGTATATTGCCTGCGAGAGGGATACAATCGTTTGGAAGTTGGCCGAATAATTGATGGGAGGATATGGTTATTTTCGGTGTTAATAGATTTCTCTTTGATTCATTAGAATTTAAATAGAATTAGAATTTAAATTAAAGAAGAATTAAGAATTAAAATTATATTAAGAATTAAAATTATAGAATTTGATTTGCGCAGGTTTTGATATAAACTTGCCTTGCAATGTAACACATTATTTTATCTTATTATCTTGTTGACGTTGCAGGATCGTAGACACAATTTTTGTCGAAAAATTCTTGTCGGCACCAATGGGAAGAGATGGGGTGGCCCTATATTTTGACGCCGGTTCACACGGCTAGTACAGCATACGGCAGTAAGTACTTATTAGTTACTTATATTATTCGATTAGACATGGAATTGCTGAGAGCTGCCCTTAATCTAAATAATCATAAAAAATGTGTAGGTGTCTCATTTTGATCACGCATTACTACCACATCAGATGTGGGTGCAGCGAATAATTGTTCGAAGCAATTTTCTACTCATCAAGTATATTGGTATTTAGCCTGATTATACATTTCCTGCCTGGTCATTGGAGAAGAATCAAGCTAACCAACTCAAAAATGTCGTATGTCTCTAACAACTTCATAAGCTATTAAACCACTTTTGCTCGGGAAGGGGAGTCTCCTATTGGTATAACGTAAAAAGCTATGTACATGCGTAAGAGCAGTTACTACTTACTCCTACGTTGATCGGTCAATCGTCATTTCATATTGTAAAGTTAAAATGGGTCTATACGATTCTAACCTCGACGTCGTCGAGCTATGAACGGAGTGCTCTTTAATTACGGCAATCAACTAAAGAATTTAGGGATAAAAAAAATTAGAACTGTGTCAGGTGTAAGAAATGAGGTCCCTCTTCGTCTCATCCTCTTCGTCTCCGACTTGAATACAACCGTTATAGGTAATTACCAGCAGCGGCATCTGCGGTGCAACGATGGACCCGATGCGTCCAACCATGGAGCAAAACCCGAGCAAGCTGTGGCGCGCATGCGTGGGGAACAGCTCCGAAGTGTACATGTAGATGCCGCTGAACGCCTGCGTGATGGCTATCTTGCCTACCAGGTACAGCAGCGTTGCCAGCCATGGGATTGCTGGAAGCACAAATTATATTTATCAGTGGATTCGGGTTTACTGCTGATTTGTTTCACCCAGGTAGACCATCAAAGGTTTGACCATAACCATTAGACTATTAAAGCTATGCGAAACCACAGACTAAATGATAAAACGCTGGTGAGCATTTATACGAAATACAATTTAGGATCTTACATTCTGGGATGAACGGAATGACGACGCAAGAGAGACCGCACACGGTGTAAGCTATCAGTAGAGTCTTCTTTCTGCCGATCCTGTCCAATACCAGAGCATTGGTGACCACGGCGATGACCTCCACGCTCACCACCAGCATATAGTTGGTATACTTGTCCCCGGCAAGAGACACCGAGTTGATGGCCAGCCCGTAGAACACGAAGGTGCAAGTCACCCACCACCAAGAGCAAATTGCTAAACGCTTTATGATAATAGGCGACTTCAGCACCTGCTTCCATAACCCTGGATTCTCTGTTCCATTCTTCTCTATAATCTTTGGCTTCTCTTCCGTCAACTGTCTCATCGTTTCTTCCGATAACGTCACGTTGTTAGTTTTAGCTGCCTTTAGAATGATATCTACGGCTTCGTCTTTACGTCCGTTGGACAGTAGCCACCGTATACTCTCCGGCAGTAGGTAAATGTATGAAAGGAACAGTAGTGAAGGTGGATATACCACTAATATGAAAGTTCTCCAGTATCTGAAGGTTTTGGCGAGGAGGGCGAAGCTGATGCCTCCTATGACCAGCATTATTCCAAGGAAGGCCGTGGTTAACACTCGCTTGTCTTGTCCTAGCAACTCAATTGCTGAAAAAACAAATATTTGATATAAAAAAAAAATATATAATATATAAAAATATAAAATATATAACATTTGATATAATTCTTTCCAAGTATTCGGAATTAATGTGTATTAAGCACACTTTGCAACCAACTTACTAAGAATATACGCTGCTGGGAAGACGCTGGCGCCAGCGACAGTCTCCAGAAACTCCACGATGACGTACATTTCATAAGAAACAGAGAACGCTTTCATGGAGCCGATGATACCGACCAATGAGCAGCTGAGGATCAGAGCCCGCTTGCGACCCCAACTAGAATATTAAACAAAAATATCACAATTATATATGCTTTAATTATGAGACAATTTTGATGTTCTTATTTTTATGAGAACTTATGGTATAACGTATTCAAAATTCAACTTACCGATCAGAGATGTATCCTAAGATGGGCAGAGACACTAACATGCCGATGTTGTGGATGGTTCCAACCAGGGTCCTCTTCCATTCTTGACAGGCCAGGTTGAACTGGAATCGCAATTTATCATTAATAAGAGACAGAACTCAGGATTACTCTGAAAACGAGATGAAGCGGACAAATCCAGCCGCCACTGGCCCCTATGTAATCCCATTGTAGTTTTGATGCAGTCAATAGTGTTATTTCTAAATGAGTCTTAATAGCCATAAACGTGTCAAAGCCTATTTAAAAATTTAATGTACAGGTTTCCATTTGTTTTTTTCTGTTTAGTTGTTTCAATGATACAAAAGACAGCCGTCTCTTGACGATAAAAGAACTAATCTCACGTAACTTATGGTATTTACTTTTTAAACTTTGTGGATAATATTTTTTTTTTATTTTTTTTTTTTTTATTAATAAACTTTGTCACGGCAGTGGAGAACTTTGTTCAGCCAACGCCAATAGTTTATAATATATAACATAAAATCCTGTAAATTGTTTTATAACTAATATCTTTGCGACGATTAGTTACGTACTTTGAAATATTTACGTAAATTAATTTCCTTCCAACCATACTTTTCATTCAGTCATGTAATAAAAAACCAATGGCAGAAGTTTGTCTGTCATGTCACCTCATGGAAAGTTTTATATGAGTAAATGGATGACAAAATTAAGAAACAAAGCGATAGCAAGCCATTAACTGAAGAAAAAGATAACATTGAGAAGTCTGTGTGACTCTGCTAAGAAGAAACAGGACGAGAACCAGATATCTCCATGCCATAATGCGATCTTTGTGTGCAGATACTTTATTAAATAAGTAAATTAAGTTATTATTAATTATAAAAGTAAATAAAACAGTCCATTGTTATATTATGAGCGGCAATTTATAATATAGAATGTAAAAAAGATACAAAATACTACTAATGAATACTGTAAGTAACGAATGTCACAAAAGTGACGCACAACTTCCCATAAACGAAGAAACGCAGAACGTCACATCTCACTACTGTTACCGAAATTGTTGCCAACGCCATGTAGCAAAAGATAAATAATGTTAAATTGACACTTGGAATACCGCTCTTAGGTTTGAAATATTTCAGCAATAATGACATAGTTGACCAGATGGTACGCCAAGGTGAGTGCGGTCACTGATGCGTGTCGAATCTCTGCCGTTTACAGAGGATGTTGGAGCGGAAATGCGAGGACGGATCGTCGCAGTTTTTGCTCAATTTACCTCAGTCACTTTAGTCGAAAATATAACTTCCAGATGATTAAAATCATTTATTTAATTATCATCTCAATACAATAGCTCCTAACTATAGCTTATTGTAGACAAAACACTGTAGCAATATTGCAGAAACAAAAACTGACGAAGATTATTTTTTACCCCGTTTGTATTTTAAATCATCTCTTAGCAACTATTAGAGTTATCGTCAGTTTTTGTAAAGCTATCACAAATAAAAAAGGCACATGTTTTTGCACGAAATATAGACAAAAAAGGAATAAATAATTAGTATTTTTCTCAACTGGTTATTGAGCTTAAGTTCAGTCTCTAACTCTTCGTTAGAGTCAAACGCGTAAATGTTACGTATTCATATTCATTTATTCTGTTACCATATGTGCATATTGATCTTACATTCAAAATATTATATATATATCATAATATTAATAGTAACAATATGGACCCTGCAGGGCACTACAGATTAATATAATGAGGGTAGGATTAGTAAATAAAATTTAACATATTTCATGCGATACACTTAATAAATTTCAATAAAATTTAACATTCACAACATAATTAAAAGATTTATATTTTATGATTATCTTCGAAAGATTATTTCAAAGAATAGTAGCACTTTTTAACGAGATGTGACTTCAACCGACCAATAAAGGCATATTCGTTTTGTATCTCTTTTAGACGAAGGGGTATATGGTTATATATTTTTGTGCACATTACGTAAGTACTCGTGCTGTGCATTTTGAGTTTTGAATTTGGGAGGGCTAACCTGTCCCTGTATCTAAGATTAAACGTACCTAAATAGTTGTCTTTCAAAGTTTTAAAAAATTGGGGGTATTTTTTAACAAATTGCAAATTTCTAGTATATAAATAGAAGTTAAAGTTAGAATTTGATGCTGGATAAAATATGGTTTACAACTTGTTGTACTATCTCCGTGTGCTATGATGCGGATACACTTTTATTGTAATATAAACAGATCATCGGCTCCAGTGCTATTTCCCCACAGTATGACACCATACTGTAACCAGGCGTGAGCGTAGGCATAGTATGCCGAAAGTGCTGTCGCGACATTTGTTGTTTTTCTTAACTCCGATAAGGCGTAAGTAAAACTACTAAGCTTGGATTTTATTTTTTGTACGCGTGTCTTCCAATTAACATTTTTATCGATGTTCAGTCCAAGAAGTGTAAAGGTGTCTACGCACTCTAATTTTGTGTTATTGTAAGTGAAACGTAATAAGTACAATGCCTAGATATTAATATTGTAGCCACACAATTAATCTTTCTTAACGGTACTGATAGTACAATCATTATACGCATTAAGTGCACTCATAAACTGCAGCCAGGTCAAACTCATTTAGATAATACAAAAGTCATTCCCATGGTGAGCAGTTAATTGGTTACGCTGACCCATGCTTTCCTACATTAGTAATTTTGTTTCAAAACGGCTGAGGACTGAAGATTGCACCTTTAGTGCTTTGGCTAGTATCGTTAATGCAAACCTACTTCCATATATATTTAACCAAAAAGATGAACGTAAAAGATACGCAGAATATAGTACACACGAGTGCGATTGTGTATTATTTGTCCCGATCAACAACACCGGTGTATTTCCACAAGGATTCCGTGTACAAGTCAACACGCTATCGTCCAGGACAACGTGTGGAGTGTGTACGGAGTGTCAATAAATACGATCTAAACAATTCCACAATGTGTAATCAGGGCAAATTTGGTTGCCGCTGGAGGCCGACGAATGCTAGACAAACATCAACCCTGACGCCGGCGGTCGGTATCACTGCCAGCATCTTCCTTCCTGATTGCTACGGTTGGTCAGCGTGATATGTTTGTTGGTAACTAGATGCAGTAGTTCTATTGAGATTACGAAATGTTGCCAATTTGGTGCGTCCTTGAGAAACTTTTCTAAGTTTTCTACTTTACTTCCTTCTCGCGACGGCGAATCTGACTTCTATAGATTTACGTAAGTGTCATTGCTCCCATAGAATTTGCCCTAGTTATAGTTTCTACATACATAATATAATCAGTTTAATCGAGTTCCGTACGTACGTACGTATCATCGTTCAGAAGTATCATCGCGTCTGTCCGATTGTGGTACGGTATAATACACGTACTTGTGTTACATTTAATATATCTAGTAATGTCAAAACCAGTGTTTGCCCAAAGCGTGTGCCGCGCTGGTTCAGGTCGCGGGCCACTGCGCACGGCAACCGCGCCATTAGCAGCCACGAGGTGCCCTCGTGATCCCATATTGACTGAGGTTCCTCTAAACATATCAAAAGTTTGTTCTACACTTGACAATTTTGGCACATCTACTCCATCAATATTATAACCATGTTTGCTTACTTGTGGTTGTGTTTATGTACTTGGATACTCTGTGATGCTACGAATCAATGATACTTAATATTTGTAATAATTGGCGCCGTTAATTCGTTATATGTAACTAACGATACGTTAAAGTAAAAGTAAAATATTTACAGTTTCTCTCACAGAAAATTACGATTAGAATAGTAGCTTAGAATAAAGAATATTATTTATTGGCCATACAACTTTGCATGTTACACAAGACCGGGCTTGTGGTAAGGTAAAGTATGTACTTAGGTAATCCTAAGCAGTTCAAGAAATGTCTGATGAGCTGCAAAACCCAGTTCTCACTAGTATAATATGGCGTACCAGATTTGCATAATTCGAGAATTAGACACAAGTATAACAGCAGCAGTAGTGGTAAGTAGGCGACCATAATGAACCGGCAGCATGCAGCGGCCGGGGGTGCCCACCTCGGTGACGATGGTGTCGTTGGAGGCGTAGAGCCAGCGGTCGCAGGGCTGCCAGCCGTCGCTGTAGGCGGCGCCGGGCCCGCAGCGGCCGGCGAGCGGCAGGCGGCGCGCGCAGCGGTGGTCGCGGCCGGCCGCCCGCGGCGGCAGCGCGGCGCCCGCCCACGCGGGCCTGAACTCCGTGCTGTTGGCGCTCTCGCACTCCGGGACCATGCACCTGGGCACAACCATACGGAAGGATAAGCGGCACCGAACTCCGAAAACGAGATCATTCTAGGCAGTGTGGGACCCGTAATGGAGGAGTATTTAGATTATGAATAAAACATTCTGCATGCATAATATGCCTGTCTACTTTCCAACACAATGAAGAATAAAGTGAAAATTGTTTCTGCAGTCTACGCATATTACCATAATTATTAATATATCAGTAAATGCATTTAGTTTTAGTCGAGCTTATGTACGTGCCCACCGAAGTATGCATGTATGTAATACTAGTGTCACAGTTGCATGCTGTAGTAGTCTATTGTTCTCATTTCGCAGTTACTGTAATTGTTCTGTAAATGATGTTGTGACTTATCGTGACTTATTGTTATATATTATATATTGTTATTGTTATTATTATATATTGTTATATATTGTTGTGACTTATTGTTATCGTTTGTAATGTCATGGTGCGGAACACTATCACTATGCAATACACACTAATGTTGGGTAGGTACCTACTTACCTAATAAATCAATATTATTATACCTACTTACATCAATCAATTGATTGTTTTTTATTTCACTAACATTATATTATATATTCAGCGTTGATTAATCTTGAAAATTATGGTTACAATAAACCTGCCTGCAAGTTACTTTAGTATCACCTGTATACAACAATCAATTATTTTTATTATATTTTATTATATATTATATTATGTTAGCCTGGAAGTGGCGGGTTCGATTCCCACGAAAGGATAAATATTTGTGTACAGAAAAAAAGCGCATATACTTGTTCTGTGTCTGGGTATCTTGGTCTTGTCAGGGAATCTTGGTTAAGATCTGGGATCTGAATGCTGTATATTATCCTTGAGCGTTATTATTATTATTAAAGACCTTTACACGTGTGCGTAGTAGTTACATAACACCTCTTTACTGGAGGCGCGTGGTACCATCAAGTAGATATTTTCGCCGAGTCAGTATGTGGCGGCATTTAGGTTTCATTGTTCTATACAACAAGAGGTAAATTGACGGTAATGTGGTCATCATCCGCGCTCGTCTCACGGTCGTTCGGTGGACATTATTATGTAGACAGGGATCGGACGCTTGTTGTTATATTATAGAGGCCTCTGTGCGCGGCACGTCTTTTGGCTGATGTCACATAATTATATCCCTTACTTTTGCACGAATTAAATGAGTCTATGCAATAATCGTTATTATGTTTTAATAAGAAAACATTTTTTTTAACTAAAGCTTTTTAATAACTCCGTATGATGAAATCACCTTTATAGTATTGATAGAATATTAGCTTGTGCAGTTCCTTGACCTGCGCTTATATTAAACCAGTCGCTGGATAACCTAGGTCCTGTTCACGCACGCGCTGTCATTACCATACCACCTACTGATACTAGTTTGATATTTGACGGCCATCCGCTTACTTTACTTATGACACAAGCTTTGCTTTATTTACCATTAAAACATCTGCTAATCACGTGCAAAACGAATTCCGTGGACTCAAGTGGCTTTTTTTAACAAAGTACACAGCAGTTTCAAACAAAACCATTTGTACGTAAAATTTGTTTCTCTATGGTCCACTATTTATTTTCACATTCTCAGGTGTTTCCAAGAACCTTTTCATATATACATAATTTCGCATAATGATGTCTCGCAGTTGCGATAGTTGACGAGTGGAGGTAGCTACCCGCAGTCAGCAGTAGTGACGTCTAGTCGACCGGTACCGACGCGCGGTACGGAATGGGGACATGTCTGAGGCAACGAGGAAGTTCCGTGTGTTGTCAAACGTCTTCACTATTTGAGATAACAACGAAGTGCTATCTATATCTAAACTAATATTAAAAAGGGGAAAGATTTTGTTGTTTGTTTGCATTGAACAGGCTCTGAAACTTACTGGACCGATTAGAAAAAATATTTCTGAAGCTCTTGCGTTTGTTTCATAAAAATCGGTATATCAAAAAAAATTAAGGATTTTTATATAAGGGCTTCTACAACGTAGCACCACCTGCTGGACGAAATGATTCAATACACATGGTAATTTGGTAACAATATGTTTGTAAAAGAAAAAATTGTCGGTGCGAAAGTTTTACGGAAGGTACTTCCCCGATGTAGGCACACGCACCCTTCACCGAGCGGTGCCTACGGTTACCGCCAGATGTTCTGACAAGAACACGTCACACATCACTCATTACGTTCACGTTTTTATTTTGGTAATACTAAGGGAAAATGACAAAAGAAAAATCTCGGCTAGACAACGATTGGACCTCCACAATCAGCAAGCAAGTACACAGCCCTCCTGAAAGGTTGGGGTCACCGTAGTCTATGGACATCTGTAACACTGGAAGTGACACTCATGCTTTGCTTATATACCCTAGGATAATACTCTTTTAGATATTGTAGCTCTGGAGAAAGACCGCTGGTGGAAGTTCGTGCGATATTTTATACTGGTGTTGTTACGGCAAATGCGTATGAACCGAGTCACACGGGTCTTCCACGGTTTATAATGTGTGGATGAGCTTTTTACGGTACCGAGCGGTCAGATATAGGTAGATAGGGTACAAAATACTAAAGAAACATGAGATTGTTTGAGTTGAATGATCAGTAGGTTTTCATTGTACGCTACGTAATTAAGTTTAATAAATTTAAATTCTTGAGTTTAGATTTAATTCAAAGTATAGGTACTAGGAGACCTAACTACATTTCTTAAGCTCTTAATATACGTATTTAGTATTTTAATAATTAGTACCTACCTACCTACCACAATTGTCACACAATGAACAGCGTGTGAGAATTTGACACACGTCGGTAGTAGTAAAGTAACTACATAGATGTATATATTATGGACATGTAACTACGTACTCATTTAAATACACGTTTCAGCACCTGATTCAATTTTCATAAAATATTCATTTAGTTATTATAAATTTAAAGTAATTTTAATTGATAATTAAGAAAACCATTATTTACTTATTATAGTTATCTACTTACAAGGGAAGAAAATATAAATTGTTCACAATTGAATAGATAAACTATTGGAAGGAGCAAATTGAAGCCTGTTCGCGAAACCAATTAAAATATATATAAGGTCAACTTAATGACCTTACAGTTCATGCACGTAGTTAATGAAACTGCGGCTATGGCGGACTGTTTTGATTTGTTATTATTTATAATACAAGGCATTGTACATTCATTTTCATTATAATTGATTGCTGATATTGTTATTCCATACAAACATAGTAAACAAGTGACAAGGTCTTTGTGTTTACCGTTTTAAACATAAGCATAACATAATTGTATTTTATTATTATTCATGTTATTCTATTTTCATTGTACGCTTTTTTTGTTAGTTCCATTCTATAGTCTTTATTTATTATCCTGAGGATCGTGATGTCATGAATATGGGTTTGACTGGAAATCAGTTATTAAGATCCTACGAACTTTTGCATGCCGAGTCGGGGCCTGTCATGACGCCACATAATATTGTTAGCACCTTTCTTTTTTGTCGTGTGATTTGTCTGGTATGAGTGCCTACTTGTAAAGATGGAATGTTGTGTGATGCCTTGAATAAATATATTTTATTTCTGTCTTTCTGAATTAAAAAGTCGAAATTACTCCGACCAGATTTTTAATTGACGTGAGTTTAGCCGTTATCTCACAAAACGTTTATCTTACAAAATGTGTCGTACTCACGATAGTTTTCAAACTAAAATTCTCTCTTTTCATATCGAAATTTTCGTAAATCAGAACGAAGAATAGTCATCATAATCATCTCTGTAGTCTCTCTCGAGGCGGTGACGTCTGACAGTCGGAGACTGAGCACGATCTTCAGCTTTATCTGCTCTCTGTCTAAAACATGTCTCCATCCGATTATTGTAATAGTACTTACATACCTACGTGAATTATCATCCCTGGGAGAAGTTACAACTTCTTATCTGTTTCGTTGCAAGTGCATATCGATAGAGTAACCACGGTCTCTTCGCGGGGGATTTTTGATACATTAAGTAAATAATATTTTTTCGTTATAAATAAATTAACATAATCCAAATATTGAAATGATTAATGTGTATTATTGCAAACTAAGTTATGGAATTTTTTCGAAAGTATGCCGCGACACGGTACAAGTTTTTGGGATAATCTGTCGGCGAGTAGATTATAATTATATGCATAAATGATAAATCTAAATAACATGACAAATATTATTTTATTAGAAGGTCATTGACGCGTTCAAAGCAACTTCACTGCATCCCTTTCCTTCTTACCTCTAAACTCTATCAGACATTGAGATCTTTATTAATATATAATGTATAATAATAATAATAATGTTCCAAAATTATACAATTATAAAATTATAAAAAATCTAATTTCTAAAATTTAAATAAGAAATAAATTTACACTTAAACAGAATAGATTAAAAATAAACTTTTGAAATTGGACCACATTTCCCCAATACGTGAACGAGCGTAAAATATGGATGAAATATATCGTGATGAGAAAAACACACCATAAGATAATTTGACACGAGTGCTTAAGCATATTTAGGGATGAAAGATGTGGGAACCACGTATGGTCCCGGGGGTGCGGGAGAAAGGGGATCGCTATCGTCTCACGTCCGATGTCAAAGCTTTGCATTACGTAGCACTGTACTTATATCACCACCGCACCTGCAGTCCACGTCCGCGGCCTCGTGGCTTATATCACCACCGCACCTGCAGTCCACGTCCGCGGCCTCGTGGCTTATATCACCACCGCACCTGCAGTCCACGTCCGCGGCCTCGTGGCTTTTTGCAAAAACAAGTAACGTACTTAGGCCACGAAATATCGGCCGAAGGCATACAGCCTGGCGAAATGAAATTGATCGCCGTTACGCAGTTTCCTGTTCCGAGTAAGGTACATAACGTGCGTCAGTTTATCGGTCTGTGTAGTTACTTTAGAAAGTTTATCCCGAACTTTGCTGTGATTGCACGCCCATTAACGGAATTGACAAAAAGGGACAAACCATGGGTATGGGGCAGTGACCAAAACAAAAGCTTTGAACAACTAAAAACTTGCTTGTGTTCTAAACCTGTGCTAGCCTTGTATGACTCTAACCTTCCGACAGAAATCCACACGGACGCATGTAAGTTAGGTATTGCTAGCATACTATTACAAAAACAAAGTGATAATTCTTTGCGACCTGTTATGTACTATAGCCGGGTAACAAGCAGTAGTAGGGAAAAGTGAAGCGTAAAAGAAGCGTGTATCATAGCTACGAACTTGAAACTCTCGCGGTTGTTGAGTCGTTACGTAGGTTGTGTACGTACGATGTTGAGTGTTTACGTTGTGGGAAAACATGTTAAGGTAGTACTGATTGCACTGCGGTTCGAGCTACCCTCACAAAACGTGACATAATGCCCCGCATTGCACGATGGTGGCTTTTAATACCAGATTATGACATTAGCATTGAGTACAGGCCTGGCGAACGTATGAAGCACGTAGATGCTTTAAGTAGACATCCTGTCGATACAATGAACGTAAACCGCCTCGACGTTTCCGATTGGTTCTATACGGTACAATGTCAAGACGAAAAGCTTAGCTTAATTGTTAACCAATTAAAAAATAATGTCGCGGAGTCTGACATTAAAAATAATTATGATATTTCTGATGGTAAACTATATCGGAAAACCCTGAACGGAAATAGGTTAGTAGTTCCAAATTCAGCTAGATGGAAAATTGTACAGATGCACCACGATGCTGTTACGTATGATACGTAGCGTTGCACTTATATCGCCACCGTACCTGTAGTCCACGTCCGCGGCCAGGAACACGTAGTTGATGGCGTAGAGAGCCGCTGAGAAGCACGCGATGGCAAGCAGCGCGTAGTTCTTCAAGTGGAACGCTTTGAACTGACCCAGCTCCTGCATCAGGCGCTCCGCGTCCACCCCGCCGGGGCCCGCCCGGGGCTCCGGGCCCGCCCGGGGCTCCGCGCCCGCCCGGGGCTCCGGGCCCGCCGCCGCCGCCTCGCGCTTGGACATCGTGGATTATTGACGTTGGCCAATTCTTATTAGAATTGAGAAATTGAATTAACTTTCAGTTTTGTTACCCAATTATAATCAAATTTTGATTAAAACGCCTACTTATTCTGTTTAATTAATTTGAGTCATGTAGATATTAACATTACGGTGTATCGTTATTAAGTTACACGCAGTGACGTCGCGGGCGCGCGAGTGTCTCGCGGCGAGTGACGGCCGGGGACTGCGGCGGCGCACGCGCATCCGTGCAGGCCTCACCGCTGGTGTGATTGCTGCAGGAAATAATCTTTAGGAAATGATATCCAAACAAACCTATTTTTCAATACGAGGACGATGGGATAACCGGACAAAGCGGTTAAATAAAAGTCAATTGTATATTTAAATAGCAAATTCAATTCAACTTTGCAATGAAAGTGATTATTATGAACTTTAAGACATAGTTAAGTACATGTTTTCATAGTCTTGTTATAAAATTGGTTTATCATAAAATTAATTAGGTACATTTAAGTACGAGTGAATATAATTAGATATTCTTTTTGATATGCTGTTATAGCTTTGGTAATGGAATTAGCACAACGATTCAGTATTGCAATTCAATTTAATGCTTCCAGCATACTGGGCACGTTGCATATAATGCCAGCTGGATTATTTATGCTTAGGCCAGCATAAATGTTTAGTTTGGAAGGTGATTTAAAAAAACCTTATTGAAACATTTTTAACTTGGATTGCTGTTAATAAAGCAAAAACAAAAGAAACAGACAAAAAATTGAATAAACTAACAAAAAGCTTTTGGATGTCACAAAATCTATAAAAAAAGCATGTCTGGTAACTTTTAGTTCCGATATGATTGTATGAATATGAAACAAACAATCAGACATGTGCCAGCGCCGCCGCCGCCGCCTCCAACGCGTCCCCATACTGCACGTTGCTTGAGCCGTGGTTGCATTGAGTTAGCGAAAGTAATTTGTACACGTTCGAAATAGCAAGGATTTCCAAGTCTCATCGAAACGACTCATCGATCATTGCGACATCTTGAATAGATAATAACAACTCCTACAGCCTTCATATGTTATACGTTTTACGTGTATCGCACCTATATGTGGAATGTACTATATAACATAGATATTAGTTTTCTGGATTGATGTAGTTAACTTAAATGCAGGACTGTTAAGGTACCTGTGTACTACAATAATGTATTGTGAGTGCCATTTTAAAAGGTAAAGAAGGACAATTATAATTTATTTTGTGATCACCAAGTGACTCCAGCTCATCGCTGGGAAGAGGGGCCATTGCCCTTTTGTGTGTTTGTGTGGTTGTCCAAATGTCCACCATAGTCTAAATGACCACCATAGTGAAAATGTTTTGCTTCCTTTCAATAACCGAAATATACATGTACATATGTCATTTTTTCGAATTGTTCCCGTCTACGCCGTTTCCCACGATGTCACTTTGCACACGCATTACATAGATCCACGAAGTCACACCTAGAATTTTTGTACATTACTTCCCACGACACCACTCTTCGTCTCCAAGGTAGTCCTATAATATCACTCGTCGGTGGAGAAACCTTCGAGGCGAGCGGTGCCGTGTGCCCACGGGGGGGGACTGTACCTATTTTTGCAGAAGCGTCGGAGGAGCTCGGTGTGTATGCATATAACATTTTTATTATTAGCCCCATCAGAAAGAAAGAAATTAAGAAATAAAGAAAAAAATGTTCGTGACACACAACTGATAACATCAGATAATTTTAAGGCCAAAATTCGTCTCAAGGACAATATTAATTAAATAAAACTTTATCGTACCAACCTTAGACACGATTTAAATCTCAACTAAGCTGCTGTTAGGAAAATCCTTGTTTTTTAACAAGTTTATTTTATTTTAAGGTTAATAAGAAAATAGCAAATAAGCCGTGACCAAGGCAAGTGTGCAGCCGTGAACCTTTCATGGCCACAATAAAACATACAGACGTATATTAAGTGAATCTATTTTTAATAAATTTCCAATCCTAAAACGTCATTTTCATGCATTTCAATGTAGCTCTAAATACGCAAAAGAGGAATATAATTGTTGTACGGTGCAGTATCATCATCGGAAGCCGATTTCCTGACATAATACATATCGAATTTCTAAAAAAAGCGTAGCACACCGTTATCATCAATCAAAAAATAACGGAAAAACAACATGTAGAGTGCAGAGGCCATGATCTGGGCTGTACCTGCGCTATGTGCCGCGTCGGTCAGCGAAGTCTAGAGCAGAGAAGAGATATTTGTAAGGTGGTGTCTTCACATGGAGCGCACGGTGTACTACCAAAGTATTATTGAAAATAAAATGTGTTTTAAAGATGGTATACAAAGACGCGGCTGAAAAGATAATTTATTTCTTATTTTTATTTTTTATATTAGTGAATGATGTGACGGGCTAGTCGTTCACCTGATGTTAAGCGCCACGGCTGCCCATAACAGAACAGTGTCACTCGGAACCACAAAACATAGAGTTTCGAGCGACACTGCACTGCGCACATCATCCTGAGACATCGGCACAGTCTGGTAATAAGATTACTTGACTGTGAGATCAGATCATAAAGTCTCAATTGCCCTTCAATCCGGAACACAGTAGTGCTTGCACACTACTGCTTGGCGGCAGAATAACTGGCAAAGCGGTGGTACCTACCTAGACGAACTTTGCAACAAAGTCCTACCACCTAGTAAAATAAATAAATGCTCTAGTATTATATAAAATGCAATAAAAATAAGTAAGTACTCCAATGTTCCTGTGGTCGAGGCTGCGGTAAGCCAAGTAGCCACCATTCCGCACCATTGTTCTCTATGGAAAATGGCTGGCGTACAAAGGTATTAAAATTTATAGCTCCGTATCGGTCAGCTGAACAGTTCATTCTTTTTATTTACTTTTTGAGGCTCCTGTTTGGTCAAAAGACTCAATTCTAAGGGAGTGTTAGCTTCCTGCAACTGAGCCATGCCTATGTACAAATGGCATTATAAGGATAAAGATAATTTATTTATTAGAACATGAGTAAAATACATTACCAAAAAATATACATGCATTGGTGTTATGGTGTTTTTAAGTGCACAATGTCTTGCCTGCGTAGGCGTACAAATAATTATTGAAGAAAATTAACTGCCGTCACGTAATATAAATAACAATGATTATTATTTACATGTTTTGTCATTCATAAAATGATTAATATCATAATAACAAGTTTCTGTCAACATTTGCTTTAATTTTATTTTAAATGTGTCTGATTTCTTTATACTCTTAGGCACTTTATTGTATATTAATAAGTGCCACGCTTAATATACTTTTCCGCATCAGGGTAGTTTTTGCAGGGGGTTTACCCCTACCAGGAGTCGATCGTTATCGCGTCTATTGCGTTGTACTACATCTGATATGCGTCGAAACAAATGAGGATTGCTTCGAACAAATAAAGCCACCTCAAGAATATACAAAGACGGAAGTGTCAAAATCCTATGCATGCTGAAATATGGCTTGCAGCTATCAGTTTTCTTTAGTCCAAACATGACCTTTATGTAACGCTTTTGTGCCTTAAAAGCTATTTTAGCATCTGTTGAGTTTCCCCAAAAGATAACTCCATATCTTAGTACTGAAGCTGCTAACCCGTGATAGGCAGTGAGTAAAGCGTCACTATTCACTATCGGAGCTAATTTAAACAGAGCATATGCAGAGCTACTTAATTTTTTACATATTTCTGCTATATGAGCCTTCCAGTTCAATTGCTTGTCGATTGTTATACCTAAAAACTTTGCAGATTCTACTTCGCGTATTTGGCTTCTCTGATAGCTGACATTAATATCTTGCATAGGAAATCTTTGACTAAAATGCATTACTTGGGTTTTGGTCAGATTAATTTTTAGGTTAATGTTGTCTAGCCATAGAATAATAGAGCTCAAAGAGGCATTAATGTCTTTTTCGTAGAGCTCTCTTTTTTTGCACGGGACTGATACAGTACTGTAATCGGCAAATAATGACATTGGATGGTTGGTAAATTTATAGAACCTCCACCTCGACCATTGGATTGCCTCGCCGGGTCCACGGGGAATTTATAGAACCTCCACCTCGACCATTGGATTGCCTCGCCAGGTCCACGGGGAATTTATAGAACCTCCACCTCGACCATTGGATTGCCTCGCCGGGTCCACGGGGAATTTATAGAACCTCCACCTCGACCATTGGATTGCCTCGCCGGATCCACGGGGAATTTATAGAACCTCCACCTCGACCATTGGATTGCCTCGCTGGGTCCACGGGGAATTTATAGAACCTCCACCTCGACCATTGGATTGCCTCGCCGGGTCCACGGGGAATTTATAGAACGTCCACCTCGACCATTGGATTGCCTCGCCGGGTCCACGGGGAATTTATAGAACCTCCATCTCGACCATTGGATTGCCTCGCCGGGTCCACGGAGAATTTATAGAACCTCCACCTCGACCATTGGATTGCCTCGCCGGGTCCACGGAGAATTTATAGAACGTCCACCTCGACCATTGGATTGCCTCGCCGGGTCCACGGAGAATTTATAGAACCTCCATCTCGTCCATTGGATTGCCTCGCCGGGTCCACGGAGAATTTATAGAACCTCCACCTCGACCATTGGATTGCCTCGCTGGGTCCACGGGGAATTTATAGAACCTCCACCTCGACCATTGGATTGCCTCGCTGGGTCCACGGGGAATTTATAGAACCTCCACCTCGACCATTGGATTGCCTCGCTGGGTCCACGGGGAATTTAGTTTGACCGTGGTGATGTTACTAGAGTTTACTACTCTATAATTGATGACTTTGTTAATACTCAATACAAAAAGAAAACCATCAATTAGATAAGATAAAATTTTATTTAAAAAAACAAACAATCATTGAATTTTGAAGTATAGAAAATTATATTAGCATATTTTATACCGGCTGGGCGTGGGTGGTTGTGCGAGCTACTTTTGCATGTCGTGTTCTTTCTGAATCCGACTCAATTAAGTCAGACAATTGCGTTGCTGTTGGAAGGATGCTGATATAAACGTAATGAGATAAACTCTTTTGACCCTAACATCTTTCTTTGCTGGTTCTGTGCGTTCGTTATCAAACAGGTACCATTTTAAAAACAAACCTTATTGTATAATTTGGTTATCATTATCATTGAGCATAAACACAGTGATCAGCCCAATCTACTTCCAGTTCCAGTTTCCACTGCTAGCCTTCTTGCACGTGAAGAAAGTTTAAGCCATAAGCCATAATTGCCAAACCGTGGTCTTAAATGGATTCTCGTCAGCCATCCCATCCGGCATACCCCAGGGATCTTGGTTCATCGCTGTGTGGTTGTGGTCTTTGTTAATGACATTAGTCAATGTTTTAAACATTCTCATTTCTAATTATTTGCGGATGATATGAAAATTTATACAAATGTTAAAAGTGAGCAGGATCTTGAACTGCTTCAGATTGATCTAAATAATCTTTACAACTACTGCATAAGTAATAAACTTGACCTTAACATATCTAAATGCTGTTGTAAAGTAAAGATTAAAAGAAAACTTTTTAATATGATGCCCCTTATGCATTTCCTCCGGAGGTCGACACTTTGAATGTAATTTTTTTAAATAAACTTGTAGATCCAAATATTTGTTTAATTTTTAACACAATCAGATTACGTAGTCAAGATGAATAAATAATTTTTTTCGTTTTTCACGATTAAATTCTGTATAAAACGTAAAACTATGTGTTCAAATCGCGAGAATCTGGGAAATACTACAATCAGATTAACTTTGCCAATTTTAATACTTACATAGTAAAAGATTTCGGAGTTAATGTATTAGAACTAGGTACCTAGCTAGTAAATAAAACCTAATCATAAAAATAACGGCTAGTCCACACAATGTACACCATTAAATTAATAAATATAAAATACATTAATAAATGTACTATTTACCAAAGAGTAGATAAATACAATATGTTTCAAATAATTAAAATAAGGAAGCTCTTTATCAAACTCAATGTACATCATAATTACATAAATATACCTTTTTTAAATATTTACTCAATTTTTGACATTTTAAAGTAAAATTATATTCAGCTTATTTTAACTTTGTCACAAAATTTTAAAGTGAACACTACTAGATCACTAACAAAATTTTTAAAACAGGCCCTAAAAAAATTATTCTTTGTCTTGTTTTATAAATTTCATTCCATAAACTTTTTTTAGGTTTTATTTTTCTGTTGAGACATTGTTGTTTAGTGTAACAAAATTAATTCGTCATTCGATAGGTGTAGGTACTATCCAAGATCATAAACCTTTTTTCATCATTTTCAAGTTCCAATTAGCATCCTAGCACGAAAGATTAAAACGAAATTTTAATTTTTGTGATCAAATACATGCGGGTCCATCCGATGCAAGTTGAAACTCCCCACCCCCACAGATCGTTTGATCCATGTAAACCGAATCGCCCTGTACATCATGCCGGCTTCCTTGGGATGTTTTCCTTATCGATATAGGTAAGAGCGAGCGCTAATTCCGCACATACTCGTAACTAACTAAAAGTTATTGGCCGCGTGGGGTTTGAATTGGTTTTTGATTTTTTGAAATGGTTACCGTTCAGCCACACTCGATGCAATATTTAAACAATTAATATTATTGTATATAAATGATGTAATGTTTTGGGCCCGCAGCGGATGGGATTGGATACGTATGGGAATCGTTTGCAAAGAGAAGGCACACAATGGACGAGTGCGACTGGCTGACACAATCACACTCGTACAGTGGAAGGAGGACGCTCCGTCATCGAGCAGATTAAACTACAATGACGTTCCTGAGTACGTAAACTACTCCAAAGGAGTTTTGTCGTCACCTGATGTTTGCTATCAAATAACCAGACCGTCTTCAAATCAAACTTGAGAGAAAAAGAGATTCTATTAATAACATAATAACACCCATCATTATCACTCCCTGTTTTCGTGAATTTAGACACAAAATTGAAGCACTTACCTGTACGGTACGTCAGCGGCGAGGAAGATGTAGGTGGTGTGCAACAAGCCGACCTGCACGGCCGCCAGCGCCACCAGCGCGAGCGAGCGCCGGTGGAAGCGGCCGGCCGCGCCCAGCTGCCGGTACACCGCCTCCACGTCCACGCCGCACGCCAGCGCGGACCGCGCCGCACCGGCCCCTTCGGGAGACTCGCTCGGTCCACCCATGCTCGCAGGATTCTGGATTGTCCTACGGTACACCCTGCCCGCGCTGCCTAGAGTGTTATTGAGCTACGGAACTATTCCTTGAACATACGTTTAGATACGCGCGCGGAATGTCCATCCGTTTAGGTATAAAGAATCGTGTGAACAATTTAAGTACCTTTTTATAATATTATGAAAACTTTAGTCACACGTTTAATATCTAACACTTATATACTTGACTGAAATGTTTAGAATTATAAAGGAAACGGGAGCTAACGTAAAGTGTTTGGAGGCAATTGAGATAGCGCGTGCACTGAGAGAGCCGCGCGGCTGTGTGCGGGCGGCGAGTCGCGAGCCCTGGAGTCGAGGACCGCTTGTAGCTGGTGCTCGGGGCAGCACTGGCGGGCCCAGCAGCGCTCGTGCCGCTCGAGTGGTATCCTCCGGTGCCATGAATTAGAAAACATTTAGGTCGGGGCCGCCCCACGCTGTCAATCAAGCGGCTCGCGAATTGTACACCACCTCTTGTCAATTGTGTTCATTACAATAAGCAGCAATGCCGACCGATTTGGTTTTAGCGGTTTTATTGTATACTGCACATAACTACCGTTGCCTGTGGCTATGTCTACGTGACTGTTTTGAACTCTGTTTGTAAGCATGTATCAGTTTGGTTAATTTATTCTGTGGCTGCAGTAAGAGAACGGAGCAATTGAAAGCAACCTTTATAACCTATTGTGTGCAAGGTATTAGATACAAGCATTAGGTACTAGAGAGGTATAACCACAGATTATACAATAGTACTGGCACCTTCGCCAGTACTATTGTATATTGTGAATGTTGTATAGTGAAAACAAATTGGTTTCTTCAATGACACCACCTGCATTGATTGCCTCCATAACACACCTATTTTAATTTTATTTATGTGGTTAATTATCTTTTGGGCAAGTTTCATTCAAGCTATAAATTATACAGAAGTACTTGTTCATGTAATAAATAATCTATATAATTGCTGATTGTATTTTTAATAGATGCGATAGTGGTCAAACGTGAGCCTATCAAACAATAAAAAAAAGGTAGCTATAGATATAATATCAGGTGTATATAGATATACCCGCCACAACAACTAGCTTGTGATCTTGCATGGCGGGAGCTCGCTGTGAAGCTTCAGAACTACAATTTAACTCATAACTAGCAAAATGAAATAAGAATATTTAGTGTGATTTAGCGGAATCACACTAAATATTTTTATTCCATTATGTATTTAAGATGAACTTCCGCGAACTCATGTCTGATTCTATCAATTATCATAACCAGCAGTTCTCTTCGTTTTAGTTGGTTAATACCATCATTATAAAAAGCCGTAAGTACCAAGGAGCGTTCACAGTAAACTGGCCACTCTAACTGAACACAGTGAAGAAGGAAATGCTCCGTCTCGCAACCAGCAATTTCCTCACGGGGGTGCCTATTGTCGTTTTATATCAGCAGTACCTGTGGATTAGTCGTTTTGAAATCTAGTGCTGCTCGATGTCACTCGCTAAAAGGTAGGAGCCGATAACGGACTGACTGTAGAATGCTACAGTCATCGACAATATAGGTACCTAAACTACGATGTCTAGTCGTCACTAGACCATCGTAATTTTGAGTTTAAAAAAATAGGTACTTTTATTACTTTGTGGCAATTGCACGAAATTATCGATGCGTGGCGCCATCTATTGGGGGTCTAGTAAACGTTATTGCGCGCGTACTATAACGCCTGCAAGATTTTGAATAGCAAATTGTTTAGTGGGTAATAAAACAACATTGATGAGGTATCTAAAATGACTAACTAACACTTTGTTAATGATTAATTATAAGGAATAATATGTACTTTTTATTTAGTGCCAAATACTCTTAAAATAATATTAAACCTTCGATGTTTATATTATACACAATTACACTCTAAATTGGATATAACATTATATATAAAAAAACACAAAGTTTTCTCCTTTGGTACCTGTAAGTAAGAAAACAGTAACAGGAAAATCTTTTAGCATTTGTAAGCAGAACAATGAAACCTGAATATGATTATATAGAAAATGAATTTATGAATGGTAACCGTGCACCCTTCAGGTCTCGTTTTAATTTTAGACTTTAGTACCATATCAATGAACAAATAATAGTACAGGTAGCGCTAGTACCATATCACAGTACTGAAACTAAAAATAAAGTTACGATGACCTGCATGCCTGTTCGAGGTCATGCGACGACGTCCCGCTACATACGCGTGGCTATAAATAATGCCACGTCGAATCAAACACATATTGAATTTGCAAATAGGTTACTTTAAAAGACATTCGTATACACCCCGCACCTTCCAGCATAGAGGTCGCCACCACCGCCACGAGTCACTCAGTGACCCATGTACCTAACTCGCCAACTGTCACCTCGGCGAGTGAATATGTTCACCTCGCAGAGGTCGTAGTCCGCCTCCGTTTCAAATCGCAATATTCATTCCGTGCTCTTAAGCGGGAACGAGCGGGATACAAGACAATACAGCGGGTGACAAACTTTAAAGGGAAACACTCTATTCCTTTACTCGTTCCCGTGCTACGAAAGGTCTGTTGATTTTGGTCTAGCCAGCATCTTCACGATTTTCCCTTTTTTAAAAATGAAGGTCGATTGATAAAAAACAATTCATTGATAAAAGCTCAACAGGCTTGCTGCATATAATTATAATATACCAATCTTAAAAAATAATACATAATGTTCAAATATATTTACAGAGAGCTTAATTACTACCGCAGTTCTTTACGGTCTACTGGAATAATACATTGGAAACGACCAATCCAAAACGATCATTATCACCGCGCACTGAAGGTGTCGGTGGTCACGGCGTGATCAGACTGGCGGCGGGGAGCGGGCGGCGCGCCAGGTCGGCGAAGGTGTCGGGCAGGCGGCGGCGCAGCGTCTCCGGCACCAGCCGCGTCAGCGCCGCGCTGACCAGCAGCAGCGCGCCGAACACCAGGGTCGGCAGCCACGGCCGGTACTCGGCCTGGGGGGGACTCACACTTTCAACCACACATACATATTCCGGGACCATAATAATAGCCTTTTCAATATAGGCGCCAAACCGACTTCAATCTTTGATTTAAAAAAAATCGGTTTATAAATACATATCGAAGTGCAGAAGTAAATTTAAAAAAAAACGTACAGCCAAATTTAGAGAGTGCTTTTTTGAAGTTGGTTGTAAAACTAGCAGCCGGTGCCGCGCGGGTCGGGGATAGGTACACGCACACAGTCTCACCAGCAGCGGAGTGAACGGCGCGAGGATGGCTCCGAGCCAGCCGAGCGTGGAGCAGCCGGCGAGCAGCCGGTGCCGCGCGGGTCGGGGACAGGTACACGCACACAGTCTCACCAGCAGCGGAGTGAACGGCGCGAGGATGGCTCCGAGCCGGCCGAGCGTGGAACAGCCGGCGAGCAGCCGGTGCCGCGCGGGTCGGGGACAGGTACACGCACACAGTCTCACCAGCAGCGAAGTGAACGGCGCGAGGATGGCTCCGAGCCGGCCGAGCGTGCAGCAGCCGGCGAGCAGCCGGTGCCGCGCGGGTCGGGGACAGGTACACGCACACAGTCTCACCAGCAGCGGAGTGAACGGCGCGAGGATGGCTCCGAGCCGGCCGAGCGTGGAGCAGCCGGCGAGCAGCCGGTGCCGCGCGGGTCGGGGACAGGTACACGCACACAGTCTCACCAGCAGCGGAGTGAACGGCGCGAGGATGGCTCCGAGCCGGCCGAGCGTGGAGCAGCCGGCGAGCAGCCGGTGCCGCGCGGGTCGGGGACAGGTACACGCACACAGTCTCACCAGCAGCGGAGTGAACGGCGCGAGGATGGCTCCGAGCCGGCCGAGCGTGGAGCAGCCGGCGAGCAGCCGGTGCCGCGCGGGTCGGGGACAGGTACACGCACACAGTCTCACCAGCAGCGGAGTGAACGGCGCGAGGATGGCTCCGAGCCGGCCGAGCGTGGAACAGCCGGCGAGCAGCCGGTGCCGCGTGGGTCGGGGACAGGTACACGCACACAGTCTCACCAGCAGCGGAGTGAACGGCGCGAGGATGGCTCCGAGCCGGCCGAGCGTGGAGCAGCCGGCGAGCAGCCGGTGCCGCGCGCGCGTCGGGAACAGCTCGGCGGTGTACACGTACAGCGCGTTCAGCGCCATCGTGGCGCCCAGCTGGCCCGACAGGTACAGCGCCGTGCCCGCGCCCGGGTACGCTGCAGCGGGTTACATACACGTTACACTTCGCGTGGGTACGTCACTACATATTAGCAAATATGTCCTTTTACAAATATTCTAATTTTTACATCGCCGTAGATTGATGTAAATCTACGACAATGATCAAAACAATGTGACAGTACTTTAATCGACTAAATGGGGAGAAATGAATGTTTAATATTCATGACTTATTTTATATTGTTGTTTTGACCTCAAACAATTCGGATTGTTTGACTCTATATATTGACGTCTGGCACTGATACAGCTATGAGCGGCTGCTCTGCTTAACATCAGTCAAGCGACTAGCTCGTCACGAAACATATATGTACAGACAAAATTACTTCGATTTTTTAATCCAGAACATCATCCGACGCTGCATAAATCGTACAGTTGGAGGTGTTTGGTTTGAAATTAGGATCACCCTAGCAAGGTGAGAAATCACTATTCTTTCTAACCTTAGGTCAGCTTCCTGTCTGTGGAACTAGTTTTGGAACAATGTCCCCTCGCGGGTGCTGCGCTAACGATGGCTCAATCTTGGATCTCTCTGGAACGCGGGTGTCAGTGACTTTTGTTCTATTTTGACTAAAATTACCAAAATTCTAAAATAGGTACCTAGCATATGTAATACATTGATATATTTAAAAAAAACCATCCATTGGAACCAAAGAATTACTCATTAGTAATAAAAGAAATAAGATAATTATAATTTTGGCATTTATTATAATTTACTAGTAGGTAGGTGCTGCACACAACAACTGTATGTACACAATACTAATATCAACTAGCATCGCTCGGCCATCGGCAATTGTTAATGACGATCGCTGAGCGATCTGGCGTTACTTGCCAATTGTCGGGGTTTGATAGGTTATTAAGTAGGGAATGTTTAAAAAGTATCCTATACCTATTTCTCACCAGGATTCAAATAAGTCGTGAAAAGGAAAACAAAATATGATAGCTAGATGGACCAAGTTTCTTTTGAATAACATTAGCACAGTTTGTAGCTTTTACAGATCCGTATCTGTTGCTGTTTAATTTATAAAGTTTCCATACTTCACTCCTTCGCACCACTTCATCGCACATTTGGCCTTCCCACTAAGGTTGCGGCCTTGGATATAATCTGACGAGTAGAGTGGAGAGAGTGTTCACCGGCGGGCAGGCAGGAGAGGGCGATGAGCGAGGTGGCCGTCAGCAGGAAGGCGGCGGTGAGCAGCGCGCGGCGGCCCACGCGGTCCAGCAGCAGCGTGTTGGCGGCCAGCGCCGGCAGCTGCGCCAGCGCCAGCAGCGCGTAGTTGGCGTGCGGCGAGCCGGCCAGCGCGTGCGCGTTCACGGCCAGCCCGTAGAACACGAACACCGCCGCCACCCACCACGCGCTGCACACCGCCAGCCGCCGCCGCAGCGCGCTGTACCTGCAGGCGCACGCGCACGTCACCGATGCACGCCTATTATACACTAGGAATATATACCGTTGGGTGTACTCTCTGCTGGCTCATTCCGTCATTCATCCGTCATTTAGTAAATCAATTTCAAAATTGGTAATTGTGTTCCCCTTTCACATGGAATATTTAGAAAAGTTCTAAAAGTGTTAAGACTCACTTCATCAACGCCTTGATCAAGCTTTCTTCAGCTTCCCTCTCGGCATCGTCCAGCCGCTCCTTCTCGCGGACTAGCGCCTCCCGGATGCAGTGGTCCTGCAGCGGCAGCCGGTTGCAGCGGGCGGCCCGGCGCGCCGCCTCTGCAGCCTCCTGCAGCCGGCCGCGCGCCGCCAGCCAGCGCACGCTCTCCGGCAGCAGCCAGGGGTACAGCAGCAGCAGCAGGGAGGGCGGGTAGGCGCAGCGCGCCCACGTGCGCCAGTGGCCCGCCAGGCGGTCCAGGAGCGCCAGGCTCGCCGCGCCCAGCGCCAGCGGCACCCCGAGCACCAGGCTGGCCAGCACCCGGTGCTGCGCTCCGAGCCATTCTATCACTGCAAGAATACAGGAGGACGTTTCAGTGGAACAAAAGTGGAACTGAATGTAGCACTAGCTATATTGTACCACTAGCGGCCCGCCCCGGCTTCGCACGGGTATTGTATGTAAAAGTATCTATTATTAATTTAGATATAAGCTATCTATCAAATTGTATAAAATTGCACACAGTTTATTAAAATCGGTTCAGTAGTTTACGAGTCTATAGCGGACAAATAACATGACATGTAATTTGTATATATTAAGATTATTATACATAGTACTTCCACATCCAGGATTGTGGCTGCCATTCAAAATAAAATCTAGTAACCTTAATTGGAAAATTATGTTTCAATGCATACGTTAGGTAGGTAATTACTATTATTGTATTAAATCATTACAAATGATTATATCATTATTATTACATATTTTTTTTATAAAATACAGTGCATTCTTTTATAATAACACTGCTAAATTAAGCTGACGTACACCGTAGTCCCAAATTAATGTTTAATTCCATGGTCCCACCTTGGTTCTTGTAGTTCCAGAATTTATGCATGTGATCGTGAGGCGTTATTATTATAATTCCGCTCCATCCCAAGGTTGTCTGGAAGATATTACTTTAAGCAATAAGACTGAATTGCACTAGTATAAATAAATTCATTTTCTTCATTTTTTTTTATGTTCATTATATATTTCGTCTATGTATTTATCTATCTAAACTGGCTCTTAGAATAAATATCGAAAAAATAGACAGCTGCACAATTTAAAGCCCTCGCCCGCCGCCCTACCGTACCTCCACCCCCGCGAGGAGCAGGTGGAGCCCGACTCACTGAGCACGAACGCCGCCGGGTACACGCTGGCGCCGAGCACCGTCTCCAGCAGCTCCGCGGCCACGTACGCGGGGTACGACGCCGCCAGGGACTTCAGCAGCCCCAGCACGCCGGCGCCGACGCCGCTCACCACCAGCGCCGTGCGGCGGCCCCATCTGGCAACACGTATTGAATAGAATATAATAAATATTTATTCATGACAAAAAGGCAATGGCTCAAAAATTAAGTGCCATCATCATCATCATCACTTCAACATCAACTCCACTGTGAACGCTTTTCATTAGCGGTTATATAGTCATAGTCACCGCGCTCGGCAGGCGGCTTAGTAGTGGAAAGTTACTCTATGGTGGTGGAACATTTTAATGTACCGAGGAGGACGCTGCTGCCCATTCCCTGGATATTCCGTTACGGCACCCGCGGGAAGAGATGAAATGGTCCTATTCGCAAACCGGGACCACGCGGTAGTATATGTAGTATTAATGTAAAAGTTTGTGTGTGTGTGTGTATGTTTGGTACCTATATCCATGCTGCAATTACTGAAATTTGGAATACAGATAGCTTAACGCATAGTATTCTATGGATTTTTTCTTTCTACGGGTGAAACCACGGTGTGCAGCTAGTCAATTAATAAGTTGGAAAACAGAATTTGTACTACTTTTTAATTAGTAGTGTTTTTGTACTCATTCAGTCGTACTCAATACTCTCCTCTTGAAAAGGTCCAGATCACATCTACTCGGAAACAGACGCTGGTGAAGGGGTCCACTCCTTAGCCGCGATGTAGGTTCAAAACAAATGTAACCTCATAATTCTATCACAATAATGGCACTGAATAATGGCCATTGCTATATTATTCACAATAACAGCAAAACAATATATTTGTTCATTATAATCTTTATTAGTCACTACATTGTAAAGGTACTTGTGTTATTATTTTACCGTCTCCTTCTACCTAACAATTTACCATTTTTATCAATATTTACAACTCTACAATAGCGACGTGACATAAATAAACAAATGGAAATATTGCATAACATTCAGATAAAAGGTTTGTACGTGAATGTAAATAATAAAATGGTTAGGTTCGCGTTAGAGTGAGACGGCGGACGAGTGAGGCGCGGCCGTACCTGTCGGAGCCCGCGCCCGCGACGGGCAAGGAGACGAGCATCCCGACGTTGTGCGCGGTGCCCACCAGCGAGCGCTTCCACTCCTGGCACGCCAGCCCGAACTGGAACGGCAGACACCTATTGGTGCGGGCTACTGGCGCAACCTGCACCCACACAAAGGCCTCCTACGGGGCTACTTGTGTTTCATCATAAAAATTATTTATAAAAGATTGCGCTACTAAGCAAATGTGGAATTTAAATTACATTATTATGTGATTCAATATATGCATCATAATGAACCCTACAAATATGAAGTAGATGCAAAGCCACATCCGGTGCACATGCCATCATCTTTCAAATCCCCGATACAAAAGACTAGATAAATAGTCACAGCCTGGTGATGATAATGATTTCTTGACACATTTTCTGTGCTTCACCGGCGCGCAAATATCTAAAAGTTCCTAGACTATTTGGCTTTATGATATATATTTTTTTAATTACACAAACGAAACAATATAGTTGTTGCCCAACAAATATTAAATAAATATTGAAATATCATTATCATCCGACTGTGTGAAAATTTCAATAAATTAATTCGATTTCAAATGCTGTCTGCCTGTCTTAACTTCAAATAGGACCAGTCAAAGAAAGAAATATTGAAGGCCCATGTAAGTTGGTTTATTATAATGACCTCGACAACTATGCTGCCGCTGGCTTGATACACGAACTCCTCGCAGGGCACGGCGGTGGAGTTGTCGAAGGAGTCTTCATTGCAAGCCCCGTCCAGCGGGCGCCAGCGGCGGCAGCGGTCGGCGGCTGGCAGCGCGCGCCCCGCCCACTCCGGCAGCTCGGCCGGCAGCGCGCCGGCAGCGCCCTCGCACTCCGGGACGCGGCATCTGGGAATAGGAAGCAGTCTATAACCTGCTTGATCTTTTCTCGGAAATATTATATATCTTTGATGGTAAAAATTCAAAATTGTATGCCACAGAGTGTTTATATAATTAATACTGACTAATAATAGGACCAAGTGTTAGTCGAGGACCGGTTTGTTGTGTTTGTTCGCCTTTTATTTGAAGTACAAACAACAAAATGTTTTTGCAATCCAAACTTATTTGACAAACTGCTGCACAATAGTATAAGAAATGAATTTATTTGTTAACAGAAATTGTAAAGAAAAAATTGTAAAGAATGGTAAAGAAAAAAAAAATTACAGAAATTGCCATGTTTACCGCCGCATACAATTTATAAGCACTTATCCATTTTTTGCGTGTTGTAATGGAGCTACCCTCACCGATCGATTGACGATGGTTTTTGTTGCAACCGTTCGATTAGTGGATCATTGCTGCGCCACGGAGCGGCAACTTCAGGGCCGACGGAAAATTATCCTGAAAACTCATTACGGTTTCTGAGTTAGAAAAACTATAAGTGACTGTGACCAGCGTGCAGTGGGACCTGCACTGGTACTGCACTGCTGTCCGGTAGGATCAGCGTGCAGTGGGACCTGCACTGGTACTGCACTGCTGTCCGGTAGGATCAGCGTGCAGTGGGACCTGCACTGGTACTGCACTGCTGTCCGGTAGGATCAGCGTGCAGTGGGACCTGCACTGGTACTGCACTGCTGTCCGGTAGGATCAGCGTGCAGTGGGACCTGCACTGGTACTAACGCTCTACGTCATAATGTAAAGTTTGTAGCCACAGCACATCGTGACGTAGGATAGGAAAACGAAACAACCCATTTTATGATAATTGTTTCAAACTGTCATTAATTATAGAAGCTATTCTTGTGACGTCGGGTTGGTGAGTCGAGTTATATTGACCTTATACTTTGACAAATATTTTAACATTTATAATGTTTATCTGTAACGCATCCACATTAAGTATATTGATAGATATTAAAATCCAATTAAAATGTTCAAATTGCATTTTCCAATATTATCAGGTCATCCCGATACAATAAGTTCCCACCGTACATCGCACAGTCTGCGTCCAGCTCGCCGTCAGCCGCTCCCGGTGCCGGCGCCGCCTCCAGCACACGGCTGCTGTGCTGACCCACGATGAGGGTTGGATTTTGTACGATCATTATAATAATAATAATAATAATAATAACGCCCAACGATCACATACATAGATCCTGGACCCTAACTAGGATTCCCTGTCTCTAGGGACCCAGGAACTACGAGGACCATGGTCCCACAACACCCAGACTCAGAACAAGTATTTGCGCTTTTTTTTCTTTGCACACAAATACTTGTCCTGCCGCGGGAATCGAACCCGCCGCCTCCAGGCTATGAGCCGACCTGCTCAACCACCACACCACAGAGGCTGTCAATTAACTTATTTCTACGATTATTTGTCATAATGTACGATATTCTATCCGTGTTTAATGATCGTACGCAAAAATAAGATAATTTCTGAGTTGACAATTTATTTTCAATAAATACCTACTTATAAAAAGTATTAAATTGTCTCGTGTTTAAGATCAACCTTACTAAGTCAAATACTCTGGCTCTATATCGGCAAAAGTGGCAACTGCACCGACTTTGAACCCACAGAAGAAATTTTAAGAAGAGGCAATGACTAAAATAGTTGCGGTATGATTAGTGTGTGATACCTACCTCTATCTACATAGATATATTTATCTTTTGACACAGAATAAATAATGGCATTAGTACTTGCGGATAGACGTTATCGGATCATCGAACAAGGATCCCAGATGCTATCACCCCTTGTGACACGATAACGTACACCTCAGGCAGCCCGGCACGCAGCACGTCTATCGAGGAGCCCGTCTTACTGCTACATCATTTTGTCCGTTTTTGCCTTCAATAATTATTATCATAAAGATTTTGTTGGTAGGTTTTTTGATTAATATAAAGCTTTATCAAACAGTAAAACAAACTTACCTTGTTCTACAAACAATATCATTAACAGCGATCATTATTTCGTGTGTTTCCTTCAGGTAATCAATATAATCACGAGAAGGGTTGAAATACAACCCCGTCCAATCATCTCAGGACAAGGACAGGAGGTACAACCAATTTCTTGTCAGTGTTAGTGTTGTAGGCAAACACTTTATGGAAGACTTTAGACCTTATACTCCAGTGAAGTAGAACGGATAATACGACGGAGATGTGATATTTTGGTACATCTTTATGAGTATAGTACACTAGTGTATTTTCACTACACACTAGTGGAAGTTTGGCGCTCGCTGCCCTCTCACTGGCGTATCCGTTATTATAAAGAACTAAGTATTCAAAATGTATTTTAAAAAACTACCGTAATACTCGCGGATAGGCATCCTTTATCAACCCATGGAAATTATGGGAATTTAGCTCTAATATGCCAATAATCGTGCGTGATACATAATGGTACAGAATTAAGAACCAATTCCGAATATTGTTATTGTTGTAGTTTTTTTTCAATCAACAAGAAAAAGTTCTAGAGTGCAGACAGTTAGTTTTCTTATGCCCTCTCATAATATCCGGCCACGCCCTGGACGGCAGTGCTTGCTCACTAATGCACACTGATGTTGGCGGCAAAATAACTGGCAAAGTAATAATAATAATAATAGCCAATGACAAGTTTTGCCCCGGTTCGGGAAATCGTAGATCCGAGGCTGGGTGAATATAATAGTATTTGAAAATTTGATGCTTTCTAGACGTTTTATTTTTTGTTCTTTAGATACCTATATATCTAGAAACATAATTTGCCAGTCTCGTTACAGAGTAAGTACCTACAATCACAAGCAACCAGCGCCTACTATCGATTCCTTGTGTTGTGATCATAATTGTTTAATTTAAGCACAACATTAATATTTGTCAAAACTTATTTAAAGTAATTAATTACTATATAATTATAATTAATAAATAAATCGATTGGGAAATTCAATTGAATAATCGTCTGTTTCAAGCAGCTGGACGATCACGTAACTTGATTGCAACCGCGCGATGGAAACACTTATTTTTATGGATTTGACAGTTTGAATACGCAGTTTATGTGCATAGTTAGTATGGAAATTTCTCCTGTTGTATTGCAATCGAAGTTTTCTGTATACAAATTTAAATAAGGAAAAGCAAAAGCTAGTTATTGGAACATGTCCTGCTTTACTTGACTCACGAGAGGCTTAACTTATACGAAACAGGTGTGGACTGTGGACCGCTGACGGAACGACTGAACACTTGGCGCTTTTACTACTACTAACTATATTAAAATAATACTTTTAAATATTATACATTCAAATGTTCGTGGTAGAAATATGTATTTTATATCAGAGCTGAACTTCTTAACGCTTATGGATATGCTCTAGAGTGATTTCGTATAAGGGTACGCAGTTTCTCCCGGAAAACGCAATGGTTTCTGTGCAATCTATCAGCGAATAAACATTGAAAACTCATCGACTGTTACGAATACATTGCATTACCTGTAGAGCGCGGGTGCTGCCAGGAAGACGTAGTTGGTGCCGTATGCGCCCGTCAGCAGCACCGGCAGCGCCAGCAGCAACGCCAGCCGCGCCTGCCACCGGCCCCAGCCCGCGCACCATTCCTCCCCGCCGGCGGCGGGAGACATCTTACACTGCTTCTTTACTTTACTACTGACTACCGGATGCACCGGCGCGAGCGGGACTCGAGTCAACGAATCGAGCTCGTGTGGCGATCGTCGCGGCTACCCTCGGGAGGACCGCGCGCCGACGTCGGTGCCGTGCGTCTGCGCTTCAGGACTAACGCGCTTCTACCGGCAACATGGGTAATTGACCGGCTCCAATGCGACCCGAGCAAAATGAACTCAACACCGATAAGAATTCGAACTGTTATCCCGTGGTCATTATTACTAGTAGCGAGGTTCAGTTGAAAGCTCGATTCAGCTTGTAACCACGTGCTCGTTACAGATAAACGCAGAAATAAATATAGGACGCTAGTGTGTGATCACGTGCGAACGTCACCGTGAACCGGAAGATATTTGTAATATTTGTTAACCGTTTCATTTTGCTTACTCGGTCAAGTATTCCTGAGATCAAATTATCTTTAATTATTCGTCTGAAGCGTCTCTCATTAGTCATAAAAATGACTAATGCCCGTCTGTATTAAGCTCAGCTTCTAAGTTCAAACTTATTCCTCTGTTACATACACAAATGCATTGCAGTAGGTGTGTCATAGAGGGATAAGTGCGAACTTAGGAGATGTCAAACTTTAGTACAGACGGGCAATAGGCATTTTGGGATTGAGACGTATCAAAGATCGGGTATATCTATTTACCGGTATTATGAAAACAAGATACGTTATATTTAAGTCATTTTGGGAGTAAGAGATTTAGTCGTATCGGCGTATCAGGCATATTGAGATTGGGTTCTAAGGAACCGGACGCAACGACTTTACTTCGAGCATTAATATCATTACATTTATAAGGCTATATCTCTCTACAATAGTTTTAGTTTTAGTCCAAAATCACTGTAATTATTTCAGTGACACCGGCTACGCTGGCCAGTTCCGGCTACGCCGTAGAGGCTCGTGACCAGCCGTAGCCGGCTAGGTCTACGCGGATCAAACAGATTATTTTTATGTATTTATTCCAATTAGTATCTGCCATCTTATTGTGGAGGTAGCTTAAAACAGTAACGCTTGCATTTAGTAAAATGTTTGTAGGACCCCTGGGAGTAGTGTATACGCGTGCTCACAACCCGGCGACCCTGTGCTGCCCCCGCGGTGCTCGAACTTCTCAGACTAACATATCAAAAATAGTGGATGCATGTCTGCGTTGAATGGCCTGATAAAATCAGTTGGTGAAGGGAAACGTCTTCCGAGAGCTGGCAGCATTCGTCTCATTCATGTCATTGGCAATTATCGGGAAAATTGGGAAATTACACGTTCCAGTGCATGATTCGTTTCACTTCAAACGCTGATGATAGAGAGTAGCACAAAGTGCCACAGATAACATCAGCTCAGTCGTTGTTTTTTTGCTGCGATCTGCAATCAACTCATTTCTACTCCCAAGGCCACGGGTAAAAAGAGCTAATTTTATATCAAATTAATTGTACGGTAAACTCTCGTTGCTGTTTATTGTTGCGTTGTTCGTTGGAGTATTTAGTAGGTATCCTGTTCTTATAATAATATATGATAATATTTAGTTAGAAAGCTATTGGTTGTACAAATAAAATAAAAATAATGGGTAATCCAGCTGCTGGCCAAGTGCTGGATGACACGTGGTCACAGATTGTATAATACTATTGTATACATGGTCTTTCTCGAATTTCGCGTTTCTTTTTGTTACTCAGGCCGCTTTCCTCACAATGTTTCGGTCCCTGGCTGCTGTCGTCATAACTCAAGCGCGGGGGCGCACAATCCAAGACCCTGCTATTGTCGTTTTCAAGGCGCTAATGTATAAATATACATACTGGTGAAATCACTAGTTCACGCAGGAAAGCGTGTCTCGCGAAACCATCTTTCACATTTTTTTAAGAATACATTGAGACTATGACTTCATTAAAACGCTATAAACTTGCTTACTACGTTTTTTTTTTTTTATTAATCTGCATTTCCACAGACACCTGGGTCCGTGCTTTTTGTTAGATAATTTTTTATATTTATGAATTAAGCCTATTATTAACATGAACTTATATATAATACAGGAAGGATAATACAGCCAATAACAAAAAGATACATAAACATAAGCATTTAAGTTCTTATTTCAATTATTTTTTTTTACTTACTTACTACGTATTTAGACCCTTACTAGGATTCTCTGTAGGAGTGGTAGGACTCATATATATATATATATATGATATATATATATATATATATATCATATATATATATATATATATATATATATATATACTCCACTACCACTACGAAGACCATGCTCTCACAACACCCAGACACAAAACAAATATTTGCTTTTTTCTGCGCACACATTACTTGTCCTCCCACGTGAATCGAACCTCCGCCTCCGGACTATGAGCCGACATGCTCGACCACCACACCACAGAGGCTGTTTAAAAGCATAAAAAATAAAATTGGTGACAATTTTAATAATTTTTTGAGCGTTAACTATTTAATTGCTAATAAATAAATCATAGCACCTAATCATATGACTTAAATAGATCCTGGACCTTAACTAGGATTCCCTGTATTTAGGGACCCAGGAACTACGAGGACCATGGTCATGACAGAGGCTGTCGGGCTACCACATATTTATATCATTTATTCACCAATTTGAAATATTTTCATATTGTCTGATATTATTTTAGATTGGATCTAAAGAATTTTATAAAAATCGTTCAGGACTTTGATTTTTAAATCACAACATGTAGTAAAAATGTTTATATTAAATGAAGGTGATTGAAGTTGGGTGAACCGTTTTTAAAAAGGATGTTATTTTATTATTAATGCTAATCTTTCTTATTCTAAAATGTAAGAGTGGCAGCAATCTGGGTGTTATCAGGCGACACGGCGGCGGAGCCCGCGCCGGCCAGTGCCGCAGGCGATGGCGGCGAGCGAGGGCGCGCGGCTCCCCGCGACACACGGCGCCGCGGACGGCGACCGACCCGCCGCGGACGCTCTCGAGGACGCCCTGGACCAGCTGGACCCCTTCGGCCTCTACCAGCGCTACGTGCTGGTGATGCTCTGCTTGCCCAACATACTCTCCGCCATGTACTCGCTCAACTACGTGTTCGTGGCGGACCAGGTACCTTTTCGGTGAGAACTTTTACATTGGACCTTTTCTTTTCAACTTAACAAAATTGTGTTTAATAACGCATTATTTTAATTTATTACTGAACATAGTGCGCCTCAATGATAGGACTAATTAAACAGTTCCCTACTTTATACTTATACCAAAGTCTATAACTAAATTATTTCTCTTGTTTTCGTACATATATAAAAGGAATCTAGAATGCTGACTGTACCATTCCCATAATGACGCTATCAGCCGGATCACGAGCACTGCTGATCACAAGCCTGTCTCCCATATATGGGTCTGCCATAACCCCCAGCTCGCTGGACAAGCGTCTTATTGATCGCAGTAGTTGATGTTGGTGTTCTTGAAATGTAGAAGCAACAAAGGAATTCTGCTATCTATTCCTCCGATACCGATTACCGATTTTAACGGCACAGGTGATGAACCGGTGTGCTCGCATGATCCTAGAGGCTTCCTGCATATGACGCCGAAGCCGCCGCATTCTGATTCTGATTCTATCTGGGGGCGATAAGGCCTGCACTGACGTCCCGCATGGATTGCATTGTACATTTCCCCCTGCCAGCATCTACCCAAGCCAGCCCAGCTCCTTCATGTAGCGGAGCACTGCCTTGGGTCGCTGGCACAACTGTTCCAGTATTTTTTCACTTGATGGTATGGATGGTTTGGAGATTAATTGCCGTTGATCCCGTGGTCGTTGTTCTTGTTCGTTTAGTAGATGAGTTGTTTCTCTTGTCTCCTCTGTGGCTGTGCAATGTAGTAGCACGTGTTCCACAGTTCCGTTTTCCTGCACGCAACCCCGACACAGAGGGCTATCTGTGGCGCCGATTTTGTGCAGGTGATAATTCAGGTTACAGTGACCTGCGATAATATCCACCATAAGGCGGAGGTCTTGCTTTGTTAGTTTCAGCAAATTGTTAGTGAATTTTCTATTTAGGGATGGAAACATCACTTCCGTCTGCTTACAATCAGCTTTTTCGTCTCATAAACCACCGCCGCATGTTTTTGTATACGAATGACCATCGCCGATACGCCGTGCCATCACTGCACCGGAACCGCGTATGCATCATATTGATACACGAGTTAAATTGTAGAGCAATAATAATTACAGATCAATAAAACTGTGCCAGTTAAAATATAAAGATGTTAGCTACGTTTAATCACTAAAGAGCATCGTGTAACGTACATAAAACTGTGGTACAGAGGTGGTGGTGCAGCCAATGCGCGATATTCATTCGTGTCGTGCACACAAACAGGCGGTCGGAGCCGGCGCGGTGTGGTGCTGCACATTTGTGTTACTAGCTGCTATGTAGTTTTACCTACACCTATTGTTCAACTCGTTCGCACTCTAGTTCGCACGGTATTTATGTTGTTTATATAATAAACATTTTTCGCTATCACGATAAGCATTTTTTACATTCTAATAAAATTGTTTTGCATAACGTTTATCGGAGACAGAGCAGCTAAACATTTTTGAGGTCAGAGGTTCTGTAGAGACACGATAAATAACTACATTAAACTAACAAATTAACTAAAAATAAATACATTAGTTATACGAATAGATTCAAAATTAATAATTATAATTAGCCGCCGGTCCTGTTGTTAGAAAAGGACCTCCCCATCTCTTCCCGCGGTTACCGCCAGAGCCGGCTACGGGAATGTCTCTGTAATCATCTGTCATCTGGTAAACGACGGTACCACGATCGAGCTACTTAATGCAGGTGGACAACTAATACAATACATCCTTGTAAAACTCTTCAATGAAAACCTAAACCCCTAAATCCTGGAAACCCCCAACTATACCAACCGGATACCAACTAAGAGGAGGATGAGGTGAGGTGACTCGTATTTCACCCAAGCCTTTTACGGCAGTTTTCGAAGACGACATAAAAATGCTCGTTTATCCCACGTTTACGCCACGTGGGATAAACATTGATTGTGTCTACTCGTGGTCCTTAGGTTGGCAAATGACCAGCTTGTCTTATATATTGAAAACCTCGGTGATATCAAGTGTACGTTGCAAGACCTTTCAAATGCCTTGTGCGTTGGGCTGAAGATGCTTATGAGCAGGACCAAGGTGATGTCAGCAGGACGAAGGTCTCTAGAAATTATAATCCAATGGTTGTTGGCAATGAGAGTTTAGAGATGGACGATAGTTACGTATAATATGTATAACTTGGTAATACCTTATCTTTTGGCAAAGAGTACCAGGCCAGGAGATATACAGGCGAGTACAGCTTGGGTGGATGCCTTTGGAAAATTGTTTGACATTTTGAGATCACGGCAAATCTCACAATGTTTTAATACTGGGCTCTTTAACCAAAGTGTTTTACCCACCATGACATAGTGCTAAAGCATGGACCCTCCGTATGAAACCGTGTAAAAAATCAGCGTTACTAAAAAGCCATGGAGCGTTCTATGCTTGGTGTCAGACTTCAAAACGGAGTCTACAACGTTGAAATCTGGAGAAGAACCAATGTTCGAAATGTTGGGAGCACAGCAGCGCAAAGTGGAGCTGGCAGGATGCGTGGTCAGGCGGAACGATAATAGTAAGAATAAAATGCTAACAGATTGGTGCCTGAGGGAAGGTAAGCGAAGGCCTACCCCCTGTAGTGGGTGAAGAATGCTGTGGATTGTGATAATTATAGTACACAGCAAAATTTGTAAGAACAGGGGCTCGTACAGGAACAGAGAGGAAACGCAAAATAAAACCTAATTATAATAATAATAATAACAATAATAACATAGTTATTATCGAGCTAAAACATATCTCTCTGTAAGTAAAAACCATAGTACAGTATCTACATGTTATATTATGAACTGGTCTAAACGTTCGTATAGTCACTAGAGTGTAACTTTTCTAGCCCCAACTCAATGCGCGGAGTCCGACTACGTACACGTACGTTCGTCAAACTGGAGCGCCGTGTGTGACGCGGGCCGCAGCATCGCTCATCTCTATCTTATCCGGCGCGGCACCTGCCTCAACTCATGTCGAAACTACACAAAGTTATCATTTACTGATGCCATATCTGTGACGACAACAACTCATTCTTAAAATAATAATAGTGGAATACGTGCTACCTTCTCAACGAACTTAAAATGAAAATTAAATATTCTATGAGGAGTTTTGGCGGGAAAACGAAAAAGATCACGTTACCGCATTATATTATTTTCCAAAACTTGTGTTATTTTCAGTGTTAGTGCATAAAATTGGTGGCATTTTATTCGTTAAGTGCTGGATTACAGGCATGAGTGTGGGAAAGTGGTATAATGATGGTGAAACGTTTTTTTTCGTGTTGTTTCCAAAACTCCATAGAAGCTTCTGGTAAAGTTGCCACCACTTTACTAGGAGTATGACTTGACTAGACTAGACTATAACTTGACTCTGACTTGACTTGATGACTTCGACTGTGACCTGACACATTATTTACGTGTAATATCATTAACTTGATAAATTATCAATTACTTGACACTGGCTAAGTACACAAAAGTGTGGAGCCAAAATACAAAAAAAAAAAAAATTCTATGATTATTGTAGGTAATCATAGCTAATATTATAGACAGAAAAGATTTGATTGTTCGATTGTTGCTATTCAATAATAGGTTCTGAAACTACTTGACCGATTTGAAAAATTCTTTTGTAATGAACCTACAGGAGTCGTAAAAAATAAAATACGTGGTTCGGGAACACGGTATATATTTGGAATGACATTCAAAAACTTATGTAACTACCCTCACCTAGAAATCTTACTTGCTAACTACCTACTATTTATACAATATTATTTATTTATTGAACTGTTACCCACATACCCTATCATCCCCCACCATCTTTCACCTCGAGGATCCTATGTTATCCCTGGTGAACATAGTCGATAAAAATTAGAATATATATATGCGTGCAGACATGACAGACATGCAGACAGTCGTGTGCAGGTTTCCCGAAACCCATGCAAAGCCGGGGCGGGCGGCTAACACAACACAAACTGGTTTCGTTGAGGAACCCTGCCGCCGGGAGGATCAGTGGGCGCAGTTATTATATGAAATGTTGTAAGGGAAGATTTGTGCCACTGTTATTATAAAATGCTTCACGTTATAGATGCTTGGTACCGGAGTGCGAGGGCGAAGGCTCCGAGTTCTCCAACGCGACAGTACTGGCGCTGCTGCCGGCCGCCGCCTGCCGCCGGTTCGAGCCCCTCTCCGGCCGCCCCTCCTGCGAGCGCGCCCACTTCCACCCGCGGCACACGCGGGACTGCGACCGGTTCGTCTATCAAACACATGACACTATTTTTGCGGAGGTATTTGTTTTTTTGTCATCGGACTTTAAGTATCATTAAATAAAAATAAGTAAATAATCAACGCCCAACGATCACATACATCACGGACCTGGGAAGCCTCTGTACCTAGGGACCCAGGAGCTACGAGGATCCCACAACACTCGGACACACAACAAATATTTGCGCTTTTTTTCCATGCAGAAACACTGGTCCCGTCACGGGAATCGAACCCACCGCTTCCAGGTTGTGAGCCAACCACCGCACTACAGTTTATCCAACCACTCTTATCATTTGACCTGGCGGAAGTGATGACCTCTATGATGAAAATAGGAATTCTTCATCTTTCCGTCTCGTGTAGGCAAATGTTGAGCCCCGGTGTCGTGTCCCCAGTTCGACCTGGGGTGCCGCGAGTGGCAGCGCACGCTGGTGGGCACGGTCCGCAACGCCGCGCTGCCGCTCGCGCTGCTGCTCACGGGGTACATCTCGGACTCGTGAGTGCTGCGTATTGCCACAGAATACATAATAGACGTGTGTCACTGTCACTCGGAACTCAGTAATATAAAGTTTCGCGTGACACTGCACTGCGCACATCACCCATCTACATCATATATAAACTGTGCTGATGTCTCAACATCAGCACAGTCTGGTAATAAGATTACTCGACTTGTGAGGTCAGATCATAAAGTCTCATTTGCCCAGTAATTTCACTAGCTACAGTGCCCTTCAAACTGTAACACAGTAGTGCTTGCACACTACTGCTTGGCGGCAGAATAATTGGCAAAGCGGTGGTATCTACCTAGATGAACTTTGCAGAAAAGTCCTACCACCTAATTTAAACCACAAAATTAAACATAGAATTAAAATATTAGCAATGAATATACATAGCATATAAAATATACAATGTAGATAAATATAAACATTGCTTGTACTTAATGCTCGTTTATTTTGAGCAGGCGCTTTTCTAAGAAATTGTATGCTGCGCATTCGTGCGCTCATTGCGAGTATAATATTACAACTCGGTCTCTTTGACCGATTAGACCCCCATTATTGATCCGAATCTACTATGTATACCTACAATAGGCCTTCCTTAAGGCCCTATTTTTTTAAATACGTTGTCGATTTTTGTCATATTTATGTGAGGACCTGCTTGACCGGTGGTGCGTGGTGCAGGTTCGGTCGTCGCACGGCATTCTGCATCTTCTCATCGTTCGCCGGCGTCCTCGGCATCGTGAAGGGCTTCTCCGTCAACTACCAGATGTACCTCGCCATGGAGTTCCTGGAGGCCGCGCTCGGGTACGGCTTCAACAGCGCCGGATACGTTATGAGTAAGGGATCTTTCAATATATCACATTTAAATGCTCTCAGATGTGCCTACTGTATAATAATATATGAACTGCAAACTAAAGGCGCCCTTCGAAAGCCACTCGTACAACAACCCGTTCACTCCCACGACCGCGGCATTGTGTCGAGAGCCGAGATGAGGCGCGAGTGGCGCGGTGTAGGAGCCTGCAGTGCGGTCCGCAGTGCTGGAGCTGGCGCGGCCGTCGCTGCGGGGCCCGTTCGCGTGCGCTGCCGGCGTGGCGTACGGCGCGGGCGGCGTGCTGCTGGCGGGGCTGGCGCGCCGCCTGCGCCACTGGCGCCGCCTGCTGTGGGCAGCGCACGGCGCCGCGCTGCTGCTGCCGCTGTACTGGCGGCTGCTGGACGAGAGCTGGCACTGGCTGCACGCGCGGGGCCGCTCGCGCGCCGCCGCCGCCGTGCTGCGGAAGGCGGCGCGGTGGAATAAGGTGCCCGCGCTTCTTGCTACTGCATGGCTGCAGTTGGTGGATGACGCTTGCTGTGTGTTATAGCTTATACGCGATCACGTTTCAGGTGATACTAAACGAAGACACAATGAGAAAACTGGAAGACAGCGACCAAACCACAAAGGACTCCGCTCCCCGACCCAACCCGTGGCGGAGCCTGTTGCAGTCGCGGGTCTTGCTAGGACGGTTCGCGGTTTGCGCGTGGTGCTGGATAGCCGTGGCTTTCGTGTACTACGGGCTGACCATAAACTCGGTGGCTCTGGCCGGCGACAAGTACGGGAACTTTGCGCTGAACATGGGGATGGAGATCGTGGCGTCCTTGCTGCTGATGATGGCCATCGAGCGCTGCGGCCGCAAGTGGAGCATCTTCTCCGCGTTCGTGGTCTGCGGGCTGGCCTGCGTCGCGCCCCACTTCATCTGTGAGGGAGCTTGCTGGGACTAGCTATCAATTTTAAAATGTAGCCTATATGTTAATCTAGTGTATAAGCTATCTTGGTACCGAATTTTATCCAAATCCATTCAGCCGTTTGAGCGTGAAGAAGTAACAGAAGTAACAAACATACACACATACACACAAACACACATACAAAATTTCGCCTTTATAATATTAGTGTAATGTGATTAGTGTGATTTCTTCTTTCTTCTTATAGGAGGCCATTTCATATGAAAATATTTTTGGTTTGGCTAACAACTCTGAGATCAAATTAGTTATATTTTCGAAAAAATTTTTTAAACAGTTGTTTGTTGATATGCGTTATGTTTCCATCGCATTAAAATCTTTTTTGCCATCATAGATATGTTACAAATTCTAATAATTATGCAATGCGAGCACTGCACACGGACGCACCACCTGTTGATAGTTCTCCCGCTTCCGTTCTAAAAATTTGGATCAGAAAAATGAGCCCCGTGGTCTTTCGAAAACTTTGGTCGACGAATTAAAGGAAAGTGGAAGCTGATTATATTCAACCTACGTTTGAATTAGCAGTAGCATTCGTCGCTAGCATCCAAACAATATAGGTTCATTTACGTAAAATTTTCGAGGTGAAAAGCTTCTCTAGTATCCTATATATAACATCAACAAGTAGTAGCGCACTGAGCACCCCCGCGCCCCCGCAGCGCACTCCGGCACGGGCCTGGGCCTGTTCTTCGTGGGCAAGCTGGCCATCACGTTCGCGTTCAACTCCTTGTACGTGTTCACGGCCGAGCTGTTCCCGACGCGCGTGCGCTCCTCCGCGCTCGCCGCCTGCTCGCTCGCCGCCCGCCTCGGCTCCGTGCTCGCGCCGCAGACGCCGCTACTGGTGCGTATACTGTGCCCTCCGCGCTCGCCGCTACTGGTGCGTATACTGGGCCCTCCGTGCTCGCCACTACTGGTGCGTATACTGTGCCCTCTGCAGACGAATTGACATTTAAAAAGAAAGAAATGTACAGATGTTATAGTGAACATTGCTAACTGCCAAGGCTTTTAATTGGGTCCGAGATTAGACACTTCTTCGTAGGACAGACAGAAACTTCTTCATAGTTAATCATATATGTAATTGTTCTTAATCTGGGCCGATCAGCTATCCTACACTCCCCGTGAGACGAGGTCTGTGTCTGTCTATGATGAGTATAAATGAACCACGTGGGATCTCACAGTCCTCCTCCCCGCAGAGCATGCCGGTGCAGGCGCTGCTGTACGGCGCGTGCTCCGCGCTGGCGGCGCTGGCGGCGCTGCTGGCGCCGGAGACGCGGCGCGCGCGGTTGCCAGGGGACGTGGCCGCCGCGGAGACCCTGACTGGCGCGGGGACCCTGGCCGGCGCGGGTGGCCCCACCCCGTCCCCGCCGCGGACCATCGCCGCCGACACCTGACACGCGTGCACGACGTGACGTACTAGTCATTCGCCTGATTCCGCCCAACAGCAGCTGCAGTCAATACCACTCGAACTTTCAATTGAGTGTAAAGTTTCATATGACACGTCATCCTGAGGGTATTTAGACTAAGATCATCAGGTGCCGACCGGCGGAACTTGCCTACATCTGGCCAGTCAATTTAACCATCATTTATCATCAATTTAACCATAGAACGCCGATTATAGGTTCGCACGGGTGGAATATTTTTATACTACGCGTGAGAACCTTTAATTGGCGAATATATTGGCGTCTGTAAGCTTATTTAATTATAATCTTACAGACGTCATTGTAAGACGTTTTTACGTCGCGACATAACTCTATATAGACGTCAATATAACAAAGATTTGCTAAGGTTTGACTCTGAGCTGATTCGCATCCAAAGATAATAAAGCCCAGTGGATTTATAGTCAGTGTTTGCGACGATCAGGTGCAACTTTAAGTTAATACATACTTTCACATTACTTAATTAAGGAGTCATTTACTACACAAGAAGAAAATGTTGTTACCTATTTTGTGGTTTAATATAAGTTTGGATTACAATATATTATATGAATAACTACGTACTTATTTAATTGTAGGTATAGTCTGAGTTAATTTGTATTGAAAGTGGCTTGAAAAACACAAACAAAATATGAAACGCACCCTGTAGACCGGTCGGCAGATGACGTCAGTGCGTGACATGTTATATACTTACCTACTTACGGCTGTCATACATCACACGTATTGTACAAATATATAAGTAACATATTAGAGCCAATAAAGTTATTTTTATAATATTATAATAACGGTTTTCCTTCACGACTACATCGGTTGATATTTAAGGATGACAGATTCTAGATCAAGCATGTCGCACGAAACTAATCAAAAATTGAATACGCACTAAAATTAACTGTATCTGAATAAAATAAGTTTAATATGCTTAATCCTATGCTACAGTGTACTGTGCTGCGACCTTTCAAAAGCGTTCGATGTGGCGGACCACCTTGTCTTGGGAATCAAAATGCAACACTACGGCATTTGCAATAGGCCTCTTGCACTTCTGTGTTGTAGGTCACAGTTGGTGGAGGGAGACGGTGGACGTGAGAGACCGGACCCGCTTACTAGAAATATGGGAGTAGCCCAGGGTTCATCGGTATCCAACATCTTGTTCTCACTGCTGTTGAATGACTTGCCAATTGTTGTGACGAGCGCAGATGTTTTTATGTATGCAGATGATGTCACCGCAATCGTAACGGCTGCATCTATGGACCAGTTACAACTTAGGTTAAACGATACCGCCACACAACTCGCCAAGTGGTTTAGAGAAAATGGCCTCGTATTAAACTTAAATAAAACGCATTTTACTCACATTAACTTGTCTGGGCGCGCCATACGACGTTTGAATGTTCTAGCGGAGGGCATAAAAATTCAACAAGCAGACAACACTACCTTCTTGGGCTTTGAGATAGACCGTGGCTTGACCTGGGAGACCCACATACACAGGCTATGCGGCAAACTAGGTGGCGCGTGCTTCGCGCTAGGCCGACTGTCTCGTTTCCTGCCAATGGAGGTGGTGAGGTCGTGCTATTTCGCCACTGTCCACTCCCTGCTGCAGTACGGAGCGGAGTTGTGGGCTCGTGCAGCGGACTGGGAGAGGGTATTCCGACTCCAAAAACGTGCAGTGAGAGGATTGTGAGGGTGTCGCAGGACACATCTGCCAGGCCGCACTTTAAATCACTTGGTATTCTCACGCTACCATCCATAGTGATCTTCCAAGTGGCGGTATTTGTAAGACTAAATGTTGCAGCCTATGCGAAAATTGGCGAATCTCATACATATAGCACTCGCAGCATGGGGAAGCTGGCGCCCGTAGTCTGACAAGTTGACGCATGTCATGGGGCCGACGGTCTACAATCATCTACCAGATGAGATAACGGGGACCTCAAACTAGGGATATTTTAAGCTAAAGCTTAAGCGTTGGCTTATCAACCAAAGATTTGATAATTATGCAAAATTTTTAAATAATAGGTAAGCATGTATAATAGATTAAATTTATTTGAAATTATTGACATTGCTAATTTTATGATATATTATTTTGACATTCCCTCGTATTACCTACCATTAATTAATGTTCTATGTAATGATATGTTATTGTGTACAGTTTGTATTGTACAATTCTATTTATATTATTATTTTATTTCAAACGTGTATTTCATATGAATAAATGACTATTGACTAGACAGTCACATCAAATATGAAAATTATCTATAATTTTGCAAAAATGTTCTACCTTGATAAAAATGGGAGAAAATCAAACACTGGCATTTGGCGTTAATATCTCGTCTAAAGTTTTAATAACACCGATTTCAACCTTTTAATCAAGTCTATAGCCCCCGTCCCCCGCCCGAGCCCCCCAGTCCCCCGCCCGAGCCCCCCAGTCCCCGGCACAGACCCTGCGTACAGCTGACACAGATCTCGAATATATTCGCTCCTCTAGCACATGGTTTCACTATAATAGGTTTTTTTCACTATAATCCGGTTCCCGACTCCGCGTCGTTCTGTACCTACAAGTTGAATTTATTTTCGAGTCTATTTGTATAGGAATCGATGATCAAATTCGAAAATCACCGCAGTCCAAGGTTTACAATGACATCGCTATGCGGTGCGCTCGGAGGCTAGGAACGTACTCGTAGGCACAATCAATAAATACATTATGATTTAACATTAAAATCGTTAAACATAATATGTATTATATAAACGCTTATAACCAGGGAAGTACCTACCTAATGAAGGATGCTTTGAATACTTCATCATGAACCTAACCCTACATTTAAAAAAACTCCAGTAAATACTTACCATTATATTTATTTATTTTATTTTATTTATTTTACAAAATCCACAGCCCTTAAATAACAAAGATTATAATTTACATGCTAAACCTACAGCCACAATCGGATTTACATTCTATAGTTCGTTCTTTCTCTTTTCTTTCCATTCTCTAGTTTGGAAGAAAAAATGTACAGGACAGTCGCAAGGAAAACTATAAAGAAACAAGAATAAATTCACTATTATATATGCGCACGCGCATGTTGATGGTATATTATGTTTGCGCTTGCTGCGTGAGGTGTGTACTGTACCTTAATTCGTTAGATATTTAATCTAAATTATACATTAAATAACGAATATAATAAATATATAGTGAGTGATTTAAAAAAATGGTATTCTTATAAAACTCTTGAGCATAAACGCAGTTTATCTGCTTCGAAACAACAATGGTGTAACCACAAAAGATTTAAACAAGCCTTAGACAAATGTTAAACTTCATTTTGTATTGTTAAACACACGTTTGACGTCTGTTTAAGCCTAGTTTATATATTTGTGGCAACACCGCAAGTATGTGTGCAGGCAGCCTGTGGGCACTAACCTAAGCCTGCCTACTGCACCCTCCCTAGATACACTACCTCCCTAGATACACTTACTGCACCCTCCCTAGATACACTACCTCCCTAGATACACTTACTGCACCCTCCCTAGATACACTACCTCCCTAGATACACTTACTGCACCCTCCCTAGATACACTACCTCCCTAGATACACTTACTGCACCCTCCCTAGATACACTACCTCCCTAGATACACTTGCTGCACCCTCCCTAGATACACTACCTCCCTAGATACACTTACTGCACCCTCCCTAGATACACTACCTCCCTAGATACACTTACTGCACCCTCCCTAGATACACTACCTCCCTAGATACACTTACTGCACCCTCCCTAGATACACTACCTCCCTAGATACACTTGCTGCACCCTCCCTAGATACACTACCTCCCTAGATACACTTACTGCACCCTCCCTAGATACACTACCTCCCTAGATACACTTGCTGCACCCTCCCTAGATACACTACCTCCCTAGATACACTTACTGCACCCTCCCTAGATACACTACCTCCCTAGATACACTTACTGCACCCTCCCTAGATACACTACCTCCCTAGATACACTTACTGCACCCTCCCTAGATACACTACCTCCCTAGATACACTTACTGCACCCTCCCTAGATACACTACCTCCCTAGATACACTTACTGCACCCTCCCTAGATACACTACCTCCCTAGATACACTTACTGCACCCTCCCTAGATACACTACCTCCCTAGATACACTTACTGCACCCTCCCTAGATACACTACCTCCCTAGATACACTTACTGCACCCTCCCTAGATACACTACCTAGCCACTTACCACTACTTATTTATTTTACAACACTTCGAATCATCAAAATTATACAAATAAAACTGTCGTAAATAAAATTCTGTCTGTACATTCTAGAATGGATCTCGCTGTATCAGAGTATTTTATGGCGATCTCGGTAGTGTAATCTCTGTGCGAAATTTCATCCAAATTTGTTCAGCCGTTTTAATGAAGAACAGTAACACTTAACAAGAACTTCAGTTTGTGAAAATAGTTTCAATCACACGTTTTAAATAGAGAATCAGGCGGCGTTTATAATGTAGCTGACTGTACCTTTAGTTCCTATAAGAAATTATTTACACATGTAACAATACAACTACGTACCCTCAGTCATATATTTACAAAGCATCACAAACACAACAAGTAGGTTAACTTATGTACATATAAAACATCCATTGTACACACGACAGGTGCTGGAGCATTTACATGCAAATGCGTTTCACCGTGACTGCGGCCGGTTGTTGCCCGAACGTGGAGCAAGCCGGTATGGACGGGCTGCACTGGTCGCGGTCGCCGCCGTTCGAGCCGGTACGAACTGGTGGAACTGATCGATTTTCAATAACTTAAATACCTATCATAAAGAGATATGAGACAATGAGATTTTTTCTTCTCACCGTGACCCATTGCTGTTTCTTTGTTCGCGGAAAACCCCCGAGCGACACTGGGCAGTGGCTCGTTTAATGAATATTAAACGTCATTTATCGATCGATAGTAATAATAATAATAATAACCCCCAACGATCACATACATAGATCCTGGACCCTAACTAGGATTCCCAGTGTTTAGGGACCCAAGAACAACGAGGACCATGTTCCCATAACACTCAGACTCAGAATAAGTTTTTGTGCTTTTTTCTGTGCATAAATACTTGTCCTGCCGCGGGAATTGCGAACCCGCTGCCTCCGGGTTATGAGCCAACCTGCTCAACCACTACACCACAGAGGCTGTCAAGTAGTCGACCGCGGTAGAGACCGCCGCGGTAGCTACACATTGTATACTGTTATATATACTGTGGCTTGGTATGTGCGGGTAACATTGGTTATTGGGAATTTGCTAGTAAACATGCTAGTAATGTTATCATATCATTTATGGTTTGACGTCACGGGGTCGGCTGCGTTCTCGTGACGATGAGATGAGTGGTTTTCCTTGTGTTGTTTAATATAATGTATTATTGAAACGGAACCATCTACACTTGCAGTAGAGTTCAACCCTACTCCAACACACACATTACCTACACGATGCAACGGGACCGCTGCCAGGCTGCACTTCATCCACCACGTACATTCATCGGGCGCTTGCGTTTGAGCATTCCACTCAGCACCCCTACCGCATAACCGTTCTGGGAATCGGCTTCGCCTGCCATCCTGCACGCGCCAATTAACAAGTCCACGAGTGCGAGCAAGAGAGAACACGATTACGATCTCCACCAGACTTACGCGGTAAGGCCCCACACATATTTATTGACACGTGCCACACGCTTGCTGCGAACTGTCTTTTTTTACACCAAAACGCTGACGCGGGAGAATGTGCGGTTGCACCGTACATGCTCCCGGCCGCGAGATGAGAGTGAGATGAAATGAGGTGATACAAGGTGATAAACAATAATTTGATTACAAGGTGATACCGACAATGATCGTATAATTATGACACTTAATAACTAATCTCGAGGGAATACGACACCGTGCATTATAGGCGACGATGCCTTATCGTGCCGGCCGCTCACCACACTGATTTGAGAAATTTCTGATTCACCATCATTGGCCTTAAAAGTAGGCCTAGACATATCACTGTACACAACACTAGCACTGGGTGCGCCGAGGGAACGTGGCCGGGTGGCCGCTCGCGGCCGCGCTGCCGCCGGGGGAGCGGGCAGGTCCACGCCCGCGCCACGGACATGGCTGCAGCGCCGCCACGCCCATACTGCTCCAATGCAGATTGCTATCCCCACGACCACGTATATGGCCGTGTACTGATGGATATCGTGATAGGAAATGTAGTCTGATTGAATAGATTCCTGTTTCCATTGCTCAATCTGCTGTTTGATGATGTGTAGATTATATTGTTGATCTGTGGTATTTTCTATGTCTCCTGGTGAGATTGGTATGGTTACATTAATGACATTATTGATCGGCGAAATTTCGTGTATATACATATTTGGCTGTATATTCAAAACTGATGACGTTTGTTTATGCGAGTATATTGTAAAATCATCACCTTTTATAAGGCAATTTGCACTCAGGCTAATGATTCCTGAACCACTTATGCTTTCGCCTGTTATTTGATCTTCACATATGATTCGGAGTGTGCAATGATTGCAACACAAGTATATGTAGGTATTAGGCACTTCTAATTCTCTCCATTTGTTAATGCAGTTTGATGTTGTTTTCACACAATCATTTGTTTTTTGATCTTTGATACATAGGCTGTTATCTGATTCGATATTATATATGGGACCTTGAACTTGGCAAATGTAGGTATGTAGGTCAGAGTTAACACATGATTTGATGTCTAGTATGGGTACGTAGGTATCCTTCCTAAGGTTTATCGCTAGGACATCGGACACCGGTGATATTCTGATGGCGTTTTTGTTGACTAGACGTGGAATCGAGATTAAATTATACATCTCGAAGCCTTCCCTGCCGACGAGTGGGATCTTGACCTCAAAAATGAGATGTGTTCGGGTCATCCTGGTTCTCACCCGAAGAAGATGATAAATATTTTTTAAGTCTGTCTGGATGTTGCTGATAGGTAAGGAAAGATCTCTTGGTAGTTGTCCTGATATGATGTTGAGTTCTCTCTGAAGCTGTTCTGGTGTTAATAAATGAATGTTAAATTTGGCGTTGTAAATATTTGTAATGATGTCTAACAAAGTTTCCTGAATGCTGTTTAGTTTTGTTAACATATTGCCGGCAATGATAGTTGATAATATAAATTCGTTGGTTGTAGCGAAACTCAGCATTTCTGAATTTAGGATGTTAGTCGCATTTTCTAGATTTTTTAGGTGGTGACTGATCATACTGTGCTGCTTGTTCATTGATTCTTCCGTACGTTTAAGTAAATTGTACTCCGCCTCTACAATTGACGTCTGATTTCTCCATAGTAATGCGATATGTTTTTGATTATTATTTACAAGTGCGATATCTCGTTTGTATTGTTCTGCGAATTCTTCGTCCAGTACGCCGAACAGGCTGTGAGCGATGTAACCCACACCGTTGATAAGACCGCGGCGCGTGCGACGTCTGTAGTACGCCGAGAATTGCTGATTCATTAGCATTTGGTCATAGTATTTGAGTTCGGAGAAACCAAGCTTTAACTGTGATAGTATTATATTGCAGTGTGTTATGATACTGTCTTCCGCACTCTCACATAATCTGACTAAGTTTTTCGAGTACTTATCGAGAGCCGCCCTTCCTTCCCAATACGGTGCCATGTCATAGTACACAATGACCTTCCAGTCATCTCTGATTATTTGCATGTTTCCAATTTTATCGAAATAAAGTCCCTTTTCGCTGTTTAAAGCCGTGAAGTTATACGCTCCAAACGCGGATGTCAGCATATTTAGTATTACGAAGATTGATAATAGGGTTGATACGATGCTTGTTCTTTGTTTTGTTGTTTTGATAGGTTTTTCTTGTTTGGCTGATGATTGATCGTTATGCATTTCAGGCTTTGCTGAGGCGCTTTCTTGGACCGGCAGAATTGATAATTTAACATTATTACGCTGTTCTTTGGAATGATGAGGGGGTGCTTCCTGTTATCGCTGATATTGGCGTTTCTGAGCCTTCCTCCCACTCGCAATAAACCCTCATTATCCAAAAATGGTGATAAGTTGAGTAGTTTGCTCTTATGATGCAGTGGTTTCTTTGCTCGTAGATCTGCGATCTGGTCGAGAAAGTGCGTTTCTTGAACGCATTTAATTATCATGTCGTGTGCCGTATTTAGTTCGTGTAGTGTTAAGTACGGCTGCTTGACGTCACGATGACGTGTCATTCGCAGTATCCATGCGAGTACACGGACAACCCGTGTCATATTACTGTACTTGTTAAGTAGCTCTTTGATAATAATGTTTTGATTTTGATTTTTTTGTTGTGATGCGGTTGATACGTTTGGTTGCTTCTTCATCTCCTGTTCTGTTGAGTACTTTTGCTTGATAGATTTTTCAGGGTCAATTGAAGGTAGCCAGGTGGGACCGTTCCACCATAGCTGATTCTGTATCAATTTTGATGCTGTCAGTCCTCTGCTAGCTGGATCCGCAGGGTTGTCTGCTGATTTTACATATCGCCAGCAGTCTGCTGGAAGAATCTCGATGATCTGCTTGACCCGATTGGCTACAAAAGGTTTCCACTTGTCAGTATCTCCATCTATGTAGAAATCTCCTTCTTCTCCCACCTTTACTGCTCTGTTGTTCTGATATTTATGACCTTCATCTTTAGCGAGCTGTAACGTCATCATTGCTAAGAAGGGTGCGGTTTTGCTGCCATACGTCACCGTGGCCAGCTGATATTCTTGTAATTGTCGAGTGACGTCATCTCGCCATATGATTTTGTGGAATGCTTGATCGTCGATATGCAGCCAAATCTGTCGGAACATTTTCTCTATATCCGCGATAAATGCGAATTCGTACTGACGCCATTTTAGGATTAATTCCAGGAGATCCTGTTGAAGGTTGGGACCGCGATGGGTGAGTTGATTCAGGCTGTATCCAGATGTAGTGTTCATGGAAGGGTTGAACACAACTCTCAAAGGAGTAGTTGTTGAGTCCGTGCGATGTACTGCATGGTGCGGTAAGTAACAATGTAATGTAGGGTTGTCACTACTTATCACCATGTGTCCTAGATTTTTATATTCGTTGATAATTAACTTATAGTCGTGTGCTATGTCAGGGCGTCTGATAAACTTCTTCTCCAGCTGACGAAACTGAGCAATGGCGATTGCCTTGGAATTGCCCAATTTTTCTGATAATTGTTCTGTTTTTAATGGTAGTCTGACCTCGTAGTGGACATCCTCTTTTCGCGTCGTTGTTGTTTGATAATACTGTACGCATTGATAATCTTCTTCTGATAAGCTCTGCTCCGTATTGATATCTTCGATTTCCCAAAATTTTTGAAGTTCGTCTATGTTAGTGATGACCACGTTGCATTGCAGGCTTTTGTGGATATTGCCGCAAAGTATCCACCCCAGTTGTGTTTGTTGAGCGACTGGGTGGTTCTCCATCTTGATAATGCCACCCTGAATTATATCAGAGTAGACATCAGCTCCCAACAGTATGTCTACTTTTCCGCTGATGTAGAATGTAGGGTCAGCTAATTGCAAGTTGTCTAAATATGCCCATGATGGCTTTTCGATTAATTGATTAGGGAGATTGTTTACAAGCGACTTCATGACGAATGCCTCTGTATTATATTGATAGTCATTATACATTGACTCAAACGTGATCTTAATGATCCCCTTGCAATTGCTCTCCTTAGTACCGACACCCGTTATGATTCCCTTACAGTGTCGACGAGGCAACCCTAGCCGTTGAGTAGCATTCTCAGTAATGAGTGATGTCTGAGATCCGGGATCTATCAAAGCTCGCATCATTTCATATGATCCGTTTGATTTCTGGACCCGAATTCTAGCCGTGGCTAGCAATGTTTCCGTGATATTATTTTGTGTTGATGAAACAACGTGACCGTTATAATCACGCGAAGTGTTCCCTGTTGACGTTGCATTCCCAGGTTTCGAAGTTGGTTGTTGAGGTGTCGATTTCGAAGTTCTTGAATAAACGTCGTGAAGCATCGTATTATGATACTCGTTGCATTCGCGGCACCGTTTGTCGGAACGACACGGATTACCGTAGTGCGGATACAAGCAGTTCCTGCATATATCTAATTTCGATACCGTGCTGCGCTTTGATTCTGCTGATAATTCTTGAAACTGTTTGCACTGGAATAGGTGATGCTCATTTTTGCAAAATGGGCATTTTGCTGTAGTTGAATTAAATGTTTTATTTTGTGTTGATAGAGTTGATTTTTGTGGTTGATAGTAGTTATGCTGTTTAGTATTTGATTGTTGTTGCTGGGTCTGTTTGATGTTCTCGAATTTACGTCGTGAACCTTCTAATGCCGTAAATTTCGCCTCCAAAAATGACAAAAAGTCGTGTAGGGTTGGAAGGTCCCTAGGGCTCTTTAGTGATTGTATGTACTCATTATGCGTCTCTGTATCTAATTTATGTGAAAGTATGTGTACCAGCAAAGGATCCCATGTAGACGTGTTGACCCCTAGATTTTGAATAGCGTAGAGGCACTCGTTGGTTGTGTCGTGGATCTTCTTAAGCTGGACGGCAGATGATTGTTGCATGATAGGTAGATTGGTCAAGAGGTTGATGTGAGATGTAAATATTAGTTTATTGTTGTTATACCTGTTGTTCAATATATCCCAGCAGACATTATAGTTGTCCGACGATATGTGAAGATGTTGAATCAGCTTCTCCGCCTCACCTTTGACCTTGCTTTTTAGAAACTGCATTTTTTGTGCGTTTGATAAGCTCCCGTTTTTGTGGATTGTCTCCGTGAAGAGGTCCTTGAAGGATACCCACTGATGATAACTGCCACCAAATATCTGGAGCTCCATAGGAGGTGTAAATTTCTCCCGGTGTTGCATCGACCACATACCTGTGTTAATCTTCTTCTTGATTGATTGATAGTCTTCCTCATACTTACAGAAAATAGACTCGTAGTCTTCATTTGTGCCATTTAGTCGACTGTCCAGGTCCCAGTGGAGAGCATCGATTGCCGACCACCGCATCTCGATTGATTTAAGTGCATCCTCGTACTCCCATTTCGTTGTCATAAGATTGATATTGATACCTGATAATGTTCGTGCAAATGCCTTAAAATTACTAGACTGCTTCCGCAGCATTTCGTCCAATTTGCTAGGAGAGCCCTGAGATCTCCACTCACCTTCACCAAAAGAAGCTGATGATGCTTTTGCTGCTGTTTCTGCTGATGTACTGGGTTGTAAATACGCCGGCTTAATAATAGGAGTTGTCGGACGTGGTTCTTTGGCTAACTCAGCTTCAGCGAGGCATGATTCAATGTATTTGCGCGCGTTACTATACAACAATTTTGTCTGATCGTAGAAACGGTTGGTAAAATACGTGTGACTACTATCACCAACGTCTAGTAGTTTCAAATGTGTAGAATGGAACTCCTGCCAATAAAGTTCAAGATTCTCCAACCTCCGGTTTATAAGGTCGGGGGTTTTTCTTTCCTTCCCGTCCTTTTTAAAATTGCGTAGTAATGTTTCGATAGACTCTTGGAGTTGTTTTTGAGTTACTAGTAGATCTTCCATGCTGATTGATAATTTTATTTATGTAGCTAAATAATACAGGAACGATCTGACCTTGTTCTGCTTAGTTACTTGTGCTGGAGTGCTCCCTCCTGCTTGCTCGTACCCTGGCTTTCGCCAAGATAACAGGAACCAATCCAATTAGATGTGCAATGAACTGACACCACTGTTCACTAGTACTTATTCACAGAACCACTGTTACGAATTATGTTTTAGTCACTCACGGAATGTCTTCCCGGAACAAGACTTTTAACAAAACCGATACGTGGTCCTGAACCGCCGAAGGACCAATAAGATGTAGGGTGCGGGACCCTACTCTTATGAATAAAAGGTGATATTGATATGGATTGATATATTTATTTGATTCACGTAATTGCCATTTACAATGTCAAAGGTGAATGATGTTAATGATAATGAGCCGCGCGTGGCGATCGCACCAACGCTTGCTGCGAACTGTCTTTTTTACACCAAAACACCGTACACAGTGGTTTTCCTTGTGTTGTTTAATATAATGTATTATTGAAACGGAACCATCTACACTTGCAGTAGAGTTCAACCCTACTCGAACACACACATTACCTACACGATGCAACGGGACCGCTGCCAGGCTGCACTTCATCCACCACGTACATTCATCGGGCGCTTGCGTTTGAGCATTCCACTCAGCACCCCTACCGCATAACCGTTCTGGGAATCGGCTTCGCCTGCCATCCTGCACGCGCCAATTAACAAGTCCACGAGTGCGAGCAAGAGAGAACACGATTACGATCTCCACCAGACTTACGCGGTAAGGCCCCACACATATTTATTGACACGTGCCGAGTTTTTACTGAGTTTTTACTCGTCACAAGTTAAGTCACGAGTCGACCGCAGCGTCCACTCGTCCCGAGTCGGCGGAGGCGAGCGGCGCGCGCGGCGCGGTGTCCCCCGCCCCACGCGTGGTCCCGGCGGGCTGCAGGGCCTGCAGCTCCGCGGGCGGCGGGGCGGGCGCGCGCAGGCGCGAGTACACGAGGCGCAGCGCGGCCATCGCCGCGAACGTGAGCGCGGCCGTGGAGCCGAAGGTGGCGGCGGGCCCGCGCCGCGCGTACACGGCGGCCACGAAGGCCGGGCCCAGCGCGCGCGCCAGGCAGCCCGCCGCCGTCAGCACGCCCATCCACACGCCCTGCGGCCGCGGGCCCAGCACCTGGGGGGGGGCGTGACGTCAGAGTGGCCTACAGGAAAGCCATCCTGGAGTTATTGACACCATTCTGGGTCTCGGTGAAGCCGATGAGAAGTTACCGCGTAAGTGAGTCGAAGCGACCTATAGAGGGCGGTCCGGTTGGTCCAACCCAGCCACCTATAGGTAGCGTACCCAACGTGCTGGCAGCGTTGCCCCGTTGTATTGCAATGCTGATTCAGTGTGCTGAATAAGTGACAATTTTTTTTTTTTTTGAAATTTGGAAAATCTAATTTGTAAAACTGTGACCTTATTCTTAAATGCCAGCAGCGGGAGACCTGCACCGCGGAGTTGTTAACTCATAATTTAAGAAAAAGACAAGTCCTGTGCTCGTTAAAAAATGTGTTGTTACTAAATTGGTTGATTTTGACAAATAAAAGCAAAAAGCAAAGTAAAAAAGTGACAAACTTATATATACATTAATTTCACAAGGAATGCATAAATAAAACTATTACAACTACAGAATAGTTTTCATCATCGATAAAACTAAAATATAATAAATAAATGACAGCGGTGGGATTCGAACCCACGCCCTTGCGGACTGGTGCCTAAAACCAGCGCCTTAGACCACTCGGCCACGCTGCCTGCGACCACTCCTACGGGAAAACGTACACGTTAGTTTGAAAGCTATCGTGAGTGTGATACATTTTGGAAAATGAATAACTGCAGGAAACTGTACCGCTTTCTGCCGCAAGCGGCGGTTCTTCTTCTGGAAAGAAGAAGGACATCGAATATGTCCGAAACCTAGTTAAGTCGAAATTACTCCAACTTTTAATTGACGTTATTATAATTGACGAAATGTGCACATATTATTGTAGGTTTGCGGAGCTTAAATCACTACGCTCAGCGTCTTAGTGATCGGTCGTGAATGGTAGATGGTAGATACCATTTTCTAATGAATAGTCTGGCTCCATGCAATGAACAGTAGAGATATTTTACCAGCTTCGTCACTCAGCGTGGATATGAACCGCACACCGCACAGCCGCCCTACCTTGGAGAAGATGGTCTGGATGAGCGTGACGCCGAGCGGGTACCCCACGGAGATGCAGGCGTACCCGAGCAGGAACTGCGGCAGCGTGAGGCGGCGCGAGGTGGCGCACCAGGGCTGCGCGGCCGCGGGGCAGCCGCCGCCCGCCTCCGCCGCGCCGGGCGGCGCCGGCGGCGGCGGGCCGGGGCCCCACGGGATGCAGGCGGCGGACGCGGCGCCCGTGAGCAGGAAGCCGCCCCACAGCAGCAGGCGGCGCTCGCCCACGCGGCGCGCGAGCGGCCCGATGGCGCCGAACGTGGCGACCGCCACCAGCGCGCCGCCCGACATGAGCGCGCCCAGGTACTCCAGCGCCTGCCGCTTGCTCCACGCGAACTGGTCCATGGCCAGCGACGCCGCCAGCGTCTCCAGCAGCACGAAGTTGAACACCAGCACGAAGAACGCGCCCACCAGCGCCCAGCTGGTCACCAGCGACGGCTGCAGCAGGGACATCGCTTCCTGCTCTGGAACCACCGCCGCCCACCGGCCCTTTCATTACTGCTGTTTGGGCTTCCGTGCGCGCAGGCTGTTGAGTGAAATGCATCGTCTCTACTGTTGAGTGCGGGCCTTCTCTCGCCGCGATTCTGCACAGAACTTGTGATTCCAACCGAATCTTTTCAAATTAGGTGCGCGTTTGAACGGCGAAGGAAAACATCGTTGCGCAAGCGAGCATCTAAGGAATCAGCACTCAGCCTCTCAAATATTATAATGCAAGAAGACCAATATGCATAATGAAATGTATATATGTATTTTGGGGGAAAGAATAGAGTACGTTGCTGAAGCTAGAAATCTTGGAATTGTCATGGATAGCCATATCCGCTTTGAGTCTCATTAAATTTAGTGAAAAGTTGTCTTTTTGGGTTACTAAGTGAACAGATTCTAATAACATTGTGCGAAAGTCTTGTTTTGTCAAAGTTCAACTATGCAGATATACTGTTCGGTCTCCAATTACTACTCGCATCTACCAGTAAAAGATTAATACAGCGTGTACAAAATGCATGTCGCCGGTTTTGTTTTAACATACCACCTCGAACGCATGTAACACCGTTCTTGAATAAGGCTGGTTTGTTAAATATGACTGCACGTAGAGAACTACACCTGGCAACTGTGGTTTATGATTTAATAAAATTCAAAAATCCTGACTATTTGTACAAAAAGCTAATTTGGTCATCCAGTCCAAATCCATACAAAACCAGAGCCTCCAGCTACCTTTTAGTAGTAAAAAATATAAAACAACCACATTTCGAGGAAGTTTCCGTTATCAGGCGACTAAATGTTGGAACAATCTTCCACCTCTTTTACGAAAATCTATGTCAAAACCTACTTTTAGACTCAAATTTAAACCTATTCTACTTTCCCAACAAAAGTTGCTCTCTTAGCGGACACTCCCCCGGAATTAATATTGGCCTTATATATGTGTTAATATTGATCCTAATTTTGCTAATTGCTAATAGCACTGTACTCTCCTAATTTTGTATATTTTATCTATTTATTACCTAATTCTAAAATGTTTCACTAGTAATAAGTTAGACTTAATTAATTATAATATATATGTCACTATTTGTAAATGTATAACCATCACTTTAAAAAAATTCGCTGCACCTACTCGCCACGGAAAGGGCCACAGCTGAAAATCAGCGCCGCATCAGTGGCGCACTATGCTGAGTTGTGACCTTTGTATAGCCATACATAAGTATTGTTAATGTAATGTATAACCTACATTGTAAAACCTTAGAGTATGTGCTATTTATAAACCTACTCTGAGGTTAAAACTGTACCTATGTTGGCTATAAATTAATGTTTTCTATTCTATTCTATTCTACCTATATCAAAATTAAATTCCAAAGTATTCCGTAACTCAAACTTATTCATTCAGTTCTTTTTAGCTTAGTTCGTAGTATTTTAGAGTATGGTAGTGTTGTTGGGAATCCCGTTTACCGGGTTCATTCTGATTGGAGAGGGTCCAGAAGAAATTTTGTACCATTTAACTTATATGGATAATATGTGCAAATCATTGCGGTCTTATGTCTTGATCACTATAAAATTATGCCTTTGGAAATTCGTCGCACTGCTTTTGACATTATCGTGTTATATAGGTAAGTTAATAGTGGTTTAGTTGGTTGTCCCGATATGTTACATAAAATATAATTTCGAGGACCTCGTCCGGGAGCCGCCTCTTGTGCAATAAGCATGTATTTGCTCTGCCCATTTGCAAAACTAATATGTTAAAGCTTGTTATGCTATGTTAGAGATAGCGTCATTCTTGTTAGCTATAAACGCAAGTTAGGTTTACATCCAGAAGGGAATATGTCCACCGCATGATTTTAGTAGTTAGGGTTAGTTTTTTTTAAAGTTCCATAAGTAATATATTTCCAGATTTGTAAACTTTTTTTTAAAAGTTAATGTTTCTACGTATCTCTCCACGTATTATATCATCTCTTTTGGTAGAGCGATAGTTTGAGCCCTGGCGAAGTAAATTATGAAACTTTTTCGCGATAAACATTAGATCACGCAAAAATGCAGGCTGCATCAGGTAGTAGGAATGAAGCAGGTACATAGGTAGTTCATGCGTATACCGGTTTGCTTCCCGTGCGCTCGCATGGCCTCCCGGGCGGCGACGGGGCGCTCCTTGAAGCAGCACGGCAGGAACAGCGCCAGGTTGAGGGCGCCGAGCGCCGCGTTGAGCCAGCCCGGCGCCGTGTACATGTCCAGCACGGCCGGGCCCGCGCCCAGCGGCGCCGCCGCCGCCTGCAGCGCCGGCCCCACCACGAAGCCCAGCACCTGCCGCGCATCGTTCGCTACGTCACCCTCGCCTCGCCAGCCTCCTCCCGCGGCCGCGGGTGCACGGATGTATCACCTGTGCGAGCGAGACGGCCGCGACGCACCGCGTGCGCTCGCTCACCAGCGTCGCCGCCGACAGGTAGGAGCGCGCCACCGCGATGTTGGCTGTGGACACACAGGCAGCGGTTACCGCATGCAGCCACAGGACCAGCCGCAGCCGCCGCGGCGCAGGACGCACCTGAGCTGACGCCCACCAGGAACCTGGCGACCACCATCCAGTACTTGGCGTAGGGCCGCGTGAGGTGCAGCTGCGCGTACAGCGCGCTGGCCGCCACGAACAGCGCCAGCGTGGCCAGCATGGGCGCGCGCGCCGAGCCGGCGCGGTTGGCCCACAGCCCCGCCAGCGGCGAGAACACCAGCTGGCCCAGCGGGTTGGCGCCCACCGCCAGCCCCAGCACCTCCTTGGGCGACCCCGGCTCCAGCTGCACACGACGCGCCCGCTGTACTGGAGGGGCTCACTGGCCACTCTACTACAACTTGTTACAGCATATTGCGTTTTGAATGGAAATAATCAAACTACGAAAGAGGTTAGTTCCTCAACTTTCTCAGTTTGCCTACTTACTAATAAATAGACAATGTGAATCATCATATTATTGTGTATACGAGATTATGGTCAAGGCACTGGCGTTGCATGATTATCTTTGCCAAATGAAATATTACTGTAACCAATTTCTAGGCTAGGTGCAACCTAGCCTAGAAATTGGTTGCGGCTGACGACCGACGACTCTGTCATACTATTTTCTTTCATACATCTTATATAAAAGAAAGTCGTGTTAGTTACACTTATACTATTTAGGACTCAAGAACAGCTGAAACGATTTGGTTGAATTTTGGTAGGGAGATAGCTTACATAGGATATGTTTTATCCCGTTTTTTTTTAAACATAGTTAGTTAGCTTATATAGTGGATTAACACATAGGCTACTTTTTATGCGCGGGTGAAACCTCGGGGTGCAGCTAATACTGTACTAAAACTATACTAAAACTGATGTTAGCTTCCTTATAATATTAATTTCATTAGTATGTATGCAGCACGCACGGGGCCAGCCGGCCGGTCGGCGGTCGCTCTCCGCGAGCTATTGTTCTATGTAGGTACAATACACTTGTACCATCCGCTTGGAAACCGGCCAGTGGAAATGTTATCAATCGAAACTAGTTTGATGACTATTTATCTTTCTTGTGTCACAACTCACAGTATCTTATCATTGCGTGCTGCTATTTAATATACTTACTGCTTACCTTCCCACTGTTAACTGATTCATTTTATTGGGCACCTAATGAAGATTATATGTGTATAGCTAATTGTGAGCTATTCTCAATTCAAAATAGGTAACTCTTTCCTTAGAGGCTCTTTTGACTGAAACCTATAATTTCATATGCTTCTGTTGACCGCAGTATACCTACTTAGCAGCTGCTACGAAACGTGCTGACGTGTCGCAATGATGTGCGTCTAGATTCCAGAATATAGAACCGATGTACTGGCTGCTGGAGCACTGGCGTCTTGGCCATGCGACACTCGCCGACAGCTGGAGTAGAGATCTTTTTAAACGCTGTTTAGTAGTACGCCGTTGTATTTGTAGTCATTATTTGTATTTGGTAAATCCTTTTAATTAAATAACCATCTACAGCGGATTCTCATGTAGATCTGTTGGGTGATCACGTCACTTAATTGCAACCAATAGAAACACATATTTGTATGGATTTGACAGTTTCAATATGCAGTTTATATGTATAGTCACTATGGAAATTTTCAAATTAGGAATGAAATTTCTTTGCGTTGCCGTCAAAGTTCCGTGATCACCCCCCTGATCGCGGCCGGCAGTAGCGCCTCCATGAGCTCGACCTGCACGTGCAGGCCGGTGCATGCACGCCGTCCGTGGCCAGCCGTCCTGGCACTGCCTTCCTGGCATTGCCGGTACATAGACAAATCAATGTGTTATACATATGGCTACCAAACATTCGAAACTGAACTTCATACGCAATGGATATTGCATCAAATAAGAAACATAAGTACTTAGTAAAATTTACTCTCGGTAGAGTACCGAGAACCAAGAGCAAATTGTTTATTGAATGGAAGAATTTCAGTTATTGTCAAACTGGAGTAAGTAGAGCAAATCTACCAAAGACACCCAGTTCTACCCATGCAATACGTACATGGCACTGCACTGTGCATGTATACTTATAAAGTGAAAGCGCATTCGCTTAGCAGAGAAATTCCTCCGAGAGCCGTCCTCGGCGTGGCGCGTGCGGCGTGGCGCCGGGCGTGCGGCGCCGGGCCGCGGCCCACCGGCACCAAACGTCTCGGGTATTTTTAGACGGACGGCGTTGTATTGTACCACTACGGGCCGCGTCACTACCGACCGGGACATTAGACTCGCCTCTACTGTCATTCATTATTTATCTTTTACAATGAGCAAGAAGCCGTCGGTGGCTTTGCAGAAATTTGGTTCATTGTATGGTACTCTCAGAGTAATAAATGTACTAATTAGTTTCTTTATCTTGCTGCATTGCCTCGAGTCATTCAGTGGGAATCTGTTTTGTAGCAGTAATGACCTCACGGCGCCATAGATGTGATTTTTTGTTTTGATCGTAAGAAAGATGACAGACAGATGACCCTTTCACTAATCAAGAAACACTACAATATGGAGGATTCAAATCTTGTTGTTTGCAAGACAGATGACGCGCCACGCTAGCCCAGCGTCTGTAGTTCAATGCACATTATATAAGTACCTACATTAGGTACTTTATATAATATACACATACTTACATTATGCAGGTATTTTAGGATAATGAAATCATTGCATTTTCTAGGGTTCAACTCAACAATCTTCGTTAAAACTCCCATAGAGCTTGGGTAACAAACAATACGGGCTGCACGCACTCTTCACGGTAATTGCGAATAGATCAGTAACATGAATACATTAGATGGTACCACTGCCAAGCGACGGGCTTCCTGCGACTGAAGGTAAGCGTGTACCTAACTACTACAAAAGCACGGAACAAGTAATAGGAGGTAACATGTGACCTTGTGACCAAAAGGTTGTTACACCTATCCTAGCTAAATATTACTGATCTGTGCGCCTATCTACCTAGGATGCAGGCTGCACGCAGCATGCGGCATCTCCCGCGTCTCTCCCCATTGAGCCCTAGAGGGATGAGTTTTAAAATAAAGGAAAGTGCCGACCTGTGCCGACTGACGGACCGTCCTCCAATCCTGTAAATGTTATAGAACCTGCCTCTAAATGATCTAGGGATATATCTCAGATGCAATCTTATTCCATAATGGAATGTAATATTAGGTCCATTTTTACAAATCGATTTATTTTAAAGAGAGAAAAATCGATTTTTTAATATTCAATGTTCCCCCCTCCTAGTCACAATTCTACAAAGTAAACAAATACATACATTCACTTATTTAACCGGTGCTTTACTTAACCTGCGTAAGGGTGGAGTTCACCAGATTTTTAAACGGCCGGTTATCAGTTTAACGGTCGGTTAAACTGTTTTTGGTGTTCACCACAACATAATAGACGGTTAAATACCATAAACGCCCGATTATTTTAACCGACCTCGACAACGTCGTTTAAATCTCGGTTACGCCATATGATGCATTTTTCTGAGCTGTATTTGCGATCAGAGCAACATAGTTGGTTACGTTATTATATTCCTGGAGTTATGAGCGAAAAAATATATAATAAAAAAAATAGTAAATAAATATTTATGAACACTTCACACAGCGCCATCTATCCAAAAACTAAGGAAGCTTGTACTATGGGAACCAGAAAACTGATAAAATACTTAGATACTTTTTGTTTGTAATTACATACATAGAATACAATATAACACCCAGACACAGAAAAAACATTGATGTTCATCCTACAAATGTTTGTCCTGGGTGGGAACGACCCTTTATGAACGAATTTTTATTATTTTATTTAATTGTGTATTATATACGTATAATGTCAGCCTGAGAACTATTGTACCTACATAGGTAAATAAGTATGTTTATACCTAGATGATGTAATTATTATTTTCCAGAAATAATTCTCTAGCAGTTTACCTACCCAAATTGGAAACAGTAGTGCAATAGTGCTATGCGTACGTTCTTATGAACTTTTAAAATTGAAAGTCTTATATTTTATACTGCTAAATACAAACAATCCGTCATGGTATCGACTACGTACCGATAAATGACTTTTCAAATAAGTTGCCTTATAACGTTCGTTCATTCACTCTGAATGCCACACTGACCGGGCGATTGATCATGGTCCGAATGCGCGTGGTGAACAGCAAATATTTAATAAATCGGTTAAACGACGTTTGGGAATTCATCGGCCGATTACGTAAACGTTCGGTTACCATAGATTTGGTGAACTCCACCCTAAAAGAAGTTTCCGTTTGTGTTGATAGTAACTGAGTAACAGATTAATTAATAGTTATTCTTGCTCTGCTACTTTGAAATGTGGCTGAGAATTGTAATTTCGAATTAATTCTATGTTATACAGGTACATACGTGGAATTCTATTTTAGAGAGTTATTCGTTTATTGTTTAGTATTTTATTTTATTGAACGTTGTTCCTCGACGTGGGCGCGTCCAAAATATGAGTATAAGGAATATAAATATACGAATTCTCTCAGCCCTGCCTTTGTTCCCGCGACCTTCGCAGCGAGTCAATGAACGTGATGCCTGCGACCGCGGTCCGCGGCCGATGCACGCACAGCTGTGAGATACGCTATCGAACGCAACGATGGATGCAGTTTAAGTAGTATTATAGTATGTACCATATCGAGGTAGGGCCAGACGCCGGTCAGCACGATGCTGAAGCCGAGCGACATCTGGAACATGGTGAAGTAGATAATGTAGACGCTCCGCCAGCGCTCGCGCCGCTCCTGCGGGGTCTCCAGCGCCGTCTGGGGCGAGAGGCCCTCCTCGCAGGGGGCCTCCTCTCCGGCACCGCCGCTGCCGCACACCCGCCGCTTCAACCACTCCATGTTGTACCTCCGAGTCACCGACTCACATGTTTACAACTAGCGGAGGACTCGGGCGAACACTCGTAAACAAAATAACACGACTGCGCGCGCGCCGACCCGGGTATCGCGCCGCTCGCGTCGGCGCTGACTGACAGGAAGAGGCCAGTGAGGCCGCCATTCACCAGTGAATTGTGTTTGTCTTGTTGATAATGCGTTGCGCTCGGCGCGCGGCGGCGTTGTTGGGACGTGACGGTGACGGACGGTTTCTATCTGAACGCGCTGATAGCCTGATACTGATAGTAAGTATAAGTACTTACACAAATGGGTTTATGAGACTACATGTACATGACGCATTGGCAATAGAGACTGCTAGTCATTGTCTCAGAACGCTTAGGAGTAATAGTATTCTGTGCTTACTACTGCTGGTCATCGTACGTAAATAATAGGTGCCAGTGCCATTAACACACTAATCTATACTTGTAAAATTCAAAGTCCTGTCCTGACTGACTGAATGAATTATATATCAACGCACAGCCTAAACCGCTGGTCCTAGAGACTTGAAATTTGGAGGGTGTGTTCTTGTAAAGTATAGGTATCCACTATGAAAGGGTATTTCGAAATTCCACACCTAAGAGGGTGAAATGGGTGGTTGAATTATTTTCCTATAGGCCACGCGGATGAAGCCGCTGGCAGAAGCTAGTATAGCATCTTTAAACTATACTAGCTGCAAAAGTTTGTGTATTTATGTACCTTCTTCACGCCACAACGCTGGATGACTGAATGTTTCGAATGATAATGCTTTTAATTTAATACGCTGGATTAACATAATATTATTACTCGTATACCTACCTACAAGTAGGTACCTACTATCATAAATTACATATAATAATAGGTCTTTACCTATGAAATTGCCGTTTTGCAGTACAGACTTTTTCAAACAAAAAAAAGTTTTGATTGGCTATGAATTCTAAATTCAAATTAATTTTGTTTTAAAAATATGACATTCTATTTACAATATAAGTCTTTTGTTTATTGATTAGCGTTGTATTTTCATTACATTTCAACATTTTTCCTCATAATGGATACTTTGAAATTTCGTGTAATTATGGAATATGAGTTCCGTCGTGGCACCAACGCGGCACAAACGACATGTAACATCAACGACGTTTACGGAGAGAACTGTACAAACGAACGTACAACCCGTTATTGGTTTGCTCGGTTCCGTTCTGGGAATTTTGACTTGAAAAATGAACCTCGTGGTCGTCTAGAAACTTTGGTCAACAATGATGAATTAAAGGTGATTGTGGAAGCTGATGAATCTCAATATACAGCTGAGCTGGCAGCAGCTTTTGATGTTAGCATCAAAACAATATTGGTCCATTTGCGACAGATTGGCAAGATAAAAAAGCTTGATAGATGGGTGCCCCACGAACTTAACGATCGCCAGCGCAACGTACGCGTCGAGACTTGCCTTGCGCTGCTTAACAGGCACAGAAATGAAGGAATTTTGAACCGAATTGTTACGTGCGACGAAAAATGGATTCTTTTTGACAATCGAAAGCGCTCAGCAAGTTGGTTAGATCCTGGTTCGGTACCAAAGCAATGTGCAAAACGAAAAATGACCCCTAGAAAGGTGATGGTCACAGTTTGGTGGTCTAGTGCTGGTGTGATTCATCATAGCTTTTTACAAAACGGCGAGAGCATTACTGCAGATGTTTACATTGAAGAACTGACCACAATGATGGCGAAACTCGCACGTCTGCAACCAGCTTTGGTCAATCGGTCGTCTCCACTGCTACTTCACGACAACGCGCGACCCCATACTGCACAACAGACCGTCTCTAAGCTGCATGAGTTGGGTTTGGAAGCTCTCCCTCATCCGCCATACTCACCAGATCTTGCGCCTACCGACTATTACTTTTTCCAAAATTTGGACAACTTTTTAGCGGGAAAAAAATTCAATTCCCGAGGGGCAGTACAAAACGCCTTTGAAGAGTTTGTTGTCTCCCGTCCTGCTGATTTTTTCAAGAAGGGCATCCATAAACTGCCACAGCGTTGGCAAAGATGCATTGATTGCAGGGGTGATTACTTTAAATAAAAGAAATAAATAAGTTCGAAAAAAAAATACTTCAACTTTTTTCAAACAAAACGGCAATTTCATAGGTAAAGACCTAATATATATTACTTTATATTATATGCAGGTGAAATGAGACGCGCAGATTTAATTCGAGCATAATCAGCATATATATCAAAAATGAGAAGATTCATTGTGTGGAATAAAATTGAAAAAGAGTTTTGGCGGGAAAACGAAAAAAATCGCGTCGCCGCATTGTATTATTTTTCCAAAATTTTTTTTTGGGTTTTTTGTTTTTTGTTGTGGCTCCACACTTTTGTGTATTTAGCCAGTGTCAAGTAATTGATAATTCATCAAGTTAATGATATTAACTTGATGAATTATCAATATGTGTCAAGTCACAGTCGAAGTCATCAAGTCAAGTCAAAGTCATACTCCTAGTAAAGAGGTGGCAACTTTACTTGAAGCTTCTATGGAGTTTTGGAAACAACATGAAAAGAAACGTTTCACCATCATTATACCATTTTCCCACACTTGCGCCTGTAATCCAGCACTTAACGAATAAAATTCCACCAATTTTATGCATTTTTAGAAGCTTCTGGTAAAGTTGCTACCACTTTAACAGGAGTATGACTTGACTAGACTAGACTATGACTTGGACTGTGACTTTACTTGATTTGACAAATAATATGATATTAATTAACTTGAGATATGATCAATTACTTGACACTGGCTAAATACACAAAAGTGTGGAGCCAAAACAAAACAAAAAAAATTTAAAGACCAAAATGCAAAGAGTATTTATTGTTGCGTTGATGATGCCCTTGCTCTAATGATATCCCGAAGTAATATTTCATCTATGTCTAAGGTCCGTATTTCAGAATGATGTTCAGTCATGAATCAGTGCTCAAGCAGAGATTTCATTCATAAAGTGATTAATCAGTGAATGAAATCTCTGCTTGAGCACCGATCGATGACTGGCATCGTTCTGTGATACGGACCTAAGTACTAAAGTTTGACAGCTCCTAAGTTCTCATTTATCCCTCTATACTCTATGACGTATCTACTGCAACAGACAGTTATTATACTCTTTGCTCTACAATATCTAATTTGTGCGTGTGTGGTCTGTGGTAACTGGATTTTTCTTAACGATTTGCATTGCTATATTTGCAAATTGATTCTTTCTTGTCTAGATTTTATAGAAAACGTAGTAATAAATCGAACTAAAATGCTGAGTGCACGTCCTATTATGTCCAGGCTGCTACAACAAACTGGTAAGAAAGACAATTGTCAGTGAGTGCTTTGAATAGATCAAGTAAAACTGAGCGTCAATTTTTATACGCCAAAACAGGCAAATATCTTTTGTTTTTATTGATTACGTGATATTCATCGTAAATTCGGCTAGTTATTATCAGTCAGTATTAATTTCAGCTGTTTTTTAAAATTCGAAATGTTACATAATAATCGCTGCAGATAACCTTATTCTTGTAGTTAATATATATTAGTACATACAATAAATACACGGTGCTCGCAGTCTGGATAAGTTGCATAGAGACAATTTCCCATTTTAAGTGTAGCATCATACACGCCACCTTACGATCAACGTCTTCCAACATGCATGTTTTAATGTTTCTTATCAAAAGCCTACACAATGTGTTAAATTATACTAACACATAATGTAGTATGCTAACACTGGTTGGTCAGTTATCGAATGGTAACAGTAGCATTGTGCCTGCAGCTCGGCGCTACCACGGCGAGGGGCATGTGAAGCCACCCACGATGGATGACCTGCCGGTGCCCTCAGGCTCCTGGCAGGCGCACCACGACGCCAAGCAGCGTCGGTACAACACCGCCTTGTTCATCGGGCTTGCCTTCACCACCTTCACCCTTGTTGTGGTATGTTTTGACTGATGTCTCTACATAATAACTGACCCCCAAGTCTGCATTTGCATTGCTTTACAATCATCGTTTTTTGACAGAATGCACATGGAACAATTGTCAAAAACTATAAACTAACATAGATGCAATCTCAATTTAGATTTATTATAAATAGTATAGTCACTTGGGCCCATGCTGTTGCTTCGCAGACCACTTTACAAGGGGGCCACCGTTGCAGTATCACAATGATACTAGCACCGCTATACCCACTCATTCTCTACCAACCACTGCAATCACCAAGACTCATTTATAGCAAACTCCACGAATGACAAATATTATACTACATGGAAAAAGTTCTATTCATATCTTCAGTTTGCAATTTAATCCTGCATCTTACAGGTTTTGTTGCAGTCTTACGTAACATTTACATGTGTTGTTGTTACAGGGCAAGACCTCAGGCCTGATCTACTTCAACTACTCCCCTCCCAAGTCCCTGGACTGAGCTACGGTCGCTGCTCGCTAGATGTTGTAAAGTAAACTGTCACACCATGCTGATGTCAAATCCATTCCACCATAAAACTGCACATTTTACTTTACAAATTGTAAGCTATCATTATTTATGTTAGTGTATGTATTAAATCTAGACTAATTTTATTGTTTTGAAAATCAGTTTGGTTATTGAAATAAACAATGTTTAATATACAATTGTTTTATTTTTAATACTCATAATAACAGTATGTACATTGATATAAATAAATAATAACATTTACAGCATATTACTATGTAGAATATTACATCTATATATACTTCTATTAACTATAATATAACATTCCGGACCACAGGCAACCTTTGGTAGAGGACAGGCACTGCAAGAAAATACAAATGTTACTATGTTTCGTTGAAATTTCTTTTACGTTGGCATTAGTTTATCCATTATTAATTTTCAAATTATTATATGTTTATCATTTGTGACATTGTCCTTATGTGGTGCAGAATCAACCAAAAGTGTATGAGTGTAACTTGCCCACCTGAATGCTCTTAGCGGAGCAAAGTTACCTTCAATATGTCTAACCACCACACCAGTATGCTAGTGGGGCATGTTGGTATGGAACCTTTCTTTTTGTAGGCACAATACCAACCTACGCTGTATTCAGAGAAGATTTTGATTTGTATGTAACATATGTCATCTACTACTGTCTTATGTCATTCAGGTATCACCTACAAGTAATATAACAGGGCAGACAGGGGATTACCCTGTCCCCGCAACGATTCCACTGTCCTCATATAATAATGGTTTAAGTGACGATTAGAATTATGATTGTATTTACAGTGTGAAATACTGGGGATTCAGGTAGAAATAGCACAATTTTCAAAGGGCTTTGAATATTTAGGTGTTCTAACTGTCATCTTGTTTTTTGTTCAAAATAGCAACATTGGAACTGATAGCTGATACATGCTGCAAGCTGTAGTTTATATATAGCCTATACTTATAATACAACTTATTGTCAGTTCCCAGGAAAGCTTCACTTAAAAAAAAGAACATAGAAAGTAGGTACACCAGGCTTCAAACTAAAATATTTTAGGCTTTATTTGCTGGTAAGGAATTAATTAAACACGAATTACAAAAATAAATGTATCAATTACATTTAAAATTGTAAAAAATCATATTACGACAATTTTCAGGAGTGAATGATTGAATATAAATTGAATAGTGAATTCCTGGGTGATGCAGACACGTATTTTTACGATTGATGTCATAATGGAAAAAAAAATTGACAGATAGTTCCATTTTCAAATGTTTTAATTATTTTTTTAATGCGGTCAACATTGATCGAGTTGGGTGGTAGGTAGGTACTACTTGCCTCGCCGTTGATCTGTTAGCAAACGATGGTCTTTAGTCAGCGGCGGTCAGTGCTCGCGCGCGATGTCGGAGAAGGCGGCCAGGATGTCCTCCGTGGTGAGCGGCAGCGCCAGCCCCGCGGCAGGGTAGCAGGCCGCGATGCGCGCCTCCAGCGCGCGGTGCTGCGCCAGGAAGTCCTCCTGCATGGCGCGCCAGACCACCTGCAGCAGCGGGCTGTCCTCCCCCAGGTGCTTCTCCACGGCGCGGTACAGGCGGTGCAGCGCGCGCCGCACCTCCTGCGGCGGGTACAGCGCCAGCACGCGGCGCAGCTCGTGCTTGCTGAAGGCGGCGCGGTAGCACACCTCGTCCTCCGGGCAGCCGGCGGCCACGGCCTCCGCCACGCCCTCGAAGAAGGCGGCCAGGCGCTCCAGCGGGCGGCCCAGCTGCGCCGCCACGTACCCGCGCAGCGCGTCCGCGTAGCGCGCGCGGCACTCGCGGCGCGCCGCGTCCAGCGCCGGCACGCGCAGCGCCGCCAGCGCGCCGCCCAGCGCGTGGTACGTCTCCAGCTGCGCGCGCCGGTCGGCGCCGCGCGCGCCCGCCAGCGCCGCGCCCGCCAGCGCGCCGTACCAGCGGTCCAGGTCGGCGCGCCGCCCGCCCGCGAAGGCGCGCTCGCACGCCGCCGCCAGCGCCTCCAGCTCCAGCACGCAGGGCGGCGGCCGGCCGCGCCCGCGCCGCGCCAGCTCGCCCAGCGCCGCGGCGCGCTCGGCCGCCGCGCGGTCCGCGCCGCGCTTGGCCGCCACGGCGCAGCCGGCCAGCGCCGCGTGCGCCCAGCGCGGCTCGGCGGCGTCCCCGCCGGCCAGCGCGCGCCGCCCCACGCCCGCCATGACGAGGAAGGCGCCGTAGCGCTCGTGCTTCTCGATGTGGTGCATGAGCGCCAGCAGCGCGGGCTCCAGGCCGCCCAGCAGCGCCTGCACGCAGCGCCGCGCCTCCGCCCCCGAGCGCGCCCCGCGCCCCCCCGCCTCCCCCGCGCCGCCGTCACCCTGCGCGCACACGAGGAATACAATTCACTTATATGATATAGAACTAACAACACTATTCTATTTTCTGTATTACTTCTTGGGACGGAGCACCAAAAACTGCAATGATACCTATTGGACGAGCCCAAAGAGCTATCCTGAAAGTAGCCACTTCCAGACCATACCTCTTTCCTACAAGCTTACTGTATGAAAGGTGCAGTGTTTTAACAGTCCGCCAACTTTTCATAATGCACACTGTCCTAAAACAGCACTCCACTCTGACGCATAACGCACGGCTTACTGACACTAAGAGACGGAAAGATATTGTATGTACCTCACTTTCTGTGTCTAAGTTTGTTTTCACAAACCGGTTCTTCTTTTTTCTAGGCCCATTCCTGTACAATAAACTAAATAAGACATTATCTATCTATGACCTCAATTATTTTAGTGCTAAATTAATAGTTTATAAGCATTTACAAGGTTTGAACTATGATCAGACCGAATTACTGTTACACGTAGATAAATAAGTGAATTAGGTAAAAATAATTTGGATATACTATTGTAAACCCAAATAATTATAAGTCATTAATATATTGTTTATATACGTTTTTGTTAAATATTGTTAATAATTCTGCACCCACATGTACTCGTAGTAGAACCTAGCACTTAAGCCGCCTGTGACAGTGACACGGGCTCATCCTAGTGCAGGCACCTAATTTTGTAAGACTTTAGTTTCCTAAGATTTATATTGCATTTTCATTCATGTAATTTTTTGAATAAATATTATTATTATTATTATATTATTTTAGACTCTTGCTCTTTGCAGTCTTCTGGAGCAATTAGTTTTTAGGAGAGATTTTAATGATTTTTGGCACACGCTTGTCGTATTCTATGGTTAAGTCCTGTTCGCCTTCTTCCGTTCTGCGTAATTCAACACGGAGATCAACTAGCAACTTTTTTGGCTTTCGTTTGATCAGAATATCACTTAACATTAATTAATTTAAACTTACAGTACAAGAAACTTGGCCAGTTACAAGTTTCCACCTATAGAAACATTAGTTTATAAAGAAATACGCTCGTAGTAGGTAGCTAATGAAGTTAGCATGAGACCTATTCAGTAATGCTATTAAGTTTGAGAAACAAAAAATTCAGATGCCAATTTTTGCCTTATGGAACGCACCCCGCTAAAGAAAATGTCATAAGCATTATTAATCTTTAAAAAGTCATTAAGAAATGAAGAGGTTCTCCAGAAGAAGGTATTTTGCTTGTAGTTTGTCCGCCAAAGGAACAGAAAGAAGCGGTGTATGCCGGAAATTAAATGTTGGAGTTCGAAGGGAAATTTTGCTGAGTAACTAGGCACTATCGACTTTATTATTTAAGATATTCAAATATCTTAAAGAATCAATCGGATCGTATCGGATCTTTGAATAAATCGATTAATTTTATAGCAGCGCTTGTAGAATACAACCATCGGTTTACCTTAACATCCACATCCAAGAAAAAGAAGCGAGTGCAGAAATCTTGCTCGGCGTTGCAGAGCGCCTCCAGCAGCGCCAGCACGCCGTCCAGCAGCTCGTCGGCCGGCCCCGCCCCCGCCGCCAGCGCCGCGCGCGCTCCCTCGCACGCCGCGCGCGCCTCTCGCTCCAGCGCGCGCGCGCGCCCGCTCGTGTACACGCGCAGCAGCGCCGAGAACGCCTTCTCGTCCATCTCCTTCAGCCAGCGCATGAACGGCGCCAGCGGCAGCAGCTCGGCGTGCAGGCGCGCCGCGCCGCCCGCCGCGCCCGCCGCCGCCTCGTTCCCCAGGTGGATCAGCAGGTTGTTGACGTGGCGCGCCACCGCCGCCGCCAGCTGGTCGCGCGCGCGCGCCAGCCGCCGCAGCCGCTCGCGCACGGCGGCCAGGCGCCGCGCCGCCGCCGGCGCCGCCGCCTCCGCCCGCAGCGCCGCGCGCAGCGCCTCCGCCGCTCGCAGCGCGCGCGCGCGGCCCTCGGCGCCCGCCAGCGGCAGCTCGGCCAGCGCGTCGAGCGCGCGCAGCGGCGGCGCGTCCAGCCACTCGAACAGCGCGCCGAGCTCGCGCAGCAGCGCGCGCGCGCTGGCGTCGGCGCGCGCGGCGTCGGAGCGCGCGTGCGCGGCGTGCGGCGCGCCGGCGCGGGCCAGCGCGTGCAGGCGCGCGCGGCGCTCGCGCAGGCCGGCGGCGGCGCCCAGCGCGCGCTCCAGGCCGGCGGCCAGCTCGGCGCCGCCGCCCTCGGTGGCGGCGGCCAGCATGCCGGCCACGTTGAGCGCGTCGAGCCGCGCGAGCTGGCCGCCGAGGCGCTGCACGCGGCGCTCGGGGTCGTCGTCCGCGCCCTCCAGCAGCGCGCCGAGCGCCGCCTCGCTCGCACTCGCGCCGTCGTCCCCGCTCGCCGCCTCGCTCGCACGCTCGCCCGCATCGCCCTACACTTCCACCGGTTTATGGTTCGCGAGTCAATCCGAATCGAATAACGTTGGTTGTTATTGTATGTGATATTCGGACGTTATTATTTTATTATTGGTTGACAGCCTCTGTGGCGTGGAGGTTGAGCAGGTCGGGTCGTAACCCGGAGGCGGGCGGGCTCGATTCCTACGGCAGGACAAATATTCGTGCACAAAAAAAGCGCAAATGCGTTCTAAATCTGGGTGTTGTGGGACCGTGGTCCTTGTAGTTCCTGGGTCTCTACATACAGGGAATCCTAGTTCGGGTCCAGGATCTATAATGTGATCATTGGTTGTTTATTATTATTATTCTGATATAATAAACCTTTTTTGCATACCCTGGAATGCAAATTTAAATTATTTAGATTACTGCCCCTCTCTATAATGGGACATTTAGCGTTTTGGTTGCATCAATGTCATTATCGTATTGTATCGGCCTGAGTAGCGAGTAATATGAGACTTGGTTCTAACAAATCTGATGTTTGGTTCTCAGGAAACGTTACGTCTATTTGAAACAGACGAGCTTTTGATTTAATGAAAATTATTATAATCAGCAAGTAACAAACACTAGCTGAGAAATATGAACATATTTGCCAACATATGGCAGGCATTAGGTCCGATTACGTTTCTTTCTGTACGCTGCGGGACCCTGCAAAGGTCTATGAGAAACAGTGTTATAACAATGAGACGGAAGCATCAATTTCTCACTCACCTAAAGCATTTTTTGTTAAATATAAAACTTGCAATTCATCTTTTCCTTCGACACCGCAGACACCGGTAAAATCTGCACTAGTGTCGTCTATTCATTTGAATAAAAAAAGGTTTAAGTGTCTCAAGTTGAGAATTACCGCCCTATATCGAAACTATGCATTTTTGCGAAACTGCTTGAGAAGATAGTTTATTCACAAACATACGCAGCTTTAAAACCAATATTTATACAGGACCAACACGGGTTTCTTAAAGGGCGCTCCACAACGTCCAATCTACTCCTCACAAATAAATGTATAGTAGATCATGTAGCGTTGGGGTACCAGTACCAGGTCGTTGGCGTATTTACAGATTATAGCAAAGCGTTCGACAAGTTAGATCACTCATTGCTCTTACCGACTTCACATAGATGAGTGGGTAGCGCTTACAATAATTATGTTAATTTATTTTTCGCTTTTGCGTGCCTATTCTAGGTTATGAAGTCGATTAAATTTTATTTGAAAAATATTTTTTTTTAATTGTTTTTAGCTATTGTTACTAAACTTAGATAAGTATGCAAAATTTCAGCTCAATCGGAAACCAGGAAGTGGGTCATAATAATTGACTTCCCAGATTTATTATTATTATATTATTAGTTATTTAGTTTTTCCTCGATTTTCTTGAAATTCTGTCATCGGATCCTGACTTGATGATAATGGGACTGGGAATGAGATGGGGTATAACCTTTCGCACTAACATTTTTTTTTTTTATCGGTTCACAATTCGGTAAGTTATCGATGAACATACAGACGAACATAGTTCCCTCTGTTTTTTGGAAGTCGGTTAAATAAATTCAAATTGGCATCAAATTTAAAACTATTTTAACAGAACCCGAGTCATTTCCTGCAAAATTTGTAGTAAAGTTTTTGACATTTTTAGTACTTGCATCTCGGTTTGTACAAATTGATCATTACAAAAAACAAAACAGACTGGCATCAAAAAGTTTTTGTATTCATTCCCCATTTACAACTTGCTGCATGTACATTTTTCCACCAAAACGCTTGATGGTGCCTTCAAATGTCATCCATATAAAGTTTGTAATTTTACAGAAAATGTATGGAAAGCCTATTATGCAAAATGCTTGTATTAGTTTGTTTAATAAGTGCAACTATGAAATATGAAAGTAAAATGTCTTTTTATTTGTATGGTTTTCATACAACTGTACAAAAATTCTTTTTCAAAATTTTAAAAATTATTTATAATATATATATTTGTGCAAATAAATTCATTTCATTTCACATGAATTGTGGGGACTACCAAGATCAACATAAGCATACTTTATGTCCCAGATAAAATTAACAGTTCCATCAATCAGGATATGTGAGACCTCGACATACCTCCAGTAGCTAGATACACTTTATTAGCAATGGTAGAACCCGGATACCTATGCTGCCACCCGAATACCTATGCTGCCACCCAGATACCTATGCTGCCACCCGGATACCCATGCTCCCACCCGGATACCTAGGATACCTAAGGCACTGCAGCTGTTTGATTATTGTTATATTTCGCAGTTTTCCAAAATCATATATCATGACCTCAAAGCAATAACATTCAGTCTCATTTCTATGCTTTATTCACTTTTTCATTGTCATTATTCTGTCTTGTCACTTAACATCCAAAACTAATAAATATTATTCATTAAAATAAATGTTTGTATTAGCCGCTGTGGTGTGGTGGTTGAGCAGGTAGGCTCATAACCCGGAGGCGGCGGGATCGATTCCCGCGGCAGGACAAGCATTTGTCCACAGAAAAGGAAAGCCCAAATACATGTTCTGATTCTGGATGTAGTGGACCGTGGTACTCGTAGTTCCTGGGTCCCTAGACACAGGGAATCCTAGTTAGAGTCCAGTATCTATGTATGTAATCGTTGGGCGTTATCATTATTATTATATTAAAAAGTAAAAGTAGCTTTTACGTGATATAGGCCAGATTGCTGATGTAGGTAACCATCTCAGTGACAAAAATCTAGCAGACTTACCAGTACCAATTCTAGTGGCTGTTTATCACATTCCCACTCTTTTTGAACTGTGGATTCTTCAAACTTCATCTCTTCACACATTGAATTCATAGTTATATGGTAACTAAAACTATGGTGTATCTTTGCAACGTTACGCCTTGTTATAAATGTTCTAATCACAGAGATATTGTAGTATCTCCACCTAGTAAGTAAAGTTATTTACGGGAAATCCGTGGTCAGGTAGACAGTCCGCGCCCGTGGCAAATTCAGGTAACAATCAAATCGCCACAGAATTCAAGTCTATGCAAAACGCCCTCTCTGCTGCTGCTATTTATTACACATAGTCACAGAATTCACCCTGGACCTTAATCTGGATTATAACGATAATAATTGTAACAAAACGACGTTATTGCGTTAATGTAAATTCATCATTATAAAACCGAAACGTAGCGTAGTTAGTTCAAAACTTTTTTTTTTTTTTTTTTTTTTTTTTATGGCAATTGTTTTCACATTTTTGCCAGCATCATGTCAAAAGAGAATCAAATACGGAATTTTGAATTTTGATTATCTGAAACAAAAGAAAAATATCCTATAACTACAAACTACGCTACATTACATTATATTACATACATTACATGAGAAAAACATAGGTAATTAAATAATACTAATCATAACATAAGAATGAACATTATTAAATAAATGTGTTAAATGATAAGGACTACAGTTTAATATTATTTTCAGTAATAAAAGATGATAATATATCAATGGAAATAGAGTCTATATTACACAAAATATTGTCTATGTGAACTGGGAATGGAAATTTATAATGAAGTAACAAGTTGAATAATGAACTATGATCAAATTTGGGACAAGAAAAGAAAATGTGATTCAGATCAGCTTCATCCATACCACACTCACAGATAGATGAATCTCTTATTCTAAGCTTCTTCAGGTGAACACCAGAACAACAATGGCCAAATCTCAGTCTAGATATTATGGAACAGATTTTCTTATTGCATTTAAACTTAAAGAACCAGGGTTTAGTTTGAATGTCAGGTTGATATTTAGCAAAATTTGATCCTGTCCGTCTACTAGTTACCGACCACCTTTTCAGCCATCTAGATTTTAAGTCATGGATAGGAAGAAGCAAAAGATCTTGGGGGTAATTTTTAAAAGGAACTTTATCACCACAGACAATTGCTTGTTTGGCAATCTTGTCTGCCTTTTCATTGCCAGAAATATTGCTATGACTAGGAATCCAAGCTAAGTGTACAGAATAACCTAAATCGAAGCATCTCAACAGAAGTTCTTTACATTTAAATATAATCCAGTTCTTGGAGCCTGCTTTAAAAGGGTTACTGTTGAAAGCTTGAAGTGCACTCAGTGAATCCGAGAATATTACCGTTTTATTTAATTTCAACAACAAAATATAGTTGATGGCTTCCATAATGCCCCTGCACTCACCAACAAAAACTGATGTTTCAGGGGGGCACTTGATCTTTTGAACTATATTATAATTTTGGTGAAACAAACCAACGCCAACACATCCATTTTGAGATACCTTAGAAGCATCCGTGAAAATGTTATGCCAGCCAAGCCAAGAATTATCTCTAATCCTAAGAAAATGTTTGTTTGCAAAGGTGTCCCCTTTCAACAAATCTAAATTAAGGTGTAAAGAGGGTTGACATAATATTGTTTGGAAGTTAAATTCAAATACAGGAAGCTTAGGAGTTCTATGGGTAGTGTATCTAAAGTTTATAATTTTTGAGTAACTAATAACTAAACAAGGAGTTTTTTTATGAATCCAATAGGGTAACGACATATAATTAAACAAAAGCTGTAATTTTGGGAAAAGAGGATGTGAAGAAAACTGAAACAAACGGAATAAAAACATATCTGATAAATATTGACGTCTTAAATCCAAAGGAGGATCATCACACTCTACTTGCATAGCATTTTTAGGGGTAGACTTCATTGCTCCTATGATAATTCGTAACGCTCTTGCTTGAATCAAGTCCAATGTATTAAGACTTCTTTTAGAAGCAGGTTCATAAAGGAAAGATGCATAATCTATAACACCACGAATAATGGCATTGTAGAGAAGTTTTAGATAATAGGGGTGAGCACCCCACCAAACACCAGCCAAACATCTTAAAATATTGAGATTTTTTTCGCATTTAACTGAAATATAGTTAATATGCGAAGTAAAGTTCAATTTACTGTCTAAAATAAGGCCTAAAAATTTTTTTTCATTTTCAATAGGAATCCTAGTATTATTAAGAAATATGTTAAGTCTCGGTTTCAACCGTTTTCTTGTAAAGACAACAATGGAACTCTTTGATGGAGCTATATCCAGGCCATTATGACCTAGCCAAACATTTAATGAGTCAAGAGCTTGAGATAAATTGTGTGCAGCACTTACTATATTACAATCTGCCATATATAAAACGAGATCATCTGCATATTGAAGTAATCTACAATAGGGTGAGACAGACTTGTTTAAGTCATAAGTATAAAGATTAAAGAGAAGAGGGCTTAATACAGACCCTTGCGGCAGACCCTTATTTACCGATCTGGAACATTTTATCTCACCATTAATTCTAAGTTGAGCAGTACGATCCAAAAAAAGATTAATTATGAAGTTAATCATTTTCCTTGGAAGACACAGTTGTTCCATTTTATTTTTGAGGATTGAAAGAATGACGTTATCATAGGCAGAGCATATATCAAGGAATGCAGCTACAATGGACTCATTTCTAGAAAAAGAGAGTCTAATGTCAGTGACAAAAATGGATAAACTATCCAAAGTACCTCTACCTTTTCGAAAACCATATTGTGATTCAGGTAAAATATTATTAAATTCAATTAACCATTCAAGTCGATTTTTTATGAGATGTTCTACAATCTTTATTAGAACAGAAGACATGGCTATTGGGCGATAGCTATCAGATTTTTCAGGGTCTTTTCCAGGCTTTAAAATTGGAACAATTATTTGAGTTTTCATTTCAGCTGGAACAAATCCTAAATCTAACATCATATTTACCATTTCCAGGTAATAACTCAAAATTTTTTCTCCAGCGTTAACCAAAAAAGAATATGGGATTCCATCTGGACCAGGAGAAGAGTCTTTAAGAGAAGATAGAACAAGGCGTAATTCGCGCATCGAGAAAGGACTAAAACTTGGATCATTTACAGAAGAACTAGAAGTCATAGTATTGATAAAATTAGGGACAAAGGGAGGAGCCAATCTATCCATAAATTGTTCAACCCAACTCTCACAACTAGGGAATGGAGGGGATGGTTCTCTATATGAACCACGGAACTTTCGGATTGAATTCCACACAAAAGAGGAGCAGACATTAGGAGAAATGGTAGAGCAGAAACTTTGCCACCCCTCTGACTTTTTGGAGTGAAGAATTTGTTTAGTGTTAGACATAGTTATGATTAAATTGTCATAATTATCAATTGTCATGTTCTGACAATATATGTTTTCAGCACTTAATCTATCTGCGACAGCAGCCCTACACTCTTGATCCCACCATGGAGGAGATCTGTGCTTTAAATTTTGTACCTTTGCAGGAAATGAGTGTTTAGCAGCAGAATGAATACAATTTATTAATGCTCTAAGACAATTGCTTAAAAAATCAGGAAAAATTACAGGAAGTTCAGAAGCAGATTGTTCAAGGAATGATGAAAATTTTGACCATTCATCAGAATGAGTATTACTTTTAAGATTATATTCTAATAACGGTTTGAATGGAGGTGGCTGTATTTTAGAAAAAGGAAGGTCAAATAGAATTGGGAAATGATCACTACCAAAGGAAGAAGATAAAGTTTTCCAGGACATTGATGGAGCTAGACTCGCTGACACCATGGTCAGGTCAATGGCACTAACCCGTTCATTCGGCTTTGTACGACGCGTGGGAGAACCAGTATTCAGTAAACACAACCCTAAACTATCCATAATATTAAATACGTAACTAGCAAGAGGATCTGAAGCCTGACACCCCCAGGCAGGATGATGAATATTAAAATCACCCATTATGATAAATGGACCTTGCATTTGCGATAAGATATGAAGAATTTTATTTAATATATCAAATGAAGGTCTGGGGATATATAGTGAAATAAATGTTATGTTTTTTAGTCTAACTGCAACTATCGAAAGATTGTCAACAGCGGAGGCAGAAGGGATATTTACAAGATGATTATTTACAGAGTTTCTGACAAGTATGGCAGAGCCACCATACCCATCAGCTTTGTCATCTCTGAAACAAAGATACCGAGGGACCTTAAAAAAGGAACCAGGTTTAAGCCAAGTCTCAGAGATGGCAATAATAGATGGATCATATTTATTAATGATATACAATAGGTCAGATTTTTTACTGTTAAGACTTTGACAATTCCATTGCAGCCCTAGAGAGGGCGCCATCATGGAGGGATTGTAATATAGAAGTGGAAGGATTATGGGCAGCGTTGGACGGTACAAAAGCAGGAGAGTTAAGTAGCCTAGTGAGAGCTTGAATAAGCTCCAAAATGCTACTAGAGGATGGAGAAGGGTCAGTATTGGGATGATTAAAAGCAACACCATTATTACTAGGCATAGCTGGATTATTAATTATAGCCTGATGAGCAGAACGATCATAGCCTTGTCTTTGTAATTGGGGAGCTCTAGGTTTGAGGAAGATTGTTTTTCTATAAGACTGAGAGGCTGAACTAGGAGATTTATTGGAAGAGGATAAAGGAACAGCAGTAGCATTGGCATAGGATGTTTTAGCTGCGTCACTATAACTTTTGCCTCTTATGGGTGAATGCAATTTAGAGGCTTCAGGATAGGACATATTTTTTTCTGCCATTGTGATCTTTATTTGCTTTTGCCTACTGAATTCAGGACAATTCTTACTTGTGGAGTAGTGAAGACCTGAACAAGATAAACAGGGGGAAGTGCCTTCTTCAACATCACAGGAGTCACCAGTGTGGCCTTCTCCACACTTATAGCAACGTGGCTTTGACCTACAGCTGTTTTTTGTGTGACCAAATCGGCAGCACTGGAAACACTGAACAGTAGGGTAATAGTATCGCTCAACAACAAGAGAATTGAAACACATAAATACCCGTGGAGGAAGAATTTGACCATCAAAAGAAAGAACACACGACTGAGATGGTTTGAAAACAGGAACCCCATCAATGACTACTTTATAGTTTAATCGGCGTACTTTTATTATTGGGCAACCATCAATAGGAACATTAATGCTTTCTATAATTTCATCTTCTGACCATTCAATTGGGATACCTTTAACAAGGCCCAAACGAATGGTGCTAAATGAAGGGATGAATGCTTTGTAATCATTGTCCTTAATGATATCATTTGCCACAAAATTGTTGGCAGAGTTTGCATCAGTGAATGTCAAAGAAATTCTATTGCGCCCAATTCTCTGAACGCTACCATCTATTATATTACGGATCTGATTTTTTGCTAGGAACCGACCAAAATTTACTGGATGTAAGACAGTGCCAGAAGTTGGAGAGGGCTCAATTTTTTGGACATGTACGACAAAAGGACCTTTATCTGTAGACTTATAAATCTGCCTACCTGAAGGGACGTAAGGAGGTATAGCTGGCGTCTGCGATACCGTAGCAGACGGAGAGGCAAGAGAATCAGTAAGTTGTGAATCATGATTAGAGTTCAATGATGACACAACCTGACCCAAGGGTATGGTAGAATCCTGCGATGGTTTTTCATCTTTGCTCTTTTTTAAATGTTTTTTCGAATGTTTTTTTCGTTTAATAGTAGTGAAGGAACCCTGCTGGAGGGAACGTTCCACAACATCTGAAGAGTCCGACGCGATAGAAACAAATTCTACCGGCGAGGGAATAGAACATCTATCTGCGAAGATGATATCATGTTGAGTTGGTTGACTATTATCAGGGGGCCAACCGCCCCTAGAATCCGTTTCCATCAACCCCAAAAGGAAACAGGATAAAACAAATGAAGACTATGTAAAAGAAATGAAAATATGCGAATTTACAAGAACTTACCAATAAATAATGTAACAAACTTTATCTACATACGTTTTACACTAATATTTTACACAAAATACACTATAAATAAGATATTTTTCAATTAAAAAATTGCCAAAGCGACCGCCCTCTTTGACAAGATTTTGACAACCCAGTTCAAAACTTGTTATTGCTCGAAGGTTCAAAATGTATGTCACAAACTACTAAGAGATACTGTCATAGAGTAACTTTGTTTACGTTTGTTTACGTTGACGTCGCCAGCGCCGACCTATTTAAGGGGCGCGTGATTAAATTAAAGCGGAGTCGCGTAGTGGTCGCAGCAGTGGAGTCGCGTAAGAGTCGCAGTAGAGTTGCACGAGAGTTGCATTAGAGTAGCATTCGGAGACGCGTGTCCTCACATACTCCGGGCTTACTCATTTTATATTGTTAATTGTGTGTTCGGTTCGCGAGGACAATATATGTGGTAAAAAGTAACAATTAATCTTTAATTTATCCCATTCCGGTAGTGAGATTATTAGTGAACAATAGGACCCCTGCAAAGATTTTTGTGTTTGTTTTGGCTCCACACGTTGTGTATTTTGCCAGTGTCAAGTAATTGATAATTTCTCAAGTTAATGATATTTCACGCAGATATGTGTCAAGCAAGTCAAGTCACAGTCCAAGTGATCAAGTCAAGTCAAGTCATAGTCAAGTCATACTCCTAGCAAAGTGATGGCAACTTTACCAGAAGCTCTATGGAGTTTTGGAAACAACACGGAAAGAAACTGTGGCCGCGTCCACACGCGCAGAACAAAAAAAACATTTCACTATCATAATACCACTTTCTCACAGTCATGCCTGTAATCTAGCACGTAACGAATAAAATGCCACCAATTTTATGCAATAACACTGAAAATAACACAAGTTTTGGAAAATAATACAATGCAGTGATGCGATCTTTTTCGTTTTCCCGCCAAAACTCATAATTTTTTTTTGTGTTTTGGCTCTACATTTTTGTGCATTTAGCCAGTGTCAAGTAATGGATAATTTATCAAGTTAATGATATTTCACGTAAATATGTGTCAGGTCACAGTCGAAGTCATCAAGTCAAGACAGAGTCAAGTCATAGTCTAGTCTAGTCAAGACAGAGTCAAGTCATAGTCTAGTCTAGTCAAGTCATACTCCTAGTAAAGTGGTGGCAACTTTACCAGAAGCCTCTTCCATAGAGGTTTTGGAAAAAACAATGGAATGGAAATAACATTTTACCATCATTATACCACTTTCCCACACTCATGCCTGTAACCCAGCACTTAACAAATAAAATGCCACCAATTTTATGCACTAAAACTGAAAATAACACAAGTTTTGGAAAATAATATAATGCGGTAACGTGATCTTTTTCGTTTTCCCGCCAACTCCTGATCTGACACATTATTTACGTGAAATATCATTAACTTGCTAAATTATCAATTACTTGAAACTGGCTAAATACACAAAAGAGTGGAGCCAAAACACAAAAAAAACCTCATAATTGATTTTTTTTTAATGTTTTGGCTCCACACTTTTGTGTATTTAGACAGTGTCGAGTAATTGATGTATATAATTCATCAAGTTAATAATATTTCACGCAAATATGTGGTCAAGTCACAGTCGAAGTCATCAAGTCAAGTCATAGTCTAGTCAAAGTCATAGTCCTAGTAAAGTGGTGGCAACTTTACTTGAAGCTTCTATGGAGTTTTGGAAACAACACGAAAAGAAACGTTTCACCATCATTATACCATTTTCCCACACTCACGCCTGTAATCCAACACTTAACGAATAGAATGCCACCAATTTTATGCACTAACACTGAAAATAACACAAGTTTAGGAAAATAATACAATGCGGTGACGTAATCTTTTTCGCTTTCCCGCCAAAACCCCATTTGATTTTATTAAGTTTGTATACACTACACACAAACACAGACACACATTAGGGATGTTCATCTAGAAAATATTTCGCTAGTTTTTTCGATAATATATATCGTACTGAAAATATATCGTTATTTTTAACGATACAATATATCGTAATGTTGTATGGATATTTTGTGATATATTGGTCAATTATACCGACACTTTATTTACTATCTGCGTCTTGCAGTTACACACGCGAAATCGTAACGTACGGACGTAACGGACTTGCACCGACGTCAGCGAAGGCAGCTCTGCATTTCCATTTTCGTGTGCGTCATAGGTGTCATCGCACACTACACTAACCGTATCACTTTCCAGATTGACCGTTGCAACATATTTTGGAGTACTGCACGTAATAATTGGTTTCCACGCAGATGGTAGCACCCAACCACTGTCACTTATTTTTAAAAAAAAAAACGTACTTGTTGGTAGTATCTATCTACTTCCTATTAGACTTGGCTGGCACCGACTTCAAATAGATGGTAGTGGGTAGCGCTTATAATAACTATTAATTTATTTTTTGTTTTTGAGTACCTATTTGTTGTTTTGAAGTCAATTTAATTTATTTTTCGAATAATTAACTTTTTAGATGCCTTTGTCTTGACGACGGCAACGTCCAGTTGTAAACTCTATGCACAGCAGGCAGTACCATGATTTACCCTGTGGTAGCATTTAAATTTATTACAGTGGCAACACCGGTAGCTGTCATCGCTCCCCCACCCATCTGGCTATAAAAAGGGAACGCTCAGTGTACTACGGATGATTCTTGCACCGGACACAGCCCAGTGCGCACGCTGAAGGCCTATAGTTATATAGGTTGCAACCTACGCATAGCCCGACGCCTATGTATACATTTTTTTGTTTTATTTTATTTCTATTAGTTTCACACTTTTGAGAAGATTATGGCATTGTAGTTGTACGTTGCATGCATTTACCAGTTCATTGTTTTTTTTTTCTCTTTAGAGGATTACGGCGTCATACGTTTTATACATTTTATTAAATTTTTTGCCAAATATGTCGTATAAAATATATCGATATCACATGATACGATAATATCGTTTCGATATGAATATCGATATTACATGATACGTTAAAATCGATTTGATTCGGTATATCGAATGTTTTTTAAATATCGATATATATATATCACATATATACCGAACATCCCTAACACACATATATAGCTAGCTACATATTACTGATCTTATACATTGACTATTGACATCCGATTGTTTTTAGACATAATTGTGTATAAAAATGAGTCTACGATATATTAAAATGAATTGGATATTGCGTACTGCACAGCCTGATGTGAAGCTATGTGCAATTGTCTCAAATCCGCAGCAGCAGCAGGTCACTAGGAGATTTTACTATGAGGCAAGTGCAACATTTAGCAGTAATTTTAGAATAAATAATGTGCATCGTGCAATCGTAAAATGTTTCTTGATTGAATTTTATTTGCAGGGAAGTGCTACGCTGTCAGCGGACGCCGCGGTCACCGGCGGCGCGCAGCCGCCCTTGGTGGACCTGCACGGGCGACGACATAACTACTTGCGGATCTCGCTTACGGAACGATGCAACTTGCGATGTGAGTGTGAGTGAACTGTGCAGCGGCAGACCTCGCCAACTTACATCAGTTGGCTTTCTAAGTTTCTACGCATCCTTACAATGAAAGTTAATGATAACGGTTGCAGTGGAGGTCAGTGCGTGGTTGCCGAAAGGCAGGATGTGGCTGGGTTGTGTAATACATATAGAGCGATATTGTGCGCTCGCAGCAAGTGAAAACACTTGACCTTCGACCGCTTATCTGCTCGTTGTTCATTCGCAGCTGTCATGATGTCAAATGTGTTGTTTATTACTCAATAAACAATATTATTATGCATATCAATGTACATAACAGATAGGTATTTTTTAGTACATTGTGGGGGTGATCACCGGCGGTCTCAATTACATTAAACATAATGCTTGAAACTATTCTATTACTTTAGTTTTTTATTAAAACATTTCGATAACCTCATCATCACCTTTACATGATAACATCAAACACACATTATATGTTTTCAAAGTGAGAGGCATTTGAAACTTTCATTTATAAAGATCCAAGTAACCAACCTAAAACATCGCAACACAGCTTAGTAATACGACTAGTAGAGAGATCGTCAAGATCCGGCCTAAAGTTTATGATCAGTAATTCAAGTAGCGTGGAGTGAATCTTGTGGGCCTGTACTATAATGATTCCGCATGCATAGGCAAGTACTGCATGCCAGCCGAGGGCGTGGCGCTGTCGCCGCGGGCGCAGCTGCTGACGCGGGCGGAGCTGGCGCGGCTGGTGCGCCTGTTCGCGGCGCTCGGTGTCGACAAGGTGCGCCTGACGGGCGGCGAGCCCACGCTGCGGGCCGACCTGGCCGACATCGTGCGGGAGGTGGCGGCGGTGCCGGGCGTGGCGACGGTCGCCATGACGACCAACGGGCTGGTGCTGACGCGGCGGCTGCCGGCGCTGCAGCGCGCCGGCCTCACGCACCTCAACGTGTCGCTGGACTCGCTGCGCCCGGAGCGGTACGAGGCCATGGCGCGGCGCCCGGTGAGTGCGGCCCCCCGACCCCCGCGCCCCCGCGGCCCCCACTGACCCCGCCTGTTGCAGGGCCTGCCGCGCGTGCTGGCCGGCCTGGACCTGGCGCTGCAGCTCGGCTACCGGCCCAAGGTCAACGTCGTGCTCATCAAGGGTAAGTCAAGCGAGGCCTTTGTATGTTTATAGCATTCTTAAAGCTACACGGAATTAAAACACCACCGTTTATTCCATTTCCCTTTAAGGAGAGAGGCGCGACGTGGAAGGTGTGCAATGCGCAAGTTTCCTGAAGAAACTTACCCGTTAAAAGTTACCCGTGAAGTTCACAGATAATCTTGAGAGAAAAAGCTTTCCTACTCGTAAAATGGATTGACTAAACCAATATTTTTCAGTTTGTATGGTGAATGTTGGTACAAAAAATTTGTGTCAGTTCGACACACATTGGGTAAACCACTTTAGCGTACTGGCCAGTTCGTATTAGATTGTGCTAGGTTCCATACGGTAAAAATTGAACGAATATGAAAGCTTATAGATAAGTAGTTTGTTGTGTTTCTGCCTACTTCCTCGCCTCCGTGCCTGACTCTGACCCTCCCGTCTTAACAGCTACTGACAATAATACCACAACAGCTTAAATATGTTTGTGGTTAGTAGCTGCTTATAATGACTTGGGGTTTTTATTTTAATTACTTAGGTTGGCTTCTTTTGGTATCTATGTCTATCTAATATAACAAAGTTGTCGAGCTAAAACTGTACATTGAATATTTATGGAAAATGCTGACTGTGGAGAGTACATTACCGATATAGATGCCGAAACAGTACTTTTTAAATTTTGTCCGTCTGTCTGTCCCTTTTGTTACGCCATCACGGAAAAACTACCGGACCGATTTTGATAAAACTTAGTATGGTGTGTGTGATGTGCTTATTTTCTGGGTTAACATATGTTACTTATTATTCCAAATATCATCCCTTAAAGTGGTGAGAGGGTTGGTAAAGTTTCTATGGAGATATTTTGCTGTTGCAAATTTATTAAAAAAAGAAAAAAAAACATGGTTTTTGTTGGTTTTGTTTGTCAAAAAAAATCCTTAAAACGGTGAAATATGGTGTTATAGTTTGTGTGAAAAAACATTTTATTCAATTTTATTATTATGTTAAGCAATATAGTCAGTCCAGTTTTACATATAAATAAATATATAAACCTACTTTTTATCCACGGATGAAACCGCGGGGCGCAGCTAGTTATCTATATTATGACTGGGTGTTGTGGCACCATGGTCCTCGTATTTCCTGGGTCCCTAAACTAATGCTACTTAGGTTCCAGGATCTATCTAGATATGTGATTGTTGGGCATTATTACTAAGATCGATATTTCCTTGAAGTTTGGACCAGCTTATTTAGCTATACCCTTCGCCTTAATCAGAGAAGCGCCCGCAGGGTTCAACGACGACGAGATCGGAGACTTCGTGGAGTACACGCGGGAGCGGGAGCTCGAGGTGCGGTGAGTGCCCGCGGCGGCCGGCCGGCGCGCGCGGCGCCTGACCTGCGCTCTCGCAGGTTCATCGAGTACATGCCGTTCGGCGGCAACCGCTGGGCGGCGGCGCGCCTCGTGCCGCACGCGGCGGCGCTGGCGGCGGCGCGCGCGCGGGCGCCGGGGCTGGCGCCGGCGCCGGGCGCCGCCAGCGACACGGCGCGCGTGTGGGCGGCGCCGGGGCTGCGCGGCCGCGTGGGCTTCGTGTCCTCGCTCACGCGCCCCTTCTGCGCCGGCTGCAACCGGCTGCGGCTCACGGCCGACGGCAGCCTGAAGGCGTGCCTGTTCGGCGCCGCCGAGGTGTCGCTGCGGGACGCGGCGCGCGCCGGCGCCTCCGACGGCGAGCTGGCGGCGCTCGTGCGCGCCGCGCTGCGCAGGAAGCTGCCGCAGCACGCCGGTGGGTGCCCGTCCGGGCCGTGGTCGGCTGCCGACTGCACGCGAACGTAACGGACGTATATAATTGCATGCGAGACCCCGAAGGAAAGTATTGCGTCAGGATACAGGGAATACTGAACTTCAGGTATGTGACGTAGTTCGCGGGCGGCATTATAAAGCGAAGGGCGGAGGCTGCGATCCGGCTGCGCGACAGCGGCGCCTGGGAATTGTAGGCTTTCACGTTTCTTAGTTTCTGTGTAATCGAATACCGCGCTAAGGGTTCTGTAGTGTTTAATGTGATGTAATTTATTTTTTGTCGTCACATTTTAAAAACCTGAGGGAACCGGTTGTGTTCGCGTGCAGATTATAAACTAACAATGATCAATATTAAAATACCCGCGAACCAGAAATGTAACCGTTGGCGGTTTCTTAGGATGGGGCCCAAACATCATTATTTATGTATCGACATAAAGCACTATTTAGGAAACCCCAGTACGATGGTACATTTCTAAATAGTTAATAAAAAAAAGTTGTGTAAATACAAAAGTGGGTAGTTTGGGTTTTCCTGGCCTGATAGCTCAGTTGGTAGTAACCCTGCCTTCTAAACTGTGGGTTATCGGATCGATTCCCACCCAGGACAAACGTTTGTGTGATGAACATAGATGTTTGTTTTGTGTCTGGATGTTAGATTGTATTCCATGTATGTATTTACAAACAAGAAGTATCTAAGCATTGTATCAATTATCTGGTTCCCATAGTACAAGCTTTGCTTAGTTTGGGGCTAGATGGCGCTGTGTGAGATGTCCACAGATATTTATTTATTTATTTATTACTAGCTTCAGCCCGCGGCTTCGCCCGCGTGGGCTATCCCTCAGAAACCATTAATTTTTCGGGATGAAATTATCTTGACTCTCTTAAATTGATAATTGGCTGGAATGTCGTGCGTGCATTGACCTCTCATAGCGGCATTGTTAGACTTAGCATTATATGACAATATCGAAAATTCTTGCCAATTAGCTACTACATGACTGACAATGTTTTACGGACATCCAATGTTCGTTCCTGAGTGATGCTTCGTCCCATACATTAAATAGGACAGGGATTGAAAGAGGCAAGCCCCATCACCTACATATATAATGGCATGACTCCCCATTTCACAATTGAAGGGGTGAGAACAAAAAGGGTTTAACTGATTTTTTTCACAAATTGACTTATGGATATCGTTGGATTCAGCGTGAAATTATCTACAATGATACATTCTCAAAATACCAAAATGAGGCTTACATCTCGAGATTTTGAGTCTAAAACGATATCTTTCACAGGAATACAGTTCGCTTTGCATAAAAACATTATTATATTTATTTTATTATATTATATTTTACAGTAATTGTGTGAATTAGTACTATATTTAGTATTTTAAAATAGAATTAAAACAATTTCAAGCAACTGAAACTTACATTAACCTTTTCTATTACCTTATAAGCACTCTACATTAAAATGACGCCGTTGAAGTTTAAAGTCAATTTTCTCGAAACTATCAATTTGACAGTTAAACCCTTTTTATTCTTAACCCTTCAATTAACGTTTGACACTTGAACCACATTTGTACCAGAATAATTAAATATACCTATGACCACGATGATGATGAAATATATCCTAGACCTGGGGACCCTACCGAAAATTTTATAGCGCGAAAGCAATTACTTAAATCTAACGAACTTACAATCTTTGAGAAAACTCTAACTATCGAAAACTGCAGAATAGAAATAATTAAAACTTTGTGTGGAATTCTGCACAAATTACGAAGAAAAATTTAGAAACACAACCACGACCATCTAGAAAAATCAAAAAACTAACACAAAAACCTAATAATCCAAAGTAATGATCATGAATATTTCAAAGAATTTAATGTCACGAAAAGAACACAAAGTTATGGAATTTCGATGAAAATCACTTATTATTAAATTTTTCAATAATATAAAGGTACCATAGTCTTGAATGATGATACCATAGACTCAATAATATAAAGGTACCATAGTCTTGAATGATGATACCATAGACTCAATAATATAAAGGTACCATAGTCTTGAATGATGATACCATAGACTCAATAATATAAAGGTACCATAGTCTTGAATGATGATACCATAGACTCAATAATATAAAGGTACCATAGTCTTGAATGATGATACCATAGACTCAATAATATAAAGGTACCATAGTCTTGAATGATGATACCATAGACTCAATAATATAAAGGTACCATAGTCTTGAATGATGATACCATAGACTCAATAATATAAAGGTACCATAGTCTTGAATGATGATACCATAGACTCAATAATCAATATGTTATATATACTAGTAGCTCATCCACATATTATTGAGTCATGGAAATCGCATACGACTCGATTTATGCGTTCTTTCTTGCCGTACACCTGCAAAATGTGGAATGAGCTCCCGCCAGCGGTCTTTCCACAGAGTTACAACATGGAGTACTTCAAAAGGAGGGTTAAAAGAGTCGTACAGGGTAAGCAATGCATTGGTGACGCCTCCTCCGGTGTTACAGATGTCCACAGGCTACGGTGACCACTTCCCATCAGGTGGGCCGTATGCTTGTTTGCTCCCTTTAACATAACATATTTTTGAACATATAAATTACATGGTAAATATCCTGGTAATAAATAATATTTTAGTATTTCTTTTTAAATATACAACATGTAAATTTAATAATAACCGTGTTTCTGAACGTGAATGAATATAATTGTGTTCACAAACATTCCTTCCTTCCCGTTTTCACCTCTTAAATTAAACCTTACCAAAAAAACCCATCAGAGGATGTAATTCAAAAAACGCCGCGACCCGTATCTATTTATTATGTATGTTCTTTACAGATTCCCAATTTCAATATGATACGATAATTTTATTTGAAATTTCCATACAAACTTTAACAATTTTTTTAACCCTTTAAGTATTGAATTTCAAAAAATTAAAAAGTACCATTTCGTTTATTTTTATACTTGTTTGTATGTGTTAAGTTTCAAAACGGTAAGTCATGAAATGTAGGTTTTTTCATACAACGTTTTTCACTCTTTTCACCCACTTAGGGGTTGAATTTTCAAAAACCCTTTCTTAGCACGCGGTTTCGTCATAAAAGGTAGCCCTCCAAATTTTAAGTCTATACGTCCAGCGGTTTGGGCTGTGCGTTGTCTGTCAGTCAGTCAGAACAAAGCCTTTTATATAATAGGTTTTCAGAAATAAAATCGTACCGATGACTTCCTTCTTCAACGTAGCGTTGAAACGGACACGAAAAAGTTACATCAAAATGAACTGCGATTTTAAACTTTAAACAAAGCGAATACTTCTCAAATACATCGGCCGGCCTTCAGTTTTTGACTTGGTTCCCGTCACGCTCCTCGCGGAAGGGTGTGAAGGGCGACAACTCCCGGCAGATGTGGGCGCGCCACTGACGCGGGCTCCGCTCGGCAGGCATGCGGCGCCTCGCGCGCCAGGACAACCGGCCCATGATCCTCATCGGAGGGTAGGGCGCCTCACGCACGTGGGGGCCGGCGGCGCGGCGCGCATGGTGGACGTGGGCGACAAGCCGGAGGCGGGCGCGGGGCGGCGGGCGGCGCGGCGCCTCACGCACGTGGGGGCCGGCGGCGCGGCGCGCATGGTGGACGTGGGCGACAAGCCGGTGACGGCGCGCGCGGCCGAGGCGGAGTGCCGGCTGGAGGCGGGCGCGCGCGTGCTGGCGCTGCTGGCGGCGGCGCGCCTGCCCAAGGGGGACGCGCTGGGCGCGGCGCGCGTGGCGGGGCTGCTGGCCTGCAAGCGCACGGCCGACCTGCTGCCGCTGTGCCACCCGCTGCCGCTGCACGCCGCCAGTGTGCGCCTGCGCCTGGAGCGCGGCGCCGTGCGCGTGCGCTGCGCCGTGCGCACGGAGGCGCGCACGGGCGCCGAGATGGAGGCGCTCACGGGCGCCGCCGTGGCCGCGCTCGCGCTCTACGACATGTGCAAGGCGGTGGACAAGGACATGCGCATCACCGGCCTGCGCCTGCTGCGCAAGTCCGGCGGCCGCAGCGACTGGCCCGAGGCTCCGCCGCCGCCGTCTCCGTCGCCGACCGCCGCCGCGGAGACGGACGCGCCGACCAACTTCACGAACTTCTAGTGCCAGCGGCGTACGGTCGCGGCTCGAGAACATTGTCGATTGTAAATTCTAATCCAAATTGATATTTCGTCCACTACTCTTGGTCGCCGACGTTCGATGGGGGACAGAAACTATCTGAGTTAAGTTTAAAATTTAAAAGACATGCCTCCCATCAATTATTATCATTGTACTTAGCTGTAGACCTAAAAGGGACCATGTGGTATAGAAATTAAAAATATCCTACTGGGAATAAAGCATATTATATTTTCTGTTAATTGTAGATATTACATATCAGTGTTAAAGATCTTAATATTTACCTATTTTTTTTACTTTTGTTAATCTTTAGTTACATAAGCAAATATATACTTCTTAAACAAAAACTATGAGTTATTTCCCAATTGAAGGGGTGAGAACAAAAAGGGTTTATCTGATTTTTTCACAAAATGACTTATGAGTATCGTTGGATTTAGCGTGAAATTATCTACAATAATACATCCTCAAAATACCGAGTTGAGGCTTAAATCTCGAGATTTTGAGTCTAAAAACGGTTTATCTGTCACAGGAATACAGTTCACTTAGCATAAAAACATTATCATATTTATTTTATTATATTTTTACAGTAATTGTTAGATTAAGTACTATAATTAGTATTTTAAAATAGAATTAAAACATTTTCAAGCAACTGAAACTTACATAAACTTTTTCCATTCTACATTAAAATGATGCTGTTGAAGTTTAGTCAATTTTCTCGTAACTATCAATTTGACAGTTAAACCCTTTTTATTCTCAACCCTTCAATTGTACCAGATTCATTAAAATTAGCTAAAATAGTGCTTACATATTTTATTATAATGATAATGATGTTTCCAGCACAAAAACAACAGTTTACACGCACGGACTAATTTTTAATATCCTTTCAAAAAAGGGTTAAACTGGCTTTAATCACCTAAATTTCATGCTAAAAATATTTGGGTGATATTGTATTTTTGATGTAAAAACCAAACTGCTGAACTGATTTAGATGCAATTTCTATCGGCCCACTCTGAAAGTAAGTAATTTCATATGAAAAAAGTATATTCCAATCTGGTTTAAACAAAGTTCCAAGGCAACATATCGCACCTACGATGCTAAAACGTCACTTATTCAACTTTTTCCAATTAAAAATATTACTAATGTACCTCTTTACTTGGTGCGTCAATGTCGATTGTGTAGTGCTTATACTTTCCGCGTGAGGGTAGTTGTGTCGTTATCGTTTTGGCATGAATCTTACTACCACTGGGAGAAACAACGTTGCATTGGTCAGTTGCGCGTAGCCCCCCGCTCTAGTAGCAGTCTCCTGGAGCTACAACGCCGCTAAGGTAATTTGTGACAATTTATTTTTATGTTTTTGGTGCAATAACGACACATAAGTTCGTTGTGACATTTGTTCCTTAAAATAACAAAGACACTTATGTACGTAGTGACATTGTTTTCCCAATCCTTATGTTTTACGGTATAAACTTTACATTCAATTAACAATTCTGACAATGTTCCTCCATAATAGTAAGATTTATTGTTGCTTCATCGTGCTTTGCTGTTGCAGCAAAGCCAGATGAAGCACAAAATAAACAACAACAACTATACCAGATATACGTTAGAGAACCCCCAACTTTCCCTCTATTTTACCTGACACTTATGGTTCGAATAAACGAGATGACAATAACAAACAACTACATGACTTTCCAACAGGTGATTTCTCCGGCATTGATTCCGGTGATGAACACATCACCTACACGAGGTCCTAATCCTCGTGCAAAGTCGTCTTCATCAAGTAGCCCCAGTAACAGTTCCAGTAATAGTTCCAGTGGCAGCTCAAGTAGCAGTTCCTGTGATTTTCCTGCTCAAAATGATATTTCTAATAATTAGAGCCTTGTTCACGAGCACGGCTAATCTGCGCAACCTATAACCAATACCTATAAACTATGACTATGATGATTTCTTTGACTTTAAGTCACTTGAGGAAAAAATGAACTTTAATATGGCGAAAAACTTAAACAGAGATATAATCAAAACTGGTGACATTAAAGGCATTAAATTCACAAAGGGTAGTGAAAATTATCAACATCGAATCACTTACAAAACAATACTAGGAGGAAGCAGAAGCTATAGTTTATAGCCAAGAGAAAAAAAAAAACGCAGAAACAAGAAAAACGCTCAAAGCATAGACAAAATTCCCTTGTAGTAAGGATACACTTCTAAAGTACCAATTACAGAACGCAACAAACGTGATTTATTGCAATTAGTGGAGGCAAATATTGTACCAAGATACCATGAAATTTTTTACAATAATCTCATTTAATTTAAATAGCGCCCCAAATTCTCAAAAGCCACATTTCCACTTGCAGGGAGACAAGTTTATTGGAACAGCAGCATCAGACTCCTTAATTTTCATGGAAATGTGATATCCATACAAAATTTTTTTAAAGAGGAATTTAGCAATAAGTATAAGAATTTTAATTTGATACTGTTTATTATTAAGTGATTATGTTTAAATGCCATATGGGTGCCATAAGTGTGTAAAAAGTCTGATTAGTAGTTGTTTGATGCATCATTTCAACTTAAGTTTGTTATACTTATTTGCTACTTTAGTTAATAAAACTTTAGAGAAGTATGACTTCGTGTTTTTATTCTCATGACATAATTGCCCAGTTGTGTCATTGTTTAGTGCCATAACGTCACTTCTGGGAGGGTTGTAAATTTTAAACGTTTGTAATTTTTTATTATAAAATTCTGTGACGTTTGTTTTTACGTTGATATGAAGTTTAAAGTTGTAATTTTAATGTTAACACTTAATTTTTTATGTCAATCAGAACTATATGTTATAATAGGATGTCGCATTTTCAAACACTTCTCCTGAAAAATAACGTCATTTGCAGAAGTGACGTTTTAGCACCGTAGGTGCGATATGTTTTTCTAAAATAAAGCAAAATTCACACAATTTCATATGGTTATTATTTTTATAGAGCAAGTTGAGTATTTTATCCAAATTACTCAATACTTGGTATGGAATATGGTGAGCTAACAACTCCAGCTACTGCAGTATCATACAATCTGTGCTCTATCAAGAGTTGTACTCTTTAGCATTATTTAATCATTTAAACTGTTAATAAATTAAAATGGGGAAAATAGGCTTTGATGATGCGTGACCAAACACGTTTCCAGGGCCTCAACTTGAATATTTAAAACCGAGATCAACACACAAAGCAACCGCCGGGTCTAGATGACTGCATCAAGGCCTGCTCAGGCGGTGGGCACGAGCACGTTGGGCTTGGCGGGCTGGTCGAGGCCGGCGCCGGCGGCGGGCGGCCGGTCCAGCCGCTGCACGCGGATGTCGTGCCGCTGGATGTAGGCGTTGATCTCGTCGCCCTTGCTGGCCAGCTGCGCCTCGAGCGCGCGCATGGCCCGCGGCAGCTGCTCGCACGTGGCCTCCAGCTCGGGCAGCACGGCGCCCACCGTGCGCTCCAGCAGCACGCCGCCCACCATGCGGAAACACTTGCGCTCCGCCTCCACGCCGCGCAGGGTCTCGATCACGATCCTGGAACACCAGAGGCTCGCCTTCACAGTCTCTTCTACTGCGCCGCTCCCGCTCCGTCTCGCAACAACGACAACTCACTTGTGCTCGTTTAGATCCATTCCCAGCTCGGAAAGCTTGTTGGCGAGCAGTCTCTGCTCGCCGCGAAGCTCCTGGAACTGTGCAAATATTTCTTCATTGGTCTTTCCTTTGCCGCTTTTCGTAGTAGTTTTCGACATTGTGAAGAGATTTTGACTAAATTAATAATAGTTATATTATAGTATAGTGGTCACAGACACGGGAGAAATAATAGTCAAAGAGCATATAACCACTACGTTTTAAGAGACGGCACTTAGAACATTATCTGTAGCTAATAATAAAATAAGTGACGTAGCATAATAAAACCAACATTGCAAAAATTATGAAGGGCTGCCAACATTTACATACAAAGACACTGACAGTTTAAGAGATGTGCTAAATGTTATCGATATCTAGTGTTGTCATAACGTTAAAATATTTATCGATAAAAATCGAAATATCGATACTACAGTACCTATAATTATATGATATATTTTTAGGTGTTAATAAAAGGCAAATGACATAAATTTTATAGCTTTATTTAGAATGTGTTACAATTCAAGTTAAATTTTGTAGGGAACGTTTGAATATTGCTAAAGACAATATTTTGTTTTTAATATCCCAGCGTTTTCCATGCGGCCTTTCGCTTCTGGTGCTTAAAAATATCTGCTTTCTAGCAGATACTTTTAAGCAGACAGCAGGATTTTCAAAAAGTTTGACTCTAATTTGTTTAAATTAATGGATGTTTTAGCTAGTCTTCAGAGAGTCCTTAACAGTCTTGAAATGCTGCAGAAGCTTTTCTTCCTTCTATCCAGTTAATTTTTTTCCCCAACTGCAACAAAAAAAGGATTTATTACAGACAAAAATTCGGTTAGCTTATTATGGAATTATTTTACTTGATTATTAATTCAATTTATAACCTTTACTAAATTTGTGACATTCTGGGATCTCTGGCCCGGTACAAACATACAAAAAAAACTTACCAGTAGACTTTCTATTTCTTGTGTGACTATGCACAAAAATTCTACTGAGGTACTGGTGGATGATTTAGGTTCAACCTCTGAGTCAGTGAACCTGTAAATAAAATATTTTCAAAATAAAAACAGTGTACATTTTTACCATCAGATGTAGTGAAATGGTGCTGGCATATAAAAACATAATAATAAAACAAATACTGACCTAATTTTATCTTCATATTATATTTTATTTCCGTTGCAACAACACTAGATGTACTTTCTGTTACAATAACAGAAGTTGATACAATTGGTAGGCACATTTTCCAGTTCCATACACATTGCAGAACTGAACTATATTTTTTTGTCAAATCTGAAATACAAAAAGTATAAAATATAAAGAACTAAAGGGAGTATACTCGTTGTATGTTGAATTGGCAGACGACACTGTGTATGAGCTGGTTTGTTAGTTGTGCTTATGATTTATAAAAATATTTATTTAAATATGACACATGACTATTCAATAGAAAGCTTCAACTGCAGCAGAAGTTCATTGGTCTGATTAATACTTTGATAAAGTACCCCATTAGTACAATCACCGAGGATTGCTTGAACAGAAGAATAATACCTATTAGCATATTAACATTATTGTTTCGGCTGTACCTACATGTTCAATCATTACGTTAAATCAATAACAAATAAGCATTCAGACCCATCAGAGTCAGCATTGTAATTACTCACCTCATGGAAATTGTGCTCTTTGACATCCAAGTTTCAGAGGAAAATCAACAAATTACTCCTGTGGAAGAGGAAACTGTGGTAGGTTCAATTTGGGCACAGCAGTTTTCAGTAGACGATTTCCATTCTTATTAAAATCTTCTGCAGCAAAATGCATGCCACATACAAATACACACTTATGGAATGATTTGCAAATAGAGTCGCTGTCTCGTAAATACATTTTCACATTTTACAAAAACCACACAACAATATCACATCAGACGGAAAGTTCACATTGACCGGAGGAGAAGAATCAACTCCACAATAATAACGGACTATCGACGCACAAATCAGTAGAAACTGTAAAATAATAACAGATATACGCGGAGGTATAAATTTGTTTAATTTTAATGTCGCCATCTTGACAATTATAAATTGTCATTTTACCGGATATACCGTAGACAACATAATAATACAAATTTTAAGTAATTTTTAGCCTTGGTATGTTGACAATGGAGATCTACGTGACTAGTACAACCCGTGCGAGTTAGCTAGATACATGGTGTGTGCCTACGAATGGCAGCGAGGTGCCTAGTTAATTCGTCCGGGTTGCAATAGCATTTCAATGTACTGAGTGACCACCCACTGATAATAGTCAAAGAGCATTATAACATACGAAGTATCTCTACCTAATCTGTGATTATAACCACTACGTGATAATACTGTTCTGTAATCATAGATTCACAGAACATTATACTAGTGATTCTAATATAATATTTGAAAATAATTGTAAGGGATGTTCCAATACGAGTAAGAATTCGATACTTTATATCGATTTTATATTGCATCGTTTTTTTTGATACCTACTTTTTTTTTTTCTATGGCAATGGTTTTCACATTTTTGCCAGCATCATGTCAAAAGAGAAACAATAAAATACGGGATTTTGAATTAAGAGTATCTGAAACAAAAGAAAAATATCCTATAACTACAAACTACACTACGGAGTTTTGGCGGGAAAGCGAAAAAGATTGCATCACCGCATTATATTATTTTCCGAATCTTGTGTTATTTTCAGTGTTAGTGCATAAAATTGGTGGCATTTTATTCGTTAAGTGCTGGATTACAGGCGTGAGTGTGGGAAAATGGTATAATGATGGTGAAACGTTTCTTTTCGTGTTGTTTCCAAAACTCCATAGAAGCTTCTACTAAAAGTTGCCACCACTTTACTAGGAGTAGGACTTTGACTAGACTGACTTGACTATAACTTGATTTGATGACTTCGACTGTGACTTGACACATATTTGCGTGAAATATCGACAACTTGTTAAATTATCAATTACTTGACACTGGCTAAATACACAAAAGTGTGGAGCCAAAACTTAAAAAAAAATATAAATAAAAAAAATAAAAAAACTACACTACGAGGAGTTTTGGCGGGAAAAGGAAAAATGCGTCACCACATTGTATTATTTTCCAAAACTTGCGTTATTTTCAGTGTTAGTGCATAAACTTGGTGGCATTTTATTCGTTAAGTGCCGGATTACATACATGAGTGTGGGAAAGTGGTATAATGGTGGTGAAACGTTTCTTTTATTGTTGTTTCCAAAATTCCATAGAAGCTTCTGGCAAAGTAGCCACCACTTTACTAGGAGTATGACTTGACTAGAATAGACTATGAATTGTCTTGATGACTTGGACTGTGACTTGACACATATCTGCGTGAAATATCATTAACTTGATACATTATCAATTACTTGACACTGGCTATATACACAAAAGTGTGGAGCCAAAACACAAAAAAAAACTACACTACATGATTATAAGAAAAACATGAGTAATTAAATAATACTAATGATGACATAAGAATGTACATTATTCAATAAATGTGTTAAATGATAACGACTACAGTTTAATATTATTTTCAGTAATAAAAGATGATAATATATCAATTGAAGTAGAGTCTATATTACACAAAATATTGTCTATAAGAACTGGGAATGGAAACTTATAATGAGGTAACAAGTTGAATAATGAACTATGATCAAATTTGGGACAAGAAAAGATAACGTGATTCAGATCAGCTTCATCCATACCATCAGAAGGAAAGTACTCGGATCGAATCGAATAATCAAAAATATAGAAATAACCGTTACATAATAAAATTAATAAAGACAACCAATAACAGAATATTTGGTTTTATTCCGCTTAGAATTTAATATATATTGATCATACATCGGATGTTAACAATCACAGAGTACTAAAGTAGGTAAATAAAATAACAAATAGGTTCTAACGAACAGAAAATAGTTTGTACACCACAATAACGTAGAACCATAAAGCAAAATGATTAAAATACAACCCAGATGGACCCTCTCTTCACACATTTGATATTTAGTATTTTGACAAACAGAAGCATAACTGAACAACGGATGCACAGAGAAGCTTATAATAATGTTCAACTCTTAAGACGATAATTCTTAAGCTGACCAGAGAGCAGCATTGGAATCTTACAGCTTTAATTGTAATATTTTCAATGTGCTTGTTGAATAGGAGCCAAGAGTCACGCCGAGGTCAACAACAGAATCGTTCTCACGAGGGACTGTTTATTGATCCTATAATCATATTTTCAGGTATTGATAGATCTACAGTTCATTCATTAAGTGATCAATTAGTGAATGAAATCTCTGCTTGAGCACCGATCGATGACTGAGCATCGTTCTGTAATACGGACCTAAGTCTTGTTAAAAGTTTTTGGCGATAAAACGAAAAAGATCACTTCACCGCATTGTATTATTTTCCAAAACTTGTGTTATTTTCAGTGTTATGCTCGTATTACAGTACGATGCTCAGTTATCGATCGGTGCTCAAGCTGAGATTTCATTCATAAAGTGATCAATTAGTGAATGAAATCTCTGCTGGAGCAGCGATCGATGACTGAGCATCGTTCTGTAATACGGCCCTTATTCGTTAAGTGCTGGATTACAGGCACGAGTGTTGGAAAGTGGTATAATGATGGTGAAACGTTATCTGGCTAAAAGTGTGGAGCCAAAACAAAAAAAAGCTTGTCAACATGTCATCTTTCTTGTCAAGTCGTCAATTTTGTCACAGATTAGGTAGAGATACTATTTTGTTGTGAATAAAAACTCAGATACACCGGCCAAAATTCCGTCTCCAAATCTCCACCGATCAATCTCCGCCGCCTTATTTTCTCTCTATCTGGCAAAATTGTGTAAACCCGCAGAAGCCATAATAGAAGTTTTAGATTATATGAGAAGCACCATGAGAAGTTGTTAATGAATTCACTATAAACACAAATTATATAATTATATATTAATAATAAACGTTACTATACCGCTACACAAAAACATGTCTTTGTTTCCTGCCTACGCTTCAGATTCCACGAAAGGTCACGGAGAAGAAGAAAAAGGGTCTCATGTTCTCGTCGGTGCTCCTGCTGCTTTGCCTCCAGAGCCTTTGAATGATCTTGGAGAATCGAGTAAGTATCGTTACTTTAAAGCAGAGAATATTATTAATACCACCACGTTAGAGCAGATAATATAATAATGCCATGTAGTAATGTTGGGTCTGTGCTTTGTTGAGCGGCTTAGCGGCGCGCAGGATGGCGTTTGTTGTCGATGAGACGTGAAGCTAGTCGGTGGCGGTTGCAGCGAGCGGCTCGGAGGGCGCGCGGGAGACTGCGCTGCTGGCGAGCGACGAGGAGGCGCCGCCGGAGCCCGAGCGGCCGCGGCTCGGGGCTGCGCCCGGCGACCCCTTCTACTGCGACACGCGCATGGACCGCGGCAACCTGCGCGTGTCCACTCTCTACTACCCCGGGAGACCAGAGTAGGTTTATGTTGCAATTCTAGATCCCTCTTAAAGTATTGCACTTCCTCATGTGCTTGTACACTAATTTATGTAGCTGAGTGTACCATAATCAAATGCAGATTTTGCAAGGAAACGCATGTATATAATAAACTAATAACCAGAGAGCTTTATTCTAAAACATTACAAAATACACACACACACACAATATAGTAACTCCTACATTTTTTTAGCTTGATATCAATTCATAGATAGTCATGTCAGAAGTGAATTTTTTTATGTTACTAACAGAACAGTCACTTGGAACCCCAAAACAGAGTTTCGCGTGACACTGCACGGCGCACATCATCCTGAGACATCACAGTCTAGTAATAAAATTAATAAAAGTAATAAAATTACTAGACTGTGAAATCAGGTCATAAAGTTTCAATTGCCTAGTAATTTCACTAGCTACAGTGCCCTTCAAACCGGAACACAGTAGTGCTTGCACACTACTGCTTGGCGGCAGAATAACTGGCAAAGCGGTGGCAAAAACGTACCTTGACAAACTTTGCGACAAAGTCCTATCACCTAGTAAATTCATTCTCATAAATTCAAACCCACCCGACATACAATCATCACGTAATGAGATTAATTTACCTAAAGCTAAACTTCTTTGCTTCTATAGTTTCTCCTTCGTATCAGTCAGCTAATCTCAGAGCTACCGCTTATAGGTCAGAAAGACACACACACTGGAGGATCGCGCTAGGGTCTCGTTTGCACTCCTCGAGTACGTAACAAAAGTCTGAAAGTTGGCTTAAATAAACAGTATCACGCGCACAAGTAGAGCTAAGCATAATACTCAGCAAGCGCTCAGAGGCGGTACATCGTGAACTAGAAGGCTAGAGAACATCGCGCCGCAGGTACCACGCGCGCAAGGAGGGGCGCGCGCTGGGGCGGGCGCGGCGCGCGGCGGGCCGCGGGGCGCCGCGCTACTGGCAGGCGCGGCCCGCCGCCGGCCCCGAGCGGCCCGCCGCGCCCGCCGAGCGGGCCGCCGCGCTGCGGGCGGCGCTGGCGGCGCGCCCCGGGGACGAGCGCCTGTGGCTGCGCTACGTGGCCTTCCAGGAGGAGTGGGGCTCCCCCGCCGACGCGCTGCAGGCGGCGGGCGAGGCGGCGCGCGGCGGCGGCGAGCGCGCGCGCGCGGCGCTGCACCGGCTGCGCGCGCGCCTGCTGCCGCCGGCGGCGGCGCGGGACGCGCTGCGCGCCGAGCTGCAGGCCGAGCTGTGCGCCGCCGTGCGCGCCGAGCTGTGCGCGCGCGCGCTGGAGGCGGCGGGCCCGGCGCGCGCGCCGGCGGCGGCGCTGGCGGCGCTGGGCGCGGGCGCGGAGCAGGCGCGCGCGCTGTACGCGCACGGCTGCGTGCTGCGCGCGGCGGGGCTGTGGGAGCGGCTGGTGCTGACGGTGGAGCTGGCGGCCGCCATCAACTTCCCGCCGGCGCCGGGGTTCCCGCCCGCGCCGGACGCCGCCGCCGAGCGCCGCCGGGAGGAGGCCGCCGCGCGCCTGGAGGACGAGGTGACCGATCGTTTTCGGATCTCATCCTTGTGATCGGGACGAAATATTTTTTTAATTTTTGGTCAAGGGTAGTCACCTCGGCCCTCTATTATTCCTTACCTATATTAACGACTTACCTAGTTTAGTATAATCGAAAGTGAAGCTATTCGCTGACGACTTGAAACTGTATAGGACCATTTGTAATGATGAGGATGTGGAGGAACTTCAAGCCGATATTAACGCTGTGAGTTAATGGTGTAGTCATAATCATATGAGACTAAATGCATCTAAATGTTTCTTCATTAATGTTCCCGTAAGCGCGCTCCATTTGCAGGTTATGTTATTGATAGCGTACCTTTGATGGAAGTGTCATCGATCCGTGATTTAGGAGCAGTTATCGATAATAAGTTACATTGACGTGATCATGCGGATTGTATTGTTAAGAAATTTCTGAGAATTTGGAGGATTGTTACCAGACAGTCTAAACTATTCCATAAATATAATATTCCATAAAGGTCTTTACCTATGAAATTGCCGTATTGCAGTACAGACTTTTTCAAACAAAAAAAAGTTTTGATTGGCTATGAATTCTAAATTCAAATTAATTTTGTTTTATTTATTTATTTATTTATTTCATGGAAAACAAACAGCTTTAAGCAATATATTATAGTACAAAATTTGTTATCAAACAAGCCTTAATAGTTTTCACAAATAGAACAGAGCTACATTCCAGTTTATATATAATTAAACTAAATAAATGCAGACTATTGAAATATATAACATTTAAGTGGTGCGATTATAACATTGAATTGATATTTAAATAAGTAAGTACTATATACCTTTAACAAAGTTTTAAGATAGAAGGGGGGGAAAAAGGAAAAAGCAAAAAGCAAAAAAGGAAAAAGCAAATCCATATCAATCTATAGGACCTGAGTAAAGAGTAAACCTATAAGTCATCAAAAAAAGTAGATGTTACATAATTTTTGAAGAAATTTGATTTCGCTGTAAATAAATCAACATTCTTAGAATAGTTGGAATTAAAGTTAAAAAGTTAAGTTAAGTTTAAAAATATGACATTCTATTTACAATATAAGTCTTTTGTTTATTGATTAGCGTTGTATTTTCATTACATTTCAACATTTTTCCTCATAAGGGATACTTTGAAATTTCGTGTAATTATGGAATATGAGTTCCGTCGTGGCACCAACGCGGCACAAACGACACGTAACATCAACGACGTTTACGGAGAGAACTGTACAAACGAACGTACAACCCGTTATTGGTTTGCTCGGTTCCGTTCTGGGAATTTTGACTTGAAAAATGAACCTCATGGTCGTCCGGAAACTTTGGTCAACAATGATGAATTAAAGGCGATTGTGGAAGCTGATGAATCTCAATCTACAGCTGAGCTGGCAGCAGCTTTTGATGTTAGCATCAAAACAATATTGGTCCATTTGCGACAGATTGGCAAGATAAAAAAGCTTGATAGATGGGTGCCCCACGAACTTAACGATCGCCAGCGCAACGTACGCGTCGAGACTTGCCTTGCGCTGCTTAACAGGCACAGAAATGAAGGAATTTTGAACCGAATTGTTACGTGCGACGAAAAATGGATTCTTTTTGACAATCGAAAGCGCTCAGCAAGTTGGTTAGATCCTGGTTCGGTACCAAAGCAATGTGCAAAACGAAAAATGACCCCTAGAAAGGTGATGGTCACAGTTTGGTGGTCTAGTGCTGGTGTGATTCATCATAGCTTTTTACAAAACGGCGAGAGCATTACTGCAGATGTGTACATTGAAGAACTGACCACAATGATGGCGAAACTCGCACGTCTGCAACCAGCTTTGGGCAATCGGTCGTCTCCACTGCCACTTCACGACAACGCGCGACCCCATACTGCACAACAGACCGTCTCTAAGCTGCATGAGTTGGGTTTGGAAGCTCTCCCTCATCCGCCATACTCACCAGATCTTGCGCCTACCGACTATTACTTTTTCCAAAATTTGGACAACTTTTTAGCGGGAAAAAAATCCAATTCCCGAGAGGCAGTACAAAACGCCTTTGAAGAGTTTGTTGTCTCCCGTCCTGCTGATTTTTTCAAGAAGGGCATCCATAAACTGCCACAGCGTTGGCAAAGATGCATTGATTGCAGGGGTGATTACTTTGAATAAAAGAAATAAATAAGTTCGAAAAAAAATACTTTAACTTTTTTCAAACAAAAAGGGCAATTTCATAGGTAAAGATCTAATATATTATATGCATAATGTGTGCAAATCATTGCGGTTTTATAAGTCTCGATTGAAACACTTTAAAATTAAATATAATATAATAATATATTAAAGCACTTTTCACTTTACTGAATGTGTCTCTTATTTTATGATGGAGTAAAATATGATTTTGAATGAGTATGTCCACGATTTTAGTAGTTTTTTTAAAGTACCATAAATGATAGACGTGGGTTGTGGTCCCTCGGCCGCAGGCGTGCCGCAGCGGGCTGCCGCGCGGCAGCGTGTGGGCGCGCGTGGAGCGGCTGCGCGCGGCGGCGCACTGGCGGGCCGGCGCGGGCGGCGCCGACCCGCAGCGCGCGCCCTCGCCCGCCGCCGCCGCCGAGCTGCTGCGCGGGCTGCGCGGGGAGCGCGCGCAGGCCGCGCTGTGCTGCGCGCTGCTGCGGCTGGCCAAGGTGCCGCTGCTGCCGGCCAGCGAGCGCCTGGCGCGCGCCGCGGGCTGGGAGCCGGCGGCGGGCGAGGCCGCGGTGGCCGAGACGCTGGCGGGCCTGCTGCGCGCCGCGCGCCGCCTGCCGCCCGCGCACGCCGCCGCGCCGCCCGGCGCCGCCGCCGCGCGCGCCGCGCTGGCGCCGCTGCTGGACCCGCCGCACTACTTCACCGACGACGCCGGTCAGTATCCCGATCTATGGTTACGAACGAGCCTAGCGGAGCCTAAACTTTCAATAAAAAAAGTCCGGTGTGAACACTCGCTAAAACCGCTCGTGTCGTGGAATATTCTCGCTAGTCATATATTGTCAACCTTCGGTTTGTTTACAAAACTCCTGCTATGAAGTGCTCAGCGTGTGGAAATGCGTTTAATGATGGAGTTCAGTGCGCAACGTGCAAAAAGCACCTAGACTTCGGCTGCGCTCAAATGACGGAAGTTGGTTGGAGGAAGCTAGGCAGCGATAGAAGAGCAGCGTGGAAGTGCTCAGCCTGCAAATCCTCGTCACCTATACCCGCTATTACTAGCTCGGAGCCAGCCTCTTTAGAATCCGTGCTTAAGGAAATTCGTGACGTTAGAAGCCAGCTCGTTGGTCTGCCGGCTCTCATCATTGATGTCAAGTCCATCAAAGAGGAGCTGAAAGACCTAAAGTCGAGTTGTGACTTCATAAACAACAGGATCGATGACGTTATCGCTAGAGTTGCTGATATGGAGAAACGTGTCGCTAATGTTGAGCTACTTGCGGAAACTGTCGGCTTCTGGGAGAATGAGATAACGTCTTTGAAGTCTCAATTGCTAGCTGGTGAATAGAGATCTCGCCTGAATAATGTGGAGATAAAAGGTGTTCCACTCAAAAAGGATGAGAATCTATTCTCTACCGTTGATGCGATCTGTAAGGCTATCAATTATACATTCCCAAAAACGCAGATTCATTACCTGCACAGAGTACCTCTGCATGGCTCCAAGGAAAAAACCATTATTTTTATTTTTTATTTTATTTATTCATATTAGGAAAACTTACAGCCAAAATACATATAAAAACGTAAACTTACAGTAAAAGAAACTAGGCCAGTTACAAGTTTCCACCTATAGAAACATTAGTATATAAAGAAATAAGCTCGTAGTAGGTAGCTAATGAAGTTAGCATGAGACCTATTTAGTAATGTTATTAAGTTTGAGAAACAAAAAATTCAGATGCCAATTTTTGCCTTATGGAACGCTCCCCGCCAAAGAAAATGTCATAAGCATTATTAATCTTTAAAAAGTCATTAAGAAATTATTGTAAGTTTCATTAACTGCTATGTGAAGGAAGAATTCGTGGCATCAGCGCGAGTATGCAAATCCTTGTCAGCAGCAGACATAGGCTTCTCCAGCTCGAATCAGCGGGTCTTCGTTAATAACCATCTTAACGCGGAAAGATATTCCCGTGATGTCTCAGACCACTTATCATTCCTCTGCGGAAGACATATGGATAACTATAATAGCTAGACACAAGAATAGACTACCTATACATATTCATATTTGTAGTATTTATTTGTGCAAACAAAACTTGGGTTTCTCCTTTTCAATGCAATTGCAATCATTCCTAGCACAACTTTCCAAGATAGTTCTACAAAACCCATTAGACAAGTTTATTGTGCTCGGTGATTTTAATCTGAGTAATATAGAATGGCTATCTAGTAATGACTTATTTTTGAATCCCTCAAATATGTCTAGTAGTGACGAGCACCTTCTCATTGATGACCTTTATACAAATAACCTTCGTCAATATAATGGAGTTCGAAATGTTTACGGTAAGATTCTGGACCTAGCCCTTTCAAATGAAGATATTCTTGTGTCTGAATGTGAAGAACCATTAGTATCAATTGATCTGTACCATAAAGCCCTCGTCATTAATGTGAACTTCTTAGATTTGCCCAATTTAAAACCTCAGGCATATTCAAAATATCTTTTTAATAAGGGTGACTATGGGTCGTTAAATCGTGAATTGGCAGAAGTGGACTGGGAGAAAAAACTGTCCTCCAGATCACTTGAAGATGGCGTCGAATATTTTTATAAGGAGCTTGAGCGTTTAAAAAATAAGTACATGCCTACTAAACGTGTGAATAATATGTCATATCCTGATTGGTTCACACCGGCGCTTAAAAAACTTATAAAAGAAAAGTCCAAGTACCTCTCAAAATTTAAAATCTACGGGAACAAGGTAAATCTTGAAACCTACAAGCTTTTACGTGACAGGGTAAAATGTCTAGAAAACCAATGCTATCAGAATTATTTAATAACAGTAGAAAAATCCATTGAAAACAATCCAAAGCAGTTCTGGTCATTCGTCAAATCACGCTCGAAGTCTGGTGGAATACCTAACCGCATGAGGTATCAAGATACAGTGGTGACGTCTGGAGAAGCTATTTGCGATATATTTTCCAAATATTTTTACTCAACTTTTCTGAGTTATGACACTATTCCCGATAACACCACCTTTGTTAAATCCATAGAAGCACAGATTTCCGATATCTGTGCAATTAGTATTGATGTAGATTGCGTCGTCAGGAACCTTTTAAAACTTGATCCATCTAAGTCAGCTGGTCCAGATCTTGCAAGCCCCATATTTTTAATAAACTGCGCCAAAACCATAGCCGTACCAATCAGCTTTCTCTTTCAAAAATCGCTCTCGGTGTGCGTCTTCCCCAGTATCTGGAAATCGGCTTTTGTAACCCCGGTTCATAAAAAAGGCCCTAAAACTGAGGTTAGTAACTACAGACCGATCTCCAAATTATGCATCATTGCTAAAGTATTTGAGAGAGTTGTCTATGAACAGGTTTACTCTGCGCTGCGTATGTCTTTTGATCCTAATCAGCATGGATTCTTAAAAGGTCGCTCAACTGTCTCCAACCTAGTTCTCTTTAATGAATTCCTGACTGATGCTATGGACTCAGGTGATCAGGTTGACGTAGTCTATACAGATTACAGCAAATGTTTCGACAGAATAGACCACAAGCTTCTAATAACCAAGCTTGAACACGCTGGCATAAGGGGCGACCTCCTCAGGTGGTTTTCTTCATATATAGATAACCGATCCCAAGCAGTGGTGGTCAATAACTATATTTCTGGATGGGTTCGCATACCTAGTGGCGTCCCACAAGGTTCCCTGCTTGGACCTCTGCTCTTTTTGATATTTGTGAATGATATCTCCAAATGTTTTCATAAAAGTCAATTATTGTGCTTTGCTGACGACATGAAAATATTCAGGACTATTAGATCGATTGACGATACTAAGAGCCTCCAAGCTGACTTGTGTCGCCTTGATGCGTACTGTGCCCACAACAAGCTGGACCTTAATCCCTCTAAATGTTCAGTTGTAACTTTCACCCGTAAAAAACTATTATTATCGTCACCATACACGCTAAAAGGACAGCTACTACAGACAAGTAGCGTAGTTAGAGATCTTGGAGTAGTCCATGACTCAAAACTACTTTTTGACAGTCATATTGAGTCCGTTGTCACTAAAGCGTCAAGAGCTTGTCGTGATATATAAAAAAAAAAATTTAAAAAAATGAAGTTATGTTCGGCGAAGGAACCGAACCGATTTTGAGTCGACCGGGGAAAGTGGTTCCCACCTACTAAATCACGAACAAGTTATATTAAAAAGGAAAAGTAAGGAGGATGCTCACGGATAGAGCCAACGGCTTCACACCGGACCTTTGGTTTCAAGGACCGTCCTGGTGGTGCACTCACCGTGCCGCCTGCCCTACCTAACTTGGTCAGCTAGTTTGCTTGGGACTGTCAATTGGTGGAGAAAGTGAAACTAAAGTGAATTTAGTACAACTCAATATTTACTCAAAAAAACACACAAGTAGAAATATCTTATGCAAAACAAAAGTCTACAAAAATAGTAATAACACTAGGCCGCAGTTAAAGTCTGTAAACCTAATATGATAACGCTAATCCCGGGACGCTCACTGACGACTAACGGGGAGAAATTAAAAAAACGCACGGGGGGCGCAAAAAGTTCACATCGGAAATTAAGAAAATGACACGCTCACTCAATCACGGCGGAGTCGTTTCGCGGGAGCCAGCCGTCGCTGGACTACCACCGCGAAACAAAAAATAAATCTTCAACACGAAGGAAAATATGTGGCCATCTTGGTTAGGCCACCAGTCGACGTCGTCACGGGCGGATATGGGCGATCCGTCCTGTCGCTCCCCACACCCGGGGCTCTTGACGCGACTTCGTAAAAAATGAGCCAGCAGCTACTCCTGCGCCATGCCGACCGTAGGAACGGCGGCCTCAAAGAAAACCCTCAGCGCACATCCATGTGGGTGCGGTTTTTTTAAAAGGTGCGCAAGAGCGGCAAACGCGTGCACTCCGTGGGCGCGCGCTTCGCTGACTGTCGTGGCGATTGGTTCGCGGCACGATTCTGCTGGGCGCGGTCCGCGCTTATCGCGTCTTCTCGCCTCCACGTAATATGGCTATCTCTCTCATATATACAATCAATAACCTATATTTATTAACTATTTTAATCTTATTTAATTACAAGTACATTACAAAACTAAGAGGATTTTTCTGATCATTTATATACAAATACGTCCAAGAATGGTTCAGTAATTGTTGTGATATTTGGTTGGAAAAAACCGACAAGAAGCTAATGATAACAAGTATGTACTTTTGGTAAATTACAAGTCCCACAGACTACTACGAGTATGAAATGTGATTACTGAATCGTTATTAAGCTGTTTCTGATAAATGTTTGTCAGTAGGACCCGTACTTTAAACAAACGAAAACATGACTGTCAGGTTCCTTGTCCAAAATAGTTGCATCAAAATCTTATAGAAATACTTTAAATCATTTTGTAATTCATCAGCCTTGGGAAACCTTAAGGTACCTAGTAAGTATTTATTCTACTATCCAAATGATAAGGCTAATGGTAAAGCTATAATTAAGAATAATTGTTTTTCATATCACAAAGTGCCTGGCCTTCTTAATGCGGGAGCAGAGTAGTACAAAAACGTTGCTATTGCAAAAGTGTCAGGAGAAACTGACTATAATTAATAGAAAAAGTAGCTACACGCTACAAGCTTTAGGGTTCATCATGCGAACATCTGCTGATTTTAAACGAGCAAAAACATTTAAAATTCTTTACTGCACATTTGTCAGAAGCCACCTTGAGTACGCGTCTCAAATCTGGAATCCTCGTTATGAAAAGTACATCTCAAGAATTGAGCGAATTCAGATTAAATTCCTCAAGTATCTCTGCTACCGCCTGCGAATTCCTTATTCGTCCGACAATTACCACAACCTTTGCAGACAGTTTCATCTTCTACCCCTTTCAAAAAGACGCGAAATCGCTGACCTTGTATACCTTTTGAATATTACGAACAATACCGTTGATTGTCCCGACCTCGCGAGTAAAATTAAACTTAACGTTCCCCTTAGATTAACGAGATTCAATGCACCGTTTCACGTTCCATTAGTTTCAACTAATTATAGGCAGAACTCTTACTTATGGCGAGCAAGCAACAACTTTAACAAACTGAACAAGCGTAATGACCTTGACCTCTTTTGCACCAGCGCTTCCTCGGCGAGGCGACGGCTGAGCAGGGAGTTCTTCTAAGTTGACGTTTGATGATAGCAGAATGTTAATTTAATATATATTTTAGGCATTTATTCTGTAATTTTTAACCTTTGTTTTTTTCCACAATTATGTGGGTAATTTGTGTAACAAAATTTTACTTCGTTATGCTCCAGTGTTGACACATTTCCAACTATATTTTTTATCTATTCGTGAGAACCTGTAATTGGCTTCTACGGTTAAATTGATGTATATTTTGTTAAGATAAGCTGTTGGTTTTCCTACAAATAAATAAATAAATAAATAAAAAAAAAACGCTTCGCTATAATCTGTAAATATTTGATCGCCTCATCTTTACGTTCACGTCTATCAATCACGTAATCACGTAATCAACGTATACGTATCGTTCGTAAAGAAGCGGTCACCCCCTCCCCCCAGGGTACCTGAGCTGGTGCTGTGCGCTGTGGGAGGCGTGCTGCGGCTGGACGCGCGGCGCGCGGCGCCTCGCGCTCGTGTGCTGGCGCCTGCGCTGGCTGCACGCGCTCGCGCTGCTGGGCGCGCCCGCCGCCGCGCGCCGCCTGCGCGCCGACGCGCGCGCCGCGCTCAAGCGGCTGGCGCCCGCCGAGCCGCTCGCCTTCGCACACTTCGCGCGCCTCGAGGCCGTCGCCGCCGGCCCCGCCGCCGGCCGCCGCGCCGCGCGCCACGCGCTGCGCGCCGCGCTGCGGGACCGCGCCGCGCCGCCCGAGCGCGCGCTCTTCGCCGCGCGCGTGCTCGCCGAGCTGGACGCGCCCGCGCCCGCGCGCTGGGCGCTCTGCTGCGCCGCGCTGCGCTGCGACCCGCCGCCCGACGACCGCATGGACGCCGACCCGCCGCCCGACCTGCGCCAGGAGGCGCTGCGCTGCGCCGCCGAGCGCTGCGCCCGGCTGGAGCAGGAGGAGGAGGAGGAGGAGGACGAGTGCGCGGCCATGCTGCCGGGGCCCGGCGAGTGGGCGGCGGCGCGCGTGGCGCTCGCGTCGCCCGGCGAGCGCGCGCGCCTGCTGGCCGCGCTGCTGGCCGCCGGCGCGCGCGGGCCGTACCGGGAGGCGGAGGCGTGCGCGCTGGCGCTGGCCGCCGCGGGGAGCGCGCGGCGCGCCGCCGCCCGGGACCTGCTGCCGCTGTTCCCGAGGAACGCGCTGCTCGCGCTCAGTACGTTCGGCCGGCGACCGCCGCGCGCCGGGCCCGGGCGCAGGGTCGTGACCGCGCGCACGTTGCAGTGTGCAGCGGCGCGGGCGCGTGGGCGGGCGGCGACGCGGAGTGGGCGGCGGAGAGCGAGCGCGCCACGCTGGCCTCGCTGCTGCCGCTGCTGCTGCGCGCGCCGCTGGGCGCGGGCGCGGCGCCGGCGGAGGCGGCGCGCGTGGCGCGGCGGTGCGCGGCGGCGGGGCGGCGCGCGGCGCCCGCGGGCGGGGGCGCGCTGGTGGCGGCGCTGCGCGTGGAAGCGGCCGGCGCGGGCTCCGAGCGCGCGCTGCTCGCCGCGCTGGCCGACTTCCCGGACCACAAGGTGGGTGTCGCGGGGCTGGGTGTCCCCGGCTGCAGCCGAGCGCTGCAGTGTGCAGTGTTGCAGTGGCTGTACGTGCGGGGCGCGGCGTGGTGCGGCGCGGGGGCGGACGCGCTGCCGGACGCGCTGCTGGAGCGCGGCCTGCGGCTGCACGCGCTGCCGGAGGAGCTGCGCGCGCCGCCGGACGTGCGCTCGCCGCCGCCGGAGGAAGGGGCCGCGGCCACCGACACGTCGCAGTGATCGCTCGCCGCCGCCGGACAAACGTGTCGAATTCGGCGATATTCGGTTACGATGTATTATATTATTGATTTACTTGCTGTATAATGCAATTAGACAATTGCTACTCTCTGCAAATAAAAATGGATGATACAAACACAAAGTTAAAAATATACTATCAGAATGTTCGTGGACTTCGCTCTAAAACAATAACTTTTTATCGCAATATCTGCTTATGTTCTTACGATGTAATTGTTTTAACGGAGACTTGGCTTTTGGATAGTGTGAGTAACTCAGAACTTTTCGATAACCGGTATACAGTGTGGCGCCGGGATCGGGACTACAGTTCAACAGGACAGTCGCGGGGAGGAGGAGTTCTCATTGCCGTAAGGAAAGATATTCCCGTGATGTCTCAGACCACTTATCATTCCTCTGCGGAAGACATATGGATAACTATAATAGCTAGACACAAGAATAGACTACCTATACATATTCATATTTGTAGTATTTATTTGTGCAAACAAAACTTGGGTTTCTCCTTTTCAATGCAATTGCAATCATTCCTAGCACAACTTTCCAAGATAGTTCTACAAAACCCATTAGACAAGTTTATTGTGCTCGGTGATTTTAATCTGAGTAATATAGAATGGCTATCTAGTAATGACTTATTTTTGAATCCCTCAAATATGTCTAGTAGTGACGAGCACCTTCTCATTGATGACCTTTATACAAATAACCTTCGTCAATATAATGGAGTTCGAAATGTTTACGGTAAGATTCTGGACCTAGCCCTTTCAAATGAAGATATTCTTGTGTCTGAATGTGAAGAACCATTAGTATCAATTGATCTGTACCATAAAGCCCTCGTCATTAATGTGAACTTCTTAGATTTGCCCAATTTAAAACCTCAGGCATATTCAAAATATCTTTTTAATAAGGGTGACTATGGGTCGTTAAATCGTGAATTGGCAGAAGTGGACTGGGAGAAAAAACTGTCCTCCAGATCACTTGAAGATGGCGTCGAATATTTTTATAAGGAGCTTGAGCGTTTAAAAAATAAGTACATGCCTACTAAACGTGTGAATAATATGTCATATCCTGATTGGTTCACACCGGCGCTTAAAAAACTTATAAAAGAAAAGTCCAAGTACCTCTCAAAATTTAAAATCTACGGGAACAAGGTAAATCTTGAAACCTACAAGCTTTTACGTGACAGGGTAAAATGTCTAGAAAACCAATGCTATCAGAATTATTTAATAACAGTAGAAAAATCCATTGAAAACAATCCAAAGCAGGTCATTCGTCAAATCACGCTCGAAGTCTGGTGGAATACCTAACTGCATGAGGTATCAAGATACTGTGGTGACGTCTGGAGAAGCCATTTGCGATATATTAGGTCTTTACCTATGAAATTGCCGTTTTGTTTGAAAAAAGTTAAAGTATTTTTTTTTCGAACTTATTTATTTCTTTTATTTAAAGTAATCACCCCTGCAATCAATGCATCTTTGCCAACGCTGTGGCAGTTTATGGATGCCCTTCTTGAAAAAATCAGCAGGACGGGAGAAAACAAACTCTTCAAAGGCGTTTTGTACTGCCTCTCGGGAATTGAATTTTTTTCCCGCTAAAAAGTTGTCCAAATTTTGGAAAAAGTAATAGTCGGTAGGCGCAAGATCTGGTGAGTATGGCGGATGAGGGAGAGCTTCCAAACCCAACTCATGCAGCTTAGAGACGGTCTGTTGTGCAGTATGGGGTCGCGCGTTGTCGTGAAGTAGCAGTGGAGACGACCGATTGACCAAAGCTGGTTGCAGACGTGCGAGTTTCGCCATCATTGTGGTCAGTTCTTCAATGTACACATCTATGCAGTAATGCTCTCGCCGTTTTGTAAAAAGCTATGATGAATCACACCAGCACTAGACCACCAAACTGTGACCATCACCTTTCTAGGGGTCATTTTTCGTTTTGCACATTGCTTTGATACCGAACCAGGATCTAACCAACTTGCTGAGCGCTTTCGATTGTCAAAAAGAATCCATTTTTCGTCGCACGTAACAATTCGGTTCAAAATTCCTTCATTTCTGTGCCTGTTGAGCAGCGCAAGGCAAGTCTCGACGCGTACGTTGCGCTGGCGATCGTTAAGTTCGTGGGGCACCCATCTATCAAGCTTTTTTATCTTGCCAATCTGTCGCAAATGAACCAATATTGTTTTGATGCTAACATCAAAAGCTGCTGCCAGCTCAGCTGTAGATTGAGATTCATCAGCTTCCACAATCGCCTTTAATTCATCATTGTTGACCAAAGTTTCCGGACGACCACGAGGTTCATTTTTCAAGTCAAAATTCCCAGAACGGAACCGAGCAAACCAATAACGGGTTGTACGTTCGTTTGTACAGTTCTCTCCGCAAACGTCGTTGATGTTACGCGTGGTTTGTGCCGCGTTGGTGCCACGACGGAACTCATATTCCATAATTACACGAAATTTCAAAGTATCCATTATGAGCTAAAATGTTGAAATGTAATGAAAATACAACGCTAATCAATAAACAAAAGACTTATATTGTAAATAGAATGTCATATTTTTAAAACAAAATTAATTTGAATTTAGAATTCATAGCCAATCAAAACTTTTTTTGTTTGAAAAAGTCTGTACTGCAATACGGCAATTTCATAGGTAAAGACCTATTATTTTCCAAATATTTTTACTCAACTTTTCTGAGTTATGACACTATTCCCGATAACACCACCTTTGTGAAATCCATAGAAGCACAGATTTCCGATATCTGTGCAATTAGTATTGATGTAGATTGCGTCGTCAGGCACCTTTTAAAACTTGATCCATCTAAGTCAGCTGGTCCAGATCTTGCAAGCCCCATACTTTTAATAAACTGCGCCAAAACCATAGCCGTACCAATCAGCTTTCTCTTTCAAAAATCGCTCTCGGTGTGCGTCTTCCCCAGTATCTGGAAATCGGCTTTTGTAACCCCGGTTCATAAAAAGGGCCCTAAAACTGAGGTTAGTAACTACAGACCGATCTCCAAATTATGCATCATTGCTAAAGTATTTGAGAGAGTTGTCTATGAACAGGTTTACTCTGCGCTGCGTATGTCTTTTGATCCTAATCAGCATGGATTCTTAAAAGGTCGCTCAACTGTCTCCAACCTAGTTCTCTTTAATGAATTCCTGACTGATGCTATGGACTCAGGTGATCAGGTTGACGTAGTCTATACAGATTACAGCAAATGTTTCGACAGAATAGACCACAAGCTTCTAATAACCAAGCTTGAACACGCTGGCATAAGGGGTGACCTCCTCAGGTGGTTTTCTTCATATATAGATAACCGATCCCAAGCAGTGGTGGTCAATAACTATATTTCTGGATGGGTTCGCATACCTAGTGGCGTCCCACAAGGTTCCCTGCTTGGACCTCTGCTCTTTTTGATATTTGTGAATGATATCTCCAAATGTTTTCATAAAAGTCAATTATTGTGCTTTGCTGACGACATGAAAATATTCAGGACTATTAGATCGATTGACGATACTAAGAGCCTCCAAGCTGACTTGTGTCGCCTTGATGCGTACTGTGCCCACAACAAGCTGGACCTTAATCCCTCTAAATGTTCAGTTGTAACTTTCACCCGTAAAAAACTATTATTATCGTCACCATACACGCTAAAAGGACAGCTACTACAGACAAGTAGCGTAGTTAGAGATCTTGGTGTAGTCCATGACTCAAAACTACTTTTTGACAGTCATATTGAGTCCGTTGTCACTAAAGCGTCAAGAGCTTTAGGGTTCATCATGCGAACATCTGCTGATTTTAAACGAGCAAAAACATTTAAAATTCTTTACTGCACATTTGTCAGAAGCCACCTTGAGTACGCGTCTCAAATCTGGAATCCTCGTTATGAAAAGTACATCTCAAGAATTGAGCGAATTCAGATTAAATTCCTCAAGTATCTCTGCTACCGCCTGCGAATTCCTTATTCGTCCGACAATTACCACAACCTTTGCAGACAGTTTCATCTTCTACCCCTTTCAAAAAGGCGCGAAATCGCTGACCTTGTATACCTTTTGAATATTACGAACAATATCGTTGATTGTCCCGACCTCGCGAGTAAAATTAAACTTAACGTTCCCCTTAGATTAACGAGATTCAATGCACCGTTTCACGTTCCATTAGTTTCAACTAATTATAGGCAGAACTCTTACTTATGGCGAGCAAGCAACAACTTTAACAAACTGAGCAAGCGTAATGACCTTGACCTCTTTTGCACCAGCGCATTCTCGGCGAGGCGACGGCTGAGCAGGGAGTTCTTCTAAGTTGACGTTTGATGATAGCAGAATGTTAATTTAATATATATTTTTTGTACCTATATTTAGGCATTTATTCTGTAATTTTTAACCTTTGTTTTTTTTTCCACAATTATGTGGATAATTTATGTAACAAAATTTTACTTCGTTTATGCTCCAGTGTTGTCACATTTATAACTCAACTATATTTTTTATCTATTCGTGAGAACCTGTAATTGGCTTTCTACGGTTAAATTGATGTAAGGTAGTGTCGCCGAAGATGGCCCGGCTCCTAGGATAGCCCACTTTAAAAAAATACAGTTATGATTAAACGAAACATTTTAAATTTCGCGGGTTTATGCTACTAGTACCATAGACAATAATGCAAGTGTGTTTTAATTATTATTATTACAACTTCCATTATGTTTTTTCTATACTTTATTTATCTGCAAGATTTCACGAGGTTTTGAAATTAAGTGGGCCTTCTTTGGCTCCTGTACCTTATATTATGTTAAGATAAGCTGTTGGTTTTCCTACAAATAAATAAATAAATAAATTAGTTTTAATTGAATAAAATATTAATACAATATATGTACATGAATTGGGTACAACCTCTACCAGTTTTTTAAACGACCAAACAAATCTTTTTGTATTTTATAGACTTTGGATAATGAAGCACTTTGTTTAGTTAATGAAGTCAAAATATTTATTGCAAATAAGCTATTTTCAGCACTTTTATAAGTGTACAAGAATAATTTCCTCCATTCATGGAGATTTTAATTGTCGCCGTGAAGAACAATCTTAAATAAGTAAGACAAGGTGAAAATATAGTTTTCTTCATACCTATACAATGCATTCTTAATTTAAACTCTGAACTCATAACACTAATTTACATCGAGAGGGCCCCCGGTTCCATTTGTAGATGTTTATGTCATAATTAAATAGACAGAGTCGATGTGTCGGGGATAGAAACTATTATTATTGTGTAGGTTCTTTAGTTTGCTTTAAACGGAACTAGATGGCGCCCATCATTTGAAAAAATTGTTTCTGAATCGCGGTGACTGTATTCTCATGGATATTTATGTGCGTTTTACTAAACGCTGTTGCACTTAATTTATTTTATTCTTTATTTTCATTGGACCATCAACAGCTTTCTTATAAAATAATATGAGATCAGGATAATAAATACTCCTAGGCCAAATGCAGGACTTACGGAGTTTACTACCCGTTCTACATCTTCACCGTCACGAGGACGCGTGCAGTAGCATCTAGCAGGTTGCAATCGAGTGACGTGATCGCCCAGCCGAACACACGCACATTGTTATGTTAAAATATTCAGTAATGCTATTAAGTTTGAGAAACAAAAAATTCAGATGACAATTTTTGCCTTATGGAACGCACCCCGCCAAAGAAAATGTCATAAGCATTATTAATCTTTAAAAAGTCACTAAGAAATAAGAGGTTCTCCAGAAGAAAGTATTTTGCTTGTAGTTTGTCCGCCAAAGGGACAGGAAGAAGCGGTGTATGCCGGAAATTAAATGTTGGAGTTCGAAGGGAAATTTTGCTGAGTAACTCGCCACTATCGACTTTATTATTTAAGATATTCAAATAATATGTTACATCTACTATAGTCCGCCTTGTTTTGAGTGGCAGAAAATGATGACGTCTACAGCGCTGCTCGTAGCTGACGTTAAATGTTCTCGAGCGAAACTGTAAAAATCTTAAAAACTTCCGCTGTACTCTTTCGATGCGTAAAATATGGCCTCATACTGTGGACCCCACACCTGGGAGCAGTACTCGAGGATACTGCGGACGTAGGCACAGTACTAAATCTTTAGTGTTTTAATATTATTGAATGGTGTAGATACCCTCATGATAAATCCAAGGGCTTGCAAACATTTTGTAACGATGTTATCTATGTGTTGATTGTACATTAACTTAGAATCTTGCAGCACACCCAAATCTCATGATTTCTACTCGGCTTAATTTTTTGTATGATTTTATTTGTGTTTTATTCCTGTAAAATTCTCTTTATTTAACTCTACGCGGTATTTTTATTGAATCCCAGAGTTAAAAACATCTAGCGAGCGGCCGCCGCTGGCTGCACCCAGTACTGGCCGCCGCCCGGAATGGTTTATCAAGCTTTGTGTGCTGCTAGGTTTTTCAAGTAGTGTACCCACACAACCAACGCGAACCGATCCCGCGGAGAGCTGTTAAATATGCAATAGGAGCGCAGCTGGTTCACTTTCCATGTCAAAGATCGCTGCAAAACTATGATCTTGAACGAATTCACGTAGGCCTGGAGATATTCTTTTTCTTGAAAAATGTAGATAAAAGCATTTAGTTATACTGTGCGCTAGAAGCGTGTGCTATAGTGTTAGCTAGTGTCCCTTGGAAAACATTGTCGTCAACAAATTCGTCTTGAGAATTAATGTCTCTGTAAAGCTTAAGATCATCGGCAATGACAGATTTTAATTTTATTTGGTTTTATTTAAGTATTTGATTTTAATAAAAGTTATAAGTACGGATAGCTTTAGATTGATGGACCAGATTTCTCATTCCACCTACTTGCAGTTTTACTTTAAGCTAAGTAGGTAACCACCTCCTTGCACGATCGTTACAGAATAGTTACTTCTGTCATGGTTCTGTCAAAATGTGTAGGTACTAGAAATCGAACGTCAAAATGCGAGTCCTCGTTCGTCGGTGTGGGCGGTCGTAGAGAACGCGAACGAGCGAGCGGAGACATTGCACCAGCGCGCGGAGACTCGGCACTGCGGTGCGGTGGGAGGCAGGAGGCAGGAGGCAGGCGGCAGGCAGGAGGCAGGCGGCGGGAGGCAGGAGGCAGGAGGCAGGCGGGGCGGATGTGGGCCGCGGCGGTGGCGGCGGCGCTGGTGGCGCTGGCCGTGCGCGCCGGTACCCGTCACGTCCGTCCGTAGCCGGCCCCGCTGGGGCGCCGGCCCCGCTGGGGCGCCGGCCCCGCTGGGGCGCCGGCCCCGCTGGGGCGCCGGCCCCGCTGGGGCGCCGGCCCCGCTGGGGCGTCGGCCCCGCTGGGGCGCCGGCCCCTCGAGGGCGCCGGCCCAGCGGGGCCCGCTGGGGCGCCGCTAGGGATTCTTTTCTTACAATACTTAATAGAAGTGGTAACTAATGTACTGCCCGAGATGCTGCTCGTTGTTCCCGACGCCCCGAGGAGTGTACTTGCTGCGTTTTGCATCTCAAGTTTATTGATTCCGATTTAACGACCGAGCGACCGCGACGCGTCTCCCTTTCAGCTCGGGCAAAAAACATTTTAGTTTTTTGAAGTAGAACATCTTTACGCACCTTGGACTTGGGGAGTAAACTGCTGAATGCGTAGAGAGGCAAACGGAAATCGATTTACGTAGATCTCCATTGCCAACATAACAAAGTTAAAAATGTATATTATTATGTTGGTATATCCGGTAAATTCGTCAAGATGGCGACATTAACATTAACCAAAGCAAAAACAAAGGTATACCGGCCGATAGATGGAGCACAATCGTTTTTTTGTTACAAAACGAAATAGGTACCTAAGTAATATTCAAAAGTTGACTTAGTTATGGTACGAAATGTTACATTTCTTTATTTTTTTTTCTTTTCTTTTCTTTTCTTTTTACTAGGTGGTAGGACTTTGTTGCAAAGTTCGTCTAGGTAGGTACCACCGCTTTGCCAGTTATTCTGCCGCCAAGCAGTAGTGTGCAAGCACTACTGTGTTCCGGTTTGAAGGGCACTGTAGCTACAATACTATATATTATAAGTATCGTTGGCAACCCTAGTTGTACCGTGGCATCAGGTCTGTCCTTGCTAACTAATATAGATATATAGGCTCAGCAGGGATTAGGCATGGCGGGCAAACTATAAAACTATGATCCCTACTAACACCGAGCGCTCCCTTTTTATGTCCAGATGGGTGGGGGAGCGATGGCAGTTGTCGGTGTTACCACTGTAATAAATTGAAATGCCACCACAGGGTACATTACGGTACTGCCCGCTGCGCATAGAGTTTACGACTGGACGTTGCCGCCGTCAGATACATGTGTCGGGACACGCGTTTGTTTACGTTGACGTCGCCAGCGCCGACCTATTTAAGGGGCGCGTGATTTAATTAAAGTACAGTAAGTAGTAGAGTTGCATTAGAGTTGCACGAGAGTTGCATGCGAGTCGCGTAAGAGTAGCATTCGGAGACGCGTGTCCTCACATACTGCGGGCTTGCTCACTTTATATTGTTAATTGTGTGTTCGGTTCGCGAGGACAATATATGTGGTGAAAAGTAATAATTAATCTTTAATTTATCCCATTCCGGTAGTGAGATTATTAGTGAACAATAGAACCTGTAAATATGTATTGAACAGACGAATTGAGCAACATATTGAGCATATTGACAGTGCGTATGAAAATATCATTTTGATTTATCAATTTTGAAATAGATAAAACTCTATTTACAAGCACAATCTGAATACCATCCGGCCATCATTTTTGTCCCCAGCCGAGATGGAGAGCTCTCGGTCTCGGCTGGGGGCCAGAGCACGATTTTAAATCGCTCCAACAGCCAGGCTCGTTATCGAAACGGCCGCGTAACGTTCGGTAACATTGGTCGCAGACAGCGAGAGGACGGCGACAGGGGCGTCTGACGACGGAGACTACGACGAGGGCGACTCGGCGGCCTTCATGGTGAGCGGGGGCGCGGGCGGGAGCGGGGGGGCGCAGGGGGCGCGCACGTCTCACGGCGCGGCGGCCCGCAGGTGCTGGTGGCGCGCGGCGACGGGCGCCGGTGCCTCGCGGCGCTCGTGTCGCTGCGCACGGCGCTCACCTCGGCCGCGTGCGCGCGCGGCCCGGCCGGCGCCCCCGCCGAGCTGTGGGCCGCGCCGCCGCTCCCCGGGGGGGGGCGCCGCGTGCTGCGGGTGGCGGCCCCGCGCGGCGGCGGCGCGCCCCGCGTGGCCGGCGACCCGTGGGCCGGCGTCGCGGGGGACCTGGCGCTGCTGGAGCTGGCCGAGCCGCCACCGGCCGCGCGCCCCATCGTCATGGCCACCGACCCCGCCGACTGCGAGCCGCCCGCGCTCTGCCACCTGGTGCGCGCGCACCGACCCCGCAACCGCACGCGGCGCTCCCTGCAGCTGCGCATCGTGGACGCGCGCCTGGAGCAGGGCGCGGCGTGCGCGGCGCGCGGCCCGCGCTGGCCGCAGCTGCGCGCGCGCACGCTGTGCCTGGCGGGCCCCGAGCTGTGCCAGGTGGGGCCCACGCCGCCGCGCCCCGCGCCGTGCCGCGCCGCGCCCTCACGCCGCCCCACCGTTGCAGAGCGACTGGGGCACCGGCGTGGTGTGCGCCGGCAAGCTGTGCGGCGTGCTGTCGCGGTCGGCGGGTGGCGGCGGGGAGGAGGGCGGGCGCGGCTGCGGGGACGTGCACGCGGCGCCGAGCGTGCCGCGCTGGCGCCGCTTCCTGCACTGCGCGCACGCTCGCGGCGCCTGCGGTCGGTACGGCGCCCGTTCCGCCCTCCGACACCTCCGGTGCCATCCTGCTGTCGCAGCGGTTGTTTCGATTAAACGAAGAGACTGCGCCTGCGACGTTAAATTTTCGATGTAATGCTTCTTTAGTGGCCTTCTTCTCGGTCACTTTCTTTTCTCTGTCCGCTCGCAGGGACGGCGACTGTGCCGAGCTGTGCACGGAGACCTGGCTGGAGGGGAGCGCGCCGGACTCCACGGAGGCGGGGGCGGGAGCGGGCGAGGGGGCAGCCTCCCCCGTGCCCCTGCTCCCACCCGCTTCTGGCTTGACGTCACCGGGACGCACGCGCTTGTTCGTGGGACTGGATGAATCCACGTTTGCGAGTGAGTACGATTCAGATATGTATAAATGTCAAACTATACTAAACTAGCTCGTAGCCCATGTTAAAAAAATATATTTTTTCATTCATTTATTTATTTAATAAATAAAAAATGCGCCATACTTCAGCAGGAAACAAAAACTCTGAGTAAAAAAAAAGTTTAGTGTAGTGTACCTAGTGTGTAGACCACACGACTGAAGTTAAACTTAATGTTAATGTCGCCATCTAGACAATTGTAAATTGTCATTTTACCGGACATACCAACATAATAATACAAATTTTTAACTTTGTTATATTGGCTATGGAGATCTACGTGAATCAACTTCCGTTCGCCTCACTAAGCATTCACCAGCTTATTCGCCAAGTCAGGCGTGCGTGAAGAAGTTTTACTTCAAAATGTTACCCTAGAAGATAAATAAAACGTAATACATATAAGCATATAACGGCATTTCTGAAATTTTGAAGGAATTTTTACTCCGCCAATGAACGACATTTGTAAAAGTATTGTAATTTGTTTCCGATAAATTTCTATTTCTTACCAGAATCACCTGTTAAAAATAAATTACCAAATAAATTTGCAAATCTTTTCCTGTTGTAACTTAAACAGTAGGCCAATCACGCTCCAATAGTACGTTGTCAATCGTCACGTATCAATGCTTCCAGCGAGCGTGTTAAGTTCTTCCGACAATGAGTCGCGTGCCACGCACACGGCGCCCCCCGCCCGCGCCCCCGCTCCCGCCCGCGCCCCCGCTCGCACCCCCGCCCCCGAGTCGGAGCCGAGCCGCGCCGACGTCACCGTAAGTTCCCGTTCGGTGGGCGCGAGTGCGCCCGCGGCGTCGCGCTGACTCGCCGGCGGCCGTCGGTTGCAGGCGAGGGCCGCGAGCTCCGCCCGCCTGCTGCTCACGGCGGCCGAGTACGCGGCGCCCGGCGACCAGGGCGCGCTCCCCACGCGCACCGCGCCCTCCCCCGCCCCCGCCGCCCCGCTCGCGGCGCCGGCGGCGCGCGTGTCGCCCGCCCCCGCCCCGCTCGGGGCGCCGGCGGTGCGCGTGTCGCCCGCCTCCGCCCCCGCCCGTGCCAACCGCTCGCGCCGGGTTGCGTTACCGTGGCTGCTTTGCTTCGTGAGCTTTTGTTACTTTTCAATATAGAACTTTCACCTATGGCACTCGTTTTATTCCCATATTTTCTATTACTATCAAATATTTACAACCATAAAACATTTTTAGTGATACTATTATCTGTAATATTATAGAAACTGACGTGAGTAGTACTCATAACTACAACTATTACACGGCTAAAACTCACGAGATACAGTCGAATAACTCGACCGGTGAGTGAGCGCCGAGCCGCCCCCGCCGCCGCGCGTACTCCCTGAGAATGGGCATATTGCCCGAACACCGGTCGAGTTATTCGAATGTATCTCGTGAGTGTTAGCCGTGGAATAGTTGTAGTTATTACTATTATCTGCACACAAATGAGTATCTATTAATTAATTTAAGTGTCTATTATACTGTAGCAATGTAGGTATAGTAACTATGTATGTAATTACGAGTATATAACAGGGTTACATGAAAAATCGTGCTAGATCCATTAAGGGCGTAAAGTACCCATCATTATGACTTATTGCACTATTAAACACCTTTTTTTAGAGGGGGGAAATGCCCTCGCAGTTCCCTGCCACCACCCCCGTGGGTATGTGGGTCTCGAAACCACTAAAACCCCCCGCGAGCCCTCGTCCGCCGTACCGGGGGAGAAGGGGTCGCGACTGCAGTCCAGCCGACTCGCCCCCTAACAAAATAAACATAATTAAATTTTTTAGCCTAATACTCGGCAATCTAAATATATATAACTCAAGGGTGACTGACCGATTGACTGACTGACACAGTGATCTATCAACGCACAGCCCATACCACTGGACGGATCGGGCTGAAATTTTGCATGCAGGTAGATGTAATGACGTAGGCATCCGCTAAGAAAGGAGTTTTTGAAATTCCACCCTTAAGAGGGTGAAATGGGTGGTTGAATTATTTTCCAATAGGCCACGACGCGGGCGAAGCTGCGGGTAGAAGCTCGTTTTTAATACAATAATTGAAGGTCGAATATCTCGAAAAGGGTCAAGTTTAGGCTAGGGTGTTTCATAGCGAAATAAATCAGAAATGATGGGTACTCCACGCCCTTTACGGATCTAGAACGATTTTTTTCTGTAACCCTGTATGTAGACAATATCTACAAATAGATGATTACCGTTGCGTGAGGACAGTGCGGCGGTTGTATGTCGGTGTTACCGCGAGTGTCTACATCGGCGGACTCGACGAGGTTCAAGCGTGACGGCTGACGGTATTACGATGTGTCAACGAGGTAGAAGTGCTTTACACATCTATGAAGTTGGATGATGATGACAACAGAAATTATATCTGTGAGATGGCCCTTGATACTTTGTTAATGAAACGCTTGTGTTTTAAGGGTTGAGAACGCCATCTAGTTTCGTTTGGTGGAAACTCTTAAATTTTTATTAAGTTACAATATGTAAAACATGTAAAGCAAAATAAATAAATTATATTAGATCCGATGTAAATTAAACTAAACAGAAAAATACAGATTTTTTAAATAATACGGATAGTGATTTCCACTGCGAAATGTGCAAGAAAAAACGTAACAGTCACATCCAAGATGGTAAAACGTACATACACACTAACCTGTTGCTGTGCTACACATAATTCGCATGTGTAGCACAAAGCAAAGAGAAGTGAAGCGAAGCAAAGCAATTTTTAGGTAAGCATTGAAATATTAATAAATAATAAATACATATATTAATAAATAAGTTTATATTCCATAATTACACGAAATTTCAAAGTATCCATTATGAGGAAAAATGTTGAAATGTAATGAAAATACAACGCTAATCAATAAACAAAAGACTTATATTGTAAATAGAATGTCATATTTTTAAAACAAAATTAATTTGAATTTAGAATTCATAGCCAATCAAAACCTTTTTTGTTTGAAAAAGTCTGTACTGCAATACGGCAATTAATTGGTTGATATTGTATAGTATTTAATATTATTTTAAAATTGTTGTTAGTGTAATATGAAATAAAACCATGCATATTTAGCAAAATCAAAAAAACTGTATGACATGACCCTTCCAAACCACGTCATACATTGCAAAAATGGCAACTGTATGACATGACAATCAAAAAGACATCTCACATTGCAAAAACGGAATTTGTATGACATAACACTCACAAACACGTCATACATTGATATGTTCATTTTGCTCGGTTGGCTGATGTAGGGAGTTGCACAATAAACAATGGATGCAGGAGTCGCTGACCTTTCTCAAACAGTTCTTGTCATTAATGGAAGCCATTATCGTTTTCACATGTTCTTCAGTCCATACATGTTTTTTATCGTCTATCTTCACTAATATTTGACATAAGGTACACAAATAATTCTTATCGGTGACAATAATCCCTTGAAATTTCAAAACTGGGACATTTATTGCATCTCCATTGTTGGCTGTTATTTTTACAGTGCTCTTTGACAGTGCTACCACTGTATGCTCCATTTTATGCTTGTTTGAAGCAATTTCCAAGTACATTTGAAGTTCTTCAAATTCTTTCATGTCATTATATTCGATAGGTTTAATATCTTTTTCAGTTAAAGTTACCAAATATTTGTTACTATTTTCATGTGGCGTGTTTTGTACTGATTTATTTTCCGATTTGGCTTTCTTTTTTTTAGTTTTTTGAGTTTTATTACTAGATACATTTTTCATCTCAGTTACGCTTCCTAAGCTGACTTCATTATCTTTTCTTTTTGGCTCTTCACTATCTTCTTTGACGTTATCTTCCTTTTTATTTAGATCTGCATTGTAAGTGTTACACGATTCATTTGTTTCACTTGATTTCGTAACAGTTGCTTCAGCATTCTCCGTGTTATCAAAATCGATACAGTCGAGATCTCCAAACATACCATTATCTATATTAGAATTTTCGTACATATCCGCTAGTTTTTGTAGTAACATGTCAAATTTCACAGAGTTGATGTGTCTTTCAGATATCTCGTGATTTCTGTCTGAAGTATTTCTAACGACAGATGCGCAGTTTTCGCAGTAGTAAGTATTATCAATACCAAATTTTACAATGGATTCTTTTTGATCAGATTTTATTTGCAGGCTTGTCCGTTCTAATGCTAAATTGGTTATTTTTAAGCACGCTAAATGTTTTATGCTTTTCTTGTGTTCTTCAGAATATGATTTTGGTACTTCAATATTGCACATATAGCATTTGTATGTGGCTATATTAAGGAGTTCATCTATATTCCTTATTTCTCCTAAGTCATTGTTTCCATCAGCCAATAACTCAAATTCGAAAAACTCGTTTTTCTGGTCCTTTTTAAATGTGCTCCACGAATGTATCAGCGCGTCTACATTCATAGGTTTATTGTTGTATAAATATGTTAAAGGCAACCCTGAACCCGAAGACATCTTGATGGCTTCTGGGGCAATTTCACTTCCCACTATGTCCCTTACTTCTCCTAAGTTATTGTTTCCATCAGACAAAAACTCAAATTCGAAAAACTCGTTTTGCTGGTCCATTTTAAATGTGCTCCGCGAAGGTCTCAGCGCGTCTACATTCATAGGTTTATTGTTGTATATACATAATAAAGGAGGCCCTGGATACGAAGACATCTTGGTGGCTTCTGGGGCAATTTCACTTCCCACATTCAAACTGGATATCATAATTGTACAACTTTGGAATTTTTCACCAAAAACTACGAACTACATGAATAAGTACGAAAAAGTCATTGCAAAAACGGCAGCTGTATGACATGACACTTACAAAAGCGTCACACATTGCAAAAACGGCAACTATACGACATGACACTAACAAACACGTCACACATTGCAAAAACGGCAACTATATGACATGATACTCAAAAACACGTCTCACATTGCAAAAACGGCAACTATATGACATGATACTCAAAAACACGTCTCACATTGCAAAAACGGCAACTGTATGACATGACGCTTACAAACACATCATACATTGCAAAAACGAAAACTGTATGACATAACACTCACAAACACGTCATACATTGCAAAAACGGCAACTGTATGACATGACGCTTACAAACACGTCACACATTGCAAAAACGGCAACTGTATGACATGACGCTTACAAACACGTCACACATTGCAAAAACGGCAACTGTATGACATGACGCTTACACGGACAATTTCATAGGTAAAAACCAACATATATAATAATGTATTGTTGGAAATCCTAAGTGGTTTTAGTTTTTAAAAAAAGTAAGTTTACAATCAAGCTAAGAATATTTATTAAGATTTACTAAGAACCGACAATAATTAACCGCGTGATTTTATAAAACGTCCGTCGCCTCTGAGCGCTGCCCGAAAAGTGAGCCCGAGCCTTCTCCGTCGCTCGTATATATACTACGCCGCTTGCATCAGCTCCCGAAGTGAAGTATTTTGTAACACGGCCGTTCCTGCTTGCGTGTTGTCCTCAACAGCTGCTTCATCTTCAAGCGGCACATTGTCGTCGACCTCGGCCGTTGTGTCTTCTTCTATAACACAACAAAACATGATTTTAGGACCCGATGTACAGGCATAACGTTACTAACTGAAACCATTTCAAAATTAAAATGAAGCTGTTGCTCAATTCAAAGAAATTTCAATTTAGAGAAATTCAACAGGTACTTGTAATAAACATTGAAAACGGAGACTGCAAAACAACTGTGTTAGAAGCACAAGCGTGCACTCAAGTACAACCAACACAGGTCTCGCATACTAATTTTATGAAAATTTGTAAGAAAAAGTAAGGTTCCAACCGCATGTAAGAAAGTACTTTAGTACTTTAGCATAGAAAATAAAGAAAAATAAATGTATTGCGAATTTCAGAATTCCGGACTTCTAAACTTCGCCACACATTGTAATAGAAAACGGCAACTGTATGATATGACACTCATTAACACGTCATACATTTCAACAACGGTAACTGTATGACATGGCACTCACAAACCACGTCACACATTGCAAAAATGGCAACTGTATGACGTGACACTCACAAATCACGTCATACATTGCAAAAACGGAAACTGTATGACATAACACTCACAAATAACGTAATACATTGAAAAAAGGGCAACTGTATGACATGGCACTCACAAACCACGTCACACATTGCAAAAATGGCAACTGTATGACATAACACTCACAAATAACGTAATACATTGAAAAAAAGGGCAACTGTATGACATGGCACTCACAAACCATGTCACACATTGCAAAAATGGCAACTGTATAAGATAACATTCATAAATAACGTCATACCTTGCAAAAACGGCAACTGTATAATGTAATACTCACAAATCACGTCATAAATAGCATAAACGGCAACTGTATGACATGGCACTCACAAACCACGTCACACATTGCAAAAACGGCAACTATATGACATGGCAATCACAAGCCACGTAATACATTGCAAAAACGGCAACTATGTGGAGAGAATAATCTCGTCACATATTGCAAAAGGCAACTGCATGAAGAGGCATAGGCCACCTCACACATTGCAAATAGAGAGAAGGCAACTGTGCGAAATGATCACACATTGCAAACGACGCCACACAAAGTGCAGTCATCGCTGAGTCACATTGGTGAGACAGATATCCGCAGTGGAGAACGCAGAACAAGCCTCCAGCGTCCATTCGCCCCGCCAAAACACCAAGTGATCGGCGGCCGCTTGCGTTGTCTTGCCATAAGACCCGCCGAGAAGTTTCAAGCTACAGCGGTGGGTGGCAGCACATGCAGGACCTTGTAGGGCCCCAGCATGCCAGAGTTCAGCTTTCCCGTAGATTGTGACGACCTGTTCACAAACACAAAATCGCCAACGGTGAAGGTTTGTGACTGCTGACGACTCTTGTTGACATAAGCGTCTTGGAGTTACTGGTCAGCGTCAGGTAATGTGGACGCAGTATTATTCGTCACCGCATCTTAACGGTACACCATTGCGAGTTTTGTTTTGAATGAATAACCGGGGATGTACCGTCTAAAGTAACAAAAACTAACTTAGTAGCATTAAAAATGTCTAACCTCTTCAGACATTGCTTGGCACTTACGTGTTAACAGAAGCTTCTACCTTATGCTCGCTCGGTCTCACCTGACCATTAGTAATCATTTGACCTTAGTAATATATTTCAGTTGTAATAAATTCACATTTCTCAACGCTGATGGAAAATCCTGCCTCAGTCAAAGTCTTTAGAATCACTATACTCGCGTTTTCGCTTGTTTTGTTGAACATAACCTTTGCGAAAACACCACGAGCTCGAACGGGTGTAATCTGATGAGGTTTCACATAAATGGGCAAAAAACTCACTAAATTCATAGCAGCTGCGCGAATTTGAGGATCAGTAACACCAGAGTGTAACTATCGCTACAATGAACTCATTCCTCACTCAAATAGTTAACAATGCGTAACGTAACAACAAACGTTCAACAAATTCTGCATACGTGGGGTAGTTATCAGAATCAGTTTTCATAGCATCAAATAAAATGTTCGCGATATTTACTCGTATAGGGCACAATGCCTTAAATTCACTCTTGAAATTTGGCTAACTACGATCATTACTAACCCAATCGTATAGCCACGACCTCGCGTCACCTTCAGACAATTACCTATACGTGCTAAACACTCACTGTCGTCCCATCTATTTAGTTTGCGCACATGATCAATTTGACCACACAACGAATCAAAATCATGCAAAGACAGATCGAAATTTGACATAAATACATCAATCAATCAATCAATCAATCATTTGTTTATTTGCGAGAATACACAATATACAATTTGGATACAAGGTCACATAGTATAAGTCGTGGTTACGTGCATTCAGCCTGCATGCAAGCGTGCAAATATTAAAAATAATATTTTTGTTACTACTTAACATTTGTTATTACCTATTAAATATTCTTTGACACTATAGAAACATTTGCTTAAAAGCCAGTCACTCAAATGTTTTTTAAATATATTTTGTTCCAAACATTTAATTTCATTAGGCAAATTATTAAAAATAGTTATGCACATGTTACATACGTTTTTCTTATAAATGTCTTTACGGCAAGGAGGTTGGTACAACAGGTTCGCGAACTTAGATCTTTTTTGTCTAGTAATGACATCACTTCGCTTTTTAAAGAATTCGGGGTGAGTCTTGGTGAAAACACAAATGTCCCTAATATACATGCACGGCAGAGGAAGAATATTGCATGCTCTAAAAAGTGGCTTACAACTATCCAGAAACCATGACTTGTTTATGGCCCGAACACATCTCTTTTGAACTTTGAAAACCATGTCTATTTCAACTGAGTTGCCCCACATTATCAAACCATAACTGAGAATAGAGGAAACATATCCATGGTAAGCTGCTAAAGCCGTTTCAACTGAAACAGTTTGTCTAAGTTTCTTAAGAAGAAAAACATAACGTTTTAGTCTTTGACAAACTTGCTCCACATGCACTTTCCAATTCAAATGTCTGTCCATGTTGATTCCAAGGAATTTGTATGTGTTTACGTTATCAACTTTATCATTATTATACACAATGTCAAGATCTATTGGAATATTATTATATGAATTAAATTGAACAATTTTGGTTTTTTTAATATTGACATTCAAATTATTAGCGTCCATCCAACAAATTACATCTTTTAGGGCTTTGTTGATTATAAGCTGCGATTGTTCCTTTTTATCGCACTTTACGACCACTGTGGTGTCGTCAGCAAAAAGAATACATTTATGCGGGATAGCTTCTGGGAGATCATTTATATAAATCAAAAAAAGTAATGGTCCCAGAATGCTGCCTTGAGGAACTCCGGTTTTATTTATGAGAGATTCTGATCCAAATTTATTCCTCAAAAGTCTTCCATTATTATTATTTATTAATTTAGTAATTTGCGTATACTGCTTTCTATTTCTTAGATAGCTCGACAACCAGTCCAATGCTTTACCTCGTATTCCATAAAAATTCAATTTATACAGGAGCTTTGAATGATTTACAAAATCAAATGCCTTAGTCATATCTAAAAAGAGTGAAATTATTGGTGTACCATTATTAATACTATCAGTGACATACTTTACAAAATCAAAGCAGGCAAGTGTAGTGGACTTTCCTTTACGAAAACCAAATTGCTCCTTCTGCAATATCTTGTATTTTGACAAAAATGAGTTCAATCGAATGAGCATTGCTCTTTCGAATATTTTCGAAATAATTGGGACTATAGTTATAGGTCGGTAGTTGTTTGGGTCAGACTTTTCTCCCCTTTTGTACAATGGTTTGACAATAGCCATCTTGAGCTGTTCCGGGAATACCCCTTCCGTAAACGATAAATTTATGATATGCGCAAGTGGGTGACATATCCAGGTGGCGCTAAACTTAAGGACCTTAGTGGAAATATCATCAAAACCACTAGTTTTACTATTTTTCAGGGACATGATAATATTATAAATCTCACTAGATTCAACAGGTCTCAAGAATATTGTTTTTGTGACTCTATTATTGTCATTTAATTTAACGTTAGTTATACTATTAGGGTCATCAGTTTTAGTCAAATTAATAAAATAATTATTAAATAAATTACAAATGTCAATAGGGTTAGTATATGTCACATTATTTAATTTTATCATTTCAATGTCATTTTTATCGGAATTATTACACACAGTTGAACTTATCGCATTCCAAATGGCTTTACTTTTATTTATTATATTTTGTATACTTTTTGCATTTACAATTTTTTGAGCAGTTCTAACACATTTTTTGAAAATTGCGTTGTATTTATTGTATTTTATTTTATTACACTGTTTATTTTTATTTATTTTAATATATTTTATATACAATTTACGTTTAGTTTTACTTGATCTCTTTAAACCTTTTGTTAGCCATCTAAGTTTACTCGACTTATTATTAATTTTTACTTGTATGACTGGAAAACATAAATTGTAGAAAAGACAGGTCGTATTATAAAATTGCTCAAAAGCAAATACTAGTGAGTTTGATTCTAGAACTTCTGTAAATGACAAGGCAGACATACATTTGCAAAATTTAATCATATTGTCCTCGCTGTAATCTCGTCTTTGTTCAAACCAGCTAGTAAAAGCATTACCTTTATTTGCTTTCAGTGTTACTGTTTGGGCTGTTTCATGGTCTGATAGCCCAAGAACATGTATATCTGATCGCACATTTTTAATGTTACTTGCTATTTGATCTAAACAAGCGTTCAATCGAGTAGCAGTTCTAATATGTGCCTCAAAGTTATAATTTTGCAACAAGCTTAAGAGTTCCTTAGAAACCGAGTTATCTTTTAAAATGTCGATGTTCCAATCACCACAGATCACAATTTTTTTGCGTTTATACTCATCCGTCAAGTAATTTAGTAACTTATCAAATTTGTGATAGAAAATGCCTATTTGTGATCTGTTATGTTCTGGTGTTCTATATATATTGAAGACAACCAGGTTAAGACCAATTACCTCAATGCCACAGCATTCGAAATAAAAATTTGTGGCTAGACCAGATGGAACAGTTAATGGCTTTGACTGTAATGTTTTTCTAACCAGGATACAAGACCCTCCTCTACATTTATTTCGACAAAATATTGAAGCCAAATTGAAATTACTCATTTTAATATTTGTCTCCGTACCTTGCTTCACAAAAGTTTCACTGAAACATAAAATATCAACCTCCTTGCCATTTTCTGCCAACTCTGACATTGTTAAATCCAAAATGTCAAGTTTATTACATACTCCAGCTATATTCTGGTGCAAAATTGTCAACTGCGCTCGACCGTTGTCATAATTTGTACATTCAGCATTACTATTTTTCTCTACATTACACAATTTATCGACACTACAATGACTCATTGTACATGAATTTTTAGGAACGAAAAAACTTTACGTCTGTTTTAGAATTCGAATCACGCATTAAATTTTGTTCGTTGCCTGTACTTTTAATGTACCTTGATTCATAATCTAAAAAATCTATTTCACTATTCAGTTTAGAAGTAATTAATTCCAGCTGAGACGATTTTCTATTGTATTTTGAATATAGTTCCTTAACTTTAATAAATTTACAGTTGTCATAATTTTTTATCAACATTTTAAGTTCATAATTAAGTTCGTTTACATTTAGATACCTATTATGTGACACATTTAACAGCATGACTTTACACATATTAAGTTGACATAGTATATCACAGATGTTATTGAACAACATGTATGGATTTTTATCATTATTACCCACTGATATAATAATAATATCGTCCTTAGACACCATTCGCAATTGGTTTGTTATATCACGTAATATTTCACTTGACGGAGCATTGGGCTTAACTAATCCCTGGATGTTGTAGTTGTCATTCCATTTGTCAGATTTAGCCTTAATTAGACGCATAGATAGGCCCTTCACCTGTTCATCTCCTATAATGTATATGTTTTTTGATTTCTCACTATTTACTAAACTTCGTTCTAAATCTTCTTTAATATTAGATTCTTGATAATCAACTTGAGTTAAAACTGTTTCATCCTCTTGTTCAATATCGATTTTATTCACATTTCCTCCCTTATTTCTGGTACATATTTTTGAAATGTTTAGTTCCGATGTTTGGTCCAATTTCGCATTATTTAAACTTGTTCTGCTTTTCTTGTGTGATAGTTTGTTTGGTGTAGATTTACAAATGTCTTTGAGCTGATTCACCTGGACATCGTATGAAGAAATTTTCTTCTTAAGACCTGAGTTTTCGGATAGGAGATTGCTAATCTCATTTTCTGCAATTTCTAGTTTTTCAGTTAGTTCAATTATTCTTTTTTCTAACGTATCTATTCTGTCATAATTTCCAACTTTTAAATTTGGACAGCTTCTGTTTAATTCAGATTCACAATTTAAACTGACATACAAATCTTCAACCTCCTCATCAAGAGTCAAGGCCTCAAAAGAGTTTTCGGTGGATACATTTGCCTTATATTTCCTTCGAACCGTGATATTCTCACGTGGTGGTGTCGATATTACTTTAGGCGCCTGAGTTTCTGGCTTAAGTGCCTTAGATTCAGGTAGAATCTGTTTTTTATTTAGCAAACATTCTGAACATTTCCAGGAAGCTTTTTTCTCCGGTTCCATTAAGCAATATAGCTTTTCCGATCTGTTAGAACAAGGTACATGATATGGATTCTTACAACATGAACAGCGTAAAAAGCGCTTATTCACAATTGCTTTCTTACATTTAAAACAAATAAGACTCATTCTCACCGTTGGACAAATCAACCCAAAAAACAAAAATGAAAACAAAAAGTTTGTGTAGAAGGCGTGGTTCGAACTCTGTACCACGCTTTCGAAGTCGGGTATGCCCTGCACTGTACCACCGTGCTCTTAACTCGACCGACGAAAAATATGTATGCGTCCTGAACAAGGCGCAATGCGTACAAGATCGTTCGTTATCGCGGTCATTGACCCGCTTGCACACACACACTTGACACAGCACCGGCACTCCGATAATTTGAATTCAAACGAATTTTTCACTAAGAAATCTTGTGTTTTCTGTTATTTATATTCGCTTATGCATTATGTAACTAGAATCATCAAATTATGTGTTTTATTGGCTTTTTACTGATATATCTTCTGTTTTAAATTGCGAACTTTTTTTGACACTTTTACAATTTTAAAGACGGAGCGTAAAGTAACGTTACTGCTCAGTTAGCGCGTTCGTGCGTTAGTTCATGGTTCGATCTTACCGGCATGGCATCATAGCATTAACGAGCTTTTCGGCTACTTATAACCATATCCGCGGTGGGCGGAGGCGTGCTTGTACACGGCACGGGCAGGTCCAGACTTGCAGGGTACGACTCGGCGCTCGACGGCGCAGTCAGCGGGCAGACAGCTCGCACGACGCGGCTGGCGCATCCGGTCCTGGCGCCGACATGGCGCGCGATGTACTCGCAACAACACTTGCACTGCGTGTCCTGGAATCTTCCAAAACACCTAAGCGGCTTATGAAAGTTTGAAGCTGGGCTTCTAAACCAGGAATAGACGTTCGATTTCGCTTACGACTTTTACGTTTACTAGTCTCAGACATAGCTCCAAAAATTTAAGCGGATATTCTTTAAAATCACAACAGCAAAAGCAAAGCAATATTTAAAATCAGAATAACCAAGTCAGAATTGAGTTAGATCCCACTTCTGATGTTGGAAATCCTAAGTGGTTTTAGTTTTTAAAAAAAGTAAGTTTACAATCAAGCTAAGAATATTTATTAAGATTTACTAAGAACCGACAATAATTAACCGCGTGATTTTATAAAACGTCCGTCGCCTCTGAGCGCTGCCCGAAAAGTGAGCCCGAGCCTTCTCCGTCGCTCGTATATATACTACGCCGCTTGCATCAGCTCCCGAAGTGAAGTATTTTGTAACAGTATATTCTTAGTAAATAAGGTCTAAAATAGCTCTTTAAGCCTTAATTATCCATGGTAAGCGGAAATTGCCGTCTTAATTGTAGTTAAATCAGAAAGTTAGTTTTCTTTTTTTTCTTAAATAACTACGTAATCATACGTAACTGTAGTCGAATGTTCTTGAGCGATACTACAAAAATAATGAAATCTTCTGATGAACACTTTCTTTTATGAGAATAATGGAACATAGGCACGAGCCATGTTTTTTTTTTTAAGCAAAGCCGAACATAGTCGAACAAAGCAGAACCTAGCAGAGCAGAACCTAGCAGAGCAGAGCAGAGCAGAGCATAGCACAGCACAGCACAGCAGAACAGAGCAGAGCAGACCAGATCAGAGCAGATCAGAGCAGATCAGAGCAGATCAGAGCAGATCAGAGCAGATCAGAGCAGATCAGAGCCGATCAGAGCCGATCAGAGCAGAGCAGAGCAGAGCAGAGCAGAGCAGAGCAGAGCAGAGCAGAGCAGAGCAGAGCAGAGCAGATCAGAGCAGATCAGAGCAGATCAGAGCAGATCAGAGCAGATCAGAGCAGATCAGAGCAGAGCAGAGCAGAGCAGAGCAGAGCAGAGTAGAGCAGAGCAGAGTAGAGCAGAGCAGAGCAGAGAAGAGCAGAGCAGAGCAGAACAGAGCAGAGCCGAGTCAAGCCAGGAGCGCGTGTACGCAAATGCTCTACGCTTTGTAGCCGAGTGTTTGGCTTATGGTACTGTTATTGTACAGGGAGTAACAAAAACCCTGTTATATCCGCGAGCTGCGTATCCAGTGTCAACTCAAGGTTGTAGTAATACTAGTTCTATTTCAATACGAGACATACAAAACTTACGTGTGCTTTTTATTAAAACCTTTTATGCCGTTACTAAAAATGTTTACGACCTCAGATATTGACAACATAGGTACTTGCACCACCGACGCAGCCTGCTGCCTGTTGCCCGCACCCCGCACCGCCCGCCATGGTACGCTAAGTCTATTCAACCGCATACCTACTGCGACGGAACTAGAAGCTATTCCACAGATTACTTTTTATGCGTTTTTCATACGATTATGTGCCCTATACCACATACCACAACGTTGTAGGATTGCGAGACCGTAACTTAATGACGTAAAAGATCTCTTTGACCAATAGTGGTAGGCACACAAGTGCTGCGCGCCTTTCTGCCACACTCTAAACAATCGAATTCACGTGTGATTTTGTATTGTCAAGAAACAAGATAGGTACGTAATTTTTAGCTCTTAAAAGAGCTTTCAAAAACACATCTGCCGGTAGGCGATTTTCATGTTCAGTCAATCAATCAAAATGCTGATTTGGCGGCCCCGAAGATGTTGTTCAATGTGCCGACCTTGGACTTCGATACATTTTTGACAACGTGTCACAATACTTCCGCGTACACGTTGCAGTATCAACGCGTCCGATTTTATGCTTTCAAATGCAGCAACTATGCGTGAGCGCATTTCGCCTTCGTTGTCGCAGGTCTTTTTAAAGACCGACTCTTTCACGTGACCCCAGAGATAAAAATCAAGAGGCGTGAGATCTGGCGAACGCGCTGGCCACGGTGTAGTGGAGCCTCGTCCGATCCATCTTTCTCCGTATTCTTGAGTGAGGTAATCCCTAACATTGCGAGCGAAATGCGGTGGAGCGCCGTCGTGCTGGAACCACATCGTTCTCATAAGAGACAAGTTTAGGTCGTCGAGTTCGTCACTAAGTTCGTTGCGTAAAAACTGCAGATAATTAGCTCCATTCATGGTATTGTTCAAGAAATGAGGCCCAATAATCCTATCACCGAGTATGCCAGCCCAAACGTTTATTCGCCAACGATGCTGAAAATGGCTCTCTCTTATTGCCAGGGGATTTTCCACAGCCCATACGTGCTCATTATGGCAGTTAAAAACGCCAGTTCTGACGAACGAGCATTCGTCGGTAAATAAAATACGACTCAAAAACTCTGCGTCATCTGTCACTCGGTCGAGAAGCCACTGACAAAATGCCACTCTGGGCTCATAATCACTGGGCAACAATGATTGCACTCGTTGATAATGAAACGGATGCTGACCGTCTTCCTTCAATGTCCTCCATACACGCATGTGATTAATTCCAATTTCTCTTGCCATGCTGCGTGTGCTACGTGTTGGGTCTTGCACAAACATATCGAGCACCTGTTCTTCAGCGTCATGTAATACTCGTGGTCTTCCAGCATCAAATCTTTGCTGATCACGGCCCGTTACACTACCGGTGTTGTAAACACGTAAGTGCAATCGCTGGAATGCCATTAATGACGGTAACTCAATTCCACGCGGAATAGAAAAATTATGCTCGTATTCTCTACGTGCTGCCGCATAATTATTGTGACTTCTACCAAGGCACATTAACATATTGTAGTATTCGTCGTTAGAATACGACATCACACTCGACACTAAATTCGCGACGGTCAAACTGGAAACGACTAAATTGCATGAGAGAGCACGTGCGACTGAGTGTAAGCCGCGGGCCGCGCCGCGCCTATGCCGAGTGATACCGCGCCGCCCGCGCACCCCATTTCCCCGTAGGCACACAGGTGCAGGAGCGGCATCCTACAAAAGAGCCGACAAAGGCGGCCCCCGTTTGTCGGTTCCGCGTTTACTTTTACCTTAGTTACTTAGCTATTTAAAAATAGGCACGGCTTGTGGCACAAACATTTTTGGGAAATGGTATTATTTTTTTGTATTTAGATACTGCGTGTAACTTCAGATACGTATAACTTAGGTATTGTTAGACATTTTTATATGACTACTTGTAATGATCTGTACACATACTTCATTTATTTAACAGGGTTTTTGTTACTCCCTGTATAATCTGTGACATTGCAGCAACAGCCGTTGTGAAGTTAATAAAATGAGTAAAATATTCGAGATATATTGTGAAGATGAGTAAAATATGATTGACACGAAGTTCGACTCGAATATAGTCTCTATCGGGGAGTAAGCGTTATTGTTTTATTCTGTTTTATGTTGGGTGAGTAGGCGCTCATATTATATATTATACTGTTTCATTACATAAAAAAGACAATTTCTTAGGTAAAAATCTAATACTTAATAATGTTTATTCTTCGTAAAGAAGGTCTAAAATAGCTTTTTAAGCCTTAATGGACTAAACGTGAAGTAAGATAAAATAAAAAATGCATGCTTTTGCTCGTAATCATTACTCGTAATGAAGTCCCTCGGTCGTATAGTGCTACCGCGGTACTTCCCTGTGGGAGAAAGCCGTACTCGGAACTCCATACTCCACACAGAGCCTACCTCTCTCATTTTCCGATGGGCTCCACCACCACGTTTTCCATGCGTTGGCGTCACCTCCGATCAGAACTTTATCACCGAACATGTACCGAAACACTGTCACCATCTATTTGTTTGTTTTAAGCGTTGTAGGAATAATATTTTGGGTTATAGTGGTTTTGTAATTCAGGACTTAGATGAACGAATCGCAAGTTGAAAAATGGTCTCACTTAAATGTGTGATACGCCAAAAGATCCGCATTTAGCTGCGCTAATCGAATCTGAAAAAAAAATTTAAAGCTTAGTTCAATAATTTGAAAAATTGTAGGAAAAACCGTAATTTTACGTACTTGTACCATTTTTTCGACATTCAAACACCTATAGCTCCTGAGTATATAAACCGATCGCAAAGAAAAGACGTTTTCCGTGATCGGCAGGTCCCCCCGCATCCGACGACACCAAGCACGGGGCCCTAGCTCGCAAAAAAATTGACCGCCCACCCACCCGTCCTCGATCACTTAGGTAAAATTTCAATGCCGTGGGAGGTTTTTTTTTTTTTTTTATTTTTTTTTTTTTTAAAGGTTTTAAGGTTAGGTTAGGTTAGGTTAGGTTTTTTTTTTTTTTTTTTTTTTTAACCTGTCCGGACGCTTGGCCCGGCCCGCGAGCTAATCTCGTCAGTATTTATTTTCTGACGTTTTAAACTAATTTACTTAACTATTACATATAATAACTAGGCAGTCTGCCCTCCCCCCCCAGCTTTATTGCAATATGTAACACTCGTTATTTACAAATTCAAATCTATCACAGTTGTAAAGCCATTTAAAATCGAAATTAATTTACAATACTTAAAATTACTTTTAGAATACATTTCAATTACCTAATTTCATTTACATACAATTTTAAAAGTTAAAATTAGTTAAAATTAAAAGTTAAATTTACAATTAAGAATTGGTTACTAATATTACAGTTTTGGCTTATTTCATCATTTCATTATTATGTTATTATATGTTAAAGTTCGCTATCTACATAAACAAATCTATCACAGTTATAAGACAGATTGAAATCAAAATTGAAATTTCTTGGGTTACCTAAAATTAGTTTAAAAATACATTTCAATTACATAGATTATCATTATCGTTCATTTATCTACAATAAACTTAAGATTAAAAGTTAGTTATTTATCCGTTTATCAATATTACATCAGTCTTAGCATAGGTCCACACTATGGACTCACGCAAGGCCTATTTATGATTTGATTAAGGTAACAATTTAGTTATTATTATTCTATTTGCTTGCATTGACGATGTAATTATTGGGATCTTATCTAATTGGATGACATATTTCATTAAATTTGTGAGTTTCATTCTATTTATTACATTATTAATTCAATTACTACTGCTAATGTATAATTTTGCTATTTACCTGTCTCGATGATCTACTTATTTGTTTACTAACTTATACTATTTAAAGCTTAATACATATTTTACCTTATGTCTATCTTATTTCTACTTGTTACCATTATTAATTTATTGCCATTATGAATTCTTAACCTAAGTTGAAGTTACTTATTTCAATAAAACTCTATCACAGTGTTTGTACTCTAATTCAATAAGTTTATCAACCTACCTAGATACCATACACATACATATACACATACAATTTTCACACGCGCACAACTTAATAGACTGCACAGAATTAACATAAATTGAAATTAATTGGATTAGAAATAAAAATAATTCATTATCTCACTAAAATAAGAATAAAAATAAAAATTTTCAAATAAAAATTTACAAATATAATTTTACAAATAAGGATCTCACATATAAATCTCCAAATAGTATATTCCTTCAATTAACAACAAATACGATAAAAATGTTTCACAATGGCAATAATCTCAAGTTAGAAGTTAGTCTAGAGAGTCTTTATACGGATGTACTCCCGTTTGCCCTAGCTGCAGAACGGACTACTTGCTTAGCAAAATCTAGAAAGTGGCGCCTATCGTCGTTGTCTCTAACCAACTTAGCGTAATTCTTTTCTACTACATGGTTTTTCATCTTATAGTTAGCCTCCAGTCTCAGTGCACCAAATCTGGGGCACTCATCCAGAAGGTGGGTTATCGTCTCGGGTGTATCCGGGTTGCAGACACACCCAGGGCTTGTGGCAAGCTTAAACCGATGTAGATACTCTCGATATCCTCCATGGCCAGTGAACAGTTGCACCAGAAGGTTGGTGATGTGGATCTTCCGGAGCAGTCCGTAGGCCTCTCGCGCATCTGGAAAGAAGAGCTTCGTAGTCTTGCCCGTAGATGCTTCCTTATACCTTCTGTTCCAGTGTTCGATGGTTGACTGACGTAGGGAGTACTTGAGGAAAGACACCGGGATCTTATCATACTTGGGACTGGTTTTCTTAGTTAGGGCTGCACTCTTTGCCAATTCGTCAGCTCTCTCATTTCCCACTATTCCCTCATGGGCTTTGATCCAAAACATGTTGACGATTTTGCTTACAGATTCCAGTTCATGTATTGTAGTTTGGATCTCGGCGACAATTGGGTTCCTGTTTTCTGGATCTTCAATGGATTGTAGTGCTGATCTAGAATCACTTATGATATTGTACATGCTTCCTTCGGTTTCCTTACACATCTCCAGTGCCCCCAGTATTGCAGCTAATTCTGCTTGGTACACTGAACAATATGGCGCCAGCAGGAAGCTCTTCTTCTTTACCTCTCTTCCTTTCTCCCACCAAGTAATGGCCGCTCCAACCTTGCCTTCTATCTTACTCCCATCTGTATATATTTTTGGAGCGGTATTCTCAATTCCGTCCACATCTTCCTGAGTATTCAGATATGTATGCAGTATCGGTTTCCGCTCAGCTGGGTGTGGCAATTGGAACGGCGAGATTTTCCGTTCGATTTCCCTTCCTGGAAGATCGACGTAGGGTTTACCTCTCCTGAGCTCAAAGATCATTGCTGCTTCTCGGACCCTCAAATCAAGCGGTAGTACACCCGCTAGACAGAGTACAGATGTGTGGGATACCGTTCTGTGCGCTCTAGCTATTAAGATCGCAAATTTCCTCGTTAGTCGATTTAGGCGTTCCATGACATACTTTTTCTCAACCACCTTTGCCCATGCACTTGCCGCATACAACACTATTGGCTCCACCACTGCAGTATAGATGAGCTTTGTGATCTCTGGACCTAGTCCCCAGGTAGTTCTAGTGGCCGTTGCAACTGCTTGGTAGATAGCAGTAGCTTTACGGCACACACTTTCAATATGGGTCTTGAAGATTAACTTTGAATCAATGGTTAGGCCCAGGACCTTCAATTCCGAGGAAACCCGTATGTTCGTTCCAGAGAGCTCGAATCTCGGAGGATCGAATTTTAGCCTCTTTGTTACAATGATGGCCTGCGTTTTATGGGCCGCGAACTTCATTTTGCTTTGTTCTCCCCATCTAGCCACACAATCCAGAGCACCATTCACTTTGCCATTTAGTTCCTCAGTTGTTTTAGCCACGGCGATAACAAGGATGTCGTCCGCAAATGCCTGGATGTGGGCTTCTAGGCTCTCTGCTTCCTGCAACAAGGTGTCCAACTGAACATTCCAGAACAAAGGTCCGCACGTGGAGCCCTGTATGCATCCTTTATTAGTCTTTTTGTCAATCTGTGTTCCTGCATATTGGACCCTCACTTCTTTCTCCGATAGGTAGCTTTGGACAAGCAGTAGCTGTTCTGAGGGGCATTTCTTCTGGATAAGCTGATTTAAAATCAGCGGCCACCAAGCTCCATCAAAAGCCCCCTCGATATCCAGTGAGACTACTGCCACCAGCATCTTTTTTGACACTCCCTCTCTTATGATATTGAGTGCATCGTACAAGGCGTCCTCTGTGCTGGTCTGTGGCATGAAACCGTATTGCCTTCTACTCAGCAAACCCTGTGCTCCAAGGTGCCACATAAGTCGAGTTGTAAACATCTTCTCTAAGATCTTTCCGAACACTGGGAGCAGGCCGATTGGTCGATAGGATTTTGGGGCTGAGTATTCTTCTTTAAGAGGCTTTGGGGTAATCCTTATAACAGCTCTTTTCCACCGCGCCGGGAAGCACCCCATTTGCAGACACCTATTCGCAATTCCCAGAAACACATCCCCTGAGCACCGGATGGCCCGCAAGCAGATATCCGCAGTAAAGCCATCTTCCCCTGGCGCCTTGGCTATTCCAATCTTTCGCGCCGTATTATAGAGCTCATGTGTACTAAATCGAGGGAAAGGAGCCTCGGCGTTACTTTTCTCTTGTCTCAGTGACTCCAAGATGCGCTCAGTCTCCGTCCTCAAGGCTCGCTGTGCTGGACTATCCGTTTCCGGGTCATCGTCGGGGTAAAATGTGTCGGCTAGTAGTTCGGTCGATTGGTGAGGATCCAGTGTAACCCCGGCCATGTCCTTTAAAAGTGTGTCAGTCTGGCGATTTGTAGACGATATCGCCTTGTAAACTTGCTCCCACATCACTTCTCTTGTTTGTCCCGTACAGTACACAGTCCAGCTTTTTAATCTAGTGTTGATGACGTCTTCTTTGTACTCTTCCAGTGCGGTAAGATACTCCTGTACCAAATAAGGTCTCCTCCTTTTATTGGCGCCACGGATCCTGTTACGTCGCCTGACCACCTCCGCCTTCTTCTCCACAAGCTCCGCAGTCCACCACTTCAGTTTCCTACCCTTCCACGCGCTGATTGCTGGTATACTCCGGTCACATGCTCGCGAGACACATTCCGTAAACTCTTCGACAAGAATATTTAGATCGGCTGGGTCTACAATGGCTTCAATTCTTTCAGTGTTGAGATTTTTGGCATCGAGCTCCTTGATTAGTTCCTTGTCAAAGAGTCCCCAGTCGGCCACCACCGTGTTGTACTTGCGCGTGGTTTGTCTGCGGATGCTATCAGTGCACAGGTCTGTTTTAACTTCAAAAGTAATCGGTCTGTGGTCAGACGTTACAACAAGATCCGTGTTAACCTTCCAGTTTATCACCTTCGGTAGAATGTTATTTGTACATGCAGTAACATCAACTATACTCTCATATGCTCGGTTGTTTCTGAAGGCACTGAAGGTTGGGGTCCGTCCTCTATTTAAAATCCCCATGTCAAGCTGTGCTAACAGTTCCATGTATGCAGTCCCCCGGCTGTCCTCCTCACGCTCTCCCCACCAGTCACTCTTCGCATTTACGTCACCGGCCAGGATGATGTTCGGAGTTCCCATGCCTTGTACTGCCCATTGAATGTGCTGCAAATATGTATCAATATCTTCAGTTCCCTCGAGATACACCGAGACGAGACCCAACTTATATCTACCTACAACTATAGTTACACAGACAATGTTTTCATTACATAGCCTTGGAAATTCGGTTATAACTAGTTGGTCATTGACAACGACGATAGCGGATTTAACTGGCTTTGTACCATTATATGATTGAATAACTTTGCAAGAGCCCATTTTTACAAAACCGCGGTTCCCTACGTAGGGCTCCTGCAACATCAGGACGGAGAATTTCCGACGCAATGCCTCCCCCAGGCATTCCTGGCTCGCAACAAGACCCCTTCCCAGGTTAAATTGCATCAGCCTGATTCCAGCCCCACCCGGATGTTCATCCCTACCATTTTCAGAGCATGCCCGAGCTGCCGTATCCACCTTAGCAATAACTTATTAGGGTTCGTGCCAACCGATCAAATCTGCGCCATTCTGGGCATTGATCACTGTAAGCCGGGTGCGCTCGGTCGGCGGGCTCCTTACAGTTACTGCACTTAGGTGCCGTGGTACGCGGACATCCTCTGGTGTCATGATCTCCTGCACAGTAGCCACAAACTTGTGTACTACTGCAGTTTCTAGCTTCATGACCAAATCCTAGGCATTTAAAACATTGCTTAATAGGGGACTGGTCACAGGCTCTGATGACCTGATAGCCCACTCTCACTCTATTGTCCCTTAGTGCCTTCCAAATCGCAGGGCTGGCCTCTAATATGACATTTGAGAGACACCCATTTCTATGCTTTGTCCTTCGTAAGACTCTGAGGCTCTCTTCCTCGACCTCTCTCAGCACATCAGAGTTTTGCTTCCTGATTGCCTCCACGAGCTTGTCATTGCTGATGTCATTTGTGACACCACTCAACCTAAGTTGTGGCAGCTTTGGAGGCGGTTCAGTGATGGTGTATTCCTTACTTAGCTTCTTGATGGCCGAGCTCATCTTGTTTTTATCGCTATCTGAGCCAACCGTGAAGACCACCTTGGAGTTGCGTCCTTTTCGTAACCCATTAATCGCAATTCCAAGTCCCGCAACGTCCACACCCTTTTTTATATCTGTGATTATATCGTCACTAGATTTTCGCGGATCGACCGATTCTACCACTACAGCACGCCGCGGTGTAGTTAGGGTATCTACGTATGTCGGAGTTCTGGTAGTTGCAGGACCCGGCCTATGGGGTTCAGCATGGTGCTGTGAGGCTTCATGCTGATGGTCGTGCATGTCTTGCCTCAACACTTCGACTGCAGTCCTTATTGGCCCCACCGTCTCCACGACTGACTCAAATGCCTCTCGCACCTCATTTTTCAGGGATACCACATTGTCCGCCGTCTGTGTGCTGAGAGTTGCCGTGACAAGCGCAGTATTCTGCAAAGCCGCGATTCCGTTCTCAATTCCGGTCATTGGTTGCGCTGGTATCTCTTTCTTTGCCAACTCGGCAACCTCCGACCGCAGGGCTCTCAGCTCCTTCATTACTGGTTCTAAGTCAACCTCAGTAACTGTGGACTTAGATGGTGAAGCAGGCGATACAGGGCGACGGGTGACCTTCTTGGTCTCTTTCTCTTGGACGAGTCGGTTCAGCAAGTCCAGGACGTTGTTGACCTCGGACCTCAACACCCCCATCCAATTTGTCAGTACCGTGTAGTCAGCATCCGTCGTACCCGGCCGAGGTGGGTCCTTTGTGTCAATAGCTGTCCGAAGGGTCTGGAGCTGCTGCTCTAGCCCGTTTATAGCCTTGATTGGGGCATCCAGCTCATAGCTCAGCCATTTCCTGATTGCCTCGCTGTTCTTATGCGTCTCCTCCACAGTGGTCTGGACTATGCTGAGCTTGTCTGCGAGTATACCACGCTGCTCAGCCAACTGTCTCGTGTGGGCTCTCTCGGTGCGAACTAACTCTCTCGCAGCGCGGGCCTTTTCCTTTTCGAGGGCCATTCTGTGCCGCGCTCGTGACTCCGCCAGCGACAGTGCCAGTTCGTACATGGATTGGAGACAATCAATGGTTGTGGCCTTATTCTCCCTCTTCATGTTTCCTGCTGTCTCCACTGCTTCCTTGGCTGTCAGGAATAGCTCGTTCGCACGGGCCGCAGCTCTATCCATGGAGACCCCACCCCATCCCAGGGTAGGAGGGAGCATGGATCGTCGACTGACGACGCTCTCCAAATCCGACCAGTCATCCTCTAGTCCTGACATGACCCTAGGAATCCCCAACTGGTCGAGTTCTTCATCCAGCTCCTCCTGGGTAAGAGGTGGTTTCTCGGAAACTGGACTCTCCGTTCCCTCCCGCACTGTTTGAAACTCGGACTGTTTCGATGGGCTTATCTCCGGATCTAGATTGGATTCAGCCCGTATCTCCGCTGTCGCCCTCTGTACCATGGCCTTAATGCGCAAAGGCTCCGGTCGATACCCCTTTGACCTGACTGACCTGGGCTTAGGTATCTGAGGAGCTTCCGCGTTTGACACGGATGATGCCGTCGCTCCTTCAGAGCCAGCAGCAGAAGGTCCGCTTTCTTCCTCCAGCAACCAGATATCCTCGGACAGAAGAGGTGAGGTAATACTGGCCTCCAGATCCACAGAGGCGGCTCCTGAGAGGGCCTGCGCCACCTGTACGTCGAGAGGCGCCTCCACCAATTCCATCGCGTCAGGCTCCTGGGCCGCACTCGGAAGATTCGGAGGCACAGCAGGTAACTCCGGGTTTGCCTTGACAGCTGGAACCACCTTCAGTGTATCCGCAACTTTCGGGGTTTTACGGATCGGGGTGCGCGCCCAGGGGGAAGCTCGGGTCGGATTTAATGGAACCTTACGCTTTCGTGTCTGTTGAGCTGATGCAGTTGAGAGAGGTGAGTAATACACCACCGGCTTCCTAACACGGCCCTTGGCCGATCCCCTTGTAGACTGAGAGGACTGTGAAGCCGACGACATCGTGACCCAAATAAAAGACCCTCCGTATTGTCGTACCTCCCTCTATCCTGATCCAGTCGAATCTCGGTCCACCTGGGATGTGGTCTGAGGTGGTCCGGAAATAGGCCCCAGACGTAGAGGAGCTTTTGCTGGGCGTAACAGTGGAAATCCCAACTCTCTACGGTCTCCGGTTCCGGAGCTATGAGCTGTTTTGCAAAAACAAGATGGCGGACCAAAATGGCCGCCAGATCTTGTTTCGGCAATATCTTCAGAACCGAGGGTCCCAGAGAAAAAAGGAAAAGTTCACCGAACTCAGCTACTCCTTGTGCGTCGGACCGCGTCGAAATCCAGTGTCCGAAATTCGACCTCGCGGATCGCTTCCGAGACACCCCCAAAGGGTGAGCGACACCTCGGAAAGGTCAGCTCCGAAAATCCCGTCTCGATCGGACTCCTGGTTCCAGAGATATGGACTGTTTTCCAAAAACAAAATGGCGGACCAAAATGGCCGCCGGATTTTGTTTCAGCGATATCTCCGGAACCAAGGGTCGCAGAGACACAGGAAAAAGTCTACTGACCTCGGCTGCTTGACGTGCGTCGAATTGTGTCGAAATCTGGCAACAAAACTTTGGGCGCTCGGAACAGCCTCGGAGCACACGCGTCGGGTAGAGGACGACACCGGAAGGTCAGCGGTGAAAACCCGGTCTTGATAGGACGTCTGGTTACGGAGATACGACCACTTTCACAAAAACAAGATGGCGAAACAAAATGGCGGCCGGTTTTTGTTTCGTCAATATCTCCGGAACCAGTGGTCGCAGGGACGCGGGAAAAAGTCCACTGACCTTGGCCGTCCTTAGTGCGTCGTGTCACGCTGGAATCCGGCCCCGAACTTCCGAACCCTCCGATCAGCCCCGGAGCCCTTGCGTTACGTAGAGGGCGCCGTCGGAACACCAGACCTGAAAACCCCGTCTCAATAGGACGTCCGGTTGCGGAGATACGGCCACTTTTACAAAAACAAAATGGCGGCACAAAATGGCCGCCAAGTTTTTGATCGCTCGTAGCTCCGCTCCCAGAGGTCGTAGGAGCTCGGGAAAAACTCTGGGGCGCTCACCTTCGTGCCCGCTGTAGGCTCCTGGGCTCGGTTTAGCTCGAAAATTGCGATTCCGAATTCCTGCGATCTCGCACTCTGAATAGGTAGAGGCAGCCACGGAGTACCCAGTGTCAAAAACCCCGCCCGCGTACGACGTCCGGTACCGGAGATATCCGCGAAAGAAAAATCCAAGATGGTCGCCAAAATGGCGGCTATTTGGACAAACCTGGTTTTCTCAGCTCTCCGGTGCCCCAGGAGGGTCGAGTTTGGGTTCTCCGAGCTCGGCTGGCCTCAGGCTACGTACCTAAGGTGGGGTCACAGCGGTCCAGGGCTTGTTTCAGGAAATGTCCTGAAAATTCCTGAAACCGCTGTGTCTTCCCAGCACGTGGTCCAATCGCCTTCTGGATGGTGGCAATCGACAGGGCTCGTCAGTCCACGGCTTTCAGGTGTCTAAGAAAGTCAAATATCCCCCCCTTTCAGGAGATAAAGGAGGGGGAAGAAAAAACTTACTTTTTTGAATAACTCCCGAACCGAAGTAGATAAAAATGTGGAATTTATAGGGAAGGTAGAGTAGTACGTACGGTATCGTTCTATGCAGATAAAACCCGCGCGCCAGGTACAGGGACTCCGAAATTAAGTTTTAAAAATAAAATTTTTAAGCCTTTGCTGTACCCTCACCTTATCCGCTAAAAATCCACTCTAAGCGGGATCATATAGAACTTAACCTACTTATTATATACAATTCATATATATACACATAAATCAAAAATTGAAGAATAATAAGCTATTTGAACAATTTTTCGTATTTTCAGGCTAAGCTTAAAAACCGCTTGCCTGAAAAATCTGAAAAATTATTAAAAAGTTGCGCTAGCAGGTGCTTGGCACCATGAAATTTTTAAAACCCGCGCGCCACAGATATTTATTGATTTATTGACAAAATAAAAACTTAAATTCTAATTAGCGTAGTTAGTCTGCCCATGCGACTAAAAATCGGATCGAAACGGTTTTGTGGTGGCCGCGGTAAGGTGCACCAGATGGCACCTCGAGATCTTCAAGAAAGCCTTCGGATCACTGACCTCGTGGCCACGTGGTTTTCAGACTTTCCTGAATAACTCGCAGGTGCGCGGTCCGAAAAATCCCAAATTTGGGCAGGGAGTGGGCATGCAGAGGGCGCAAAAAGTGGCACTTGAAAATCAAGGGGGCACAGATCTAAAACGTGCAGCGTTAGCAAAAAACTGTTTCGTGAAATTTAAACTAACCTCAAAAAACAGGTTTTTCTGCCTTTAAACGCTGAAATTTTCAGACCGAAGTCTGAAAATAGGTCCACACTGTAATCCAAAAAATTGCGCACTCACTGACACCTCACTCACACACACAGGACCACTTTTACTATTTATTTTTAATTTTTTTCGAGGGAGCAGTAAGTTTTTCCTGCTTACTCGGCCGCGGGAGGACGCAGACTCCTGCCGTGGGAGGTTAGGTTAGGTTAGGTTAGGTTAGGTTAGGTTTTTTTTTTTTTTTTTTTTTTTTTCCGAGGGTAGGGGGGAATCCTCATGGATCCCGCGAGGCACGGGCCCCGCGGGTATGTCCGACTCCGCCTTGGCGACCTACGGACTAAACCCCCCTCCCTTTTTGCCAATACTCCTCCGATGTATTTCGGAGACCTTTTTCGGGTTGGCTTATTGTAGCAGCATGGTTTTTATAATATCACTAGTTTCAATAATTAATTGTTAATATGTATAATAAAATCATGTCAAAATAAAATAGTCAAATAATTATTCATTTTGTATAAATCGTCATAATATCATATTGTATAATAATCGTAATAATTCAATAGTGTAAAAATAAAACAAGTAAAATACATCACATTGTATAATTATTATAATAACTTTGTAGTACGCATAATGTTAATTTCAGTTAATAGATTTACATTTTATTTATTTTGTAATTGTAATGAGACACGGGAAGAATTATTGTTCTCGTGTCTTATTCCTATTTATTACATCCTGCGCTACTTTTGTGCAGAATGCTAGCAGGCACGGCCTGGACTCTTTTCCGGCCATCATTTCACACAATGATGTTCTGGTTAATGCCATGTTGGTTGCTGATTCCAGGTCGTGCCTGTCAGCACCATATTTAGGGCACTCAAGTATCAAGTGCTCTATCGTCTCTTCTTTTTCAGGGTCACAGGCGCATGAGGGATTGTCCTTGCACTTAAAACGAGTTAAATACGCTGAGAACCCCCCATGACCGGTCAACACCTGCGTCAGTACAGGGGTAAGTTTGAACTTGTTCACTATTCTGTGAGCGTCTACTACGTTCGGTAAAAAGAGTTTGGTGAGCTGAGCTGTATTTCCTTCGATGTATCGCGAGTTCCATTTTTCTACGGTATACCTCCTTATTTCACTCTTCGCGTACGAGACAGGGCACTTGTCGTAGTGCGCGGAGGTTTTTATATTTAGGGCTGCTTGCTTAGCTAGTTCGTCTGCCCGCTCGTTTCCTGGGACTCCGACGTGCGCCTTCACCCAGTATAGCCTTATATCGCATCCCTTGGTCTTTAACGCGGCAATGTTCTTCCTGATCTTAAAGGCCAGAGGGTGAAAGGTATCTGGGTTTTGGACGATTTGAAGAGCAGACTTCGAGTCGCTCAGCACGGCTACCGCACTTTGCTTCTCTTTCAGCAGCTGTTCTGTGGCTTGATAAAGTGCGTATAGCTCGGCTTGGAAAACCGTGCAGAACGACTCGAGTTTCATCTTCTTCGTCTTTGTCTCCGTCCCGTTTCTCCAGTATGTGTATGCTGCACCGACTTTCCCCTCCAATTTACTTCCATCCGTGTAAATTTGGATTTCCGGGAGTTCATGTTGTTCTAGGTTTTCAGGCAGCATATTATCATCCAAGCAGACGAACTCGATATATTCCTCCTCAGCCGGATGCCTAGCTTGGAGGAAGCTTACGCGCTTCTCCATTTCCCTTTTGCCGTAGTCCATGGTCGTCGGATTGCCTCTCTTCGCCTCATACAGCTGAGCCGCTTCTCGGATTCGGAGGTCCAGAGGAAGCAATCCAGCCAATACAAGCGCCCCATGGAGAGGCACAGTTCGGTACGCCTTACAAATCTTCTGGACGAATCCACGCTGGATGGTGTTCAGCTGCTTTTGCACCATAATCTTGTCCGCCGCTAGAGCCCACACGCTCGAGGCGTACATGATGATAGGCTCTATCACCGCTACGTATATTGCCCTGATGATCTCCGGGTTCAGCCCCCACTCAATTTTCGCCGTTTTCGCCAGCTGCTTGTAGATATCCGCGGCCTTACGACAGACGTTTGCCACGTGTTTATTAAAGGTGAGCTTTTTGTCTATCGTAAGGCCGAGCAGCTTTATTTCGTCTACGACGGGTAGATCTACCCCCCCCATGTGCATGATTGGGGTATCAAACTTGAGTTTGTTGGTAATTATCATGGCGTTAGTTTTGTGTGCCGCAAATCTAAGTTTGCTTTTGATACCCCATTCATGCACATACGCGAGGGTCTCGTTGACTTGTCCCTGTATAGTGGTGGCTGATTTCCCGGAGAACATCAGTACAACGTCGTCCGCGAACGCCTGCACATGTACACCTCGTGCGACCAGGTCATCGAGCAGAGGATTTAGCAGCAAGTTCCAGAACGTGGGTCCCCCTATCGACCCCTGAACGCAACCCTTTTCCGTAGCCTTGGTGATGGATTTTCCCGCGTAGTTTACCACTACTCTTCTCTCCTCCAGGTAGTGGTTCACCAGCCTTCTAAGGTTTAGCGGACACTTCATCTCCATGAGCTGACATTTGATGGCTGGCCACCATGCACTGTCAAACGCCCCCTCGATATCGAGTGACACGATGACCATCAGCTCCTTCTGTTGCAGGTTTTCGCGGATTCTTTGCATGAGGTCGTATAGTGCGTCCTCGGTACTTCGCTGTGGGACAAAGCCGTACTGTCTGGGGTTAGTCTTTGGTAGTAAGTGCCATCTGATCCTCCTTACCATAATTTTTTCGAGAACTTTCCCCAGAACTGACAATAGCCCAATCGGTCGGTACGACTTTGCCTGGCTGTAATCGCTTTTCCCGGGTTTACGCAACACTACGACCTCTGCCTCTTTCCAGGGTGATGGGAAGCAGGACAGGGACAGACACTTGTTTAGCACTGCCAGGAAGACTTCTTTCGCGGCTAATATTGCTCTCATGCAGATATCAGCCGTGAATCCATCCGGTCCTGGGGCCTTCTTGGGATCAAAGCTATCGAGGGTTCTTTTTAATTCGGCCATCGAGAACGGTGGGTCATCCTGGTCATCTGGAATTGCGTCGCAAATTGCACCTGCCGTTCTTCTAATTGCTTTGTGGATATTACTATCCACGCCGCGATCATCATCCGGGAAAAATGTATTTGCAAGCAATTCGACAGATTCTTCTGGACCCAGTACCGTTCCGTTTTCCTCTAATAACTGATCCTCCTGCCTCCCTGTCTTTCTTCTTATCACCCTGTATACCCTGTCCCACATGCTTTCCTTGTCCTGCTTTGTACAGTTCTCTTTCCAGCTGTCTGTTTGTGCCTTGTCCGCTGCCAACTCAAATGTTTTTACTGCTTCCAGGTAATCATTCACCGCGTGTTCCCGTCTTCGAGGTGCTGCACAATGGATCCTGCGTCGCATCCTGATTGCGGCACCCTTCAAGCGCTCCAGTTCATCGGTCCACCAAGGTAAGTAATCTAGTTTATTTTTGTGTTTAATTAATGGGATTGAATTTTCACATGCTTTTTTAATACTATTTATATATTTACTAATTACTATCTCCAATTGTTCTATGTTTTCTAATTTTTCTATATTATCTAACGTTATACTAGGTTAGGTTAGGTTAGGTTAGGTTGGGGTGCAATGCCAGGATACCTCCACGTTGCCTCGGGTGCTGCAATTCCCTCTTAATGCTTGCATTCGGGGGGAAGGGCAGCACCTGGACCGGTGCACCCTGGGCAACGGTTAACAACTTTCCTTCGGGGATCTTGTTAGCCGTTGGCGAAATTCCTGGCAGGGGGGGGGCCTCTCTGCGATCCCTATGCCTCGGCATAGGGCGCAGCAGAGAGGCGGGGACTCGCACCGTCGCATCCTTGGCATGGGAGGCGGTGGTGCGAGTCAAGGCGGCCTCTCGTTGTTGAGCAATCAGCCATGCTCGACAATGGGAGGACCGGGGAGGTGGTCCCTCTTCTGTTCGCAGGGGGGGGACCAAGGAGCGGGGGAGGGAGTGTCCTATCGCTCTCTCGCTCCAGAGGGTGGGGCGATGTCCAGGAGTAAGCGGCATCGCCCCTGGTGAGGGAGGGGCTTAAAAGCCCCTCCGGGAGGGGGCTTTATACACCCCCCCCCGAGGAGGAGCGCGCGCCGTCACCTTTGGTCGGAGGGGCGACGGTGGCGCGCTAGTGGGCAGCAGGCGGCTGCAGGTTCGGCCTCTCACCGTCGATTCGTTGCGTCCGTCTCGACGAGGAGAGGCCCGGGGAGGTAAGGGGCGGGGGAGAGAGATTGCCATCCTCTCGCTCCTCCGCTCCAGAGGGCGGGGGCGATGCCCCGTTGTAGCCCCGGGACATCGCTATCGCTCTCGCGAATAAAGGAGGGGCTTTGTACACCCCTCCAGGGAGGGGGCTTTATACACCCCCCCCGTGGAGGAAATCGCGCCGACGTCTCTGAGGGCCGGAGGCGGCGGCGCGAGTGGCAGCAGGTGGCTGCAGAATTGGCCTCTCACCGTCGACCGTCTTGCTAGGAGCGCTCGACGAGGAGAGGTCTGGGGAGGGGGCTTTATACACCCCCCCCCGTGGAGGAGCTCGCGCCGTCGTCTCCCTGCCTATTGCGGCAGACAACGGCGCAAGTTAGGGGCGTGGGAAAGAGAACGGAGTACTCTCTCTCCCCCGCTCCTGAGGGCGCGGTGACGGAACCGGGATTAAACTCCTGACTCCGTCGCTGCGGCGGGGACTCGGGGCGCTGGATGTGGGCCATCCAACGTCCCAAACAGGGTCCCCCAGAGGAGTTGGTGCCCCAGATGTTCCGGGGCATCACTCGAGGAGGAGGAGGGGCTTTATACACCCCTCCGGGAGGGGGCTTTATACACCCCCCCCCCGAGGAGGGCTCGCTCCTGCGAGCAACAGCGCAAGCGGGGCTGCGGAGAATGCGCAAGCGGGCCCGCGGCCCCGCTTCCAGCTGAGTAGGCGGAACATCGTGGAGGTTTTAGTCGGTATGGGTGTCCCTTCTGGGCATCGAGCCCGACACTACCCGTGGCCGACCCAGCCGCGGGTGTGCGTAAATGCATTTCCCCCACGTTAAAAAAAAAAAAAAAAAAAAAAAAAAAAAAAAAAAGGTTAGGTTAGGTTAGGTTAGGTTAGGTTAGGTTAGGTTAGGTTAGGTTTCCCCGACAGAGATCCCCTCCACAACCCTCCGACGATGGCATCGCCCTTCCCCGTCCCTGAGGCAGACTCAGCGGACTCCATCCCACCTCTGACGGAGGCGGAGATGGAGGTCGCGGTCGCACGCCTACGGGGCAAGAGGACCGCCCCGGGTCCTGATGGGATCCCGGGGCGGGTCCTCAGGATAGCCCTGGAGGAGATGGGCGATCGGCTTCGGGAACTGTTCGACGCGTGCCTCACGTCCGGACGATTCCCGAAGCCATGGAAGGACGGCCGATTGTGCCTGTTGCGGAAGGAGGGTCGTCCTGCTGACTCCCCTTCCGCATACAGGCCCATCGTCTTGCTGGATGACACGGGTAAGCTGCTAGAACGTGTGGTAGCCGCCCGTGTCATCCAGCACTTGGAGGGTACTGGGCCTGGGTTGTCGGAGGCCCAGTATGGGTTCAGAGCGGGGCGGTCTACTATAGACGCCCTGCTCTGGCTCAAGGGGTGGACGCAGGATGCGGTCGGCGGGGGGGAAAAGGCGTTGGCTGTCTCGCTCGACATAGCCAACGCCTTCAACAGCCTCCCGCATGGAACGATACAGGAGGCGCTCCGTTACCACGGTGTGCCCCTGTATCTGCGGAGGCTGTTGGCCGACTACCTCCAGGACCGCGAGGTCCTGGTGGAAGGGCGCGACGGTTTGAGGCACCGTCGCGTCTCCTGCGGGGTTCCACAGGGGTCGGTACTGGGACCGATCCTGTGGAACATTGGCTACGACTGGGTGCTGCGTGGCATGCTGCCTGCAAACATGCGGGTTGTGTGCTACGCAGACGACACCCTGGTCGTAGTCAAGGGGAGGGACCTCAGGGAGACGGTGCGGCTGGCCACGGTGGGAACAACCCTCGTGGTCGACCGCATCCGCTCTCTGGGACTGGAGGTTGCCCTCTCCAAGACCGAGGCCCTGTTGTTCCACGGGCCTCGGGGGGGACCCCCTCCAGGAACGCGGGTGCTTCTGGATGGGGTCCCGGTCCCGGTTGGGACCCAGATGAAATATCTGGGTCTCATCCTGGACGGGAGGTGGACTTTTGGGGCCCACTTTACTCAACTGGCCCCAAAAGTCATAGGAGCGGCCGCCGCTCTGGGGAGGCTGCTGCCCAACGTGGGTGGCCCGAACGCCACATGCCGCCGGCTGTACTCCGGAGTGATCCGGAGTATGGCCATGTACGGGGCACCGGTCTGGGTGGACGCCCTCGGTCGCAATAACAAGGCCCTGCTGCGACGTCCGCAGCGGGTCATTGCGACGAGGGCAATCCGCGGATACCGGACGGTGTCCTGGACGGCGGCTTGTGTGCTGGCCAGTGATCCCCCCTGGGAGCTCGAAGCGGAGACCCTCGCCGAAGTTTACCACTTCGTGGCGGCGAGAAGGTCCCGTGGAGAGCCCCCAGCGTGGGGGGAGGTCAAGCGCCTGCGAAAGCAGGCGCGGGCCGCCCTGTTGCGGCGGTGGACGGAGGACCTGGCTCCACCGGTCCCTGGACAGAGGACGGTGGAGGCCATCCGCCCGGTCCTCCGGGAGTGGGTGCGGCGGCCCTTTGGGTCGCTGACGTTCCGTTTGGTGCAGGTGCTTTCCGGACATGGATGTTTTGGAAAGTACCTGCATCAAATTGCGAGACGGGAGGCGACCCCGGCCTGCCACGAATGTGGGGCGCCAGAGGACACGGCGCCCCACACGCTGGAGGTGTGCGCTGCTTGGGACTCCGAGCGGCGCACACTTTCAGCGGTCGTTGGCCGGGACCTCTCGTTGCCGAGCGTGGTGAAAGCCATGCTCGGCAGCGAGAGTGCGTGGCAGGCCACGGTCTCCTTCTGCGAGAGGGTGATGACGCAGAAGGAGGCCGCGGAGCGGGTCAGGGAGGATAATACCAACTCTGACCCCCTCCGGCGCAGACGGGTGGGGAGACGGAGGAGGCGCTTCATTGAGCGCTTTCTCCATCCCCCGTAGTGGGGCCAGTGGCGGAGAGTCGGGGGACTCTCCGCTGCACTTACATGGCCCCACACGTCTGGTGGGCAACTGAGGTGAAAGGTTGCCCACCCACTGGCGCAGAGGCCCGGAAGGGCCTACCGCCGGGGCGAGATGGTTAATGCAGTGCGTCTCCATCTCGCCCCATCCCGGCGGCGGTCGGATCACGGGGGGGTTTTAGTGGGTTCGAGTCCCACATACCCCCTGCCACCACCCCCGTGGTGGCAGGGAAGTGCGAGGGCATTTCCCCCCCTCAAAAAAAAAAAAAAAAAAAAGGTTAGGTTAGGTTAGGTTAGGTTAGGTTAGGTTAGGTTAGGTTAGGTTGGGGTGCAATGTCAGGATACCTCCACGAAACCCCGGGTGTTGTAGTTCCTCTTGAATGCTTGCATTCGGGGGGAAGGGCAACACTTGGCTCGGTGCACCCTGGGCAACGGTTAATAACTTTCCTTCGGGGATCTTGTTAGCCGTTGGCTGAATTCCTGGCGGGGTCTCTCTGCGATCCCTATGCCGTGGCATAGGGTGCAGCAGAGAGACGGGGAGCGCGCGGTCACAGCCTGTGACCATGCGCAGGACTTGCAACGGCGCCCTGGACAGTCTGGGAAGCGGTGGTGCAAGTCGGGGGGCTCGCGTCGGCGTCTCGGCCATATGCCGAGTAGCGGCGACGCGAGCGAGCAGCTTTGCTGCAGCGGACCTTCGGGTCGCGGGATGGCAGGCCTGCAAGGCCTGCGGCGCGGCGGGGAGGGTCAATCCGGCCACCCCGTCGGGCAGTCAGAGGAAGCAGTTTTGTCTGCTGAGGACCTACGGGTCGGAGTGTGGTGCTGTGGCGAAAGCCGGCAGCGTGGAGTAGTCCGCACAAGCTACTCTCCCGGCAACCTTGATGCCTTCCGCAACAACCCTCGTTGCGTGATAAGAGGATACGTGGGGGTATTCAAGGCCCGAAGGGGGCTTGCCTTAACTGGCCGGCCCCAGAGAGAATGGAAAACTCGACATAAACCCGTGAGAACACACGTAACACCCTGCGGATACCTGGGGACCTCCGCAGTATGTACCCTTGTCCCCCGGAATGGGAGTAACCCGGGGGATCGACCTGTATATCGGCCCGACTCGTGGGAACAACAAATGATGTCTGAAAATATAAAAAAACCAAGCGATGTAAATGTTAAATATAGCAGAAGGGCGCCGGGCGCCAAAGAGGGAAACAGCGACGCTGAGTGTCAGCTGTTTAAAAGTCTATCGGAATCATCCGATTCCGACGTGAGCCTGAAGACTGTGTCGTCAGGCTCCGTCAGTGGAGGGCTCTGGCGGAAACGCCAAAGAGCAGCCGTGGACGGGGACTCCTCAGACGAGGTTTCCACGCCCAAAATGGCGACAGCGCGGCGCGGTCGAGGCCGCCCGCCAACAACCGGGCAGTACGTCGGCCTGGCGAAAGCCAAGGCCGAGCTGAACAAGGCCCGAGAAGAGGAGCTGCGCTTAATCGCAGAAAAGGAGATGGCAGAGGATCTGCAGAAGAAAAAAGAGGCGAATATCGCCTTCTTTAAGAAGGCAGGTCCGGATCCTCTGCCAGAGGAGGAGGTGCGAGGGAGAGATGCCGCCCAACTTGAGTGGATGGTGCTGGACTCCGTGGACACAATAACTAAGATTGCCACGAAGTCCAGCAATCTGAAGGGGACGTATGTCAAGGCCCTCAAAAAAGCGGCGGGCATCATCCGGGCCTCCTTCGAGGAGACAAAGGAGAGGGCCATGACGGAGGAGGTGCGCCTCCTCGTCGCGGCCAACAAACAGCTCACGTCGGAGCTTAAACAACTCCGACGTGAGATGGAGGAGATGCGAGCCTCCCAACAGAGGCCCACACCCGTCCCGGCTCCGCCGGTGCAGCCAGCGGCGGCAGTCCAGCCTGCAGCCCTTGAAGACGTGCTGCAAAAGGTCATGGTGCAGGTGGGCACCATGATCAGCGCACGCTTTGAGGGCTTAGAAGATCGGCTTCTCCCTGAGAAGCGCCTCAGGCCGCCGCTGGCCGCCGACAGGCGTAGAGAAAAGGCAGAACAGCTGCCAAGTACGTCGGCTGCCCCCCAGGCACCGACAGTTGAGCCACAGCCCGGCCCATCCAAAGCTGCCAAGCCCAAGAAGGGCAAAGGCAAAGGCAAGGGTGGCCCTGCTCCTGTCGCCGTGGTGCCAGTGCCGGCCCCAGCTCCACCCCCTCCAGCACCGTTGGCCTGGACGGAGGTGGTGAAGAGGAAGAAGAAGCGCGCCGAAACCTCTGGCCCTGCCAATCCCCGACCAAGGTCGGTGGCCCCGGAGCGAGCCCAGGTCGTGAGGGCAGCAAGGAAACCTGCTCCCCTCACAACCCTAAAGGCAAAGGCGGCCAAACTCCGCCCTCCCCGCACAGCAGCCGTGGTAATCACGCTGCTGCCAGGGGCGGAGGAGAAGGGTTTGACCTACTCCAAGGTGCTCGCGGAGGGCAAGCGATGCGTAGACCTCGGCGCGCTGGGAGTCCCCCCCCTGAGGATGAGAACGGCGGCCACAGGGGCCCGCATCCTCGAGGTCCCTGGGGCCGAAAAGGCTCAGAAGGCAGACTCCCTGGCTGAGAAGCTAAGGGAGACCTTCCAGGGGGTGGAGGAGATCCGAGTCTCCAGGCCGGTCACCATGACGGATATGCGGGTGAGCGGACTGGACGACTCGATCGGGACCGAGGAGCTGACGGAAGCTCTCGCCAAGGCTGGAGGGTGTCCGACCCAGGAGGTCAAGGTCGGCACCATTAAAACGGGGCCAAGAGGTATGGGGTCTGCAGTGGTGCGCTGCCCCACAACGGCAGCAAAGAACATTGCGGCCGGAGGACGGCTCCTCGTCGGCTGGGTCTCGGCCCAAGTCCAGATTCTGGACGCGAGACCCCGCCGATGCTATCGGTGCCTTGCAATGGGCCACGTCAGGGCCCAGTGCAAGTCAGAAGTTGACCGCAGCGATGAATGTCATCGCTGCGGTCAAAAGGGTCACAAGGCCAGCGATTGTGCCGCCCCCCCACACTGCACTGTTTGTGCAGCTGTGGGCAGGGCCGCAAATCACCTCTCCGGGGGCAAGGCATGCGCCAAGCCCCCGACGAAAACAGAGCCGCGACGCAAGTCCGCTGCGACTGAGGCTAAGGCCAAGTCGCAGCCGACTCCTTCCGTAGCCACAACGGAACAGGCGGTGCGCATGGAGGAAAGTTAGTATGGCCCTAACTTTCCTCCAGGCGAATATCAACCACTCTGCCCGGGCCCAGGATCTTTTGCTCCAAGCCCTGGCAGAGCGGGTGATACAAATAGGTGTGGTCGCCGAGCCCTACCGAGTTCCGCCCAGGTCCGATTGGGTGGGGGACCTGGACGGCTCGGTGGCAATCACGGCCCAATCGCCGGCGCGGTCTTGTCCCTTGAAGGCGATGGCTGGGGGCCGAGGATACGCCGTCGCAAGTGTGGGGGAGATGGTGATTGTGGGGGTGTACCACTCCCCTAACAGGCCTCTCCACGAGCTCGAAGCCCTCCTCGAAGAGGTGGGCACGGTCGCGAGCAGAAACCGTCCCAGACCGGTTATTGTCCTCGGAGACCTCAACGCGAAGTCATCCGCGTGGGGATCTCCGATGACAGATGCGCGGGGTACTGCCGTCGCGGAATGGCTAACCGTGACGGGCCTGTGCGTCCTTAACCGGGGGACGGAGCACACGTGCGTGCGCCGACGGGGTGGCTCAGTGGTCGACGTGACCTTTGCCACCCCTGAGCTTGCACGACGCGTACGTGACTGGGAGGTGCTAGTGGACGAGGAGACGCTCTCCGATCACCGCTACATTCGGTTCAGCGTCTCCTCGCCCACAACCTTCGTGGAGGGGCCTGTTGGGTCCGGCCCGAGGTGGGTCCTTAAACGCCTGGACTCGGAGGTGCTGCAGGAGGCAGCGATTGTCCAGGCGTGGAACGCTCCACCTGCGGAGCCGGTCAGTGTAGATGCCGAGGCGGATGCGCTTTGCGAGGCCATGGCGCGCGTGTGCGACGCAGCCATGCCCCGCGCCAGGGCCTCGCAGACCAAACGCCAGGTGTATTGGTGGTCGGACGAGATTGCAGAGCTCCGCCGCCGCTGCGTAGGGAGGCGCCGCCGGTACCAGAGGTACCGCCGCAGACGGCGCCGAGAGACGGAGGAGCTGGACCACCTTTACACCGCCTACAGGGAGGCATCGAAAGCCCTCCGTGTCGCCATCGACGAGGCCAAGGCTAGGGCCTGGCGGGAGCTGCTGCAGACGCTCGAGCTGGATCCGTGGGGAAGGCCGTACAGGTTGGCGAGGCAAAGGCTTCGCCCCTGGGCACCCCCGGTGACCTCAACGCTCGCGCCTGCAGTCCTGCAGCAGGTGGTCGAGGGACTGTTCCCTGTGGCCCCAGGGACCGAGTTCGTCCCTCCCACCGCGGTGGTCGATGGCGACACGGAAGGGCTTGATTCACTCAGCTCCCCTTCTGAAGTCTCGGAAGGGGAGCTGGGCGCAGCCATCCTCAGGATGAGGGCCAAGAACACGGCGCCGGGCCTTGATGGCATACACGGTCGCGCGTGGGCCCTCGCTGAGGATGCTCTAGGGCCTCGAATAAGGGCACTGTTCGGCCGCTGCCTCGAGGAGGGGAGGTTCCCCCGGCGGTGGAAGGGGGGCAGGCTCGTCCTCATTCGTAAGGAGGGGCGCCCTGAGGACGAGCCTGCGGGTTACCGTCCGATCGTGCTGCTTGATGAGGCCGGCAAGCTACTGGAGCGAGTCGTCGCTGCCCGCCTTATCAAGCACCTGGAGAGGACTGGTCCCGACCTAGCGGAAGAGCAGTACGGATTCCGGAGAGGTCGCTCGACGCTTGATGCTATTGCACGTGTCCGCGACCTCTCCGTCGAGGCGTGCTCCAGCGGCGGCGTCATGTTGGCGGTGTCTTTAGACATCGCCAACGCCTTTAACACGCTGCCCTGGAGCACAATTTTGGAGGGGCTGAGGTATCATAGGATACCTCAGTACCTGCAGCGCCTCGTCGGGGACTACCTCTCCTATAGAGAGGTAGTCTTTCCGACGATGCAAGGTGAGGGACGTAGCCCCATGACGCGCGGCGTTCCACAGGGGTCTGTTTTAGGGCCTCTTCTGTGGAACGTCGGGTATGACTGGGTCCTTCGGGGCGCTAACCTTCATGGCGTCGGCGTCATTTGTTATGCCGACGACACGCTGGTTACCGCCCGGGGAAGGACTTTCAGAGACGCGTCCATCCTTGCCACCGCCGCAGTCGCTGCGGTGGTGGCCAGGATCCGACGGTTGGGCCTGGAGGTGGCGCTCCACAAATCCGAGGCCATATGTTTTCATGGGCCTCGGGGGGCGCCACCTGCAGGCTCCAACATCGTCGTGGGGGGAACCTCCATTGCTGTCCGCTCGTCGCTCAAGTATTTGGGCGTCGTGCTTGACAGCAAATGGAGGTTCGGAGAGCATCTGCGGCGGCTGTCCCCCAAGCTTATGGGGACAGCCGCCGCATTGAGCCGGCTACTCCCGAACCTGGGAGGCGGAGGGGGCACCTGCCGCCACCTTTACATGGCGGTAGTGAGATCGATGGCCCTCTACGGCGCTCCGATCTGGGCCGGATCTTTGAGTCCCCGGGAGACCTCTACACTCCTGAGGGCTCAAAGAGTCATGGCGGTGAGAGTGTGCCGGGGCTACCGCACACTCTCACACGAGGTGGCCTGCATCCTCGCGGGCTCCCTTCCATGGGACCAGGAGGCGGACGTCCTGACAACCGTGTACCAGCGAAGAGCCCGCGCACGGACCGAAGACCTGCGGCCTATGCCGCAGGAGGTCGCGCACTGGCGCACGGAGGCCAGGGCGGCTGCTCTGGTCGCATGGAAGGAGCGGCTCCCGCTGGGACTCACGCGGAGGGGGGCTGGAGCACAACGCCTTATTGAGGCGATCCAGCCCGTACTCGAGGAGTGGGTCCAACGGGAGCACGGAGCCCTGACCTTCCGCCTGACGCAGGTCCTCTCGGGGCACGGGTGCTTCGGGAGATACCTGTGTAACGTGGCCAGGCGGGAGGCGACCCCGGCATGCCTCCGGTGCGGCTGTGCAGAAGATACTGCGCAGCACGTGCTGGAGACGTGCCCGGGTGAGGAGGAGCCGCGACGGTCCCTAGTCGCGGTCGTGGGGACAGACCTTTCGTTGCCGACCATCTTGAGAAAGATGCTCGACGACGAGAGGTGCTGGGAGGCCATGGCCTCCTTCTGCGAGACTGTTGTTTCTCAGAGGGAGGCCGAGGAGCGGGAGAGAGAGAGAGACCCTCTCGCTCCTCCGCTCCGGAGGGCGCGGACACGGAGACGGGCGATCGTGCACAGGTGGAACATCGTGGAGGTTTTAGTCGGTATGGGTGCCTTACTGGCATCGAGCCCGACACTACCCGTGGCCGACCCAGCCGCGGGTGTGCGTAAATGCATTTCCCCCACGTTAAAAAAAAAAAAAAAAAAAAAAAAAAAAAAAAGGTTAGGTTAGGTTAGGTTAGGTTAGGTTAGGTTAGGTTAGGTTAGGTTAGGTTAGGTTTTTTTTTTTTTTTTTTTTTTTTTTTTAAACCTGTCCGGATGCTAGACCCGGCCTGCGAGCTAATACCTCTAACAGTGGTCAGAGACTTTATTTTCTAATTACAATTTCTACTTAATAGGGATTTGGAATTGGGTTTGGACTTCCTACTATATTTTTTATTTCCATCTAGTCATATTTTCATTTATACAGGTTTACATTGTTTATAACATCGAGAGGTTGTGGTACATATTACTTCCGTATTCTATATCTCTTTTGATTACACACCTTTACAATATAGTTTACATATTAGGGTTTTTACATTTGTTTCTTATCTTCTACTATTTAATTCTATGAAGGTTATATATCTAGGGTACAGCTATATTTTACATACAAGGTAATTCTTATGCTGCATTAACATATAACTATTATACATTTTACAGCATACTTATTTATCTATTTATTTTAAATCTATGGCATTTTTACCTACTCTAGACAAATACAACATCAACATATTTTAATGTTATTTGCAGTTTCATCTTCTGGGCTACGATTAATGACAGTTACAACCCTATCAACTTTTGTCGTGTTTTTAGTCTGTTCTATTCGAGGATGTCTACTGTTTGTTTAGGGACTGTTAAGGGTTTTGTTTATTGGATGAGCAATTTGGCCATCAGCTATAGCACTCAGAATCGGATCTAACAGTTCCTGGTGATTTCTATCCAGTTACGTCGTCTTGTACACCGCTTAGTATTCCAACTTGTTGCATTTTCTTACGAAATGTCTCTAGTTGCCTTTGGTGTTCCAAGTCGTTGGGCCATTTACGATTTTGGTGTATCTACCAAGTCCTGTAATCCGATTATCGGCAGCACTAGCAGGGAAATTAACACAGAATTTCCGCTTCCGCTTCACACTCTGCTTTGCGTGCTTCTCACTATTTTGACCTAAATTAGCTTCAGTGACGACCTCAGCAATATGCTATGGTGGCTCTGGCCAGAGCCTCCCATTTTTGCCTAATACTGCAGTCTTCACTGAAGGCGTTGTGCTCCGTGTGGTCTGACTTTGCTCGGACACAGTTGCAGCACGTTGGGGGTACGCCCGCACGCCAGTCCTCGCATTGCTGTTTTAGATGTGGGCCCCCACAGTGACTGCATTTTTCTATCGTTTCTGTACAGAAACGGCGGCCATGACCGTAGCCGAGGCAGAGCGAACACTGTACTAGCGGGGACTGGTCTGAAACCCTTACCCGCTGCAAGTCGATATGCACTGCCTCTGCTTCGATCAGGCGTCGGTACACCCCTGTGGAGACCCTCATGACCACGTGATTTAATAGTGGGTTTCGGGTCTTTTTCCTGTAAATCACCTCATATGATTCTTTGTTCATATCTAGGTCGCGGAAAACGGACTCATTCTGTCTTATTAGTGCCCTCATGATGTCCTCATTGGTGTGGGATTGGAGGACATCTCTGAAGATCACCAGCGGGTCCTTGTTCTTCATTTCCTCGACCTTTAGATTCGTTGATTTACTTATCCTTTCCTTTAGTTTATCCCTTTCGTCCACTGTTTTGCATCCTAGAATCACCCTACTGTCCTTTGCCTTTCTAATTTTCTCTACTCTTACTCCCCCCTCCTTAGCATTGACCACTTTTCTTATTCTGTCCAACACTTCCTCCCCGGTTTCTGTTTCATCGGTAGCAGTTACCGCAACTGAGTGCAGTGTTGCCTGCTCGAAGAACTTTCTTTTTGAGGGTGCAGCCACTATGCTTGCATACGTTTGTTTTGTTACTTTGTCTGCCAGTATTTCTACTTTGTCAGTGTTTTCCTTAATTTGTATTGTATGCTCTTCTAATTTTTTAATAATTTCATTTTTCATATCTTCTATTTTATTATTAACTACTGTCATCTCTTCTCTGTCCTCTGTGTGGCTTTTTCCTCCATCCTCTAAGAGGTCATTGAGTTCGTCAACCTGTGCTCTAAAAATGTCTCTGGTCTTTTCAGTTTCCACCAGTTGCTGATTGAGTCGCTCGATCTCTGTCTTCATCTTGGCTTTTTCAGCCTCCGACTCTCTCAGCATCCGGTAGATAGCTTCGGAGTCATTTAATACATCCAACTTGATGCTTGTTTTGGTGTTTCTAGTGTTGTTCATATGAAACTCTATTCTTTTGAAACACTCATTAGCCTCGATGACCCGGGCGGAGTGTTTTATCTTTTGCACCTTTAATTCTGGCGCAGGCCCAGTCTTAGCTTGGGATGCATTTTCGAGGTTTGTTGTGGCTTCTGGGCTCACCGGTTTTCTTTTGGGGGAGTGTGGCACCTTCGTCTGGATTTCTGCCTTCTCAGCTATTCCAGAGCCAATACTCCTCCTCTCATTTTGGTTTGGGGCTATATTGCCAGCTCCACCAGAGGGTCCTGCCCTACCAGTTATCCCTTCAGCCTTCGATGTGAGGGTCGTCTCTGCCCTGCTCGCAGGATTTACCGCCGTCTTTTTCGGAGTGTGAAATCCAAACATCTTGGATTTGTGCGGTAACAGGTTAGTCAAACAGTAAAAAGTAAAATTGTAAAAGTTGTAAAAGTGGTACTTATATCATATATGTTAAATTGTGTTCTAATATGTTTTTTATGTTTCAGGTCCACTGGAGTGAAGCTGTATCGGGTGTCGTCTTATGCAGGTAAGTACAAAGGTAAGTACACGTTATATATACAATTTAATAAAATAAAGAATTTTAGAGTTTTGTTAATTTCAACTCTATGTAAAGTAGAGTGAGTCTTAGTCAAAAATTTAGTTTACAATTAAAATAGGTCGCGTCCAGCTTAATTGTAGCCCAGAAGGATGAAAATACAATAACAAAAATATTTCGCAAAAATAAATTTTTTGAGGGGGGAGGGGGGGGGGTTATGTGTGGGAAGGGGGTATACAACAGTTATACAGGTAATTACAATTATATATCTACAAAACTACAATTTTCAAGAAAATGTTTGTGGAGGGGGAAGGGGGGGAGGGGGGGAGCTGGGATGTGGCGGGGTAGTACACAACAGTTTACTATTACAATTTAACAGAAAAAAATTTTTTTTTACAAATGTTTTTAATTTTGAATACAACTTTAATTCCAAAACTTTTACTTTTTGTATGGGGAATTTATTTTTTATGCCAGAAGGGGGGGAAAAATTTTGAAAATTAGAAAATTTAATTTGGACCGCACGAGATATCTAACCTACGGTTAGATATCGCAGGTCGAGGTCAAAAAATGGCTAACTCCTACCGTTTCCGAGTTATTAGCGAAACAAGGTTATTTAAATACATGTGCGGTTGGATAAAAGTAGGTCACTTCAATTAATTCGAGCGCTTTATAAATAAAAATCTAAAAAGTTCACAATTATTTAGCCTACTATAGGGCCTACCTTTGAGCAAAAAATAAAGGTAGGTTGTCGCTGATAAATTTTTTATAAAAAAGTTTTTCCAATATCACCAACCGCATAAAACTTCAGAAGGTTGTTTCCGGGCCAAAACTTCTCCTTTTTCAAATCCGAAAACGCCTCCCTCCTCCTCTTCCGGTGCTCTTTAGGATGGCGTACTCCAACTCTCGCTGAGTGGCCTGGATGGGTGACCTCGTGACCACGTGGGACTTGTTTTTTTGCCGATATCTCCGCGATGGGGACCGGCAAAAATCTGATTCGACCACGTGGTCAAAGGTCTCCAGCAGGGCTTCCGAGTAGCACTCGAAAAAGGGGGGGTCACCGATCTGGTTCTCCCAGGAATTAATTTTGAAATTTTGAATTTTACCACTTTTCCGCTTTTTCCAAAATAACTTTTTAAAACTTCACTACCGTTTAAAACGGTTACCACAGACGTGTTGGCCTCGTCAGGCCGCAACTTTTGGTGTATTGCACGGTTTTGAACTCGCAAAAAATACCAATCTTTCGGAATTAAATCAGAAATTATTTCGCGGAAAATGCCTGGACCGTGGCGTGCCGGGCGGAGGTTGGGACGCGACTGGTTAGGTTAGGTTAGGTTAGGTTAGGTTAGGTTTTTTTTTTTTTTTTTTTTTTTTTTTAAACCTGTCCGGGCGCTATGGCCCGGCCTGCGAGCTAGGGTCCTCTAACATAATCAGAGACTGTGTCTGCTTTTTATTCTTATTTACTATGGGAGTTGGGAGATGGGATAATTTTATTTTATTCTTATATTCTAAACCTGCTACAGCTTTATTCGGTTCTAAAGTGCATATGCATGTACTTTTATTACAAAATGCATTTTTGCAACTTGTGGGATTCATAATTTTACATTTTCTTATTTAACTTATGTTCTATCTTGTCTATACTATTTTATATCTTGATTTTAGTTTACATTTTACTATACGTTTTATAAATTTACTGCTTACAACATTTGTTTCACTTATTATACTTTACATTTTTTACTTATTTTACCTATCTTACATGTTCTTATTAGTTACACTTTGCTTACATTTTTGGTTACATCATAATTTATTTGCTATTGATTTATGCTGTTAAACATATGCCCAGTATATATTATCCAGCATATTTAGGGTGCAATTTCGTTTTTATATCTATTGTTTTCATAGTAAACAGTTTTACTAATACTAACAAAAATTTTACCATTTTTACATTATTTTTGACCATACTGTAGTTTATGCTTTCCTGAACCATAACGATTTTTGCGATCATTTTATTCGAGTGAATTTGTTCTAAATCTTTAATATTTAGTGACATAGCAATTATAAATTTTTTATGAATGCAATGTCTTGTTTTCAGTCGCACCATACTGTTTCTGGCTTTCAGTACAAGCTCTTCGCATTGTTTGCTGTATTCGGTTCTGACTGTTTCGGGAATTTCAAGCTCTATGGAAAAACGTAGTGCGTCTATCAACCTGCCCATTTTCTTAAGAAAATGGACATTGTTGTCTTCTTCATTTTTTCTGCTATGTTCCGAGCTTTCAATTCCTTCAACAGTCTCCCGGTTACATTTCGGACTTCCCGGTTTCAGTGCGTGGTTAGTTGGAGTAGGGAGACCGGTGCACGGGGTTTCCCTCTTCCTTCCACCTGTTACTTGCTTGTACCGTAATATAAAACGCGCGAGGACCATCCTTGTTTTGCCGACATCTACTATTGCTGGTTCCTGTCTGCGCAATTTTGTAGGAGCTACAGAGTGTGGCCTCGCATCGTTTAAGCCTTGAGTTACTTTGGGGACGCCCTTAGCAGTACGCTATTGTTGATCGGGCCAGCGCCTCCCATTTTTTCCTAATTGGACAATCTTGACTAAAGGTGTTGTGGTCAGTCTTGTCCGATTTTGCACGTACGCAGTTAGTGCATGACGGGGGGGCGTCTGCGAGCCAATCCGCGCACTGTGATCTCATATGAGGGCCTCCACAGTGGCTACACTTCTCCAGCGTTTCTTTACAGAAACGCCGGCTGTGTCCATAACCGAGGCGGTTAGGTTAGGTTAGGTTAGGTTAGGTTAGGTTAGGTTAGGTTAGGTTAGGTTAGGTTAGGTTAGGTTAGGTTAGGTTAGGTTAGGTTAGGTTAGGTTAGGTTAGGTTAGGTTAGGTTAGGTTAGGTTAGGTTAGGTTAGGTTAGGTTGGGGTGCAATGCCAGGATACCTCCACGAAACCCCGGGTGTTGTAGTTCCTCTTGAATGCTTGCATTCGGGGGGAAGGGCAACACTTGGCTCGGTGCACCCTGGGCAACGGTTAATAACTTTCCTTCGGGGATCTTGTTAGCCGTTGGCTGAATTCCTGGCGGGGTCTCTCTGCGATCCCTATGTCTCGGCATAGGGCGCAGCAGATGAGACGGGAGGCGTGGTCACAGCCTGTGTCCACGCGCGGGACTCACCCCGGCGCCCTGGATAGTCCGGGAAGCGGCGGTGTGAGTTCTGGGGGGCGGTGTGCCTTCATGGCACTGAGCGCGCGGTAGGGAGGGTCACCCTGTCGGGCAGCTTGTGGGGCAGCTTAGGCTGCAGAGGGCCTTCGGGCCGGTGGATGGCAAGCCTGCAAGGCCTGCGTTGCGCGGCAGGGAGGGTCAATCCGGCCACCCTGTCGGGCAAAACACGATGAGCGGCTACGTGATAGCCGCAGCGGACCCTCGGGTCGTGGGATGGCCCGCCTACTAGGCCGGCGGCGCGGCAGGGAGGGTCAACCCGGCCACCCTGCCGGGCTTATGCGTCTCCAAATCCCAAGGTTTGGTGCCCGCTGAGGGGATGGATGGTCGGGGGGAACCCGGCCGCTAGGGCATCACAAGGGGATCCCACCCCTTGTATAAAAATAAAAGAAACAAAAATGGAAAGTGAAGCATTTGTAAATATTCCTCAGGGGGGTAATTGTAGATCCCTCCCTTCTTCTGAAGGCAGCCCCATCGTATCTGGGGGGGGCAACAACTGCTTCGCGGGTTCCGGCCCGCGCAATAACGACCTCGGCAATAGCTTAACGGACACCGATTCTGCAAATAAAACGAACCAACCTGGCAATAAAATGGATATTGGAGATGGCTCCGATGGAGCATACGGCGTAAAGTTACGCCCACGGAGGAAGAAAGAGATAGAGGAAAGGCACGAGTCTGACACAGACGGAAGTGTGCGATCAATGCGGTCGGTGAGGTCCACAGAGACCGACACCCAGAAAATGAGGGGAGCGAAGCGGAGACGACAGGATGGCGGGGAGTCGTCGAGCGACGCAGAGAGTTTGACGCGCGAGGGATTCAGGACGTCCATCCCGGTGGTCGTACTGGATCCCACGAGCGTCAACAGACGACGAGAATTCCTCGCGCAGAAGCGAGATGAATCTCACGTTGATGCGGAGAGCGAGATAGAAGAGCTCTGTAAGAAAGCCAGTGCGAGCCGGGCTGCACTGAGTCTGGAGGTTTCTGGTGACGGAGATGACCGCAATGCAGAAGCCCTAAACAGCCAGGTGCTGAACGACCTAGCGGTTGTACGGAGGGTTGCCCAAAGGTCAAAACACCTGAAAGGCACCTTCCAAAAAGCCCTTAATAGGTCGGCAGCATCCATACAGGCTGCAGTGGATGCATTGCACAGCAGGACGGCATCTGAGGAGGCGGCAAAGCTGCGGGCGGATAATGCCCGCCTGCAAAAGGAAGTCGAACAACTTCGCAAGGAGATGACGGAGCTCAGGGAGGAGGTGATGCGTAGCCAGAAGGGCCCGGCAAGACCGTCCCCCAAGGTACCTCCATCACCACCGGTGACGAGAATGGAGACAGCGGACGTTGGTTCCGCACCTGGACGTGACATAGTAGAGGAGTTGACGCAGAACATCATGCGGCAGGTGGGAGGCATGATGAGCGCGCGTCTCGAGGCCCTGGAAGGACGCCTCCTCCCCGAGAAGAGGCTGCGTCCACCACTGGCTGCGGACCGGAGAAATGCTGCCACTGTTACGGTGGTGTCTCAAAGGTCTCAGCCAGTGTCAAGACCTACAAAGGCAAAGGCAGGAGACCCTACTCCCCCCAAGACAGGGAAAGGCCAGCCGAAGAGTGGTGGAAAGGTGGCAAAAGCCCCGGTTGTAGCACGCTCGCTCCCGCCGGCCCCTAAGTCCTTGGACCAGGGATGGACGACGGTAGTGAAGCGCAGCAAGAAGAAGGTGGATTCTCGGCCGGTAGTTACTGCGGCAGCTGCTGCAGCTACTCCAAAGCCGAAGAACCAGCCAGCGCGGGTGAAGTTGCGACCTCCTCGCTCGGCGGCGGTGGTGATAACACTGCAGCCTGGAGCCATTGAGAAGGGTGCAACGTATGCCAAAGTGCTGGCTGAGGCACGGCAGAAGGTCGACTTGGCGGGATGTGGGATTACCGGACTGAAATGCCGCAAGACAGCAACCGGCGCTAGAGTTCTGGAGGTGCCAGGCGCGACGAGCGGCGATAAGGCAGACTCCCTGGCTGCAAAGCTTAGGGAGGCCTTGGGCGCGGAGGTGGCGAGAGTGTCAAGACCCACGAGGTCTGCAGAACTGCGGATTTCTGGGCTGGATGACTCCGTCTCCTCTGCTGAAGTCGTTGCTGCGGTTGCGCAGCGAGGGGGATGCCCTGTTGATCGGGTTAAAGCTGGTGAGCTGAAGCCGGATTTCCAGGGCACCGCCTGTGTATGGGTACGTTGCCCGATGGCTGCGGCAAAGACACTAGGACAGGAAGGTCGGCTCCTAGTGGGCTGGGTAGCAGCGCGGGTAGTACTGCTGGAGCCGAGGCCTATGCGGTGTTATCGATGCCTGATGAAAGGACACGTGCGTGCGCAGTGCACGGAGGAGGTAGACCGGAGCAATGATTGCTACCGGTGTGGTCAGACCGGCCACAAGGCGGCTAGGTGCTCCGAACCTGCGGCCAAATGCGCAGTCTGCGCAGCCGCAAAAAGACCATCGGACCACAGACTAGGGAGCAAGGCGTGCTCCCCTCCCAAGCCTAAGAGAGGAGCCAGGGTGGCCACTAAGGTAACCGCCCTGACTCCGGCAACACAGCACTGCCCCCCTACTCCATCAGGGGGAGAGGAGGCGATGATATGTAACTAGGATTAGTTATGGCTCATCGCTTTCTTCAGGCGAATATTAATCACGCCGCCGGAGCGCAGGACTTGCTTCTGCAAAGCATGGCGGAGTGGCGAATTGAGGTGGCGGTGGTAGCCGAGCCATACTTTGTGCCTCCTCGGGATAACTGGGTGGGCGACGTGGATGGTTCGGTGGCCATTGTTTCCTCTAGTGCAACTGGAGCTCCGCCCCTCAAAGTGATAGCGAGGGGCCGAGGATACACGGCGGTTGAGTGGAGGGAGACCATCCTCATCGGGGTGTACTTTTCCCCAAACCGGAGCCTCGCTGAGTTTGAGGCGTTCCTGGTAGGTGTGGGGGCCCTTGTTGGGCAGACCCTACCCCGGCCAGCGTTGCTGATAGGCGACCTAAACGCCAAATCTTTGGCTTGGGGTTGTCCGGCAACTGATGCGCGTGGCGAGGTCCTGGAGGAGTGGGCGACGATGACGGGCCTACTGGTACTCAACCGTGGGTCGGTGAACACGTGCGTGCGACGGAATGGTGGTTCTATTGTAGACGTAACGTTTGCAGCCCCGTCCGTCGCACGCCGAGCTCAGAGCTGGAGGGTTCTGGAGGATGTGGAGACGCTTTCCGATCATCGCTATGTTCGGTTTGATGTCTCCGCATCTGCAGATACCCCGGCTGCCCGTCGCCCTACAAGGGGCGCCCCGATGTCTCCTAGATGGGTATTGAAGAGCATGGACAAGGAAGCGCTGGTGGAAGCTGCCATTGTACAGGCATGGGTCTCTCCTCCGGAGGGGCCGGTGGAAGTTGAGGAGGAGGCGGAGTGGTTCCGTGGCGCCATGTCGCAAATTTGCGATGCTGGCATGCCACGAGCCAAGTTGCAGTCTCCCAGGCGTCAGGTGTACTGGTGGTCTCAGGAGATCGGTGATCTCAGGAGGCACTGTATAGAGGCGAGACGTCAGTACACCAGACAGCGGAGACGTCGTCGCCGGAACGAACAGGTGGAGGAGCAGCTGTATGATGCCTACAGGGGGTGGGTTAGGGTCCTGCAGCTGTCCATCTCCAACGCCAAGACGCAGGCAAGGGAGGAGTTGTTGGAGACTCTCAATCATGATCCATGGGGGCGACCGTATAAAATGGTAAGGGGCAAACTTCGCCCATGGGCCCCTCCTCTGACGGAGAGTCTTCAACCGCACCTTCTTGAGGAGGTGGTGGCCACTCTGTTTCCGAACGGACCGGCCCACCGGCCTCCTGTCATGGGGCCTGAGGGCTCTGTCGAGGAGCAGACTGAAGTTCCGCCGGTGTCGCCAGGCGAGCTGGGGGCGGCGGTCTTGAAGCTTCGTGCCAAAAGTAGGGCACCTGGACCGGACGGGATTCCTGGTCAGGCCTGGGTCCTGGCGTTGGAGGTTTTAGAGGAACGATTCCGCAGGCTATGTGATGCCTGCTTGGAGATGGGTCGGTTCCCCTCCCTGTGGAAGACGGGCAGGCTGGTTCTCCTGAGAAAGGAAGGGCGCCCCGCAGATTCTCCTTCCGCCTACCGCCCTATAGTGATGCTAGATGAGGCAGACAAGCTCTTTGAGCGAGTTATTGCCGGCCGCATCACTCGACATCTTGGCGAGGTGGGACCGGACTTGTCTGACCAGCAGTTTGGTTTCCGGGCGGGTCGGTCTACGCTTGATGCAGTCAGGCGTATACGGACCTGCTCAGATGAGACTGTAGCTCAGGGCGGTGTTCTGTTGGCGGTGTCGCTAGACATCGCTAACGCGTTCAACACCATGCCTTGGGCCTGTGTAATGGAGGCACTGAAGTACCATGAAGTGCCTCCTTATCTTCGTCGGATCGTTGGGTCCTACCTCTCTGAGAGGTACGTCACGTACCCGGGGCGGGAAGGCCAATTGCACAGGAAGGAAATGTCGTGCGGTGTTCCACAGGGATCGGTTCTCGGGCCGCTCCTGTGGAACATCGGGTACGACTGGGTATTGCGGGGTGATCTCCCCTCTGGTGCTGATGTCACGTGCTATGCAGATGACACCTTAGTCACGGTCAGGGGGGGGACGTACCAGGAGGCTGCCCGTCTTGCCACGGAGGTTGTGGCACTGGTCGTCGGTAGGATTGAGATGTTAGGACTTCGGGTTGCGCTCCATAAATCCGAGGCCCTATGTTTTCACGGGCCACGGAAGGGGCCTCCCAATGGGTCCCACATCTCAATCGGTGAGATCCGTATCGGGGTGGGTTCCTCGATGAGATATCTAGGACTCTTCCTCGATGGTAGATGGAACTTCCGCGAGCACTTCCGGAGAATGGCCCCCCGGCTGATGGCTGCGGCCTCTGCACTGAAGCGGTTGCTGCCGAATCTGGGGGGACCTAAGGAGGGAAGCCGCCGCCTATATCTCGGTGTGGTGCGGTCCATGGCCCTTTATGGGGCACCCATTTGGGTCGATGCCCTGACGGAGCCGAACATCGCTCTCCTGAGGAGATCTCAGCGAGCGATGGCGGTCGGGGTCATCCGTGGATACCGAACTATATCCTACGAAGCGGCGTGCTTATTGGCGGGATCCCCTCCATGGGATCTGGAGGCGGTGGTCCACGCGTCAATGTACGATTGGCAAGCGGAGCTGCGGCTTCGAGGCGAACATCCCCCGCCAAGGGAGGTAGAGGTGCGGAGGTTCTATGCGCGGCGGTCCTTGCTCAGGATGTGGGGAGAGCGGCTTGCCCGTCCCAGGGCAGGCATAAGGACTGTAGAGGCGATCCGCCCAGTCCTCGTGGACTGGGTGGACCGGGAACACGGATCATTAACCTTCCGACTAGTGCAGGTCCTGTCGGACCACGGGTGCTTTGGCAAGTACCTGTGCCGCATAGCTGGAAGGGAGCCGACGACGGAGTGCCACCATTGTGGCAGTGATGAGGACACGGCACAGCATACGCTCGAGGTGTGTGTGGCCTGGGCGTCTCAGCGCAGTGACCTCGTCACTGCGGTAGGGGCCGACCTCTCGCTCCCGGCATTGATTAACGCAATGGTTGAGAGCGAGGAGTCGTGGAATGCGGGCGTGGCCTTTTGCGAGGATGTGATGGCGCGAAAGGAGGCTGCCGAGCGCGAGAGAGAGATTACGTCTCAGCTCGCAATCCGCAGCCGGAGAGCCGGGAGGAGG